>CM029656.1:26020183-26620183 GCA_017311315.1 Dendrocalamus latiflorus
TTTTCCTATGTTGCTTCTATTCAGGCTCGACATTCTATACCATCTATTTATATTGTCGCAATACGCCCAATTATTTCATATACACCTCACGATCAATCCCAAATTAACCAAACTCTACTTGAGGAGATCCATAATTCCTTACTCAACCAAATCTTAACCAAAGAAGATAATGGGTAACAAACAATAGGTCAGAAGAGGGGTCTATTCTTGAATCTCACCGTCGTTGTGCGACCTCTTTGATCTGAACGCGGCGCGGTTCTCCACCTATGAGACATCATCGAAATTCCCCAAATGAACCACAACCAATGTCAAAACCTAGAACCAAGGCCAGAATCGAAACCGATAAGAATCGAATCAAATTGAAGTGCATACCTTGGCAGAAGCCATCAGATAGATAGGAGGGGTGGCAGCGGCAGGAGGAGAGGGAAGAACCGTGGCAAGCGAGCAAGAGGAGAGATAGAGGGGGAGGCAACCAGCGGGCAGAGCAGAAGAGTGGGGGTGGAGGAGGGGGAGGTGCGGGGTAGGGAGGAGGAGACGGCGCGGGGTGGGGAGGGAAGGAATGCGAAGGAGAGATGAACAGATGGGAGAGATGGGTGGCAGAGTGGAGAGAAAGGAGGAGCAGGTGGGGTGGGAAGGGAGAGGATGATGCCCACAAGTCGGTACGGTGTTTTATATGAGGAGTGAGTGGCAGATGAACTACTGGTAGTGAACCAATACCACCAACTTTTTCTTTTACTAGTTGAATGCCCGTGCGTTGTTACGGATTTTTAAAATTTATTATATTACATATTTTAAAACTCACAGGTGGCAAAACATTTTAGAATATGCATATAAACATGTTCTAAATTTTTTTAAATCCATCAAATAAGTCGGAAGCCATCGATCATACCTCGTGGTCATAAGTCAGAAGATATCGACCACACCTCGTGGTTGTAGGTCGGGAACTCTCGAGCACACCTCGTCATCGTAAGTCGAAAGCTGTCAACCATCATGCATGATCATAGGTCGGGAGCGATCGACCATCGCTGGTGGTCGTAAGTTGGCAGCGATTGATAATCGATCGTGGTCCTAAATCGGGAGCCTTCAACAATGGCTCGTGGTCGTACGTCGAAAACCGACGACCATCATTCATGGTTGTAAGTCAGAAGCCATCGAGGACACCTCGTGGTTGTCAGTCGGAATACATCGACCAACGCTCGTGGTCGTAAGTCAAAAGACATCAACCACAGCTCGTGGTTGTAAGTCGAAAGCCGTCGATCACACCTCATGGTCGTAAGTTAGAAGCTGTCGATCATCGTGCGTGATCGTAGGTTGGGAGCAGTCGACCATCATTGGTGGTCGTATGTTGGTAGGGCTCCGGTGCACTTGTGCCCTGTCGCTTGACTACCGGCGCCAGCCTGCTCGGCCCCGACTTCGATCACGACCCTTCGAAGTTGACCACAGTCCCCTTCGACCATGGCCCTATTCGACCACGGCCCCGACTTCGACCACGGCCCCGACTTTGACCACAGCCCCCAACTTGCCCCCTTCGACTTCAACCACTACCCCCTTCAACCATTGTCCCCGTTGACCACGACTCTTCGACGACGACCACTTCCCCTTCGACACGACCTTCTTCGACCATGGCTTTGACTTCGACCACGGATCTTCGACTTCAACCAGCGTTCGTGGTCGTAAGTCAAAAGACATCGACCACACCTCATGGTCATAAGTCAGAACACATCGATCAGCGCTCGTGGTTGTAAATCGAAAGCCGCCGATCACACCTCGTGGCCAAAAGCATGTTACAATCCATGGGGAGTACGAGACCTTGTGGGTCTTGCCGTCGAGGGTAGGGGGCTCGATCTTGGGGGTGACTTGGGGGGTAGGCAACAGGAATATCCAACTGGAGGGGGAACTCGTAGCGACAGAGGTTATGGACGAATTAGCAGGTACCCTCCAGGTTGGCGCTACGACTACGACCATGACCTCTACGACCACGTCCACGGGTGCTACGACTACGACTATGACTGCGACTTCAACCACTGCCCCCTTCGACTTCGAGCACTGCCCTCTTCGACTTCGACCACTACCCCTTTAACTACTGTCCCCTTCGATCACGGCCCTTCGACGTCAACCACTACCCTCTTCGACCATGGCTTTGACGACGACTACGGATCTTCGACTTCGACCACTGCCCCCCTTGACCACTATTCCTTTCGACCACGGCATTTCGATGACCATGGCCCTTCGATGACTATGGCCCTTCGACGTCGAGCACTTCCCCCTTCGACCACGTCTTTGACTTCGATCACGGATCTTCGACTTCAACCATGGATCTGCGACTTCGACCACTATCCCCTTCGACCAGGATCCTTTGACGACCACGGCCCTTCGACATCAACCATTTCCTCCTTCGACCATTGCCCCCTTCGACCACTGTCCCCTTCGACCACGACCCTTCGACGTTGACCACTTCCCCTTTGGACTACGGCCCCCTTCGACCATAGCTTCAACTTTGACCATAGATCTTTGACTTTGACCACTGCCCCCTTCGATCATTGTCCCCTTTGACCATGACCCTTTGACATCGATCACTTTCCCCTTCGACCACCATCCTCTTCAACCACTGTTCCCTTCGACCATGGCCCTTCGACATTGACCACTGTCCCCTTTGACCACGACCCTTTGACGTCGACCGACTTCGACCATGGCCCCTCAACCACAGCCCCCTTCGACCATGACCCCGACGTCAACCACAACCCTTCGACTTCGACTGTGGACCGACTTCATCCACGGCCCTTTGACTTCGATCACTGCCCCCCTTCGACCACGGCTTGGACTCGACCATGATCCTTCAACTTCAACCACTGCCCTCTTCGACCATTGTCCCATTTGATCACAATTTGGACTTCGACCACGACCTTTCAACTTCGACCATGGCCTGACTTTGACCACGACCCTTTGACTTCGACCATGGACCGACTTCGTCCACGGCTCTTTAACTTCGACCACTGCCCCCTTCGACCACTATCCCCTTCGACCATGGCTTGGACTTCGACCACGACCCTTCAACTTCGACCACAGCCCCTTCGACCACGGCTTCGACTTTGACCACTAATCTTCGACTTCGGTCACGGCCCCATTCGACTACGGCTTCGACTTCGACCACAACCCTCGACCACGGCCCCTTTCTATCATAGCACTGACTTCGATGACTAGCTTGGGAGACCAAAATCATCATACAGCACGACAGGCTCCAAGTGAAGAGTAGGAGGAGGTAGGGAGGCTTATCAGGTGAGCGACCGCTAGGCGGTGGTGACGAGGGGAGAGCAACGTGGGTGGGCATAGGAAGAGGAAGCCGCCACCGTTATTGTTGAGCGCCCTTCTCTCTGATCCACTGGTCGCTGTCGTCGAGCGCCTTTTTCTTTGATCCACCGGCCGCTGCCGCCGAGCGTTGTGCCGTTGGTTGGAGAGGCGATGGGAGATGGAATTGGTGGCGGTGCCGAGGAGGAGGAGGAGGCGCGACACGAGGGTTCGAGGGAGAGAAGGAGGCAGCGGTTGCAGGAGGTGGAGGTGGGTAGATGGGGAGAGGAGGCGGTGGGTGAATGTGCTGGGGAGGCGGTGACGAGGAGATGTGGTGCTGCTAGGGGAAGTTGGGGGGCTGCTGTAGGGACCCAGATTTTACAATCCGGATTCCTCTGTGATTCCACCGCACTATTCCGTGGATCAGTAGATAGTGCTCACAGATTACAGTTTTGAATATCAAAGTACATATCATACGGAAGCGTAAATATAGTAATAGACTACTCATGGGCCGATTAGGCCGAAATCATTAAATTGCAGCAGCGGAAGAACGAAGCACATAGGTGAGACCTTCAGGACATGCCCACATGCAGCCAACTGGAGGTTCGTGACCTAACCCTTGATGACTTCATCTTCTTCTCCATCAGAACCAAAAGTATTGCTGAAGCATAGTGATCTGATTTCTGCTTCTGGATTTGTTATGAGAGCAAGTATGAGCACACTAACCACCGTGCTCCGCGAGCCAATACACAGGATGCAAATAGATAGTATGCATGGCTTATCAAAGGAGAGGCTCGGGTTATTTTATTTGCCAAGAATCGCTTTTAGTAGCATTATTATTATTAAATTATAGTGTTATTAATTCTACCTATACTCCACACGGCAATTGCCATAATTGACTTAATCCACCAAAGACACACTTTCCTTACTGATTGCTGTCTAAGACTCCAAACAGCGAGTGTCATCATTACTTAATCCATCGAAAATACTCTTTCCAAATTGATTGCTGTCTAAGACTCCAACAGCGAGTGACAACATTTGATTAGTCCACCGATCTTACTCTTCCTATACTGATTGATATCTAAGACTTTAAACAGTGAGCGACATCATTTATTTGATCCACCGAACACACACTTTCTATATTCAGTGCTGTCAAAAACTCCAAACAGCGAATATCATCAATTATACAATCCACCAATCAATTGCTGCCTAAATCCCCAAACAGCGAGTATCATAATTTATATAATCCACCGATCAAATGCTACCTAAAACTCCAAACGACTAGTGACATCTTTAATCTAATATCATTTACTTAATCCACCAATATCTTGTGTATTCTAAATTCCTAACAATCCAACCCTTTTGTTATTGATTCACAATCATAATTTGCTCTTCCAATAATTAACTTTATTTTTCCATTATCTATGTCTAACTAATTCACTAGTATACCTCCACCAAATATACCATTAATCAAGTTTACGATTCACTAGTATACATCCACCAAGAATATCATTGATCAAGTCTATACCACAATGATCATATCTCCAAATTCCCAACAATTCAATTGACTCATCTAGTAATCGATCAAATCATATTAATTCCATTATCGTCAATATCTCCCAAGAATTTATGTTAATTATCAGTGTCATAATCCAGCAAATACCTTTGCACTCCCTAATTATCCAAAAATCATTTAAATCATCTATCTAGCCTATATATTCATTTAAGCTCCATCAATTTATTTTTCCCAGAATCCACACTATCATTACCCCTTTTATGATCAACCTGAAACCACCAACTTCTTTATGCGATTACCATAAACAGCCATCTTCTTTTCTTACAACTCTATTTATTCTTCCTGACATTTTATTTGTGAGAAGTATTATCATTATTTAAAGATATAATACATAGACATTTACTAAGACCTAGCAGTTTTGAACAAAAACATAATGTGTAAGAGAATGCAATAATAATAGCGATCCAGATTTCATCCACCGTTACATGGCATCCGCACCATATAGCATCTTTCAGCGTTATAGCCGCTTAACTTACCACTGGGATGACACCCAGGGCAATTCAAATCAGGGCTTTACACTACCCTCCACTTTATCCATTCCCACCCACAAGGTTGTTTTTGAAATAGAACTATATCTGGTTAAGTTCCCATGTCCGCCCTTGACCATGGGCACGACTATTCGAATAGATTTGACTCTGCAGAGTTTACACACTTTACCCACAAGAGATAGTTCACTCGTTGCCCCCACACGATTCCTTAGCCATGCGGTTGAGCAAACCATCACAGTAACCGTTCAAAGTACCTCGCCTCTTCCATCATCTCACCCTATGGGTTGCTCCCATTTGCGGTGGGACCCATTCGTTGTGCGGTATATTCCCCTCCTATGCGCCTAGCAGCTGACTACTCACACTACTAGCGCGTCGCAAGAGAACTTCTCCCGCAAGCCTGCCACCCAGGCCGTTACTTGCGGGAGTCCCATTCAAGCCTGCCTCCCAGGCCGCCACTTGCACTACTGCCATGATGATGACTTCCAGGGTCCGGTAAATTTACTAAGCCAAGTTGTACTTTACAGACTTGTGGTTGTACTTGTTTTACACAGGAGGTCATGACAAAATTCAGTCCTTAGGGGTATCTGGGCGGATCTACCACTACCTACTTTGTGCTTCCACTGCACCACATACACACACTCGAACCATCCGCCCAGATACTTAAGCAAGTTGGGCTTTTCGGGGACATAAAATAATCATACCAACATATACCAGTCATTTCCACCATGACTTCCCAAACCAGTTTCACAAGATTAAAAATGATAATGATGCTTGGGCATTTTAGCGCCCCTGAGTATCTAAGCAGTACTAAGCATGGCGTATAATTACGGACTTACTTTTGAAAAGTTACCATTATAATTTTACTAAGGCGACAAGGTTCACATATTCAAGTTTTCCAAAGGAGGTGTAATGTTATTCAAGGCAAACAATGGACATATAACTAGAATCTTAAATTAAACATGTATTTGCATATAAACTAACAGCATGCAATTTGATAATTTAAACCAAAGTAATTTGCAGGAAATGTAAGTTCAATATGATCAAAGTATTGACTCGCCTAACGCGGTTTACCGCGGTCTTGAGCTCACGCAATGCTTTCTCTTGAGTTTTTAGTCTCTATCTTTACCTCGAGCTTGATCTCGTTTGATTCATTAAATCTTCACGACTTCCAGTTTCTAATTACGCGGCAAACGACTGAATCCAAATAAAAACGAATAACTCAAAAGATCTAAATAAATCTGATTAAACTTAATTTAGTTTTATTATGAATTAATGGATGATTTGGGTTATTGGAGGTAAGGTCGATGGTAGAATATGATGACTTGATCTTTTTATTAACAATTTCTTTTATTATTTAGGTATTTATGAAGGAAGTTCCATGAGCTAGGTTAGACCTATGAATTGGTGTATTTTGTCGAGTGCTAATACTCAGGGCATATGATATATATACACACACACACATATGTCTGCAAATTTTATCTTACCGAGCTAATCGTATAGTCTATGTTTATAGCATTTTATGGTATGATATTTTATGTACTTCTAGTTATCACTAGGCTAGGTTTAATTTGAACTAGGGTTTATTTATACGAGTCCTAACTTGTTATATGCAACTATGCTCAGTTTTATTATTCAGTTAAAACTAACATTAAGATTTAATTAATGTCACTTGCAATTACTTTAACTAATATTAGACTTAGCTTGACTTCTAATTTTAGTCTAAACCTAGTTATCTGGCCAAAGCTTGGTATACAAGGTTATATTGCAATATTTGCTATTTTAGCAAAACCTACTGCTAAAATTTATTTATTGAAGGCATGTTGAATATTGAGCATATATTTTATTTATAATTAATGGTAGCCTTTATTAATTTTGAACATTTAATTAAAAGAGATTTTCTTTATTATTGCTCTTAATTAGCATTTAGTTTCTTTTTTTGTGTAGGCAAATCACATTAATTATTCATATGTGATAACTAGTCCAAATACTAGGGGCTCTATACCCAAATCATTTAATAGTCAAAAATGGCTCTCTTGATTGCATAGGGTATAGAGATAATGATTAAGGTCTAAATCATGCTATGGTCAATCCTATAATTTTCACTAATATACAATGGCTTAGGTTTTATTTCTTTAGACCACCCTCACTTGCTAAGTCATCATTTCATGGGGGCATATCTTAACAATATTCCTTCTACACCTTTAGTTAATAATTATGAGTTAAAATAAATGGTCAACGCATATATTATTATCATTATTGTTACTATTTATTTATTTTTTAGCATATGATAATTAACTTATGATTAAAATATTTAGGAAGCTCATTTTATATCCTAATTAATTTTTGTACCTTTTATATATTTATTTCATATTTTTCTAGATATTCTTCTAGCTGCTGTCGACCTTGCAGCAGAGCAACAAAAATTTAAACCTAAACTCTAAGCGCTTGTGGGATAGGGGATTCGACCCCGGGTCAGTGCATTGAGGGCGAGGGCTGCTAGTCAGGTGAGCTGGATGTGTTACCTGCTTAAAAAGGGGAAGGTATTACTGATGAGCCGTGCGGTAGAAGCCCAAAACAGAGGAGGTCGAAGGCGGGTACGGACGGCAGAGTCAGCGGCGAGGGGCCGCCGGGGAGGCGCCGGCGACCGCTGGAATGGGATTTCCCCGAGACAGGGTTGCCACTGGGGAGGGCGGCTCTGGCCGGGAGGCGCGATGGTAAGCCTGCGGCGGTGGAGAGCGGACGGCAGGGGAGGAGCTCGGCGCCGGCGACCGCTGGAATGGGATTTCCCCGAGGCGGGGTTGCCACTGGGGAGGGCGGCTCTGGCCGGGAGGCGCGATGGCAAGCCTGCGGCGGTGGAGAGCGGACGGTAGGGGAGGAGCTCGGCGCCGGCGAGCTAGGGTGGAGGAGGAGCGCCGGCGACCATTGGAGGAGGTTTGTGGCAGCGGGGAGTTGCTCCAACGGTGAGGAATTGGAGGGAAGCTCGCCGAGGAGGCGGCGGCGGCCGGGCTCGGGAAAAAGGGGAAATGCGGGGGAGGAAAAGAGTATGGCGCGGGGCAAAGGGGAGAGGGAGCCGGCGGCTTTTATAGCGTGGCGGTGGAGGACCGGTCGGGGCCGAGCGGCGGAGGAGGATCCTCTGGGCAAGGACCGGGCAGCGGAGCTTGGTGTGCGGGGGCGCGGGGCTCGGCACGTGCAGCCGAGGCAGGGCAGGCGCTTCGGCGCGTGCAGCCGGGGCAGGGCAGGCCTTCGACGCAGTGCAGATGGACAGAGAAGATGGGACATGGCGCTGCGAGGTCAGGGGGGCAGAGCACGCGCGAGAAAGGGGGAGAAGAGAGGAGAGGCGCGGGGAGAGAGGGAAGAAGGAGCGGGCGGGGCCGGCTGTCAGCGGGGAGAAGGCGCGGGGTGGGGCAGGCCCACGCGGCAGAGGGAACGACCGGGAGTGGGGGAAGACGGAGCTGGGCCGCACGGGAAAAATGAGGGGGTTGGGCCGGGCCATTTGGCCGGCCTGACTTCCCTTTTTCTTTTTTTTAGCACTGTTATTTTTATTACTATTGCTATTATTATGATTATTATTATACACATGTATATATATATGTATTTATATTTTTGTATATATATATATTTTCATGTCTCTATTTAATTGTTTATTTACATGTGCATATTTCCTTTATTGCCAAACTCCCATATGCACTATTTTGTGTGTGTGTGTGTATATGCATACATATATATACACATACGTTGGTATGATTGTATTTCATTCGCGTACCTTTATTATTATGCCTATAATGAAATCTCATCTTTTAATCCAAGTTTCTTCCTCCTTATGATGAGTTATCCTTTCAGCTTGAATTCCAAATTTTTAGATTTCTTTTACTCTGTATTTTCTGTATGGCTTATTAATGTTGTTTTTTTATTTTCCAGGAATGTCTTCAATGTTTGTAACCTTAACCAAAAGTTAGGGAAGCACCAAAGGAAATTCAAATTTTCATGAGAATTCATTGCCAAATAATTTAAAAGCTTCACATTTTCAAATTTCAAATTTCGGGATGTTACAACTGCGGCCTGCCGCATGGGGAAGGAATTGGTGGCAGTGCCGAGGAGGAGGCACGGCATGAGGGTTCGGGGGAGAAAAGGAGGTGACGGTTGCGGGAGGTGGAGGTGGGGAGGCGGCGAAGGGCAGATAGGGAGAGGAGGTGGTGGGAGAATGCGTTGGGGAGGCGCCGACGGGGGATGCAGCGCTGTTGGGGAAGTTGGGGGACTGCGACCAAACGTTGCCGCGTATGGAAGGAATTAGTGGCGACACTGAGGAGGATAAGGAGGCGCGGCACGAGGGTTCGGGGGAGAGAAGGAGGTAGCGGTTGCAGTAGGTGGAGTGGTTGTGGGAGACAGAGGATGCAGGGGAAGAGAAGAGGAGGAGCGCGGCCCACGCATCGGCCCAACCTTTTCTATAAGGAGCAGAAGAATTATCTATATGCAGATCTGGATAGCTGATCTTTGATCGGACGGTGGTATGAAAAACGAGGATCAGAGGTGATCCCAAGACACACCAATCGAAAACCTAGCCGCTACATCTCGAAACCCCTACTGTGCGCGCTGGCTAGCACACCGGCGCACGGCGATCCATCCCCGGATGTGTAGACTTCAGTAGAGGCGTTGATGCGACTGCGACGCGGGGGGAGACGGTTAGCTCATGAAAATCAACTACTGCTCGTGAACGGTCGAGTACTTCTACTACATTGACGCATAGTACGTTGAACCAGTCTATTTCAACTCTTTTTCCACTGCACTACGCGGTAACGATCTATGATCTCTTATTTGTATGGCTTGTTGGTAAAATTTTTTAATTTGCGCTAGTGTAGCCTGCCCGTATCCCAACACTCTGAATCTAACCTACTTGTTTGGTTCGATGAATAGGATGAGTTGGTGACATGACCAAGTCATTCCTCAACCCTTATTACCATAAAATCTACATAAAATGAGGGATTGGAACATCCTCCCAAAATCATGGGATGGTCATATCCCATGATGCCCAACCTGTCCTAAGATGAGGTGGTTCATCACACCCCCCTTTAGAGCTTGGCTTTTGGCTTTTGGCACATGGCAAACTCCACTTGTAGCAATACTTTTCACAAAATACCAACCCATTAATTAGTTGCGTTGGTTGATTTGATGGGTTGTCTGATTTTCCTTTCCATACCATTTAATCTGGAACTCCAATGCTACCATCAATCAGCCATTTGTTTGGTTCAGCTTCTGGCAATATTGATTCGTATGATATTGTGATATGCCTATGGCATCCATATACATACATGTTTAGTAGTTGAAGGCCCTTTATTTTCTGCAGCGATGTTAGTACTAGTCTTTACTCTTCAGTAGTCTATGGCCCATGCTGTTACTTTTTTTAGATAATGGATATAAAATCCGGCCTCTATATCCACAAGGGATATACACAGCCAAAAGTTACACGAGCTCTTAGGCCTAAAGCCTCAACACTGAGGAGTACACAACAGCAAGAAAGAGAGCTTAAGGACTATGAAAAAGCTAGAAAGACTAAGCTTCAGAACTTCTTCTCCGTCCTTGCTTTCAACCAAGTGACTGTAGTCCTCAAGTGAAGACAGGAGCACTCGACGCAACACATCATGCTCAACAGGGAGGGCCTTCGGCAAGCACTTCATCTTCTTCATCCAAATAGCTCTCTCTTCGACCACCACCTCTAACCTTCCTCGGACCTTCTAACGCCATATAGCGGGTCAGGAGCTGAGAGAAGACACGGTGCCAATAGCTGCTGGTGAACTGTACAGATGCATACAAAGCACGAGCAGCGACATAGCCAAATGGCAAGCACCAAACAACGGAGCTGAAATTGCCTAACGATGCCTTCATGAAGGTAACAACGCCCAAGACGCTGCCGCCGCCAGTCCACCACGGGAAAGGTTTTCACCTGCAATCAACCACCGAACGGGAGGAGCCGGGGAAGAGGTACAAAGAGGACGCCTCCAAGGAGGAAGCGGCGTGCGCAAACGTCGCCGTCCAAGCTTTCGCCCTGACCTCAAAACACCCACTTGCTGAGGCTGCCTGTAAGTCGGTGGCGAACAAGGGCCGCCGCCACCGCGAACACCGCCGCCCTGGCCCCCAGCCTCCGCTGCTGCAGCCCAAGCGAGGCCCTACATGGACCCACATTCGATGCCGCCCCACTCCTCCTTGGCCAACACCACCAGCACCTCCCGCGCCGGCGACAGCCACGACGTCGGCAGCACGGCAGGCGAGACTGGGCACCACTCCCTCCGCCCGCCAGGCCCAGGAACAGGCACGAAGCCAAGCTGCGCGGCGCCGCCGGGCCGCCCCGCCACGATCCCGCCGACGCCTTCTGCTACCACGTCGGCCGCGCCACCCGCTTCCACACCGGCACCCCCCGAAGGCCCCACCGGCAGCAGCAGCACTGACGGAGGTGGAGCAAAGCCGCAGCACGGACGCCCATCAGGGCGCTTCCTCCGCCGGCGACCTCCACAGGGTCCCGGCCGCCTCCGACGGCACGCTCCAGCGGCGTCAAGGCGATGGGGAGAGGTAAGGGGGGGGGGGGAGACGGCGCTGGAGCGCTGGGGAGAGAAAGGGTCGCCCACTCGTCTCCGGCCCCGGCCGCCGCTTACGCCGCGCTGCCTCCGCTGGCGACCTCCACAGGAGCCCGGCCGCCGCAAACCCACCGCCCAGATCCAGAAGCCGTCGCCCAGATCCAGGCGAGAGAGCCCCGCCGCCGCCTTCCTAGCACCCGCACAAGCCTCCGGCGGCGTGCTCCAGCGGCGGCAAGGCGACAGGGAGAGGTAGGGAGGGGAGACGGCGCTGAAGAGGAAGGGTCGGAGAGGAAAACCCCCCGGCCCATGCTGTTACTAGCAGCAATAAACCATGACTTGCTGCTACAGCTGCTGTGGGTAGTAGTTGGCCAGTTTATATGGTGGTCATAATTTCAGTGATGAATCATTTGGCAACCATCCGGTTCACAACTTCTGATCCCAAAAGAACTTCACAATTTTGAATGGTTGAACCTATACTTTTGCTTCATGACTCCACTTTGATCGATGGCAGCTTATATTGCTGTAGTGAGAATTTTTATAAAGGATTCAATTTCAGATGACCTGATTTATTTTAATCCATTGAATTTTGTATTCGCACTACCAGTATAAGAAAGCTCCGTAAAAGGATCCTAGATTTTAAAAGAAAACAATGCTCCTAGCCAGTGGTCCAAGTAGAACCAGTTCGTATACTTTTCCCTTGGGTAAATAAGATGATATGTCCTAGCATTTAGGGTCCATACTTTTTGGAGCTCATTTTGTTCCTCTCTAGCATCGAGCAGATCCCCACTGTGTTTAGCCTAGGAATTTGCAAGTGCTTGGGATAATGTTATATTGTTAGTTAAATAAGCACTTTATACTATCTATGTCTTCGTGTACATGCAGTGGGATGCTTGTTCAAGATCCAACAAAGAGAAATGATGTGGACTCAATCTTTGAACAAGCTAGACAGATGGGTGCTCTCCAAGGTCAACCACCTCCCTTCGAAGGTCAATCTTCAAGCTCAAGCTTTACAGGGATTGGTCGACTGCTTTCAGGAGAGACAGCACCATTTGCTCCTCAACCACCTGAGAGTGTACTTCACAATATACATTTCTGGAACAATGGATTCACAGTACATGATGGTCCACTAAGAGGCTAGGATGATCCTGAAAATGCAGACTTCATAGAGGTGACTCTTCTCAACATGATATTTTTGGGCAATTTTATCATATACCAAGTAACCCCCCCCCCCCCCCCCCCTCCACTCTATGTGGCTGCGGGCTGCCATCATATTTTACGTGACTTTTGACACTTTAATTTTATTAAGTATAATTGTGTAGATTATTTATAAGTATATCTTCTAAAACTAAGGTAAATCACTTTTATGCTTTTACTGCTTATTTGCCTTGCTGTCATCTGCAATTTCTTCTGGAAAGTAGTAACTACTAGGGTACCATTTACCCATCAGAAGATTGTAGTTATTGACTTAGTCATGAATTCATGATGAAATGCCAATTACTTTAGTTCCACTGGTTGTTAACAACATTTTTTTGGACCCAGTTTCGGTATGGCACTAGTACTACTTCCAGCCAGTTATTGGCAGGGCAGGGTTTAGCTGCAACATCGGAACCTCATCTCGACTGGAAAAATAAACCAGAACTGAGTCACTCCAAAGTCCCTACATTGTAACTCGAAACAGATCTCGACTTCACTGTGCCAAATCCCATCTCTTGCCCAAAAAAATCAAGAACTAACTGGGTACTTGCTCTGGTTCTAAGTGATTTTTTCATACACCATTTCTTGTCACTGATTTTGGCCCTTAATGTTTGGCTGCTGTTTGTGAGGTATGGATTTTAACCTCTTTTTTCAGGATCCAAGTGTTTTGTGTTTGTTGTCGATATAGATCATCTAGATTCCTACTGTTTTCCACTTCCTAGACCATAATCAGTTTTGCATTAGTTAAATATGCTAACATTGGCAATCACCAACGCTCGACTTCTGATCCTTAAACGGAACATGTAAACACGTAGAAGTAAATAGCGAATGGTTTGCCAATGAAGGAAGTGTACACTAACCGTACCTCGTTCTGACTTTTCAGAGCATCAAGAAGTCCCAGTGCCCCCAAGAGCTGGAGCCTACTGATAGAAGGACATCTGTTCATGTGAATGTCATAAAACAATACGAAGAGTATCAGGTAAGCATTTCATTCCTGTATGGCCGTACCCCCTTTGCATTAGCAGTTACCTTTGAGTTAAAACGCATTAACCTTTTTTGTGGTTTTGTTCATCTAGGAACCTGTAAAGCCTCCATCGCCTTTCCAGGGTGTTGGAAGAACCCTTGGTGGTGGATCTTCAGCAGATGAGAGTTCGGCGCTAGCTCCTGCCACTCAAGAGCCCCACACTGCTAGCTGCTTCCAGGTCAATTGGCATAGTTGTGGACGACTCGCAGCCATTTACATCTATACAGCTGAGGTTGGCGGATGGCACTCGCATGGTCGCTCGGTTTAACATGCACCACACCGTGGGTGACATCAGGTCTTTCATCGACGCATCCCGGCCAGGAGCTGGAAGGCCGTATCAGTTGCAGACTGGCTTCACACCCAAGCAGCTGACGTACCCAAAGCAGACTATTGAGCAAGCTGGTCTGGCGAGCTGTGTTATCATTCAGAAGGTGTAGGCCTCACCAAGCTGGGACTGGTCGTCGCACATTCAGTATTCTTGAATGGCTGGGTCATCTTACCAGATACTGCACCAAACTAGAGCACTGGTTGTTTCCTTGATAGCAATATCGGTTTTTATGAAACATCAGCTGCAAGCTATAAACCGAAGAAAAAAGAAGAAGAAAAAAAAGAACAGGCTCTAGCAACTACTGAAGTGCCATTCAATGTTTATGCCAGTCGATATCGATCATCAGCTGTCGCTAGCTTAAACTGTTCTCGCTTCTTCTTTCTTGAATCTTACAAGTTGGACCTCTAATGTGATGGGCTGTACGAGGCAGTTAGAGCATGTACAATGCAAGATGCTTATATATGAGTGCTTAAAGAGAGAGAATATAGCCACATCATCAAGCATCCATACAAAAGTTATTTCCTTCAATGCAAACATCTCTTTCATAGGTGCTTAGATGCTATATTATCTATTAATCTACCCTACTCTATAATACACCAAAATTTTCTTTACAAAATTCACCCCCGTTAACCACCCCACAGTCATGCCTAATCTAAGTGCACCTAGATTTGTGTACCAAAGTAATCCAACTTCATACAAATGAATGGCCTGGATCTCTCATCAAGCCTTCTTCTCTTACTCATTGAAGATCCTAAGGCCAAAATCATCCGGATCATGCACATCATTGAACCTGTGTCCCCACGTTCCTCCCACGCCACCAACCCGCTGCGCTACTGCACTACACCAACCTCCAAAACCCTTCCCCGTCCGAGCCCATCTCGCCTCTCCCCGCCGCCACCGCCGCCGCTTCACCCGCGCGGCCGAGAGCACCGACCCCCTCCCCTCCCGATCGCCATGGCCTCCACGGCCTTCGCCGCTGCCAAGTTCCTCCCGGCCACCCACCTCGACTCCCCCCCCCCGCCTCTCCCCGCTCCGGCCCGCCCCCACCGCTAACCTCTGCTTCTCCCCGCTCTCAGCCGCCTCCTCGTCCTCCCTCCTCCGATCCCCTTCCCCGTCCGGCCCCGGAGGTAAGCTGCCCCCTCCCCCGCGATCCTACGGTGGCGGCGGCGGATCTGGCGATGCCGCGGACTCCGGGGGTGACGGCCGCCGCGGCGGCATCCTCGGCCTCTTTCTCGCCGGATGGGCGGCTCGTGTCGCCGCGGATCCCCAGTTCCCGTTCAAGGTCCTCATGGAGGAGCTCATCGGTGTCAGCGCCTGCGTGCTCGGCGACATGGCCTCCCGCCCCAACTTCGGCCTCAACGAGCTCGACTTCGTCTTCTCCACCCTCGTCGTCGGATCCATCCTCAACTTCGTCCTCATGTACCTCCTCGCCCCCACAGCCGGCGTCTCCGCCGCCGCGTCCTCCCACCTTCTCCCCGTGTCCCCACGTTCTCCGCTCAGCGGTACCAGTTCTCCGCGCCGCCTCCTCCCCTCCCTCCTCCGCCCTCGCCTCCTCCCCTCCCTCATCCGCCACGTCGCCGCCGCCTCCTCCTCCCAACCGCGCGTTGCCGCCGCCGCCTCCTCCTCCCCCCACTTCTCCGCTCCGCCGCCTCGATCCCCAAACTTCTGTCGCACCAGTCACCTCCTCTCCTCCCCCGCTTCCACTTCGCGCGATCTCCATGCCCTTGCGGCCCTGATCCGGCAGACAAGCAGACGGGCCCGTGCTGCTTCTCCTCGACGGCCGCTTCCTTGCCGTAGCCGTGGACTACCGCCTCGTCGTCCGGGACGTCGTCTCCCTCAAGGTATCCATGCAATTCCCCACCTCTTTTCTCCCACTCGACCTTAGTTCTTGGGAATGGGAATGCGGGTTTAGGGTTTGGGCTTTTGGAGTGGTTGCCGAATCTGGGATTGGGGATTATGTGATTTGGCGTGGCTCAAATTTGGGCATTCTGATGCATGGAATGCGCCTAATTTTGCCCGATCCGGGACTAGGTTGTGACTAGAGCAATTCGCGGTACATGTTGGATTGAAGAAATCTTAGTACCAAATTGTATGGAAGAGTGGATAATACGTGATTTTGTTGTTTGCGTGGAGGTTTAGATGGGTGCGTTTGGTTTGCACCTATGAATTCTATCGGCTGTATGAACTGTGTAATTTCTGGAATACTCTTGGGTATCCGCATCTCTTGGATTCATGGAAGTTTCATGAACACTTCATGTTTCATGTTCGTTCATGCAAATTTAGCATCCTGTATTCCTGTGTTATCGTTTCGAGTAACTTTCAAGAACGGTTAGGTTATGTATAATGCCTTGCAACTTTCTTGTTTACTGTATGCATGAACTCATATGAGCTATATGAATTTTAAGTTTAACAGAGCTCATGTCATTATAAAAATTTTAAGTTATTCATTTTATTCTTGCACGTCATGGAAGATTGGTCTTATGCTTCTGCAGTTCTGCTACTATCTTATACCTTGATAGCATTCTACTCTGGATCCCCACGTCATGGAAAATTGTCTCACAAATTTATTCATTTTATTCTTCCTCGTCTCGGAATATGATTTTGTGTTGGCTACTAGCTGGACGAAGCATGCTTGCAGCAGTGTTTACTTATGGTGGATATTGTTTGGTACATGCGCTCTCTCTCTCTCTCTCTGAAATTATAGATTTGATGTGAACTCTTTTGAATCCTGATTGTGGCAATTGCTTGAGGATCTAAGTTTTGTGAATGGTTCAGTAGCATTTGGCACTTCTGAAAATCAAGCTAGGAACTGTTAAGCTAGAAGAATGTCTAGCTAAGCTATACAATGCAGTTAATCTGTTAACACTTCATTTGTAATCTTATTGTTCTTGTTTATTTAATTTCAAATTCCATGATATTTTTTAGGGAATTTTATCACTTTTTTGTTTCACTACACTAATGAATTTTCATTCCATTAGATATCTAGGTGAAAACAACTTCAGTGGACGTCTGCCTTTTTTTCTTTTAATTGCTTTTTGCACTGGTTGATGTAACCTGTGCTTTTGCAACATTCTAAACTCACGGTCAAGGATTATATATGTTATATATCTGTTTTTTAGACTAATGAAAGAAAGAGAGTGATGAATAACTTGGTTCAATCTTTTTGGTCGGTTGACATGTAAGCGTTTCTTGATGTGAGCAGAGTAGATTCTGTTATTGAATGTAGAGGTGAATGCGTGCACATAAGTATAATTTCTTATGCTGCTTAGTACGTTAGTAGTGTGATGTAAACATGTATTATGAGTCTCTTAGGGCTAAATTAATTTGTACCTAGCAGATTATTATGTTGTTATCATGCTTCATGCAGTGGTAAGACAGCCTTTCTTATTCATACATGTGTTAAATATACACATTTTGCTCATTTTTTATGGAAATATCTCGAGAGATTTTCTTTTTGGTGTTTTAGCATTTTGTTTGAGTACAACCGCCGCTTACTGAGTGTAATAGCAGTGCATATTTTCAAGTGGAGTACTTGGTGAAGACTTAACTGATAATGAAGGAAATCCCAGATAGTACTCTATGAGGACTGAGGGGAATAAATGATTGGGTACCAAAGTGTTTTGAAACAGTAGCTGTGATTTCTATCAGTAAAGTGGGGGACATGGTTCGGGGGAAGTAAGGATCCATTGTTACCAATGGTCTAAACAGCCCCTAGGGGTAAACAGTTAGCGAATGGTGACCTCATCTTGTAGCAATATTGTGGTAGGCGGCCTTGAATGTGTCCTGTAAGAGGTTTAGCAAAAGAAAATAGTATATAAACATTAATACATGCAATATATTCTTTCATGTGTGGACATATTGCTAGGAGTTAGTCACCACTGGTTTTCACTTTCAAAGGATGAAAGAATATGAGATTCTTTTGGGGACACAATAAAGGCTACTTTTGCATTTCAAGGCTCACTTAACCACTAAATCGGTCGCTCAACCACTAACTTATACCACCATGATGCATATATTGTTGTGGTAGACCCACTACCACCTTTATAACAGTCTCTATCAAGGTCATAGCAGCTGATGTTTGGACATTGGAACAATGCCTGTTACTGATATTGGTTATTGGGACTGACTAGGGTTAACCCTTACTAAATAAGTTATGGAAAAAAATACAAGGGACTTGTTTGCAAAAAATGGTTGACACTTAATTGGAAAGCTGATGGATGATTCCTCAATACTCTGTTTTCAAGATAGTCATCTTTTACTGCTGCCATGGATTGTGTTGTACTTTGACATGGCTAATGGTGATACCTCAAATGATAAATTTAATACCACACATGGTGGCAATTGTAAGGCACGCCACAAAATGTGTTTGTTTTCTCGTAAGATAACTCCATCATGAATGTTTTTTATTTCACAGTTTATTGCTAAGGAATTTTGAATTCTAGGTCTTATTTTTTTTGCTATTTTTGGAGGTTTGAAGGATGTAAACCCATGCAATTGCTTTTCATTAGGCTTATTTAGTACAAGGCTAACTGTAGTAGCTAAGTTTTTTTTGGGGGAATAAAAAATTAAATGGGTATAAGTTTGTATTTTCAAACTGATAACTAGCTGGTGGTGTTAATTTTGACAAAGGGGTAATCATGCTGGTGTGTTTTTGGAGTGACTCTTTAATCTTTACTTTAAGGGTGGTTGAAAATATGTCCATCTAGTAATAGTCTTCTTCCATGTGAAATAACTGTACCGTTAGCCCATCTATGTAATACTTCGTTCAATTGCACAGCTAAAAGTGGTATCCAGTGGAGGATCTAAGTTCTAACAAAAGGCTGAATCAGTTTTTACTCTATTGGTTTTTGTCAGATATAGTGCCAAACTGCCAATCAATTTTAACATATTAATACTGGCTTTTCAGTTGGCTTCAGGCATACAATCAAAGTGTATCGTCATCAGTTCGAATAGTATTGACAAAACACAAGATCGATCACCTGGCCATTACAACATTACACTGATGAAGAGTATTGTTTGCACTCATATCCAAGATGCCCCATAGGCCATCATTTACTAAACCTGTTAAACTAAGATTGAGGGTTCTTTTTTTTAAAAAAAACTTGAGGGTGCTATTTTAGTTTGTACAAGGCCTCTTAAGACAACAAACCTATCTAATGTTTTTAACATGAAACTCAGATGCTTTTTTATATAAACTTCTTTTGTATCATTACCATGTATACCCACTGTTGCACAACATAAGACATTCGTTGTATTCATATGAATAGCAACTTTTTTCTTTGCTGCAGACCTAACAATGGTAGATGTTAAAAATGTACTTACATGTACAACAGGTCACAATTTCCATATCAGACCTTCTTGCTTCTATTAGTTTGTTTATTAGCAGTACATGCCAATTGCCAATGTTATCCGTAATATACAGTTATACATAGATGCACAACAATTGCACAAATATTTCATTCACATGGAATGTTCAATTATTGATGTGTGGAACAGATGAATCCATTTTACTTTCTGATCTATAAGTCGACAAGTGTTCCTAGGTTGGATTGCTGGGCATGGCCAGATCATTTTAGAAGGAGCTTGATCAAATAGCTGAAAAAGCAGATACATCTACCCAGCTGGGTTGAGCTATGTGCTCACAGGTAAACCAAATTATATATTCTGCTTCATTTTACTAACTCAAGAGTTATGGTGGTGTATGGTCTAAATATTTGGCGACGACATGATTATTCTTTAGTTTTTGTTATTGGCATTTGAATCCAGTATACTGCTTTTCCACTGTGTTGGCCTTCTGTTCTGAGATAGTTTGTCTCCTTTCATCTGGTTTGAGTAGCTGCTGAATGATTATGGGAGCTTCTCCTCCATGGGTTGTTAGGAGGGATTGTTTTAATACTATGATGGACACAATATCTATCTGTGATGGAAATTGGGAGGTGGTTTTGGCCAACAGTCTAAAATCTACTACTTTGTTTTACAAGTTTTCTTTATTGGCAATGTCACATGTCTCCATATATAAAATGATACAGTCAAGTATGTGCTGTAAGCTGCATTATATTATGCATCACAATCCCTTCTGAAAGAAATTATAAAGATTTTTTTATTTTCTTAAGATTTTCGACCATTTTGCTAATGGCTTGAAATTACGCTAACTATTTGGTCCTTGGTATGCTGTTCTCCAGAGACAACATTGGCATTACTTCGGCATCCAGATTGCTGTATCTCAGCTTACTCAACAGTAAACACACTTTGTCCTTCAATTTATATTTATCAGTTTATGCAGTAGATTGCAGTTTATCTCTTGCTTCCTTCCAAATGTATGATTACTGAACTAATGTAACATTAATCCTGCAGTAGAATGGTGTGCAGCTTTATGTGACAAAAATATTTGGTTATACAATATATGAGACATGAATCTTAATGAATCTGATTGTTCGTTTTATTTTTTACAAATTTTATCTTGTTTTGTATTTTATCGTAGCGTTAGCACGGGCACACTACTAGTAGATATAGTTATACACATAAGCACCTACTGAGCACCGGTGCTTATTTAAGCATTGATGCTTTAAAATAAGCACCTTATCTATCCTATGTGGCAAGAAAAATCAATTTTTTATTACTAAGCATCTCTCTAAGCACGGGCATTAGACCTGCTATCGACAACGAATCAAATTGAGCACGAATTAGATTCGGTTCTATGCAACGTTTCTATTCAAGCATGTACGGTACAAAGGCCTAAAATATTCCACCATTTCGGCCCGGGAACAATGGACATTACCTTTGCCGCCGCTAAAGCACCCTTCTTCCCGGTGTAACCTCCCTTCCCATGTTCCCACCTCCAGCGCCGCCGCCTCGTCACAACCCCTAAACTCCTTCTTCCACCCTTGACCACCTCTCCACCATCACCGTCGCCCAGGCAACCCGCGCCTCGAACAACACCGTGGCCATCCTCTGGGATCTCGCCGCC
The DNA here is from genome assembly GCA_017311315.1 of Dendrocalamus latiflorus. Lineage (NCBI taxonomy): Eukaryota > Viridiplantae > Streptophyta > Magnoliopsida > Poales > Poaceae > Dendrocalamus > Dendrocalamus latiflorus. The sequence goes on from CM029656.1 coordinate 26,041,612, forward strand.
TCCGGCCCCCCTCCAATCTCCGGCTCTACGACGCCGCTGTCCGCCTCCACCTTGCCGCCACCAACTTCGACCGCCTCTGCCTCTCCGCTACCTTCCTCCACCCTTCCTACCGCCCACCTCTGCCGCGTCTGTGGCCGCAGCATCTGCGCCCACGATGCGCTGTTGTGGCACTTCAACACCATCCGCACCCGCGAGCACGCCAAGCGCCTCAAACGCAACGACTCCTCCCGCGGCGACCACCGCGCCCGCGCGCGCCTCGCTGCATTCCTCTCCCTCAAGCTCTCCAGTACGCCAAGGCCGCCCCCGAGCTCGCCGCCGCCGCGGACCCTGGCTCCCCTGCCGATGACCTCTGTCTCGCCAGCGTGCGCGCCGAGATCTCCCGGACCCCCTCGGCCTCCCTTCGGGAGCGCGCCCACGAGGTGCTCAACAAAGGGTCCGTGGGGTGCCTGATGCTGGTCTCGGGGCATGAGGAGCTCGCCCCTCTGCTGCAGCTGGCGAGGAAGAGGGGCGTGCGGTCGGTTTTGGTTGGCGGGGAGACCAGGCTGGCGAGGTGGGCCAACGTGGGATTCAGTTGGGCGAAGATGGTCGCCGGGAACGCCAGGAAGGTAGCGCCGTCCGTGTCCGGGAAATGGCGGGACAGGGACGTTGTTAAGAGGCTGGAGTAAGGTATGAAAAGGACGATGAGGAGGAACAGGTGGTGTTTGAGGAATTCTGGACACATGTGGACTCCTAAACACCCCAAATTCCGTTTTTGGCCCCCAAACCAAAAAAATTCCATTTCTGGACCCCTCCCGACCGCGCGTTTTCGTCCGACCGCGCGACCGCCCTGCCCTCAGCGCCGGCCGCGCGACCGCCCGCCCTCAGCGCCGGCCGCGCGACCGCGCCGCCCGAGCGCGCGACCGCCCGCCCGCCCGCGCGTCCGCCGCCCGGCCGCGCGACCGCGCCGCCCGCCCGCCTGACCGCGCGACCGCCCGCCTGAGCGCGCGTCCGGGACACGTGGCACCAGCTCGCGAACGCGCGGTCGGGAGGGGTCCAGAAACGGAATTTTTTTGATTTGGGGGCTAAAAGTGGAATTTGGGATGTTTAGGGGTCCAAATATGTCCAGAATTCGTGTTTGAGGAGGACGGTGACGGAGATGGGATCGAGGAAAATGCACAGGGAAGCCATGATGGAAGTTGGGACTCAGATGGCGAGGACTCCTGTGTTGACGGATGAATGGCGATAGTTTACACATAAGATGTTTGTTAAGATGGTTATTCATTGCTGCTTGGAATCCTTCAGAGTTTAGATCTTTAGGGGGTGATCGGTTGGGCTTCAGCTTTTAGCTTCCAGTTTATTTTTCACTATTCATAAATTTCATTTTTTCTGAACTTTTGGTTTTTTGTTAAGTTTTTTTGCCGGTTCTTTTTTCCCATATTTTTTTGTATTATATGTAATGAGCTAACATATTTTTTATATATTTTTAATTTTTTTAAATTTAATTATGCTAAATAAGCCTCTGTCAACTACAGTGTTTTTTTTAGCTAGCTACAGTGCTTTTCAGTCATAAACTACCAAAAATAAGCCTAAATGATCACCAAAAAATTAATTATATGTATGGATCGTGGCACACTGGTAGTGTCATGAGATCTTTTGTATGTAGGAGACGACGGGTGTAATTCTATGCAAGATCTTTTGTTTTAGTCTGATGGTTTCGTAAGAGGTGATGCTACGCAAGAGTTTTGCTTTAGATTATTTCAACTTACATAACCAATCTTCTTTATGTGCAAGCGTATGAAATTTCTTTTCTTTGCAATTAACTGTATTAATTTCATATCAAAATCGAAATGAAATTCAAGATATATCCAAAGGGATTTATACTCTTGTAGTCTTGTAAAGTGATGTCATATTAGGGTGGTGCAACTGTTGGGTTTTATATCACAGTGTTTTTACCGAAACATTGTTCATATATTATATCACGGTGTTTTTACGAAACATTGTTCATACTTAATAGAGTGAGCATAGCAATTATTTCCTTGCTGGATTTCTTACAAGTTTAGTACAAGTATCATCTGTTACACCGTTAGCGTATACCCCATCTAATTGAAATTGATTCTTATTATTTGCTTTGACATTCAAATGGCACGAATAGCATATGCTTGGAAGCTGATGGTTTGAAATCAATACCGAAGACTTTGGTCAGGTTAGAAACTAGGGCACGTGGAACTTCTGCTACTTATTTGGGTAGGCTAGTTATTGAAAGTTTTTCTGCACTGAATTCTCAGTAAACTGATTACAACCTCCTAGGAAGCCATGCCAAAGAACCCTAGAGAAAATTGCCTAACAAAGCAGAATGTAGTACTACACAAATCCTGAGTCATGAGCCCTGAACTTGATAATCTCTGATTGTCATTTTGTTTAGACTTCGGATTGACATTTCAAAAAATATGCTCCTACTTAAGCCCGGGTATGGAAAGGAAATCCTGTATTGGAACTAGTTTGCAACAAGGATACATCGGAGCACTGTAAGTTGGGCAATGCATATTGTTAGGAAACCTGGACTCTATCCAAGAGTCCTGATCTAATTGGGCACCCCACCGTAGGCTATAAATAGGGACCTAGACCCCCCTCATTATGTACCCGATGCAATCTAAAGCAATAAAGAAAGACCAGGAGTTCTCTCTATCTCTCTGTGTGTTCAATCTATTATTCTGTGATTTTGTGATTGATTCGTTCTTGTTCTAAGCAGAGGAATCGCTCGGACTGGTCTCCAGCGTCGGTTCCTCAAAACGTTATCAGCACGACTTCGCTCTGGTGAACGAGGTAATCATCGAAGCACAGATTGAATTTTCTAGATCACTTTGAATCTGTATTTTCTTTTCGCGTTCTAGATTGAATCTCTACGGTGCAAATCCGCCCTAATCTATCGCGAGCAGACTTGAAGTCGCCGGCACAATGCCGATCGGTAGATTGTGAAACAGGGTAGATGTTGATTGCACTATAGATTAGAAACGATGCAAATCCGCCCTAATCTACCGCGAGCAGATCTGAAATCGCCGGCACAATGTCGATCGGTAGATTGTGAAACAGGGTAGATGTTGATTGCATCTAGATTGGAAACGAAAATTTTGCATGGTTTGTTTGATTCTGCATGATCATTGCGCAAGAAAAGAAATTGATTCTCTGAACGGCCACTGCATGAAAAAAAAAACGAATCTGCCGCCAGCCGCTGGCCTACTGCCGCCTCCTGCATGAGACGCTGCCGCACCAGCATGTGCGCCACCGACCGCCGGCCAGCCAAAGTGCATATGGCCACCTTGGCCGTCGTAGGGAACCGCCGCCAGAGGCCTCGGGTTCGCCGCCCGTGTGCATGCTGACCCGGCCGTATCGGCCTGTAGCCGCCTCCCTGGCCGCCTTGGTGCGCCGCCGCATCAACCCCGCCGGGCCGCCGCCCCCGCACGGGCCGCCATCTCCCGCATGAGGGCACAGAACCGCGACCCGTGGCCGCGCACGCCAGAGGCCGCACCGCCACTGCCCGAATCCGCGACCGCGGCCAGCAGCCGCCTCCCCACGGCGACCCGTAGCCGCCGGCCCCGCTGCCTTGAAGCCCGTACAGAAGTCGTCGCCACCCGAAGCGGCTTCGGCGCCGAACCGCAGCCATCTTGGCTCCTCCGCCGCACCGGCTACCGGCCCGAAGACGGCGCCTCCACCTTGCGCCAGCCGCCGCACATGGCCTGCACCCGCGAGAGCTGCCCCGAACGGCGCTCCGGCTTCCACGCGCCCGACCGGTCACCCGCAGTAGTTCCGGCACCCGTCCGCCTCCGCCGCTCGCAGCATACTCCCGCCTCGCCGCCGGCCCCGCATGGCCGCCGGCCGCAGCCGCGCGCTGCTCCGGCCACCACCCCGAGCACCGGCCCGTAGCCGTCCGCTCCGCCGCCGTGGCACCGCCTGCTCGCCGACCGCAAGCCACCCCGCATGGCACCGCCCGGCCGCCTCTCACGCGCCATCCGGCCTAGCCGGGCCCGCCACCTATGGCGCCGCCACAAGCAAAGTGGGGCAAGGGGAAACCCTAGTTTTTTCGGCCGGGTGGGCCTAATGGGCCGAGTAATGCGCAATGGACCGGGGCAGGCTGTGGAGGTAAGCGGGCCGAAGAAGAAAAAAAACGGGGGGGGCGAATGGGCCGGTGCTGGAAATTTGCAGAAAAGCCCTTCGAGTTTCGGGAAATTACCGATTGGTCCTTAATTTTACATTTGAATCCCGAAATTTTGCACAAGGACCTCGGTAGTTCCGAAAATTACCAGTAGGTCCTCAAATTTACGAGTGGGTCCAGAATTTTGCAGAAAACCCCTTGGTAAATCAGAAAATTACGCGAATTTTTCTCTGAACTGAAATTTTGCGCATAAACCCCCAGAAAGTGCAGAATTTGCTGAAATTTCATATTTTAGCATAAAAGGGCCTCGGGAATCCGAATTTTGAATTATTTTTTAGCATTTGAAGCTTATTTATTTGTGCCATTATTATTCCCTGTATTTTCTGTATTTATTTACTGTTTTGGTTAATTGTAATTGCTGAAAATTGCTTTTAATCACTGAAATTAGCAGTAAATTTATAGAAAATGCATAGAAAATTCTGAAACATTGCGAGAACCTTTTGTACTATTTATTTACCTGCAGTGAATTATTCCGTGCATGTCTATCAGCAGTAGACTTATACACATTTAGATGACTAGCATAACGAACTGGAAGTTCGAGGAGCTAGCCCAGTATGGCCAAAACTATCTGACGTAGGCATCCGATGTCGAGACTGTGCTTGGAGCCAGGAAGCACCGCGCTGCTATTGGGATTGGCGAACTGAATGACGCTCAACCCAAACCTGAGGAGAATGATCAGGCACTTCATTTTCTCAGGCACCACCTCTGCCTCACTCTCAAGAATGAGTATATGACGGAGAAGAGCGCGCTGGCACTCTGGACCGCACTCCAGAAGCGGTTTGAGAGGCTAAAGTACACCATTCTTCCTCAAGCAGAGCGAGAGTGGATCAGACTGAGGTTTTGCCGACTTTAAGACGGTCAGGGAATACAATTCTGCCTTGCACAGGATTTGTACCCCAATACAGAAAATTGAGAAAAACCTTCCACCCCAATATAGCACAATCCGCACGCAACTATCGTCAAGATGGCCATGAGGAATACGCCGAATTGACTGATATGATGCAAGTTGCGGAGGCTCAGGACAAAGTTCTCCGTAAGAACTACGTCACTCAGCCACCTGGGAGCTCCGCTGGCCGTGAAGCCAACGCCGGGAGTTACAAGGTGCGAAAAGCTCTTAATGAGAGAAGGGGAAGGAAGGGTAAGGCCGCAGCCCAGAAAGGCGAATCAGATGCTCCACGAGAGAATAAGGCCAGCAAGCCAAAGCGGGATGGTCAAGGGCAGTATGAAGCCCACTCTGCATCGGCTGAGGGGGAGAATTCTGAGTAGCTGCCTGCACCGATGGAAGTTGAAACCATCACGACAGCAGTAATCCCTCTCGACCTAGAAGTAGTTAACGCCATGATTTCTCTTGAAGAGAATGTCAACCCTGAGAAAATAGCAGAAGAAGTCTAGTGCACTGAATGCATTTCGACTTTAATTGTCATTTATTTTGTGTGGAAGAATATGTTAGAATTTGCATGGATAGTACTTAAGAATTGTTATCTTTCTTGTGATGGTTGGATGATTTTTGGAAGAATTCATTCATTTATTCAGTTTATAATGGCATGATATGTTCTGATATTGGAGTATCTTATTTATGTGTTGATTGCCTTCTCATACATGTTAATAAATACCCTATATTAGAACATGTGTAGCGCCCTATGAAGGAAATGTACTTAGCCAGCAGCGGCACAACACATATCATCTTAAGAGGGATTGAGTATTTTCAGTCGATTCGTAAGAGCACTGGCAGCCTTACGACAATCGCTAGAAGCGATGCATGTATAATTGGTTCGGGAAGAGCCATAATGGGCACAATTTTGGTTATTGAAGAAGCCTTATTATACCCAAAATCGACTAGAACTCTCCTAAGTTTTAAGAATTTTTGCGCCAACGGTTTCCACGTTGAGACTGAAGAAGAGTACGGTAAGAAATACCTGCTCATTATGAAGCGCGAAGAGAATGGCAAAAGAATATTAGGAAAACTTCCTTCACTGGGCTATATTATACCAACATTAAAGCGCCTGCAGTGTACACTGTTCTGAAAACAGTGTTTAGAAGCTCTTAACTCTTCTGTCTCTGGCATGACAGATTAGGCCACCCAGGTCTTAGGATGATGAGAAACATAATAAATAACTCGCATGAGCATAATATTAATGTGAAGAATTTCCCGAATCATGAAGATTTTGTGTGCCCTGCATGTGCCACCGGGAAACTAATAACTAGACCCTCCACTCTGAAAGTGAAGGATGAAGTCCCTGCATTCCTGGAACGCATCCAGGGAGACATTTGCGGTCCCATTCAGCCCATCTTAGGGTCATTTAAGTATTTCATGGTGCTGATTGACGCTTCTTCGAAGTAGTCATATGTGGGTTTGTTGTCCACATGAAACCACGTCTTTGCACAAATTGATCTCGCAGATCATTCGCATCAGAAATGCGTCCCCTGATTATCACATCAAGTCCATCAGAATGGACAATGCCGGAGAATTTACTTCAAAGGCATTTGATGATCATTGCATGGCAATGGGAATTGCAGTTGAGCATTCGGTACCGCATGTCCATACCCAGAATGGTCTGGCAGAGACTTTAATTAAAAGAATTAAATTTATTGCCCGACCCCTTTTTGTATAATTGAAATCTAGTAGCTACATGTTGGGGACACGCAGTCCTGCATGCAGCGAATCTCATCAACCTTAGACATTCGGCCTACAACATCCATTCACCTATGCAACTAGCGCAATGGTCAGCACCGAAGATTTCCCAACATTAGGGGGAGGAAATCAACCCCTTGATTAAGAATGTCGGGAAATTATGTGGCAAGCCTGGGGAATCCATGTAGATGACCCACGCACAAGAGAAGTCGAGAAGACAATAGATTTGCAAGCATTAGCAAATCAACTGCCTGATCACTTTAGTGATTTGAAGAGCGTGACTAAGTCGCATGTGCCTGCACGCACTGCACCGGAGAGGGTTGAAATACCAAAGAAAGCAGAAGGTATCCCTAATCTCGTCCAGAGGCCTCAGAAAAATAAAAAAGAGGATGAGAACTCCGGTTCCTCGAATCCTTAGTAACCGGGGACGCCTGGTGAAAAAGGATAAGAGGGATTTATCACAGTCGATCATTGAAGTCCCCCAGAATGAGAAGGGGAGCCAGTTGAGACCTGGCACAAGTATGACACCTTCAGAAAAAGGGCATACCGGATCTGAACATCCCCATCGGCATGGATGTGTGCGCACACATCGGAGCCGAAAAACTAAAGGGACTTGCCACCGCAATTGAAAGAAGCGATGCGCAAGGTAAAGCTCTAGCAGAAGCAATCGCTCCAGAAGAAGCAACTCATGAAGAAATAGCTATAAATTATGTGCACACGGGAGAGTCCCTGAATAGGACAACAGCTAATATCGATATCTACTTCGCAAAGAAAATTGCCACCATCATCGATCTTGATCCCGAGCTTGCATCGCTCGCTGAATGTAAGAAAAGATCAGATTGGGAAAATTGGAAGAAGGCAATAGCAACTGAATTGCTATCTCTGAACAAAAGAGAGGTGTTTGGGCCCGTATGCCGCACGCCTCCCCACAAACACCCCGTTGGACACAAGTGGGTATTTGTTCGAAAGAGAAATGAAAGAAATGAAGTAGTGAGATACAAAGCAAGGCTGGTAGCCCAAGGTTTCACTCAACGCCCTGAAGTTGATTATGAAGAAACCTACTCCCCGGTCATGAGTGGAATTACCTTTAGATATTTGATCTCAATGGCAGTGAACTTGAATTTGGAAATGAAATTGATGGATGTTGTGACTGCATACCTTTACGGTAACTTGGATTCGGAGATTTACATGAAAGTCCCTGAAGGAATTCCTCTCCCGAACCAAGACAGAGCAAATAGAAATCTGTATAGTGTGAAACTCAGAAAGTCACTGTATGGACTGAAACAATCTGGAAGAATGTGGTATAATCGCTTGAGCGACTTTCTCTGCAAAAAAGGCTACACGAACAATGAAGACTGTCCTTGTGTATTTATACGGCGATCCCAGAATGGATTCTGTATAATCTCTGTGTATGTAGATGATCTGAATATCATCGGGACAGCCGAAGACATAAAAGAAGCAAGCTCCTACTTGGAGTCAGAATTTGAAATGAAAGATTTGGGCAAGACCAAGTTTTGCTTAGGCTTGCAGCTTGAGCATGTCCCTGAAGGATTCTTGGTACATCAGTCAACCTACACCCAGAAGGTGCTTGAAAGGTTTGGCTTCGAGAAGGCATTTCCCTCGAAAGTACCGATGATCGGTAGGTCTTTACAGCAAGAAAAAGATCCTTTCCGACCAAGGGAAGAGGGGGAGGAAGTCCTGGGACCGGAATTCCCATACTTGAGTGCAGTGGGAGCACTCATGTATTTAGCAAACTGCACTAGACCGGACATTGCATTTGCCGTGAACCTGTTAGCAAGGTACAATGCAGAGCCCACCAAAAGGCATTGGCAGGGCATAAAGGACATTTTTCGATACCTCCAAGGTAGCAAGGACCTCGGATTGTTTTACAGAAAGAATCAAGATCTGAACTTGATTGGCTATGCAGATGCTGGGTATCTGTCAGACCCGCATACCGCTAAGTCACAAACAGGCTATGTATTCCTGTGTGGTGGAACTGCATTTTCATGGAAATCGTCTAAGCAAAGCCTGGTAGCTACTTCGACGAACCACTCAGAAATTATAGCACTGTATGAAGCCGCACGAGAGTGCGCTTGGCTTCGCCGAATGGTTCACCACATCCAGCAGTCATGTCGGATGAACATTGTGCAGAACCCCACAATTATCTATGAAGATAATGCCGCTTGTGTTGCACAAGTGCAAACGGGCTATGTGAAGAGTTATCTCACAAAGCATATCAACCCCAAGTTCTTCTGTGCACATGAATTGCAAAGGATGGACGAGATTAAAGTACTGCATACTAAGTCATGTGAAAATCTCGCAGATTTATTCACTAAGTCACTCCCCGCATCTAGCTTTGAAAGGTGCGTGCGTGGAATTGGAATGACGAGACTAAGAGAAGTGCAGAATTCAGGGGGAGAATTCTCACAAGCCCGCTAATAAATCTTGATCATGAAGATTAAGTACCCAAAAATAAAGTCTTGCAGACTAAATGAATTTGGGTGAATTGTACTCTTTTTCCCTTGACGAGTTTTCCATGAAGTTTCTCGACCAAGGTTTTTAATGAGGCAATTCGTGCATCGCAACATCACATGTATCATGTACTCTTTCTCCAAATTTTTCCCACTGGGTTTTTATGGAGTTTTAACGAGGCATGAGCATGTTGGGTGAGTGCCCAAGGGGGAGTGTTAGGAAACCTGGACTCTATCCAAGAGTCCTGATCTAATTGGGCACCCCACCGTAGGCTATAAATAGGGACCTAGACCCCCCTCATTATGTACCCGATGCAATCTAAAGCAATAAAGAAAGACCAGGAGTTCTCTCTATCTCTCTGTGTGTTCAATCTATTATTCTGTGATTGATTCGTTCTTGTTCTAAGCAGAGGAATCGCTCGGACTGGTCTCCAGCGTCGGTTCCTCAACACATATCAACACGCTTGCTGATTGCTCTGAACTATATTATATATATATATATATATATATATATATATATATATATATATATATATATATATATATATATATATATATATATATATATATATATATATATATATATATATATATATAGGAAAAATCCATTTTACTCCCGGGTGTAATTACACCCACCTCTAATATACCACCTAAATAAACTTGAAATACTCCTTTATCACTTTAGGTATACTCATATACTAATTATAAGGTATTCTAATGTGAACCACATGAAAAAATTGCAAGGGAGTCCATTGTTTTTAGCGTATTTTGTAAATATCTTTATATACGTACATAAAAAGGAGTACGTTGAAAAAATGTACATACCACCTCTGAATAATTGTTCATACCACCTATATAGTCTTAAATACTCATATACTACATGTACATACTCCTCGTTACGCGAGATACTCCCTATGTTATGAGATACGACATAGGGTGTAATTACACCGGGAGTAGAAAAGAGGTTATATATATATATATATATATATATATATATATATATATATATATATATATATATATATATATATATATATATATATATATATATATATATATCTTTCTCTCTGCTACTTTGGTCTCCTTGTCTGATCCAGGATTCCAGGCTGTGTTCTGATCATCTCTATGCTGTTCGTGCTGTGCTGGCCAGTCGGTCAGAGCATCCACAGCAAGCATGAGTTTTTGCCCGTCTCCGTCTCCTCCGTCGCTGTGGTCACTTGCTGGGTGTCTACAGATTACCAGTGCACTTGCAAATTAAGGCCCAAAGACGCCTGCATGCACTGCATCCTACCATTTTGCACCTCTAGAACTAATCGCAGTGAGTTGTGGCGCCGAACACCGTGCGCGACCTGGCGCCCGCCGCCCGGCAACCAACCATCCACGCCGCGGTGGGAGCAACGTGCGGTTGCCTGCCGGCCAGGCACCGAGCCTGATGCGCGCACGCCGCAGAGGGCACGAGACGCGGCTTTAACGTACGTACTCCCAGCCGAACCCCACCTGCCCAGCTCCCGGCGCCCAGCCCGCCGCTCGATCCGGTAAAGGAGTCCGTCGGCCCGGCGCGCGCCTGCTGCTACGTGCGTACGTAGGAGCGCAGCCGCGAGCGAGGGCTGGGCGGCCGGGAGCGCGGGGTGGGCTGACCCGAGACTCGGGCGAGAAATTTCGTGCCGCGCGGGTCGGTTGGCCAGCGTGCGTGGTCGTGCCGACACAGGCAGCCGCACAGGCCGCCAGGGTAGAAGTTAGCCTTGAGCATTGTGTGAGGTAGCGACGGATCCATAATCAAAATTTAAGAGAGACTAATACGATTTACTCAACTGCCAACATACCACCTACCGGCGTTGTCTACCGAAGTGCCCGGCTGGCTCCTTGATTAACCAAAATCGTAGTGTCCTACTCCTCTATCTCAACAAGAGATAAATTTGTCACAATCAAAACTAGCTTCTTGTTTCAAGAGAGATATATATAGGACTAGAGCAGTAGCGGACTCTCCCTATAAAACTAGCTCTTTATGTAACTCAGGCGAGACTAGAACGAATCACTACTACAGAAAGGCACATAGTAGACGTCTCATCGCAGACAGTTTTGTGAAATCGTCTCTGATTAACACTATTACAGACGGTTATAATTTGGAGGCCGTCTGTGGTATTTGTGACGGGAAAAAGGATTATCACAGACGGTCGGTCTATATTAAGAACCGTCTATGATAATCCCAGATTATCACAGTCGGAGAGCACGAGGCGCGCAGGCGGTGGCGCGGGGACGTAGGCGGAGGCGGCGCCGGCGAGCGGGGAGGCGCGGGGACGGAGGCGGAGGCGGCGCAGGCGCCGGCGCCGGCGAGCGGGGCGGGGAGGCGCTGACATGGCGGGCCAGCGGGGCGGGGAGGCGCTGACATGGCGCTTCGTGGGCTCGAAAGTGGCAAAAAATTAGTCAAGCACATGTTAAGAGTGGCAAATTGTTGAATGCAACGATAAGGATGGCATTTGGATAGGTGGCATTCTTAAGGGTGGCAAAAAGTTAAATTTCCCCAGCAAGGAGGTCCATTTCCCCGCAATTAAACGCTGAAAACACTGCCCCACCGGCCGGGGCCGGCTCATCGTCGGCAAGAACAACGCGGCACGTACGATCCAGCGACTTGGTTTATATAAACCATGAGATGGAGATCGGCAGGGATAAGAACAGCAGGCACCAGGGCTGGCCTACCGGTGGACTCTGCAATCGCCGCTCCTTAATCTGTTCATTTATGTATCTACCCCGGCCAGATCGGGTCAGATCGGAGCTGGTCGTACACCCGAGTTCCATGATGACCATATGTCCATATATCATAAATGTTGTCTTCACATTTTAATTGAGCAAGGTACTAGTACAACAACGATCACTTGCAATAAAAACTGATAGCTTCTGGAATCTGAGATCCATCACACGCACATAACGAGCCAGCATTAGCTTAAAACATAAAGGGAAGTAAAAGCGATCAGATCGGTATATCTTGCATGCCATGCATTGTAATACTGGCACGAACAAGTGAAAGGATAATGACGATGGATATATAACCTCCATGCATGCATGGGAAATTGAAAAGTAGGATGGCTTCACGATCCAATGCATCCCATGCATGGTACCATGTAGATGCAGCTGTGTTTGTATGGGGTCTATTGCATGTGTATTCTGTCGTCCTGTCGATTGAAAATCTGAAATGCTAACCTGGGTAAAACTGAGTATGGAGAAACGATTTCTTACGAGTCCTTCGACTACATTCATCCACGTGCATACATGAGCGGGAAAAAAAACCATGAAACGAGGCATGGGGAAAAATCAACTGTACTAACTGCATTCTTGTCATCCTCCATCATTTTATTAACAGCTTATCATTTATACAATGATGGTAAAAATGGGGAGAAAAGTGATTGACCTTCACAAGAAGCAACTGAAGAAGAACATTGTTATTATGCACCAGAAGTACTCCGGATTGAAAACGCTAAAAAAAAAGAAGCTTATAACACTACGGACAAGGTATTGTCTTGCACTGCGAATGCTACACTTCTGTAAATAGCTACCTCTAAAACTCATTGAGTAGGTGCGTAGCTAGCAGTGTAGGTGCATGCATGCAAAGACGAAAGGAAACTAACTACAAAGTTTAAATCTACTCTCGTTGAGCTAGCTTTCAAGGTAATCTAGAAACATAGCCAAGTTACAGGCCATATAGTAGTTGATATCATGGATATCTAACATTCTAAGAGCAAGTCCAATAATGGTCTTATAGCCAAGCTAGTCAGCATTTTTGCTGATGTGAAGGAGAGAAGAGAGGAGAGAGATGAGAGCTTGGCTCTCATGCAAGCAACAAGCTGGGTACGGGAGCCTATGCAGTGGTGAGCTTAGATAATAAATGTATGTGAGGAGGAATAGGAAAGAGAGTGTGAGACATGGTACCACATAATAATAAAAAAACCTTTTGTAGACAAATAGAAGATAAATTATTGTATAACTTGGCTCTTATAACTTGACTTATAGCCAAACACTTATCTCTATTATTGGACTTGCTCTAAGCAGACATAGAATAATGCAATAGAACTACTCACGAACTTAATTAGAAACGCTGTTTATTATCTCGAACTGAAGATATAATGCACCGTTCCGAGATGCAACCAAAATATATAAAATATTACGTACATATCAATTTGAGGTCTCCAGAAGTAATATTTATAATATGCAGTCTAGAATAGAGGGGTAAAACCTAACCCCCCCCCCCCCCCCCCCAACGATAAGAGATTTGCAATATACACACGAGAAGCAGAAAAAAAATGTTTGACCTACTTCGCAATGAAAATCACAAACAGGTGTCATACATTGACACGGACTACAAAACACAATTTTAACCACCAGTTTTTATTGTACTATAAGTATAAAACCTAAAAGATATAATATTATAAAAGTATTTTAGAAACCAGTATACTTACTTCATTTTCGTATGGCTAATCTAACTATTCATAAGGTATTATTGATAAAAAATTAAAATAGTTTGACTATGCATGTTCACGCAGGGCATGTATTTGTAACTAGAGGAGTATATATATGAACACAGGAACAAATGGTTCTCAATTGTTTCTATATGCTTTCATAGTACCCATGTTTGTGTGAACTAGTACTCTATAAACCATGCATGTTTTTACTCCATAAACCATAAACATGAGACCTACATAAACTTTTTTTCCTGTTTGCTGAATTTAATCTTTACGTTGGGAGTTGTTGCAATCCTACAAAGGAGAGATGATTGCATTGGAAAAGAAAAGAGGTAGCATGTGAAGCTAGATGGACTACCTCAGCTAATGGCCAATAAGCTATCATGACACATAATAATAGTAGTAGCCGCTCTCCATAGCTTTAGCTTGTTATCTCATTAGACGCAATGCCCAAGAGATTTGAGGCAGCCAAAGGATCTTGTTTGACAGGGTCTTGCTCTTGCTCGTGAATTGTTGGGCTTTAATGTGTAGAGTACAGCCAATGAATCTTCTTTTTTTCCCTGACAGGAGGGAGATATGGGCGCTAGATAATGGATATATTTCATGTTCTTCATCCATATATGCAACCGAATCTAAAATAAGGAACAGCTGGGATGCTATGGATGTCATGGATCAAGATGCAAGCAGCGCATCGAAGGTGTCAACCAAATCGATCTCAGAAGTTCCTTAGGATAGCTCAAGAAAGAAATCCAAAAAACTAACGAAGCATACACATATCAAAGGGATCTCCAAAGAGTGAAACAAAATAACCAAGACATATTGTTTGCATACACATCATAAGAGACACGAGAATATAAAGGAATAACATAACATGACATGACATACTCTAGTACAAGTAGCAGCAACTATCTTCTTGTCTTGCATAAGTAGACACTAGAAAAGAAGACGGATTTCGATTCGGACCAAGTCGCTTGATTCCCCATAGCCATGGCAGCGTACAAAGAAGCAGAAGACGTACAGGAAGAATAAGAGGAGGAGGAAGCTAGAAGGAGAGGTGCAGCGATTTGATGATGGCTTCTTGACTCACATGAGGAGGAGTACTAGCTAGAACCCAACCAAATCATCATCATCATGCACCATCTCTCTCTTACCTCACCCTCTTTCTCCCTCTCCTCCGCCCCCTCGTAGTACACCACGCACAGACCCCTCTCTCCCCTTCCTCTCTCCTCATGAACTATAGCTCCTCCGGCCTCTTCTTCTTGGAAGTTGGAAGTAGGTGCCGGAGGAGGTGAGAGACTGAGAGGTGGTGGTGGTGGTGGTAGTGATGATGGCCAAGGGCCCAAGGAGCTCGAGGCAGCATGATTGCTTCTTGGAAGTAGGGGGAGGAGAGCCTCCTTGCACTCACATGGTATGGCATGATGAAGGCCATCACACAAGCCACACACATCCTTTCTTGGGCTCTCGATCTTGTTTCTAGGTGTCTCCCTCCCCCCTCTCTCTCCCTCTCTCTCTGGATTGTGATGGAGTTTGGCCAATCTACAAGGCTCGGGGCATTTTCCGGCTTGGGTCCGGATGACCACGTTAGCTTTTTAATTTTAGTTTTAATTTTTTAGCTTTTTTGTTTTTGTTTTTCTTTGTATTGTTTATAGAGATATAATACTGTTTGTTTGTTTATTTATTTTAAAATTAAATAACTAAAAAACTAATAATGTATAATTTCAATGAAAAAATCAACTTCGAAAGTCACAACTCGCTAAAAAACCGGATTGAACGTAGCCGCACCTGCATTTGGCCTTTTCCTTGGGACCAGTAAAAACAAAACAAAAGGTGATAAACTATAGTACTACAAGTACTGTCACTTATCACACAAAATTTCTCTAGGGTCACTGTATCATAATTTGTAAGTTAAATTCTGAAATATATTAGCAACTGTTATTTGTTTAGACTAGTTATAAAATCCATTACATAATAAGAAAACTAAGGGCATGCCATGTTTATTAAGTAAGTAGTATAAATTTATTCGAGGTAAAGTAGTATAAATTTATTCAAGGTGGAGATCAAGAAATTAAAAGGTTATAGAGGACAAACCAAATTAATTTACTTTCGGATTGTTTATAGTGTGAAACCATTTTTATCAGTGGCGCAGGTCAGAAGTTTCACCTTGAAGTAACAACTTCGAGCACTTACATGTATAAGGTGGTGATCGGTTCGGCTGAAAGCCTCATGGCTTTTGGCTGAAAACACTGTAGCTGGCTGAAAAAAGCACTGTAGCTGACAGAGGCTTATTTACCATAATTAAATTTAAAAAAATTTAAAAATAGAAAAAACATATTAGCCCATCACGTATAATGTAAACAAATACGAGGAAAAAAGAACCGATAAAAAAACTCAAAAAAAGCCAAAAGTTCAGAAAAAAGACGAAATTTATGAATAGTGCAAAAATAAGCTGAAGCCATATTGATCAGGGCCTAAAAACATTATCATAGTGTTAACTGTTGTTTTTTTTGCCGAAACTATTGTTAATATTGGTCAAGTCTCCATCATTAAAAATGGCCACATAAATTTGTGATTTTAATTTACTTCAAACGTGATAGTACTTTTTTAATGATTACATAGTTTTTAATAAAATAAAATTGGGTTTTCTATCCTCGCAAAAAATGGCTTTTCCAACCTTCAATTGAAGCGTAATATTGACCTACCTATATTGAAATAACCCATAGAGTACCTTTAACTCGCTACATTATATAGGATTGCAAATGATAAAGTTGAATCAATAAGACTCAGGCAAAGTAACTATTTGCTTTTTAATCGGAATAAACTACACCGGTGTGTAAAGGACAGAGAAACTGAGAAACGAGGGGTAGGTAGGGTTTGTGTTGATTGGTGGTTCTCAAAGGTCTGTCGGCTCTCTCTACCATGAATTCAGTGGTGCTATATGTATTTTATTCTATATATTCTCTTTTTACCAAGTTGAACTTTCTTATAATAATACACTCGTAAAAATAATAAAGATTATGTTTTAAGAATATTTTCCTAGATAAATTTGATGACATTATTTTTTACGTGGTCTATATATATATATATAAAGTAACACGGGCACCATGCTGTCTAGGCTCAATGATTAAGACTTTCCATCTATGATTGAGACTTTCCATTCATAATTAAGACTTTCCATCCTGATATTATATATCATTGCACTTGCACGCATCTAAAAGCAATCTAAAAGCAGGAAGGCTTGGTGCCCGGGCACCCTAATGTCCCATTTCAGCGTCATATACATACATACATACATACATACATACATACATACATACATATATATAACATACATACACACACTCTGACAGAGGCGGATCTAGACCTATAGCAACCTAGGTCCTAACCCGGGGCGTAAGATTTTAATCCATGCAAAGTCTAGGCAAGCCTGAGGCTCAACCTTCATTCAGCCTAGTTAGTAGTGGTCTCGAGTCCTCTATAACCTACGGTGTAATAAAATTCTAGATTCGTTACTGGATATTGATAATCAAAGTTTCAAAAGCATAACTATGTTTATATTGATGAAGAAGAAATTAGGTAGTAGATTGTAGTACTTATTAGAAATGTTGATGATGATATATATGGGGCACCACGGTGTCTAGACACCAAGCCTTCCTGTCTTTGGATTGCTTTTAGATGCATGCAAGTGCAATGATATATAATACATCAGGATGGAAATTCTTAATCATGGATGGAAAGTCTCAATCATAGATGAAAAATCTTAATCATAGAGTCTAGGCACAATGGTGCCCCTGTTATATATATATATATATATATATATATATATATATATATATATATATATATATATATATATATATATATATATATATATATATATATATATATATATATATATATAGAGGAAGCCTCTTTTCTACACCCGGGTGTAATTACACCCTATATCGTATCTCACAATGTAGGGAGTATCTCGCGTAACGAGGAGTATGTACATGTAGTATATGAGTATTTAAGACTATATAGGTGGTATGAACAATTTTTCAGAGGTGGTATGTACATTTTTTTTCAACATACTCCTTTTTATGTACGTATATAAAGGTATTTACAAAATACGCTAAAAACTATGGACTCCCTTGCAATTGTTTCATGTGGTTCACATTAGAATATCTTATAATTAGTATATGAGTATACCTAAAGTGATAAAGGAGTATTTCAAGTTTGTTTAGGTGGTATATTAGAGGTGGGTGTAATTACACCCGGGAGTAAAAAGTATTTTTCCTATATATATATATATATATATATATATATATATATATATATATATATATATATATATATATATATATATATATATTCAATTTCCAAAGAAGTCAGATCTCCCGTCGACTCCTTGTCGCAAATAGAATTGCGCAGCTTTGCTCATGGTCACATGAAACCATTGTATTCATCCCCACAACCCCACCCCTCTCTCTGCAGAGAGCTAACATGAAAAGATATTTGTTGAAGTGGTCAATAACAAGATCAGAACTGCACTGAGAATCAGTACGACAGTTTCACACATACTCCTATACCTTTCGAGAGCAGGGCCTTAAAATAACGGTAGTTTCTTTTTATCACAAAGAAGATGCCTACCACATAGATTACCACACATAGAGACACACATGAGTGTGCCCTTTTAGCATATTGAAATCGTATACTCGCAACTCCACTTCCACACTAAGCGTGTGTTTGGTTTGGAGAGGTAGTGGGATAGGATGGACCCATTCTTGATTTCTAGGATGGAACCAACCCAGTTCTTGTTTGGTTGCTGGGATGGGATCGACCCTGTTTTCTGTTTGGTTGAGGAGATAAAAGGGGATGGAATGATCCCAGTCACCAGTTTGAATAGAGGGATGGAGATAGGACAGAAGGTGTGGTGACCTTTTGGTAAGGTTACCTCTGTGCTACTCATCTTTTATCACATGAATCAAATATTTGCTAGAATGAATGAAACTCATCTCAGATGTCTTTCTCTTCCTTCTTTCTCTTTTTCTTTTCTTCCACCCGATCCCCCTTCTCCTGACTTCGGCCGACGCCTCCTCATTTCTTTCCCCTCACCACCGCCGACGCCTACTTCATCTCCTCCCCTTCCCCATTTCACTCGGCCCTCTCTCTCTCTCCTCCGGTCTCCCCCCACACCGACGCCGCGC
Source organism: Dendrocalamus latiflorus (assembly GCA_017311315.1). Lineage (NCBI taxonomy): Eukaryota > Viridiplantae > Streptophyta > Magnoliopsida > Poales > Poaceae > Dendrocalamus > Dendrocalamus latiflorus. The sequence goes on from CM029656.1 coordinate 26,060,544, forward strand.
CGCCGCTCCTCCGCCCCAGAGTCTCGGCGCCCCCTCGAGCGTCTCCTTCACCCTCTCACGCCGCCCCTCCGACGCCTCCTCCCCATGCGCCGCCGACCCCAGCGACACCGCGCCATGCTGGCCTGCCGCCCCCCGCCTGGCCGCTCGGCACCGCCTCTCCGATCCCCTCGTGCCTCCGCCACCAGTGCCTCCGCCGCTGGACATCCGCCGCGAGGGGGTGACCGCACGGGGATTTTTTTCCCACGCGCGAGGCACGTGAGGCGTCGGGGGATGAGGGACGGCCCCCGTCCCACCGATTCCTGGGGCTGGCGCGGTCCCCCGATTCTACTGTTTTGGAACCATCTCATCCCATTTCATCCCAGTGACTCAGATCCAAACACTATGTTTTTGGGGATGGATCTGTCCCGTCCCCCATGATCCCAGGAACCAAACACACGCTAAGAGGCAAGATGTTGTTCCCGACAATTTTTTTTTGAAAGGGTAAAATAACACTAGTTAGCACATTTTTTTTGGCCATGCATCCTGCGTTCCTGCGCCCTGCAGCTCATCAATGAGTACAGAAAAAACCAGCCTCGACAAATGCAGGCCTACGCAGAACAGGAAGAGACATAAGACACTCCGGGTCGGGTACTCTTCACGGTTGGCTGGATGGGCCTAAGAGAGGAGCTGTCGCCATACATATCATACATGCGTGATCAGTGAACACAATAATTAAGACACACTGTATGGGATTATGCATGGATAGATCAGGGTAAGGAATAGTAGATCGAACAGTGCATTAAGAGGTGAATGAGCATGGAAGAATGCTGGTTAATAGTGAGCCCTTCAAACCAGTAATTTTCTTGTCCAAAATTGATGACCCCGCTCGGTTGGGCTGAAAAGATGTGGCTTATGGTTAAAATTACACTGTAGCGGCTGAAATTTTACTGTAGCTGAAGATGACTTATTTAGCGTAATTAAATTAAAAAATAGAAAAAAAATATATGTTACCTCATTACGGACAACGTGAACAAATACAGGAAAAAAGAACCGGCAAAAAAGCTCAAAAAAGCTAAAAGTTCAGAAAAAAACGAAATTTATAAATAATAAAAAAAATAAATCAAAAATAACTGCAACTAAAATAAGCGAGGTCGAAAATGGAAGGCTGGGTTAGACCAAGCAGGCACAGATCGCACGTCACAGGTGACATGGCCTGCCCCATTTTCTTCGCCGGTAGTTTTCCTTGCAGACCAGGGCGCTGGCACCTGGCAGTGCCGTCTGTGGTGCATGGATGCACCTAGCGCCTTTTGGTGATGGGGAATCGTAGACAAAAGGCATGCACTGACTGGAATGTCATGGTTTGAGCATTGATGAAATCTTCCCTGGTGACGCCGAAAAAGCCTGTCAAACTCGTCTGGTACATAAGAGCATCTCCAACAGTATGAGCTAGTTACTAGCTCTAAGACAACTTCTCCAATAGTACTAACTTTTAGCACATAGCTCATAACATAAATAGCCTCACATGACACTCTCACATAATCTTGGAATATGTGTATGAGACTAACTCTTGATCAAGAGATAGCTTTTCTCTCTCTTCTATTAAAATATGAAATAATATGCTTAGAGCTAGCTCATAAGTCACTATTGGAGATGCTCTAATAATACCACCTCGCATAGCTACGGAGATGTTGAAAGATCTTTGATCTTTCACTCTATCGGTATTGTAGCTAAAAAACTTGGAAACCTGTGAGTGCCATATCTAGCCTACACTTCCCTCTACGTGTTTATAGGATAATCGGATAATAGCCCCCTTTTGCAACACATGAATTTGGTGAGGATTCTAGGGGATTTTAGACCCTGTTCTTTTGGGTTAGATTCAAAAAGCCGTTTAGATAAGTCGGTCTATTTGTTTTAGTTTATGAGAAAGCTAAGTCAAAAATCACACAAAAAAAACAGAGCATTAGATTGATTCCTGCGAAATTTATACGCTACATAGCTGGTCTCAAACCGGTTGAATTGCGCACAAACCATTAATTGTAAGCCCTAAATACACATGCAACTATTTTCAAAAGAAAGGCATTTAGATGAAGTGTATCGTGTCCAAGGTAACAGTACTAGTGTATGATTAAGTGGAGATGCTCTGTGTATTAATTTGGTCACTGGTACCTGCTAGGGGTTAAAACGAATCCGGATTTTGTCGGACTATCTGGCTACTTACTCTGAATTTGTCGAATCTGAATACCTAATATTTGGGTTCGAATGCAAAACAAATTCGAATGCGGATGTTGAAGTGGTGAAAATCCCAGATGCAGATGCAAATCTGGTATAGATTGACGTGGATTCGGATCTCCGAATAACATCCGACTTAGTAACACAAGCTACACAGCAGTACAGCACAACCGGCCCATCCCGGTCCACAGTCGACCACAGCTGGGTGTGCCCCAGCACGGCCCCATCATGAGTAGCAAGCAACGGTAGTGTAACGTAGCTCTCGTCATCCTCCCTGCCTGCCGCCCTGAATGTGTGTTGCTCCTGAGGCTACCATGCAATGCATAAGTTGACTCAGCATGGTGTACATACCTCGGTCCATGCAACTACAATACTGCCCAATCAAATCGCACTACGCGCGCTGGTGGGCCTCCTTGACCAGTCAAGATCCCGGTGGGTGGGCTAGCTCCCCCACAGATCTACTGGGAAAGGAACTTGAATGATTTGTTACAGTTATGAATCGTGACCTGCTGTGGGCTATGGATTGTCATCGCCGGTGTAAAGGCCACGAGTAATTATTGGAATTCAAAAAATAGTCGAATCTAATCCGGTTTTGAGTATAATCCAATCCAAATTCGTATCTGATATTTGTCCGATCCGTATTCGTCGTTTATCTAATTTTGTATTTAAATCTAAGAAAAATATAGATATAGATATAAATATGATTTAAATACTATCTGATCGGTTTTCACCCCTAGTAACTACACTGCAGCATCATGGAATCAATGTGTTCCCTGAAACGAAAACGAGCAATGGACATGAACTCATGGTCCTGTCACCTGTAAATTCGGGATGTCCCAAGAGCACTCGTTCATTTTTCATGTGCCCTCCTGATGACAACCTGCTCTGTTTTTGCTATGATGGTGTTCCATGTCAAGCGATGTGATAAGCCACTTGCAAGGGGAAAAAATGGGAGGAATTATTGGATGCAGAAACTGCAATATGTCCCTCCCCTGCATGAGAAAAAATCGCACGAATAATTGATGGGTACACCGCACACGAGCATCCAATGCGGCTTGCTGCTTGCTCCCATTAGACTATGGTCCTGACGAGTCTAGGGCCAACGTTGGATCGTAGGAATTTCACCGAAATTATGTAGAAATAGAAGGCTCTACAAAATAAATAGAACCTAGCATATAAAACTTCTAAGAGAGGCTTCGGCTTTGTTCTTTTCAACTTTTCTATAGTAATTAACTTTTAAACGGAGTATTTTTTCAAGATAAGGTCTACTAGTTAATTGTAGTACATATTTTACTGATTTCATTTATATTAGCAAAAACCGCAAGTGGGTTTCTATTACTTTATAATCTCTCATACAAACAGCCTAAAAATCATAAATCACAATAAAAATTATAAACCACAGCTAAAAAGAACAGGCCCTTCATACAATCTTGGTGGTGATCGGTTCGGCTGAAAAGCTCATGGCTTATGGCTGAAAACACTGTAGCTGGCTGAAAAAAGCACTGTAGCTGACAGAGGCTTATTTAACATAATTAAATTTAAAAAAATTAAAAATATAAAAAATATGTTAGCCCATTACGTATAATACAAACAAATACGGGAAAAAAGAACCGGCAAAAAAGCTCAACAAAAAGCCAAAAGTTCAGAAAAGGACGAAATTTATGAATAGTGAAAAATAAGCCAGAAGCTGAAACCGAGTTGATCAGGGCAAGCTTATCTGAGAAATGCAATGTTTCAAGCGACCAAGCGCAATGCACCTTGTTTAACAAGCCTTACTTACGTCAGGCTCGTTATGTAAGCCAGGGGTAGTGTACTACTACGAAACGTGGGTGCGGATTCCCTGTACCAGAAGGGCTTAGTTTACGGATAAAGTGTGCCAAACAAAGTAATACGCCCCGGTGCAGTCTTTTTTAGAAGTTTTTGCTTTCTTGTCCTGCATCCAGTCTGCATGCCGGAGGTAAAGCACTTCCTATACATGTACTTCAGTTTTATGCACAGGCCGAGCCAAAAGGCGCGCCTTTGTCCTCTTGCAAGGGGGTAAAGCTGTGATAGTAAGGATGGAAAGCCATGCTCTTTGTTGGTGGCTTTTAGTTATAATTAATAATTTTTAATTGTGTTTTTCGAGACAGCAGAGATATCGACGCAGATGTCATATATAATTTTAAATTTTATAAGCTAGTTAGAGAAACGATTTTGAGAAATCATTTCATCTATTTTAGTTTTTGGAAAAGCTAAAGGCAAAAACAAAAAGAAAGTTAAAAACAACAGATCCGTTGTTTTCCGGGCAAGATACGGCTTACCGCAGATGCACTACATAGTACGTACGTGCTTACGGGGTGCGGCTCAGGTGCTGGGGGCACAGCACCTAGCGTGTGCGGGGGTGCCCCCAGCACCCGCCACGTGTCCCACAAACCCCCAAAAAATTCCGAAAAATTCAAAAAAAAAATACTTACAAAATCCAAAAAATTGTAAAAAGTACTTTTTAAGTATAAAAAGTATTTTTTTGTAAGTACTTAATTTTTTTTATTTATACTTTTATTAAAAAGTATTTTTTAAGTACTTAAAAATACTTTTTTAATAAAAGTATTTTTTTTAAAAAGTACTTTAAAAAAAATACAACTTATAGATACTATCTTAAGAAAATACTCCGTTTAAAAGTTAGATACTATAATAAAAGCCAAAAGCCGCTTTTAGAAGCCGTTAAAATACAGGCTCTATGTTTGGTACGATGGTTTTTAGAAGCATTTATATTTTTTCTATACTTTGGTTACAGTTAACAGTAAAAGCTTACTTGAATTGCTGAACATTTTTCATAGCCTATTATACTCCACGTTTGAGCACAACTACTACCAACTAGCCTAGAGACCAGCAGAACATCGTGTCAACATGCTACTCGGTCGCTCAGGTATCAGGTTTTACCAAACAGCCCTTTTTCATAGCCCGTGCACCGAATTGACTGCAATCAGATAAAGCCTATAATCAAAGGTCGCTTCAGACATCTGGTGGGCAATCTGGCAATAGGAACAAAATAGAGTTTGGTGTCGGTGGTGCTCAAACAAATCAACATACAAATCCATAGCTTTTGTCGCAGCATGCTTACCTGCCAGCAGCACAAAGCCCTTTTTAACGAGGGCAAATGATGCAAGCAAAGGGGTTTGCCCGGTCGCTCAGATTTTTTGCTGGATTCCGGCATACATCACACTTTCAGGACTTCTGCCGTACATCACTAGTTTTTGCCGGATTATAGCTATTGAGAGTTTCTGAGACATCTGATTTGGGCTACAGCAAAAAAAAATTCACTCAAGTCATGCCTTTCAGACGTGTCAGATTTACAAAGGAAGAAGTAAGAAGACACAAGTGATAAAAACATGGGAAGTAAAGAAAACAAAAGATGCGCAGTGGATGCAACACGAAGTGCGAGCACAACTATGTCAGCACGGCATAGTTTCAAAACTTGCTTCATTTGTCCAAGTCGCCAAGATAATATATAGGTCTGTTCTTTTTAGCTTTTAAAAGCTATTTTTGGTATTTCTACAGTAATTAGTTTTTAAACAGAATATCTTTTTAAGATAGGGTCTAATAGTTAATTGTAATCAATACTGTGCTGATTTTATTTATATCGGTAAAAATCGCACGTGAATTTCTGTTACTCTGTAATCTTTTGCACAAATAATCCGAAAAGCATAATTCACAACCAAAAATCATAAACTTCAACAAAAAAAGAACCGATCCTATGGTTCTTCAAGGACATTTCCGTGGAGAGGTTACCGAGCATCCAGCTACTCTGATTCACCAGGGTGCAATCCACATTCAGGTGGTGATCGGTTCGGCTGAAAAGCTCATGGCTTATGGCTGAAAAAAGCACTGTAGCTGACAGAGGCTTATTTAGTATAATTAAATTTAAAAAATTTAAAAATATAAAAAATATGTTACCCCAATATGTATAATATAAACGAATACGGGAAAAAAAGAACCGGCAAAAAAGCTCAACAAAAAGCTAAAAGTTCAGAAAAAGACGAAACTTATGAATAGTGAAAAATAAACCAGAAGCCGAAGCCGAGTTGATCAGGGCCTCAATCTGATGGCTGCAAGGAGCTGAGGTGATATCACCTCCTTTTCTCCTACATTTGTACTATTTTCCTTTGAGCTTTTCTGGGCCACTTCTGCTCCCCAACCCCTGTACAAAATCACTTTGTTCGGTTCTCGCGACACTAGAACCTGCCCAGCTGCCTCCTGATTCCATTGGACAATGGATAAGCTCAGATTAATTCTAGAGAATTTAGGATCTAAGTATTCTCTGTTATGGATTACAAGCCTCTAGCTCTGATATCAGCTACTGAATTGGAGTTCCATCCGCTCTGTTCTTAATATTCACAATAACGAGAGGATGTTTCTTGAAGTGTGTCTTTTTTTTTCAACTCCAGTGATGACATTATTCCTCCCTAAGACAGGAATCAGATGCTTAGCACAGTAATTTGAAGTTGGTGTAAACTGTAGTGGGGATAAGACTAAAAAGATACCGATGGCAAGTACTGGCCGTTTCTTCATTTTCAAAGCTTGCTTCCTTAGCACAAGCCTTTCTCGATTTGACAATGGTGCAGCTCTGAAAGGCAAGTGAGGAGCAGATTTCTCATCCAATTTTCGCTCATCTGGTGTCAGGCAAGGTTTAAGGGTTCCTACATCTTTTGAATCACCTTCAGTGCATGTCACAGGAGAACTAAGTTGGTTTTGCTGCAACATCAATTCATCAGCATCAGCGGAGAACAAAAGCCATATGGTGGGAAAACAACATTAACAAACTCACATGTTTAATCAAAATTATCGGATGAAACTGTACTTGAACTGTCAGTCAGACATGGACTTGCAGTCTCAGAAAAATCATCTTTAAGCTTGTTGAAGCATAATTTGTTCTGTAAATATCATTTGCAGTGTGCACATTAATTTACCGTAAATTCATTGAAAGGATCAAACTACAAAGTACAGTTTATATAAGGAAGGGAGGGCTAATGACCTGCATATCATCCAAAGGAACTCCAGCTTTGGTTAAATATAAGGTTCTATCTGTTTCACCTGAAGTGCACTCCTCACCTCCTGACTCAGAACACTCAGGAGCAACTTCAGGCACTTCCTTGACCATGTATATTCACATAAACAGATAACCAGGCACATGATGGATTATACTGAGCTGCAATGGAACTACATTCAAGTTATAAGTGCTTACTTTGCTTTTCTCCTCTAATGTTCCAGAATTAACGCTGAGATCATGAATGTCTTTGCTTTTGCGGCCTGAGTTCATCTGATTAGACGGAGTCATAGATCGGCCCTCCATTTGATAAAAACATTGCATTCTAGTTAGTAAACAAGTTAACACCATTCATAGCAAAAATGATAAAAGCTAAGCATTGAATAAAAACTCACCATCTGATGGCCTAAAATGAACAAGAGATATCAATTCAGGATCTCAAAAATAACTCCACAAAATAACCAGAGCAAACCAATGATTTAAGCTTCACCTTATAATGTTGATACTTCACAGAATGCTTCAAAGCATCCCTTTTATTCAACAAAGATTTTGGTCTCGTAGTTGATGGCCTCCGGTAGTTCTTTCCTCGTATATTAAATTGCATGTCCTTTGCTCACTCTTTCCACTGCCACCAAAATACCACCACACTCTGCCTCTAGCGTTTGAGCAGCATGTTCAACATCTTCAATGCTGTGCTCTTTGCATATAATCTTGACAAGTTCTCTATACTTCCAACAAAGGTGCAAATGTTCAACAGTACAGTACCATCAAACACTCCTCTCCTTCCTGCAAATCAATAGAAAAAGGATATTAAAATTAAACAATAAAATGAAAGATACAAATGGGTGGGGGAAAAAAACCAAAAACTTACGGAGAAATTACAAGGAATCTTCCCATTACCTTAGCTACACAATGTACACCTTTCCTAAGATCTATGCATTATTTACAGTCCAGTCTCCGGCCATTTACATTCTATTAACTTAGTGGGACCGGGATATCAGATATGTCTCAACAAACCAGTAGCGCAGCTGCCTTGGCAGAGGTCAAGGCTATTATCCTTCCAACAGGTTGTGCAGGCTCCGTACTAGGGAGTCTTTTTTCCCCCTGTTTTTTTTTTGGCCATGACTCTTTTTTTTTTCGGGGTGAGGCCGTGGTGGTGGATTGTTATTGCTGGTATACTTAAAAGCAGTAACAGACACATCATGGATAGGTATAGGATGATATGAATGAAAGGAGCCGTTTCCAAGTTGAGCCACAAGAAATGACAGAATAACTTCAAATTTGTACACTTCAAACAACACAAAATCACATATGATTCACCCTGTTAACACCAGAACTGGGGAAACGATTTAGAAGAATTAAAATATTGTTTCATATGAGCAAACCTGTAACAATCCTAGAAAAATACTATGCATGCAATTTGAATCTGATAGCCTAATTTTCTGTCAAAAAATGGATAACACTAATTAGGTAGTGTTCAGAACAGATGTGTGCAGTGCAATGCAAGGTTGAGGAGAATATCCACCTAGCCACAGAAATGGTTTCATCTTCAGACCAACTTTCCTCAACATGTACCTCTCCTCTTCTGACATAGCCTCTCTAGTTTCAGCTTTTGAAAGTTGAGATGCCTTTTGTAGCTCTTCAAAAAGTTTTTCAGCCTTCACTTTCTCTGCTATAGCCTGAAAAATATTCCGTATGCGTATTAAGTAATGGAATTCACAAAGCAGACATTGCCAGCAGATGGGAACTATTAAATTTACAGAAATAAGTACCTGAGATAATCTGGTCTCCACGTTCTGGGCAACCGTATTTAGAGATTCTGTACTATTTTTAGTACCAGAAGTTTCCCCTTCGTGCTTCTCTTCACGGCATTCATGCTTGTGTACTGAGGCATCAATTGCCATCTTCAGTTCAGAAGCATCTTGAATAGGTGTGCTTTCTTCAATGTTTATTAGGCTTGGGCTTGCCGATTGTAGAAGGGGAATTTGCTCCCATGCCACACAGTTTAATGGCGTTTGTTAAAATGCCCCATGATGTCTCACTGACATGTGGGCTCTGGACCCGCATGTCAGTGAGACATTATGGGGCATTTTAACAAACGCCATTAAACTGTATGGCATGGGAGCAATTTTTCCATTGTAGAATTGCCATACTTTCTGCACTTTTCTATAGCAAGAGAGACAGCTGGGGGGGGGTAGGAAATATTTCCCTCTGTAGAATACAATTGACTCGTTATCGTTATCCCTTGATAAAAGGGTCCCACCTGTCAAGCCCTGCAAGATTAAGAACATAACAGTGGAAATTACCATTCTGATTTTGAGAATGAAGATTCTAATGATGGTGTATTGTAGACCTGTTCATGGGCAGCCTGCCCTGGTGGCCCGGCCCGATTGCCCAGGTGGTCTGGGCTTGCTTCTCAGGCTGGGCTCGGGCCTGATAAATGAGCCCGAAGGATTTTTTGGGCCATACTCGGGCTTCGATTTGAGCAGCCTGGACCGGCCCAATGATACCACGCACAGCCGCCTAATAACAGTCCAGATGCGGGACTGTTCCATGCCCATCGACTCCTCCGGACGCAATCGGCGCGACCTCCCCTCCTCCGGCTGCGGCTGCGCTCCCCACCGTGACCGCCCTCGCCTCCTCTAGCTGCAATCGCCGCCGACCTCGCCTCCTCCGACCACAGTCGCCTCCGCCTCCTTCAGCCTCCGCCGCACTAGCCGCCGGCCTCGTTCTTCGCCGCCACGGCCGCCCTCGGCGACGACCTCGCCTCCCGCCTCCCGCCTCCCTGTCTCCCCCACTCCCCTTCAACTGCCCATGGGCATGGTTTCTCCCTCCAAGCGCTTGGATGGATGGAAGAGAAGGCAAGGTTTTTTGTGGATCTGTGATTTGTTGAAAATGGTGATATGGGATTGGCAAATGGGGTTTGAGGACGTCAGGAGAAGGATGTGTGATAGGCTTCAGTTTCTGTGAATTTTCTGCCTAGTCAGGTTTTCGGGCCGGTCTTCGGGCCTCGGGCTTCGTGGTCGCGTAGGGCTCGGGCCTGCAACAAAATGCGTTCATGTCGGGTCTCAGGCTGGGCTCGGGCCTGGCATTTATAGGTCGGGCTTTTCAAGCCCGGCCCGAAGCCAGGATTTGAACAGGTCTAGTGTATTGTGATGCGAGAGTACAGTAGAAACAAAAGTAAAAACTGAAAGGTGTAGACAGATTTGGATCACAGAAACTAAAAGTATATTTGCCAAATGTCTGATCTCACATATATCAATGTGATGCGCAATAAGCATGAACCTGTTAAGTTGTGATTACAGAAACAATTCTGTTTTTGTCATGTAAAAGTTCTGTGTTGCAGTAGTTCAAGTTCAATTACGAAAGAAACACGGACAAATTGTTTGTCAGGTAAAAGTTCTGTTGCAGTAGTTCAACTTCAATTACGAAAGAAAAACGGACAGACATCTTACATCTCCAAATTTGATGACACATTTCACAAGTTAAACCTACAATGCCATCAAAGTATTGTTTTACACTTCTACCAAACACAGTGCTAGTCTGCTAGAGAACATAAAAATGCAATGTGTAACTGCGGATGATAAATTGATGACACCTACGTACCTTCAATTCCTCAGAGATGAGCTCACTATCAATGTTGTGTGCGCCTCTCTTGATCGCAATCTTTGCTGCTTCACATCTTTCCCACAGCTTGATCATCGATGCAGCCAATCCTTGAAGGCTACTGCTTCTTCCTAGACTCGAGAAGGTTAACTAGAGAGAGGTGAATAAGTACATTTAAAAATATTTGGCTAAATCGATTTTGCACAATTAAAATATAAATCATCTAATTTTAACTAGGTGCACTAACAAACTACAGCTAGGTCAAAATTTGCACTCGTAAAGAGACAAGCAATCAATTTTAATTCTAGAAATATAAATTACAAGAATATAAATGGGCACAAGGAAGCAAACCATAATTAGCACACGATGTTTTACCGTGTTAGGAAACTTGCTAGTTTTCCTTAATCCACATTGAGATAAACCTAAAAGAATTAGACTGGCTTCACTAATTAAGCAAAGCAACTCAATTCTACTAGGGTTGCTCTTTCTCCACTTTAAAGATAGCAAGCACTACACCACTCACAACATATCGGGGCTTCTCATAAACTTCTTGAGAAGATCACCAACACAATTCATCCAAACAGTCTAGAAGTCGACAATCTCTAAAGTAACAAGTCGGAGATACCCACTTAAACAAATCAAGTGTCAAAGTTCAATAGATATGAAATTATAAAGAGAAGTAGAGGGGAGGTGTGGTTCTATCATGAGAGAGAGAAGAGGGGGTGAGATGGATGGCTTAGTCCTATCTCATGGCCAAATTAAATGACTGCGAAGAGGGAGGGGAAGAGCGAACTGCCACATATGGTCTTGCACAGAGGAAGACAACGGTGATGATACAGATGTCGGCGTAGATATGAGAATTTCGATCCACTCCTCTGCAGGCATGGACTCCAAAGCGGTGGCATATGTAGGCAAAGCCACGGTCGGAAGGTGCAGTATCTCACAGGAGATGACACTGCCATTGGGATTTGGCACGGGATGGCGATGACACCAGGATTCAGAACAGGATGCTCCGCTGCCTCCGGGGTTTGACGCGAGAGCGGGAGTCAACATCGGGTGCCGGAGGGGAGCGGAACAACAGTAGGCAGGATGGGAGGAGTGGAGACGTTCTAGCTGAATCGGGGGAGGAGGAATAGAGAAAAACTACAGAGGAAAGTAGAGGGGAGGGGCAGTTCTATCATGAGAGAGAGAAAAGGAGGCATGAGATAGATAGTTCAGATTCTATCTGATGACCAAATCGAACGACTGTGAAAAGAAAAAAGAAGAATAAACGGTCACAACTTATATTTTGAAGTAGTGGAGACGGATTTTTACCTCAACCATTTGATTTGAAGATGAACTACAGGGAGTGATCAACTCGGCTTAAAAGCTCATGGCTTATGGCTGAAAACACTGTAGCTGGCTGAAAAAAGCACTGTAGCTGACAGAGGCTTATTTCGCATAATTAAATTTAAAAAAATATAAAAAATATGTTAGCCCATTACGTATAATACAAACAAATACGGGAAAAAAAGAACCGGCAAAAAAGCTCAATAAAAAGCCAAAAGTTCAGAAAAAGACGAAATTTATGAATAGTGCAAAATAAGCCAGAAGCCATAAGCTATAAGCCGAGTTGATCACAACCACAGTCACACGAGCCCACCATCCGCAATAAAACAAACAACAAAATAAATACGACCAAAATCAATCAAAAAGCGCAAAAGCCTGCATTTGTTTGTGCGCCACCAAAGCTCACACCTCCCCCAGTTCAAAAAAAAAAAAAAGCTCACACCTCCCCCTTCCCGTCTCAAGCGCCGGTAAACTTCCCCACTTCCCAATATCCATTCCCCACAAACCCTAACCGCCCCTTCCCCTCCCCTCCCCCGTCGCGCCGCTCGCCTTACACCTCCAGGGTCCCGGCGGAAGCTATCCTCCGCGCGGGGCGGCGGCGGCCGCGGCCGCGGCGATGGCCTCCTCGGCGTCGTCTTCCAGGCACCAGGTCACCATCACCCTCGGCCGCAGCGGTCAGGTGAGCCTTCGCTACGGATCTCCGTGCTCTAGTACCCGTGGGGTTGCCCCGTGTTTTGGATGCCTCGTTTTAGATTCGGTTGTAGTGTCGTTGCCGGTTTCGTTGATTAGACACGAAACATACGATCGGATCGACGGAAACATGGTGCCACTGTGAAGCTTCTGTTTACCGTAATTGTAGTGTGCGGGGTGTCGAGAAATGCATAGTTTCGGGTGATATGATCTTGCGGGGGGAGCTGGGATTTCGTGGGTCATCTGGTGGATGTATGCTGTTGCTCCAGTTTTCATTTCTGCTGAAGGCTCTGTAGTTAGTGTTACATCAAGGGATGATGGTGTGATTTTGTGAAGCTATTGCTTCGTGGTCGAGTAAAAAACTGTTTGGCTTTTAGTTTCTAATTGTCGAATGTGTGAGGAACCATGAGATGCATGCATGTTATGGGATTTAGGAGTGGAGTCCCTGGATTGTTCACAGTGGGATTGATTATTTTGTTCGGTTGTGATGGTGCATGGCTGTAGGGCAAAATGCGTTGTGGACTAAGCATATGCTTTAGTTGCTAAATACGCATAGATTGATATATGTGAGATAAATAACACCTAAATGACTAGAAATTTTTTTGAGCTGAGGTGAAACATCTAGGCTTGTCGAATGGATCTTGTCTTGTAATTTTGTTTAGGGCATGTACCTTAATCGAAAGGATGCATGATATTTGTGGTAAAATGCTATGATGTATGTAATCGCCATCTTATTCCTGTTTGCGTTTTTATCTCATTTTTTTAGCTCAGCAGCTCAGGCTACCTCTTGTTGTCATGGCTGTTTATTTTTATTTGGATTCCCTGGTATGATGGAGTGCTTGTAACTATCTTGCTAGATTTATCATGACTTATTTAAAAATTATCCCATGATGAAAATGCTAGCTGCATGGATGCCTTTGGCTCTTTAAGTCTCCGAAAATCTTCATGAATTATTTAATTTCAGTTCCATCACCTTTATATTGCTGGTTGCAGGTTGTCAAAAGGCAAGCTATATGTGATATCGGTGATGATGATGAAGTGACATTTTGGGGAAGAAAGCGATCTGTGAGAGAGAGGTTAGGAAGTACTGTGGTTGATTCTGATTTGTATGACAGCCAGCGGAGAAACAAAAGGTATATTTTCTTGGACCAACCGTATCTATTTTTTTGTTGAAATAATATTGCAAATTTATTAACTAGATGGTAATATAAGTGTTTTTTGCATATCAGATGGTCATAGAGTGAGTTCCTTTATGGTACTTCACTCCCTATTATGTGTCATGGCTTCAGTTGTACAATGCTAATTTTTCTGTCACTTAAACTAGTCTAAATATATTTTTTATACATGTTGTCACTGTTTATATGCTCATTGGTTAAGTAGAACTCCATCAGTCCATTTATAATGTTGATTTGGATTACAACTATCAATATTTGTCATCAAATTTATTTGTAGTGCGCTTATTTTTTTATATGATCTTAAGCAGATGACTTTCAATTTAGTGCTGTGCACTTTTCTGTTTTACTGCAGCATCAATTTCAGTATAATCTTAAAGTCTGTGATCTGATATAATATCTTGTGCATTTTCCCAGCAAATTACTTGATCTATATGTACATGGACCATGCCGCTTTTTTTGTTTTATTCAATGGAGTGTGCTGCACCACATGTTTCTCCTTTGTGCTTTACATTCATTTTATTAATTAGCCTAATACATATTTGATAGCTTTGGTTTATTGCTTTACTTTGTTTTATTTATAAAGTACTTGCTATTGAAAGATCATAGGATGTGCAAGTCCATTTACTGTTTTTATTTTCATTACTTCACTTATGCTCCAGGCTTTAGCTCACTGTATGACTGTTTCTAGTATAGACCTCAATTTGAGCATCTATTGTAAGTGATTTCTTAGAAAGTTTACCTTCTTATGCTGTTTTTTTTTAACTTTTACGTTCTTATGCCTTTTTTTAACTAACTTTGCAGACAACAAACAGAAAGCAATAGCTCACAGCATGGAGATGATGGTTTGTATGATGATAAACATTTCATTTCCAGTATTCAATTTACTAGGATGTAGATAGGCTTGTCTGACACTTCTTTTTTCTTGCACATGTTGGGCTGCATAATATTTGAAGATCGCCAGGTTGGTAGGGATGATTTAAGACTGAAGCTTATGAGGAAAGGCTTGTCCCAGAGGAGCAATGGTGGTGCAGAACAGAATGGAGTGGATCTCCGCGAAAAGCTTTCCTGGAATTCTAAGAATCTACTGAGATATGATGCGAGAGGGCATGTTCCAGAATCAAGGTCTAGATATGATGCGAGAGAGAAGGTCCCAGAGTCAAGGTCTAGATATGGTTTGAGGGGGAGAGTCCCAGAGTCAAGAGCCTCTACTCGTGTAAGCCGAATGCCTTCTGCAAGAAGTGCGGATGATTTGTTTAAGTTGGAGTCTTCAAGAAAACCTTATTCCTCGTGGACAGCTGATGGTGTGAGTCACTGGTCTCCAGACAAGCTTACAAGTGTTCAGAGAGATGTGTCTCCCCAAAGAACTTATGACCAGATGAGGTATCCATCCCTTAGATCTGTTGGTACCAAAAGAGCTTCAAGTCTTGTCACAAGAGATGTTCCTGGCACATTAAGAACTCAACCTTATGCTGGAAAATCTACCATTTCTATTGGTGTGGTACAGCCAGCTAATGGGGTCATGCCATCTGGCACAGTTCTGCCTACTGCCCCTGTGATGGTTTGTATTTTTACAGTTCCTCTCATATATCTGAATTTAGTCAGGCTTCCGAGAGAAAAAAATTCTTTAGAGCAAAATTTCTTTTTTTATTTGTGCTTGTATTTTCAAGTTGCATTTGAAACCACATCTATTGTCTGTTCTATAATGCTGTTGGCGTTGGCGCTATTAAACTTGACATTTATTATTGAAACTTGGAGGTGAATTTATCAAAATATATATGTACCAATAAGGTACATCTTGCACTATGGCTAGGTTCTAGTGATGTGTTTGCTTATCATTGCAGTTATTTGTCGCTACTGCTAAATAGAACAGCCTTCTCAGAGCACCTAAAGACCTTCTGAAGTCAACATCATTGAAACATGATTGTTCACATATATGATATACCTGTGCAATACATTAAAATATACTATTATTATCAAATAAAGAGACCTATTTCAAGTTGTACAATCATCACAAGCTTATAGCTGAACTTCTAGTTAGTTTGCCTATAGTTATCCATGTAAGAGTTCAACATCCAGTTATGCTAACCACTAGCTGAGTGTCTCACCAATTTTATTTGTCAGTTTCTGGCGATGCAATCTTCAACTATCATTTTCTCTTGAAATTTTCTGACATTGTATGCAATTTTGCAGACAGAAGTACCACTCACAGTTACTGAATTGCTGAATTCACTGGGACTTGAGAAGTATATCATTCTCTTTCAGGCTGAGGAGGTGATTTTCCATTACTTATTGATTCATTTCCAATTTTTATAATCTTTTTATGGGTAAATAGTATGCACTATATTTAAAATATTATTTCTTGCGGATAACAGTTTATCTGTTATCTATTGGCTACGTGGACTGCTCATGTATTAGCATTTGTATGCCTTATATTTAATTTTTTTTGCATGGAGTTATGAATTTATGGAGTGATTACTGTGACAGTAGTTCATTTTCCCCCTTATCATTCACTTGTTTGCAGGTGGATATGGCTGCATTGAGGCAGATGAAAGATAGCGACCTCAAAGAAATAGGAGTACCAATGGTAACATATGTCTTTTTGTCATTTTATCATCTTTACATAATACATTGTGATGGTCTGCTTCTGAGTGTGTTTTTTGTTACTTCAATACTGTTTCTGTTAGCCATTAAATTGAATGAAGGGACTGTAGCTGAAGTTCATTTGAAATATATGTAGTCAAAAGGCTTCTTGGTTCATTTTTCTGTCAAGAAGTTAAATTCTACTGTTTCTGTTAGCAAACTAAATTGATCATCAAATGTGTTTACCATTTTCTACAGAAATGGTGTGACAGCTCATCTTAATTATATAGATTTTATTGCTCTCTAGAAGTTGTCATTCCAAGCATGGTTTTATTGCTCTCTAGAAGTTGTCATTCCAATCATGGTTATGTTTGGCCATCAATTGAACATACTGGGTACACAGAGTGGGCGAGAGACAACTACCACATCACTTACTGCATCATCTTAATCAAGAGGGTTGTGGTGTTGTGCTGCCTAACACTTGCTATCAACTTGCTGTCTGATTACACACTGGCAAATATTAATATTAAGCGAATTCAATAATGATATGCTATTGTTTGTGTATGTATGGCCTGTTTGGTTTGCTATCCTTTTAAACCAAACTAAATATTGGTAACACTAATGAAAATTGGCTATCGTTTGGTAATGCCTACGAAAATTCGGTAACGCCCACAAAAATTTGGTAATGCCAGTGAAATCCAATGTCACGTGGGCAATCTAAGGACGAGGAGATCGCTCACCAAAATTTTGGTAATGCCAAAATTTGGCTTGGCCACAATCCAAACAACGTTCTTCTTACCAATATTTGGCTTTGCCGAGGTTTTGGCTATGCCAAAATTTTGGTATGGCACACTTGGGACACAAACCAAACAGCCCATGAGTTGCAGCCAACCCAAATTGATAGACCCACCATTTTATTTTACTACTGTTGGGAAGAGTGGCTGCATTATATGCTATGCTTTTTCACAGAAAATTGTCTAGGACCATGCTTCTAGTAACTGAACCTGGAAGAAGGCCTTAATTTTACCTTCAAAGTCTAGCAAGAGCATCTCAAATATGAAATATAGTACCAGCAGCTAATGTCCTCTATAATTTAGACTTTGTCTTCTGGACTACTAGTTGTTTGCACTAGTTTTGACTGATGTGATATTATTTTGATGGATCAGGGCCCTAGGAAGAAGATTCTCCTTGCAGTGGCACCTTATTCAAAACAACGGCAAAGATGAGCAGCATGCTTTAGAAATTGCAACATTTGCCGGCAAATGCAAGCTATTGGTGTAAGCATGCATTATTGCAGATCTTGTATATCCTCAGTCGTCATTTGTCTTAGTTAACTTTTTTGTTGCAACCTTTTTCTTGATGCGTGTAAATTCCTATCAGTCAGCTGACGCCCCCAATTCTATCATTCACAGTCTGCTCCCCTGCTGTAATTGTGGTGGAAGGCTTTGAAACAGGTGGATACATATGGTTTAGACTAGTACCGTTGCTAATCTGGATTTTGGTCTTTTGGGAACATACGAGAATGACAACAAATCTCAACCCATTATTTATGCCTAATAGCATTGGCCGTCGAATCCGCAGTATCTGGGGATTATGGATTTATAATCTTTGGGCTTGTGTGTGGAAGAGGAAGCGTATTGTTCGTTCTACCATTTTTACATCTACTACTTTGGATTCTCATGTAAGCTTCTGTCAGCTTGATGGTCTATAATTGCGTTGCTGATACTAGGTACAAGGTGTTACTCATGGCACACTAGGTACTGATTTTAGAACCGTGTTTAGCCCCAAAGTGGGGACACTAAAAAATGTTCATCAGGTTATTTTTTCCTGCATAATTTACGCAATCCACTTATTTTTCTGGATGCTGGATGATGTGTTCATTGACCTTGGCTAAACATCATGAATTACTGGCAAGAGTTGGTGGTTAGCTTGTACAACTGACAGGCCAGCAAGACACATGCAGGTGGTCCTACTACAATGCTTTGGGCTAATTATCATGCAGTGACACGAACTGTTGGCTCGAAAATGCCCATGGACGTCTTGCCTTACTATTGTTAATCCAAATTGTAACAAGATTACAAGAGTGAATTGAATTGAAAGATTACCCTGTTTATGCATCCCCTATTTACCAGCATTGTCATTCGATTGGGATGCCTTAGCCTTAAACGGCAGCAGCCTTGGCCTTCGTGGTCCACTATTTAAAATGCAACCGAAAGCTTTACCCGACAAGAGCCGGCCTTACATTGTTGCGGCGGACGGTGGTAGAGCAGAGCCGCCCGCCCAGGTTGGCCGATTTGAGGGCGGCGCCCCCGTGCTGCGCTCAAGAACCGCTGTCCAGTACAACACAAGGCAGCAGCAAATGCCGCCTTTCCCTTCCATGTGCCAACGGGCGATCCAATTCTACCGCTAGGACAATCTACTCTGTTGTCTGTTTGTGGCCCTGTTCATTTGAGCTCTGGACTATGATTTTTGGTTACAGCTGATAATTTTTATCTGTATTTTTTGAGACAGCAACGGTCGGTGGAGATAGAGACAACGCACACTGTTAGGCTTGAAAAAAAGTTGTTTTTTCGATACGGCAGCGGACGATGGAAATATACACAGCGCACATATTTTTAGATTTAGAAAACCATTTAAAAAACCTATTTTAAAAAAATAATACTGTTTATTTTGACCTTTCTAGAATCTAAAGGCCCAAAAGAATTGTACCTATGTTTGGACCTTTGGTGGGGCGTGTGCTTGTCTATGCTCATTTTGTCGTGTAAGTAGCTGTGCAAGCCAGTGTGTAACCACAGTGAGCACTTGAGCGGTTTGACGCTTTGAGCCATGGGTGAAGCTATATCACATCGATGATACGTCTGGCTCTCCTGCTCTAGTCTGATGGAGAAATGTTCCATCCCAGAGTTCAGACTTCATCTAGGAGGACGATTGGATGTAACGATGCACATGATCAGCGACAATGACATGTAACTGAAAACGCTAACGGTGAGGCAGGAAAGAAAGAAATGTCGCTGAATTGGCTGGACTTCATCACTCATTTTCCACTATGTATACAAAGCTCAAAATCAAACGCAACACAGGTTCAGAAACAGCTCCCCAAATCCAATCCTAAATTGTCGAATTTCACGAGTCACAATACACATCAGGCGGTGCCGTCGAATGCGATTTCCAAATCAGTTCAGGACGTCGCAATGCCGCCTCACGACGCCCTGCCGTCCCGTCTTGACGCCGACGGTCCCGAGCTTCTGCATCGCCTTGGCGAAGTCCTGGAAGAAGGCCGTCCGGTTGCCGGCGTACCGCTGGACGAACACCCTGGTGGGCTCGTACTCCCACAGCGCGGCGTCGGAGGCGAGCAGCCCGAGCCCCCGGGGCAGGTTCTTGAAATAGAGCTCGTCGAAGGCCCGGGGCGTCATGATGTCGTTGAAGATGGAGATGGTGGGGTCCTTCTTGTAGTTGGCGCAGGAGCTCTGCAGCGCCCGCGCGAACGCCGGGTTCAACGACGGATCGTAGCCGTCGGCGCTCCTGAAGTTGTACAGCCGGTGCGCGAACTCGGAGCAGTGGGAGAAGCCGACGGTGTGGGCGCCGGCGAGCGCAACCAACTCCTGCGGCGTGAACCCCTTGCGCGCGAAGAGGACCGTCATGGCGCGCGCGGACATGTTGGTGCGGGGGAGGTTCCCCTCGACGTCGCGCCAGTCGGAGCGGCGCGCGTCGCGGCGGCCGAGCGCGACGGGGAAGCGCGGCCCGCCGAGGATCCCCACGAGGTCGCGCGCGGCCAGCGCGAGGATGTCCGCGCAGGAGACCGTGCCGGGGCAGGCGACCTCGAGGGCAGCCTTGGCGCGGGCGACGGCGTCGAAGGCGTCCCCCGGGAGGGAGAGGTTGATCTCCGCGGAGCGCTCCGGGGACCGGTCGGAGGAGAGCGGGGTGACGAGGACGGAGGCGTCGCAGCCGGAGACGAAGCAGTCGTGGAAGAAGAGGCGCAGCGTGCCCGCCGCCGTGGACGGGTTGACGCGCTGCTTGGCGGCGACGACGTCCGCGACGATCCGCTCGACGCGCGGGCAGCTGCGGCGGTAGTACGTCGTGGACAGCCTGCCCGCCACCGCACTGCGGGCGGCGGCGAGGAGCGCGAGCGTGAAGAGGAGGCGGCGGAGAAGCGCGCCCATGGAGGAAGCACTAGAGGGAGGGGGAGTGCGGGGTGCGGAGGTTGTGTTCTTGCTCGATTTGGGAAGAGAGTAGGGGAAAGGTGCTGGAGACAGCCGAGGTGAGGCGGGGAATTAGTGGGAGTGTACTGGTGAGTGATTAATTGTGCGGTTTAAGGGGAAGGGGGGAGGAGCTCGAGGCAGGACGGACGGATGTTCTGCCGCCCACGCGGTGTTTTCTATTGTTGCTAAGCTTTGCCGGTCTGATTGACTAGGGCAGTCTGAGCGGTATAGGAAGTACGGTTAGATCGGTGAATACAACCAGTAAATAGTGAAAATAGTTTTTGATTTAGATAAGTGTGTGCATGATATAGGTGTCATTTATTGGTTGTGTGGTGTTGTATGATACATAGTTTTGACTAACGTGAGTTAAGTGCATGAAACTTGTGTTCAAGACGGTTGCTTGTTTTTTGGATATACATATAGCTTAGAAAACGTTAGCGGTCGATGGCAATGGACTGAAACAAGGCGAGGGAGTTGAGATTCGAGTGGCTGTGTAAGTTCAGATGAGGCTGTTAGATCGAGGAGCCCGATTAGAGTGCGGTGAATAGGCGGTCTAAAAAATTCTTTTCCAATTAATTATCAATTTCTACTTGGCTAAACCAAGTAAATAATGCAGAAACTTAATACAAAAGGGTTTAGTACAAAAAAACACCTAAACAACCGGATTTACCTAAGTGCACCAACAAGATAAGCCTATGTCAAGATTTGCAATTCTAGAAAGACAAGCAATTAATTTAATTCTATAAATATAAATTGCTTGATTTGTAAATTGAGCACAAGAAAATAAACCACAATTGACACGGTTGCTTTTTACCGTGGTGTTTGGAGATTTACTGGTCTCCCCCACTCCACGTTGAGATCAGCCCAATTGAATTGGACCAGCTCCACGAATTAAGCCGAAACACCCCAATCCACCAGTGATAGCTCTTTCCCGCTCTGGGTAGGTGAGTTTCAATCTTCACAACTTTGCTAAGTTTTCTCACGTCTTCTTTGAGAAGATCACTCCGTACGAAACCTCCAACGTCGTCTAGGAGACGACAAACTATAAGAATAATAAGTCAAGCCCCTCGCTTGACTCTCACCACGTGCAGCGAATGTATAAGCTCGGGTGGAAACATAATTCACCTCTAGATGCAACACATGCAATCTATAGCCTTCCTCCTTGCTCAAAAGGTGCAACACATGCACACTTGAGAGGATGACCTCACACTAGCTCAAAGGAATGAAATGGAGTCCGAAAGTTATCCTTCAACTGTCCACAAGGGGTATATACCCCACATCTTGAAACTAGTCGTTGGGATAGAAAAACAAGATTTTCGAAAGTACCGTAGGCAAACGACCGGTACTTTTGCTCCTCTGAGCAACGGTCAGAAAACTAGCCATTGTAGGCAAATCCGGTAGTTTCGTAATGCAAAGTCCGGCACTATCGATCATCGGAAGTACCTCATCACTCGTGCGGAACAACCGATTTCCTCAGGGATGAGAAGACTACACATATGTGTCTCTCTAAAAAAATATACCGCTACACAAGCCGGATGTTCCACAAATCAAAAGTACTGCTCACACAGAGCCGGCAGTATCGCTTGCTGATCGAACTGATCACACAGAACTGATCGAACTGCTCACATAGAGCTGGTAGAAAGTACCGATCGTCGACTTCACTAGTCCCTGACCACGTCAGATGGTTCGACCACTAAGGTCTCTGACCACGTTGTCCAGTTCAACCACACAGGTCTCCGACTACGCTAATCTCCGACCACGCTGGTCTTTGACCACGTTGTCCGGATCGACCACACAGTTCTCCGACTATGTTGGTCTCTGACCACATTGGCCTCGACCACTCAGGTCTCGATCACGTTGACTATATCGATTTTCGACCACAGCAATCTTCGATCACACAGATTTTCGACCACAATGTCGATCTTCGACCATGTTATATCAATCACATCAATTCGACCACGTCAATTACAACTACGTCGGTTTGACCACACTGGTTTTGATCATACAGATCTCGACCACGTCGGATCCAATAGTCTTAGTTCGACCACGCTGGTCTTCGATCACATAGATCTTGACTATGTCAGTTTTGACCACACTAGTTTCGATCACAAAAATTTTTACCACGTCGGTTCCAACCATGTTGGTTTCGACCACTTCAATCTTCGACCACACAAGTCATCAACCACGTCGATCTTCGACCTCTTTAGTTTGACTATGTCTGCTCGATCATGCTAGTTCCCGACCACATTGATCTTCAACCTCATAGGTTTTTGACCATATTGGTTCGACCATACTTGTTCTTGACCACACAAGTCTTCTGATCATCAACAAATGCGGTAGTTCTATGATTACAACATCGGTAATTCCAACTAGTGGTAGTACCACAGAATACACTACGGTAGTTTCGATTTCACTGAGAAGTGCATATACTTCAACATATTTTGCAAAACACATTTACAAACTGCAGTATCATGCACTTAAGGATTATCCACAATTACCAATAAGTTGCAAAACATATTTGCACACTTTTAGAATCATGACGCAAAGATTATATATATGAGTTTCAACCATTTGCAAAATACATTTGCAAATATAAGTCTCACACTACACAGAATAGAAACACGGACTTCAAACATTTACAAAACATATTCGCAATGTATAGTTCCATGTTACAAGGATTCAATACATGAGCTTCAACTATTTACAAAACACATTTGCATATACAAGCCTCATGCTAATGAGAGCTAGAGCAAGTGAGATTGCACTATCAACACATGATAAGACTCAAGCTACTGGACATGACCCCTCTTAATAATACGACAACCTATACTAGTAACCTGGTCTTCTAACCAAACATTAAGACTGGTAAAAGACTAGAAATACATTCTTAACTCTAGCTAGCCATACATATCGTTGCCTATATGTGGAACGAGCCTCGTGGCACCCACATGGAGAATTGCTGAGGGGGCCGTCTCAGACGTGGTTGGCCGTCGTTGTAGTGGAAAGCACATATACAAATAGAGTTCGCGCAGCAACATGTTGGGTCGTACGAACTCTCTATGTTGATGACCTCCTCGTTGCCCCTCTCGTGCTCCACCTGCTGACGGAGGTCATCGTTCTGCTCTTCAAGACTCTCAATGCATGCCTCCAAATCAAAGATTTGCTCTCACAACGTATCCACGTACGTCGAAATATACATTTCGTTGGGAAGATCAATCCATCAAAGAAAGTCACATTTATCCATCTGCTACAAACAAACGTTAACATCGAAGCTATATTAGTACTACAACAAAATAGATGAGTGCGAATTTGTACCCCTGAGTTTGGGCATCGAAAGAAACATCGACCACCATCTGTATGGCCTTCTGCCACCTGCACTACCGTGTTCTGCATGTGTTTGCATTTTGGACACACCGGCTGAGCGCGTCTATTTGGCAACAAGCGGTACGTAGGGCCGAAGTCCACCTTCCTTTCGAGCCGAAGGTCCTCCTTTGGTGACCCATGTTCGACTGGCCCCTCGGCGTCCGTCATAGTGGTTTACTCTACGACGGAGAAGATAGTTCTTCCAACCGGTACCACTTCGTCCATTCATTTTATAGCATAACTTCAGGCCATTTTTGCTCAGTGACACGACATGATGACCCAGCTTTGCGCAGTGAGAAGACCGCACGGGCCAGCTTCCCTCAGTGACATGACATGACGATGCAACGTTTTGCAGAGACATGACAGCACGGCCCAACTTTGTGCAATGAGAAGACCGAATACGCCATCTTTCCTCAGTGACATGATATGATGACGCAGCTTTTCGCAGAGACATGACAACATCGCCCGTGCTTTGCACAGTGAGAAGACCACACGGGCCAGCTTTCCGCAGCGACATGACCACACAGGCCAACTTTTCACAGTGACATGACAGCACAGCCCAGCTTTGTGTAGCGACAACACTAAACGCGCCAGCTTTCTTCAGTGACATGACATGACGACGCAGCTTTTCGCAGTAACAACTGAGCACGGCCCAACTTTGCGCAGTTAGAAGACCGAATGTGCCAGCTTTCCTCAGTGACATGACATGACGATGCAGCTTTTCACAGTGACATTATAGCACGGCCCAGCTTTGCCAAGTGACAAGACCGAACGCGCCAGCTTTGCGCAGTGACATGATCGCACGTGCCAGCTTTCCGCAGCGACAAGACCTCATGGCCCAGCTTTGCACACTATAAACTGAGGTCGAGGAGATTTATCAGAGAACGCTGAGCAACCAAACCGCACACTACACCACACTTCCTTCACCACACCAGGATGGACAAAATACAGAAAAAGCAACGGGACAAGATGATGAAGCAATGGGAGGAGACACGCCACCTAGCACGCTCAGCTGCCGCCCACGATGAGAAAATAAGGGCTATTGCAGCCCGGGTAGAACAAGCCTAGCGTGTTACGATGTCAGCTCCCCGCGATAACGGGCCCCGTAGCAACAACCCCATCCCGAACGTTCCCACTGAGCTTTTGCCGCAACTCCTACTCGAGGGGGAGACACCCCCTCTTGTTGGTGCGGGGACACTTGCAAGTTCTTCAAGTCTAAGCACTGCATCAGCCTAGATATGCATTACTAGGGTTGCGCAACCTATCGGCAACCAGTAAAGACCAAGTGCACCGTCTTCCCCTAACTTTTCTCATTCACAGCACGCACTAACAATCTCTCCCCTGTATTTACAGTCTCAGAACCCCTATGTGTCTACTGCAAGTGGATCAATCTTGAGATTCACCGAAAGGATCAGTGGCATCTCGACTTCGAGGAGTGCAAAGTCGAAAGATCATTGGAAATCCAGGGGGAGGAGCGCCGCAAGAACGAGCAAACCCTACGTATACAATGCGAGATGAAAGCTCATCTCGAGGCGTGCATGCGTAGGGAGCGGGAGGCTCGCGAGAGGGAGCGTGAGAGAAAGAGAGAAATGGCGACAAAGGCAAAAGAGGCCGCCGAGGAGTTCAACGCCAAGTGGGCAAGGAAGGGAAAATGTCCCCGGTCGACACAGTAGGTTGTACGAGCAGTTGGGTGGGCTAGTCGCACTCGCACATGATGCTATATGTTACGCATGTAATAAAAAAAGTACATGGTATATTACTCCCAACTGTATTATGAAGTCTATTTAAATTCAGACAAGCTTATTATCTTGTCTTTTCGCATTCTATGATTCACATAGCAAGTCATCTAACAATATTAACATACCGGTTTTCTCCTTATACGAATTCGCAGTAACATCACAATATCACTTACCATCGTATGTACCGATCGTTCTAAAGTCAATGTTCTTTAAAAAAATTCTCAAGTTTTTTTATGCACCTACAACATACAATGAACATAAACTTTTATTACAATCTAGCAGATTATTTTCCAGTTATAAACTACAAATTTGACAAAACGTACATAATTCACGGGGGACTGAAACTAGTCGCCCACCCAGATGGCGACTGCACATCAAGTTGCCCAATGGCTGGGCGACTGGTTCCAGTCACCCAAAGGTCGGGCGACTGGATCTTTGTCGTCTGGAGAGTGGGGGATTGGCACCAGTCGCCCCCCATTGGACGATTGGAGCCTATTTGTGTAAAAAAATATTATCGCAAGTATATTTCTATAATTTCAAATTAAAAATAGATTATTCGCAACCTCGCCTCTGATGTGCAGTTTTTGTCTGGATGTCTTCATTAGCGCAGAATGCTTAAGCACTAGGCTGGGACTTGAAACGGAACAGGGCGCAAGATCACAAAAGGAGCAATACGGTGAATATTAACTTCGCCGATCGATACGACAGCTGCATTTATGCTGTTCTTATATGCTGACGCAGTGACGCTTTCTCAAATCCTATACTAATTTTATAGGGCTTTTCCAGTCTATTCTCTATTCTTTTTTTTTTGATATCGCTCATAATTATATCATACGGCTACCTTATTTATAGACTATACTTCCAGGTGTTACAAAGTGACCTACCTATTTTCGATACATCGTAAGATTCCTGAACCATGTCACCAATTACGATTAGACAGACCAGTTTTACGAGTCTAAAATATATTAGTCCCTAACATACATGTCTAAGTCATGATGTTTGGATTGTTTACGAGATCGATTCTAATCTAATCATATGGGTCAATAGTCTACAGAGCAAATCCTGCAAAATAAACTCGGCTATTATACCCGGATTAAATATATACATGCATATTAAATTTCAGTAGATTTAATCTCAAGAAGTATGTCTACCATATTCCAATACAGTCGTCCTCGGCACCTCGAGTTAAATTCTACATCAAATTATTCCATACCACTTGCATCAATAATATGAATAATTCCACATTGAATTAAATAGAAACAGACCAAGTAACTAGTTGGAGCAAAGAATGAAATTACACCATAAGGTCGCAATTGAACAGACCGAGCAAATTCAAATTAACGAAACATGAAACCTATTAGTGCAAAAGCCTTATGGAGAGCGACAAAAGTCCACAGACCCCCTAATTGACACCAACGATTAAAATCCCTTTGCGCTTCCATCCCTTCGTAACCAGTTGTTCATAATACCAAATAGATCATTTTGGTAACTCTACCAAGGACTATAGTCATAGTGATCCTCCTATTCAACTACTTCAACCATTTTCGAGCACCTCATATCACTTCTATGGCATACGATAACTTAATTATATGTGGACTTAATTCTCATTCAATGCCCTTTTTCAATGGCTTCGGAGATAGAAATTTTTTATTTTTATCATGGGGTCACAACCTAGGTCGTGGTAAATTTGGGAATTTGATTTGATTAGTTTTTTATACTATAGAAATAAATATTTGAATTTATTATTATTCTATAGCTTCTATTTCAAAGCCTATCATTTAAGAGGAGAAATGGAAATAAAAGTAACCTTCTTTTTCGTACAGCTGGAGGCCTGGAGCCAGGAGAGGATAGCGCTAAAGTTCCGAGCGACCCTATTTATTTTCCGAGTACAGGAATTAAATCGCTCAGGGGACCAACTGACCAACCCCGTGCCATGCATACATACATCGTACACGTGTAAACAAAATGTCTCATCTCATCTATCAGACTGAGGGCATGTCCAATGGTGATTTATGAGCTAGCTCTAAACATATTGTTTCATATTTTAATAGAAGAGAGAGAAAAGCTAGCTCTTGATCAAGAGCTAGTCTCATACACACATTCCAAGATTATATGAGGATGTCATGTGAGACTATTCATGTTATGAGCTATGTGCTAAAAGTTAATATCATTGGAGAAGTTATCTTAGAGCTAGTAACTAGCTCATACCATTGTACTTGCATATTTTCACACAACTACAAGATTTCCGATGCCTTGCGCCCAACGATTCGTTAGGGCATGTACAACGCACGATATTTATACATAAACTAGTAGATTTATCTAAGCAGATACATGATTAGATATCATGATATAATTATCTTTATACAACTCTACTTTCTATTTGTTATATAACTCAAATATTTATATATAATTAATCTACACTATTATAATCTGCTTATACCAAAATAAATGATGGAGATCCTTCTATTTTTCTTTCAATTAATATAAGAATTTATGGGAATTTTTAGGATTATTGTGGGATTTTCTTTTCCTCCAAACGAAAGAGATGTATTGAATATTGACGGTTGTTTTTATTTATATAAATACTTAAAAAGAGATAATATAGCTACATCATTAAGCACCTACGTAAAAGTTATTTCCTCCAATGTAAACATCTGATCTGTGAGTACTTGGATGTTTTATATGTATTAATTAGATATAGTTACATACATAAGCTCCTACTAAATATTGGTGCTTAGTTAAGCATCGATAATTCAAAAGAAGCAACTTACCTATCTATGTGGCAAAAGAAAATTAGTTTTTTATTGCTAAACACTTTTCTAAGCACCTACATTGTACATACTCTTACACAACAACTCTATCTAGAGATTGAAGATAAGAAATACTCTCATACAATTACATAGGGTCGCTCCAACTTGATTAAAAGCCCCGGCGGCTTCTAGTTTCTGCTGTTGATTTTTTGGATGTAAATATATTATAGTGGATGTTAGCTTTTCTAAAGTCAAAAAAAATAAGAAATAAATAAAAACCGTTACATCATCACGGACAATGCATATGAATAAAGGGAAAAAAGATTTAAAAAAATCAAAAAAATCAACATTAAGAAACCAATATGTACAAAAGCTAGGATTGTTTGGAACAAGTCCTATAAGTTGCTAATCTGGCAAATCGGAATGCCCACTCCAGTCTCCACTGTCGAGAAACCGACAGCTGAATCCAAGTGCGCAAGTTGCAACGCGCGACGCCAGGCTGCGTCGTTGCTGAGCTTTTAGGGCACGTACAACGCGAGTTCCACTGCCGTCTGTATAGCATTTTTTTTGCAAAATACCCCCTCGCGAACAGCAGTTAATGAAGGGAGAGAGCGAAGTCGTCCTCTCGCGAGGCGACGACGACCGGCGCGTGCTCCCAGGCCAAATCGCCCGCCGGAGCAGCGTTGTACGGCAAGCGTCGTCTCCAGGCGAATCGCACGGATCCAGCTGCGGCGCGCGCGCGATTTAGGTTTTGGGCGCCAAAATTCCATCCCCGCCACCATATATGCCTTCCCGTGCTTTTTCTCCGCCCCCAATCCTCCCCTGCGCCCACCCAAGATGTCGACCCCGGCGGCGACGGCGGAGAGCAAGGCAGCGGCTTTGGCTAGGAAGAAGAAGGGCACGGCTACGGCGACGGCGGCGGTCATCACCGGCGGCGGCCATCACCGCGCGGCAGCGGCACCCTTTCCCATTGGTCGCGGCCACGGCGCGGCGGCGGCAACGGCTCCCTCCATGGCCAGATTCGGCGCAGCGGTCGCGGCTTCCTCCAAGGCCGGATTTGGCGCGGCGGCAGCGGCTTCCACCATGGCTGGATTCGGCACGGCAGCGGCATCTTCCTCCATGGCTGCATCTGGAGCGGCTGATTCGTCCCCTAGTTGCAGTCTTCACACTTTTGCATGATCTGAAGTTTGAAGCGCATGATCTTCACACTTTTACAGGTTGCAGGTTGCAGCGCAGGTTGCAGGTTGCAGCGCAGGTTGCAGGTTGAAGTTTGAAGGGGAGCAGTCTTCAGATTTATGTTGTGACGTTCTGCAATGGATGGTTTATTCTGATTGTTTTCTAGATCCATCAGAAATTGGGAACAATTGAAGTCTTGATCTTTCTGTTGATTTCAGGGGATATATGGGGCTGATGTGTATCCATTGTTGAATATATGGGGCTGGTTTCAATAAGGAACTTTTTGTAATGCTCTTGCCCTGAAGATCATTTTATATAAACTTGAATTTCTAGTTTTATTTGCAATGCTTCTATGCTATCTTGTTTCTTGGACCATTGGCTCCAATGTGTTTCTGAGTTTCTCTCTGCTAATCAGTTCCAGTTCCACAAACATTGTTGTCAGTGTCTCCAGAATTCCATTATACAGAAATAGCTGTGGACTCCAGTTCCACAAACATTGTTGTCAGTGTCTGTATATTTCTGTGGACTCCCCAATCCCAATAGCTGGCAGCATTGTATCAATACAAATGGTAGATTTGCCGGTGTAGATTATCATAATCCAAACCATCATCTCCATGCTGTGAGCTGTTACTTTCAATAGCACATGTAGATCAAGTAATTTGCTGGGAAGATGTGTTTAGCACCAGTTTTTTTTTGGAGGATTTGTTAGCTGTTTTTTTGAAGATGTGTTCTAGTGTAGCTCTTGTGCTGTAATTTTTTAAATCAATATATGTTTCTTCTGATCATGCCAACTGGATGATTGGATGTATATAACAGTTATACATAATATGAAGGATGTATGCAGTTATACATACTATGAACAAAAATGGATTATCTGATGACAAAAATGGATTATCAATGGGTCTACAATAAAACATTGTCTGATGACAAATTTCTCAACAGATTTTGTATTATCAACAGGATGCATGAATATGGTCTTGTATGAACATGTTGCAGTATATTAGACCTACATGATGTAATCGTACTATATTTTATTTGATTTATGAAAAAAACTATTATATTATATTATATATATATATATCATTTATATTGATGGTTCTAAAAAATATTGTAATTATATTCATCTTATTTATACTTGATCTGTTAAGTATCAAGAAGCAACACAATGGTATACAGGAATCATATTCATGCTTGATCATGGCTGTATGCATGCATTAAACAGTTTGCAGACAGTCAAATAGATGACCCATTGCACAAGCTGTCTGTTCAGTTGTCTGTGTGTGAAGTGGAAAGAACTTACAGATAGCAACTCGTCTGTGGGTTGTACATGCCCTTACGGGGCCAGAGCGAGGGCGGCACGGCACGGGCAAGCCGCGCGCCCGCTTGGGCCCACGCGCCGCGCGTACGCCCACCACCTCCACCAACACGCGGACCCCAATCGGTGGGTGGGATGCGCACATCAGATGGTCAGGCGGAGTCGTGGACTCGTGGCGCCCGCGTGGCGCTCTGCACGTACGCGCGGCCGACGCTTGCCCGCCGGGCTGGTGCGGGTGGTGGCCTGCTGGTGCCCAGTGGGCGTCGGCGCGTCACGAAGCCGTGCATCTCGACGGCAGAGTCCGCGTGCCGGGATGGGAGGCGGCAGATTCGGGAGGATTTCCACTTCGGCCTTCCGCCCGCTGTGGGCTGGAGTGGGGCAGGCCGAGAGAAGTGGTATGGGCTTTCAAGTTCTTTATTCCAGCTACATTGGCCGGCGTTCCTTTTCGCCGGCCGTCTCCTTCACGAAGCATTGCGAGCTCGCCGTTTCTGCCGGTGATGCGATGGTACATCGCACCTGGGACGCCGGGGGGCACGATTGTACAAGTGCGAATCAAACGATGCAAAATCCCAGGACTCCAAATGCTTGGTACAATGGTACCAGGACTAGTTTCACATGCCAATCCAAGAGCTTCGGTAGGAACTTGATTTTTTACCACCAGCCAACACGATACTGACCGCCAATATTGCCTTCGATCTTTTGCCATGACTCCTGTGTTTACATCGACGATGAGCGTTCTCGTGGCATCCAAGCGACACAGCAGTGACAGAGCTTGGTGGTGTTACTACTACCCGCGCGTGACAACGCCTTACCTCGTCCATTGTATTCCATGACTTTTAGCTTAAGATAGTACTAGTGCATGGACAAGCATATGCGCGGCCCTTGCAACACGACAACTCACGCGACAGAGTGCACAGGGGGTGATAAAGCGGATGGTACAGCCCTTGCAACACGACGACAACTCACGCGACAGAGTGTACAGCGGATGGTACATGCAGTGCGATGGATAAGAACCAAGTTTTATTTACTAGTTGTACATACTTTATTTTATTTCTCTGCGAAGATTCCACTATGCTTCTCAATTTCTCGTAATCTCAGTTGACAACTTGACATGTCTGTATTAGAATTTGGAGTTAGTCCCTATCCTCTCTTGGTAGCAACCCTTAAAGTAGTGTTTATTTAGGCTTATAAACTTACATTTTAACTTTTTATTATAATGGTTGGAAATACACTGAGCTTCTGTTAGTTTTTTCCAGCATAATTAAAGTTAAAAAATAAAAAATTATATCATGAAGATTGCAAAGGAAAAAATAAAAAGAATAAAGAATAAAAAAAAGGTAAAATAAGAAGTTCGAAGCTATCGTTAGAGCATGGCCTTAGTTTAGGCGAACCACCTTTAGCTGTGCTGGTGCCTGCTGTACATGGACCGATCACGAGCGTGTGGCAGCATATGTAAACCGGCTAGGACAATTCCACTCTCAAGTCCCAGGTATTTTTTGTTCCCAACAGTTTATATCGCTCCTGCCATGCTCTGTAAAATTATTGCTCCAACCAAATGGTAATGTTCTCTTTTGCAAGATTTCTGACGAAAAAAGCGCACAAACTACTGCAGACTTGATGTTTTCCATGTCTGAAGAAAACCTGCGAGACAACATATGGAGTCGAGGAAATGGGAACATGTAAGCGAACGACTCCAAATCATGCATTCGATCAACCCCCAGATGGGTTTTACTAGAGAAGCGCTCACCTCAAAGAGCACGCTTTTCACACAAGAACACACGAGTTGCCACCTCGCCAACATCCCTCTCAAACCAAGACAACCTCACGGGTAACGAGAGAGCACAGCAACCACCAGGAGCAGCAAGCTAACGCTAGACCTACGCCGATCGATCATACAAAACATGGTACTAGTAGTATGTCCACAACTCGGGCTAGCTACTTTCTCGCCGAGGAACACGCGTGCTCACGGGCACTTGGTCTTGTTGCCGTGCGTGGTCCAGTCCGTGTAGCACTTGCCGCAGGTCTCCTTGTTGCCGGCCGTGCCCGCCGGCACGCACCGGCACACGCTGCAGCACGTGAGGCACGCCCGGCTGCACACGTTCTTGCGCGAGTGCACGCTGCACCGCACGTCGCACGCGCCCACGCAGTCTGCATTAATCCGCACGCACAAACGTCAGCACACACACAAGCAACACAGGAGCGACATGCATGCCACTATGATCATATACATATCCTCTCTAAATGTTTATTGGTACGCAGCAGTAGCTTGCGTGCAGAATGTACACCATACCTTTGCCAGGGTCTACGATCTTGTGGGGAGGAGGCCCCATGGGAGGAGCTGGAGCGTAGTCAGCAGCCTACCAATCAACCCAGAGAGTCCAAAGCGAAGTCAGCCATGAGATCAAGGATGCAACTGATATTCGTATCATCTCGACGCATAAGATG
The DNA here is from genome assembly GCA_017311315.1 of Dendrocalamus latiflorus. Lineage (NCBI taxonomy): Eukaryota > Viridiplantae > Streptophyta > Magnoliopsida > Poales > Poaceae > Dendrocalamus > Dendrocalamus latiflorus. The sequence continues at coordinate 26,094,142 of CM029656.1, forward strand.
AATCAACTAGCTAGTTTCCTTACCTTGATGGTGCTGAGCAGCAGGAGAGACGCCACCAAGGCGACCACTGCAAGCTTGCCGAGAGCCATGGTGCCTCTGGAGTCTGGACTGATTAGAGCTAGAGCTTTCTTGAGCTATGGAGAGGAAGCCGAGACAAGAGGGCCAATGCTGGCCAGTGAGACGGTTAAATAGAAGGGCAGGCTAGTCCAGTGAAGACTGAAGAGTGTTGTGGGCTTGTGTAGCGTGGCACTGTAGAAGTGATGGGGCGTGTCAGGGTGGTGAATGTGGTCGTGGTCAAGGCGCCAGGTTGGCTCCAGGGCAGGCCGCGCCCGCCTAGGGCAGTAAGTGGCCTGCGACCGCGCTGCCTCGCCCAATCGCCTCGACACGTACCGGCATCCGTTAATTGAGTGGAGTAAATGGAATTAATTTGTCCCTCTGACAGCGTGCCACACCTGCCCCTGATTACAGGAACACAGGCGATTTCAATCCAGAATTGTTTTCTATTTCGTGCGGGTGTGTATAGGTATCACCCGGATGTTTTCTTCCTAACTATCATCCAGATTTGAGACCGTTGGATTAGAGATCCAACGGCCTCTTTTTTTGGAGGGGGAGATTTTTTTAGAGGAGAGGGAGATTTTTTTTGGAAGGGGTGGGGGAGAATTTATGGTCATTGGATCTTTAATCCAATGGTCACAAATTTGGATGATAGTTAGAAAGAAAATATCCGGATGATGTTTATCAATACCCATTTCGGGCAAGGTCAGTAAGTGTTTTTGCACTCGTAGATAGTTCTTTTTTACTTGTCGTTGTCTTCCGTGTGTACCTTTGACTATTACTTTTCTAATTATATTTAGTAAAAACTATTAAAATTGTAATAATATGAAAGCATTTTTTATGGTAAATCTAGTAACCATTGTTACCTCATAAATCTAAATACTTATTTACATATTAGTGGTCAAAGTCTTAAAAAGGTTAGCACAATGTTGTAAAACTACTTCTAAAAAACAAATAGAGTAAATCGAAGGTCTATCTCTAACCAGCGTTCGAAGCACGATTTATACAAGAATTGAATTGTTTCCCGCATTTAGATTCATTTAAAGCATGTAATTTTTGCAGGTTTTTTTGGTAGAAACTATCGTTCTTCGTAAAATTTTTCTCTGGAACTCTCGTACTCCAAAGAAGCCATTGGTTTCGCTGCCTGAACTCGTGTATGATTTGGCCATGCAGTGCACGCAAGACCATGCTTGCGGTGATGGCTGCTGAGTCGAGCGGACACCTCGACGGTTCCGATTGATGAACTGCTCACCAAATTATCGCCGCTTTCTCGCGTCACCGCTGTATCTACCTGCTCACTGTCCGGTCGCCCAAGCTACGTGTTTGGAGACCAACGCCTAAGAGCAGGTACAATAAGACTTAGTCAGCAGGCTATAGCAAATATAATATCAACTAAATCTTACGTGGCAGAGAGAGAAAGAAAGAGAGAGAAGGGAGCTGACTACTAAATTACAGCTAGCTATAGCACGTAAAAATATGCATTTCACTCTCTTACACATGGGGCCAAATAGTTATTGTAATAGCTACCTTATTGTATGAACTATTTTTTTGAAGGCTATAGATGATATGACAAGTGTTATAGCCACTAATTGACTATACTATTGTACTTGCTCTAAGAGCAGTATAATAAGGCTTAGTCAGCAGGCTATAGCAAATATAATATCAATTAAATCTTACGTGGCAGAGAGAGAAAGGAAGAGAGAGAAGGAAGCTGGCTACTAAATTACAGCTAGCTATAGCACGTAAAAATATGCATTTCACTCTCTTACACATGGGGCTGAATAGTTATTGTAATAGCTACCTTATTGTACGAACTATTTTTTTAAGACTATAGATGAAATAGATAAGTATTATAGTCACTAATTGACTATACTATTGTACTTGCTCTAAGATACCGTTAGGAACTTCACCAAGTACACAAACAGCTTTGAGTTAGTGCTGATGCTACGACTATACGTTGCTTTGATTTGTGCACGCGTGCGTGCGTCCGTGCGACGCGCGCGGGTTAAGCCATTGGTGGCTCGGCACGGCGTTCGGTGAACGTGTAGAGAACCGGGGGTGGGGGTGGAAAGGGTTGCAGGGCGGGCGTACGGCGTACTACAAGGTGCTGAGCTGCACTCCACCGAGGGCGGGAGGGGAGCATGTGCGGGCGTGCAGCGCACTGCTGTGCTGTGGGCAGAGGGGCCATGGAGTGCACCAAGCTACAACGCGTGTTGGGGGCAGACGTCACGCTGCCCCAGGCCTTGTCGGATCAGCTTCAAAAGCGGCGTCTCGGCGTGCTGTCGTTTTTGGTGTTTTGCCGGCAGCTTTTGATTTTCAGTTAATTACGAGAGGTTAGGAGAATAAGAGTCATTTATATTAAGAAATTATTATGTTTAAAGTGATTTCTACAGTGACTTTTACAAATAGTTTATAGAAATCATCTTTAAAAAATTATTCTATTTAAAAATAAGATTCTAAAAATAAAAAAAAACCAAAACTGTGTGGAACATAGCGCGAAAGAAAAGGCGGGAGTAGCCCGTCTTTCTACTCCATCACTCTGCTGGTATCCCCACAGGACAGCTCATGCAAGCAGGGGTCTAAGGGTATGTTTGGTTAAGCTGTGGCTTCTGAAAAAGCTGCTGTGAGCTGTGGGCTGTGGAAAAGTTGCTATAGGTTATGGGCTGTGGAAAAGTTGTAAGCTGTTTGGTTCAAACAAGTATAAAACTTACCTCCTATCTCTATTTTCCTTGAAACAACTGTGAAACAGCTCTCTATTTTCACCATTTCAAAAAGTAGAAAGCCAAAAGCAGGGTCCAAGGTGCTTTCAAAACTGTACTACCTAAAAGTAGCTGCTTCTGAAAAAGCAGCTTCTGGTTTCCACCCCTTTGGTTGGCTTTTGCATTTTGGAAGCAAAAGCAGCTCCCAAAAGCTCAACCAAAGGCACCCTAAGGCGCGGTGAAGGACCAATGGGCCTGTGGAAGGAGGAATCTCTAGGGTCGTGCATGGGCCTAGTGTCAGGCGCTTCTGTCGTTTGCGCTGTACAGGCTTGCTCGAAGCCTCGAACGAATAGCCACTCTTCGCCGCTCCCGCTCACGACCAAACCAAATACGGGACCGGTGTTCCATGGAAGAGAAGCGCGCGCAAGGCACACAACTTGTTGGGTCAGTTTTGCCAAGCTATTGTTAGCTCGCTCGGTGTTACAGGCCTATAGGAGATGTCGAAGGGCTTGCTGGGCCAGGTCAATCCGTAGTAGTATATAAAGAGTTCCAAGTTTACTACAATCCCCAGATGCACCTCGCATAGATGAATGAAGATGCTAAGATTAGCGGTTAAATTGGGGGCCAGATTCACCAACTTAATCTCATAGAACTCCAAAACATTCGTTAAAAAAGGATTTGCCAGCAGCCTAAATCTACGCTACATACATGTATGACCAAAAGATTTGGATTTCATCGTCACTTCCACTTGAAAAGTTTTCCCCTATTGCTGACCTCCAAGGGATCAAAACCTTATCAGGGATTATTCTCGCTTCTTTCACGGACTTCAATTTCTCTGATCCTAGTTCTGATACCGGCCAATCGGTGATCAAATTAGATATTTTGGTTGTAGTGGCTGAAGATCTAAGTGTATATTGAGAGGATTCAAAGTTACAGTTGGAGGACGCTAAGGCAGAGAGGCTGAGAAATCGAAGAAGATGAAAGGTTTTCTCCGGAAAGCGTGAAGCCAACAGATACCACTTTTTTCCAACTACAAAACAATAGTTGCTAGATTTGAAGCTCAACGAGCAAACAGATTTCTGTCAGCCCGATGGAGAATCACATGCCCAAGCCTCATCGCAACACATGTGTGTCAGGCTGTCAGCACTGTCTTCTCAACCCTTGTGGTTTTGCCTGTGCAGCAGACAAGTGTCGTGTAACGTTAAGTCCGAAACCCCAAACCCGCGGATGATTGGATGATAATAGAGGTGCAACAAGTAAAACTACTGGCCCCAATGCCTCGTTTCCTCCTGGTGCTGGGAATTGGATTAGGTCGGGGCACGAACGATGGGCCTCAAGCTGCCCGGCATTGCATGATGGCACATTGGGCTATAGTCGGGCCATGCTGGCATGGGTACGACACATGATGCTTGCCCGTCTCCACCAGTCTCGGTTGTCGTTGTCGCTTGTCCGTTTTGGACCTGTAACCGGTGACGTAGAGCCAAAGGCAGCATTGAGGATGAGCGACGAGTGGTGGATGATGACTGGATCTGGACCTAGGTGGCTGGAGGAGGAAGACAAGGGGCGGCCCATGGACTCTTATCCCTCGCACGCATTGCCTTACCCACCATTGCTGCTTGCCCACCTTGGATTGTACCTAGCGACATAGAGCTGGAGACGGTGTTGAGGATGGGCGATGGGTAGCAGACGGTAAGGGTATCTAGACCCAAGCAGCCAGATTCAGAGGCCGTGCGGCACTGGCAGTCAAGCTTCGGGCATTCGGTCATGGAGGAGGAAGATGATGTAGCTAGGGGCACTCGAGGTAGGGACTAGGGGAGAATAAGTGGGAAAAAAGGGAAGAAAGACAAAGGATGCAAGAAAAGAAAAGGAGAGGAGGGAGAAGTGGGAAAAAGAAAAGGAGAAGAGAGAAATGGAGGGAAAGGGGGAAAAGGAGGAAAAAAGAAAAAGAGAAGGGAAAAGAAGAAAAATGCTAAAATTTCAGTAATTATGTAAAAATATAGACACATAAATATTTGAGGGAAAATGAAATTTTCTTTATATTTTACAGATACGCCTGCATGATCTTGGGATCCTTCAGTTGATGTTGTTGTCATTCTTTTGTTAATTCCCAGTCCTTGAGGGCGTGAGGGATGACCTACTTTCTTCAAGTATTCTCTCTATCATGCTGAATGTTACTTTTGAAGAGATAATAGACATCGGAACCAGTAGAATATCCCTGTGCAAAATGGCACAACATAGAAAATATCTGTTTGTTGTTCTTCCACCACTCAAGTTAGTATATCTTGCCTCTGCCAGCAAGATTATGTTTGGTGTTTGTAAAATCATAGTCCATATAGTGGTCCAACTCTAAGACATAATTTTACTTACGGGTGCCTGAGATTGAGAGGATGAAGAACTATACTTGCCCTTTAGTTTCTTCCACAAGTAGGCCATCAAGCTTGTCTTGCCTTGTTGCGCTTGCTATAAGTAGGGGTGCAAATAAAGCGGATATTTTTCGACCATCCGTCCGCCTTTTTTTAATTCGGATACAATTTGGAGTAAATTTTTGGATATCCGAAGGTTTTGTCGGATATGGAAACGGATTTGGAACAAGCATTATCCGATAGATACAAAACTATCTGGGTATTTTTTCGGATAGTTACCGAATATGGAAACGGAGTCGGATACTTGGCCTCTCCGCCGACCAGGTGGGATCTCCGCCTCTTCTTGAAATATAGCATCATTTATTTATTTAACATTGCTTGTTTTGGTGTTGCAGCGTCGGTGGGCTGTACATTCGTATTAGATCTTAGTTTGGGTTAGTGCCTTAGTGGTGTACGGTTAGTATACTGGTAGTATTAACTGACGAGTGATTTTTTTGTCAGACTTATGAGAACAAAATCAAATGCATCAAAAGTTGTCTTTCCATGGTATTGACCGACAAGTTGTTTCTGGTTTGGATCCTGTCAAGAAAATCACTCTTCTTAGCATCTCATGGAGTGCCAGGTTTCAATTTGTTGTGTTGTTGATTAGTATAGAATTGTTTGTTGTTATTTTGCTTGCATGCTTAATTTCTGGGTAAATTTGGCCTTATCATGTGTTCTGTCACATCCATTGCTTTTTGATTGAAAATCTATGTGAAACATATGGTTAAGAAATAGAATGATTGTTCTGTAAAGGCTACTGACAGCACCCTTTACACTCTACGCTTGTTTAGTAAGAAATAGCACGCTTTCTGATTGAAAATCTATGTTAAGCAATAAGTATACGTTTATTACTAGGACTGTGACTTGCACCAGAGAAGTTGAGTCTGCTGAGAAGAAATAGTAGAAGTGTACCTCGAAGGTTTGGGACTACTATATTAAATACACGGTGACTGTTGACACAAAAATATGGTGGAAAGGAGAAACAACTTTGGGCGTAGTGCAATAAATGTCCTCACAAAGCTCGATGTGAGACTTCAATGGGCACAAAGACCTTGTGGAATCATTTGCTAAATGTAATGAAGTTAAATGAACTAGTGATATACTTGACTACTTGGCTATGGACAATTCGTATTTTTGAACCATGTGACATGCAGCTAGTTAGCTACTACTTGTTTAACTAGCCTCTACCATTTACTTGCTACTTTGCTAGTTAGAATTTACTAGTTGCTTAACTCGTCCTTGTCACCATGTGAATTTTGCTTCCGCGCATTATCCGATTAAATATTTGTGACCAAAACTAACCGTATTCGGAGAGGCATGTATTCGCTCCGTATTCGTGACCGAGAATATCCGCATTCGTATTCTTATCTGGCACTATCCGTGCAGGGGCGGAGACAAGGGGGGGCGGGCAGGGGCCTGGCCCCCCCCAATGGTCCATCAAATGCATTAATTGGACCCCTTAATCACCCTTCATCACAGTCAATTAGTCAATTAGGCCCCTGCATTTCGAACACAAAATCATTACTTAGTGACTTGAGAAATGATGGCTGGGAACCACTTCTTGAGGAGGTGAAAGCCTTTTGTGACAAGCACGAGATTGAGATTTCGGATTTAAATCGCAAGTAAGTTATTATCTTACCTTCAGTTTTTTAATATGAGCACAAATACATATTTTTTTATTCTTATGGTACATATCTAACTTGTTTAACTACATGTCGCAATTTGTAGGTGTGTGGATGTGACCAAATCTCGGAACAAAAATGATAATACCACCACTCTTCACCATTATAAAATAGATGTGTTTAATGTTGCGGTCGACCAACAATTGATTGAGTTAGAAGATCGATTCAGTTCTCAAGCAACAGAGTTTCTATCACTTTGTGCCTCACTAGATCCAAGAAAAGATGGCTTTGACATTTCAAAGATAAGTACTCTGGTGGAAAAGTACTATCCCGCTGATTTTTCAAGTCAAGATCAAGCTCAATTGGAGTGTCAACTACCACATTTTCAACTTGATGTATGCAACCATCTAGAGCTAAGTACATTGCCATCACTTGCTGATCTAACAAAGGGACTAATGAGATTAGGTAAAAATTCTATTTATCCAATGGTCGATAGATTGCTAAGATTAGTCATAACTCTTCCAGTATCAATAGCGACCACTGAGAGTCTTTTCAGTATGCTAGACGTATGCTACATTATTTTGCCATATGTGTTATGATTGAATTTATATGACAATATATATGCGTATGTTTAATTATATATGTGTATGTCTAATTTTGCCGACACACGGCGCCGAGGACCTATGACGCCGACGCCTTGGCGGGTCGGTCCCCCCTTTGTCTGAATCCTGGCTCCGCCCCTGTATCCGTGTCTGACTCCGGATCCGACAAAACAATATGGAAAAGGATACGGGAGGAGCAATATCCGTCCGTATCCGCTCCATTTGCATCCCTAGCTGTAAGGTATCTGATCTCGTGTTGCAGCCAAACTTGTAATGATACAAGCAAAAATTATAAAAAAAACTTCTTTTTAACATGTCCAAAAGCTTCAAAGAAATAAAAAATGGTAGCAAAGCAATATTCCTCTCCATACCAATTTGCAAATCTACTAACTTTTTTGTGGAATAAAAAATGGTAGCAAAGCAATATTGGTGTGAAATTGATCTGAAACATTTAACTTTTTTCTCCATTGCTGCAACAGTATAGCCTAAAGGGCGATCCCCTAGATTTAACAAACTTATTTGCAATTAGCTAAATAAAATCTATAAACAAGTAAGAGGTAGGGTAGTAAATACCGGATATAATCTTAGTTGCTTTAAAAAAGGTCTTAAAAACTCATAGAAATGATTAGTAATTAGCTAATCTAAATTAATAACTACCAATTCATTATTATGAGAGTTAATATTGACAAAGATAAATATAATATTTAGTATCAATAAAGATAAATATAATATATTCATACCTTCATACCTTCTTCAGTATAATATATGTCAAGTTCTACCTCATATTCACGTTAATATTGAATTTTCTTAGATTCTTGCTATTAGCTATGTATTATACTGTGAACCTGGTTATCACTTATGATAAACTTATGAGATAACAAAGGACATCACGAATATTATTCAAATATTCATCAGTCACTTATATACTGTTTTACGCAACAAAAATTTAAGATATAACATATGTATCGCTAGAAAACATATCCACTAATGAATGTCCGCGGCACCGCCAATCCCTCGCCTCGCCATGCCTCCTCCCCCATCTTCAACCACACCGTCGGCATGGGCACCGCTAGGGATGGCAATCGGGCGCGGCGGGTACGGGTAGTGCTTGCCCATACCCGTACCCGCGACCCCAATTTTCGCTCACGGGCATACTCGTACCCGCCCACGGGTAAAAAACCCCGCCCATACCCGTCGCCCGCGGGCATACCCGTTTACCCGCGAACTGAGTACATCACATATTCACATTCAAACATCACCAATGCATCACAAATTTTTCTGACTTCAGTCTTGAGGAAAGCAGCTCGGTCACAATCCTTAGAGCAAAATCAAATGGCTTAGGAGCATACACTTTCTAGCCACATTCATATATTCCTCAAGACTGAAACACAATCCTTAGAGCAAAATAATTTTTCCTCAAGACTGAAACAAGTTACACAACAAAATCCTTAGCGCAATCTATTTATTAGCACATTATATTGTCTGTCAGTTCTAGATTCAAGACCAGAAAAACCATCTCAAAGTTATCTACCCGATTTATAACAGATTCACACGCAACACAGAAACTAAATCTTAGCTTCACTAAAAGAACAATCAGCAAACTACAAAGTAATCCTAGATTTGCAGAATGCTGGCTAAAATAGCTATTCATGCACAAGCCATTCCCGCAACACAGGACCGGAGGAGGCTCACGGCTCACCTGAGTTTTGCTGACGGCGGAGAGGGGCGAGCGCCAGATCTGGTCGGTGGAGGAGCGGCGGAACGCGGGGCGGCGCCGGATCTGGTCGGTGGAGGAGCGGCGGAACGAGGGGCGGCGTCGAATCTGGTCGGTGGAGGAGCGGCGAAACGAGGGGCAGCGCCGGATCTGGTCGGTGGAGGAGCGGCGGAACGAGGGGCGGCGAGGGGCGCCGAGGAGCGGCGAGGGGGTGGCTGGACGGATGGACCTCGAGGACGGGAGGGGGCGGCGGGTGGAGAGCTGAAGTCGCTCGGCGATGAAGAGGTGGTGAGTCGGGGAGGAGACGAGGGTGAGGATTGAGGACCGAATGAATGTGGATTCGGGTGGGGGCGGCGGCTGGGAGTCGGGACTCGGGAGATGTTTCGGAGGCGTGGACGGCTGGGGTGGATCTTTCGGAGGCGTGGACGGCGGGAGATGTCACCTGAGTTAGGGTTAGGGTTTTATTAGATGGCGGGTAAACGGGTGAGACGGGTACAAGTAGAGCTTACCCATACCCGTGCCCGTTTACCCGTCGGGCAGATAATTCCCCCCATTTTCATACCCATGGGCAGAAAATACATCCCATACCCGGCTCCATTAGGGTATTTACCCACAGGTACACGGGTAAACGGGCACAATTGCCATCCCTAGGCACCGCTCCCTTCTCCCGCCTCCACGTCGCCTCTCCCCCATCCCAGCTCATGCCGCGCCATGAAATCGGCCCTCGGCCGCCTCACGGAGTTCTCCACGTCGCACTCCCGTTCTCCCCTCCCCTCCCGCTCCCCTTCGCCTGGGTGTAACCGCCGCCGACGCTGCTCAAGTGCCGCCGTGGCTCCATCCGCTTCCTTCCGATCCGTTCCCCTCGCCCTTCTCCTTCCCAACTTCTTCCCCCTCCCCATCTTGCCGCCCCTACTCTGTTACCTCTCCTCGATTCGGTCGTCCGCTTCAACGAAATTGATCTACGAGCATGGGCTGCAACGGTCGCTGTGAAACAGCAACCTACTCAATGAGCTTTCGATCAAAGCTTTACCAATTGATTCCTGCCTGGCTGCCTTCCTGTTAGCATGCGGGGCATTGGGTACGTTCTCCCACTGATAAGCAGGTTATCATGAATTTGGTAGTAGGTCTTTCAGTGAAGCGTATTTTTACATTTGCAGCTACTAATTTCCTATTCTTCATGTTGTTGCAGGTGTTTTTCCCATGATTATCCTTTAATAGGATGCTATCGAACAGTGGGACTATGTCCTGTGGGGAATGTATAATTTATTACTAGGGACTGGTAGTACAAAAGTTCCTATCGATTACTCATTTGCAATCTAATTTCTATGTTACTGTGTGCGAAGAAACTAAGGTTGTTTTTCGTGACCTGCTTAGTACGTAATAATCTTTTTGAATCCATTCCTTTTATCGATTATTCATTGTAATGATAGCCTGCGGTCGCTAAGTGTTCTTGATTGAAATTATTGCAATATGGACTTAAAAGGAGCAGATGTTCAGGATTCAAGGGAGCCAAGCAATGCTGGTCAGAGCAAAAAACTTAATTTTATAAGCCCATCAACCTGCAATGCATTTAGCTGCGGTAAAACAGAAAGCTAGAGACTAGAGAGCCATTATCTGTTTCATATCATTCAGCATAGAGGGTGTAGGTTACTGTTTGTCCATTCTTTTGGCTTGTTTAGATCTGGACTTCTGATGGTCTTCGCTGTATGTTGCTTCATAGTGTGCAATATCCTCTTAGGATATATTTGGGCATAGAGAAATAGAAACCAATGGCGGCTATTCCCTGTTGCTGTGATGAGCTGCATTCTCAAGCTCTTTCATTCTACTCAGTAAGAGGTTAAAAGGCCGTGAATTGCTCTGGTTGGCTGAGATTTTCTGTGTTTGTCCATCAACTTTGCTTCTCTATGTTATGCCACTAGTGTTGATAGATGCTATTTTATATAAAATAAAAAGAGTAGGTAGTCTGTGTTTAGGAATGTTTAATTTTGTATTAGGAAATATCCTTGATCACTGGATTGATATACAAAATAAATGTAGATTCCGTTCTCTGGATTCTTCTATGATGTTAGTGCTAGGCTGTAGTTTGTTCAATGTTTAAGTAATAAATGTAGGCAATAACCGCGTTTGCAATATAATTATTTAACCGTGTTTAAGTAAGAAATGTAGGGGTAATTTTGCATTTGTATAATTTCTTATGTTGATTTCTTGAGCTACGAATGCTTTATCTTGCTGTAGTTAGAATTTGGGAGGATAACCTTTCCAATTTTCTTTGTCTTTGGCGTCCTATCCATGATTATTTTTGTTAACTAGGTTTGTTTAATTCTTTTCTTGCAGGTGTTGGTGTGTACAAAATTTAAGGAAAACACAATCGTTAGGCTTGTGATTATTTATGCTTCCACAAATGTGCATATTTGATGCCTTTCAAGTGCAGCCTAAGCTATTGGTCTATCTATGCAACCAAGTGTGAGTAAGATCTCCCATTTCCAATGTTTCCCTATCAGCTTGTGCATGCCTGCATGATACTTTGTCTAGACTTAGTGGAATCTGCTTTAATGTGATTCTTTCGATGGTCACAATACGACAAGAAGTTTCAAAAGAATATAAAATGGGTTTAGCACAGACGATTTCTTCTGATATAGAGCTATGGTGTGATTTCATAGCTTTACTCCTTTAGATATTATGCCCCTGCATCTAAATCAGATGTAAATATGTTATTCTTATGAAAGGCGCAAGTTCTAACAACCGTTTTTATGGACAATACTAGTTGAATGCCGATGCGTTGCTACGGATTTTTAAAATTTATCATACTATATGTTCTAAAACTCACGGGTGGCAAAATTTTTTCGAATACGCATACAAACATGTTCTAGAAGTTTTTAAATCCGTCAAGTAAGTCAGAAGCCGTCGATCACACCTTGTGGTCGTAAGTCGGAAGACATCGACCGCACCTCGTGGTCGTAGGTCAGGAGCCCTCAAGCACACCTTGTCATCGATTTCCCTTTCGACCACGACCCCCTTCAACCACAGTTTCGACTTCGACCATGGATCTTCGACTTGGACCACAAATCTTCGACTTAAACCACTGCCCCCTTCGACCACTATCCCTTTCGACCACGATCCTTCGATGTCGACCACTTCCCTTTTCGACCACCACCCCCTTCGACCACCACTTTGACTTCGACCACGGATCTTCGACTTTTGCCACGACCCCTCAACCATGGCCCCCTTCAACAACAGCACACTTTCACCATGACAGCAATTTCAACCATGGCACACTTTGACCACGACAGCGATTTCGACCACTACCCCTTTCAACCACTGTCCCTTTCAACCACGACCATTCGACGTCGACCACTTCCCTCTTCGACCATGGCCCCCTTCGACCACGGCTTCGACTTCGACCACTGCCCCTTCGACCACTGTCTCCTTGGACTACAATCCTTCGACGACCACGGCCCTTCAACATCGACCATTTCCCTTTTCGGCCACGGTTTCGACTTCGACCATGGATCTTCGACATCGGCCATTTCCCCTTTCGACCACGGATCTTCGACTTCGACCACTGCCCCCTTCGACAACTGTCCCCTTTGACCACGGCCCTTCGACCACAGCATCGACTTCAACCACTGTCCGCTTCGACTTCGACTGCTGCCCCTTCAACCATGGCCCTTCGACGTCGACCACTACCCCCTTCGACCGTTGTCCCTTTTCGACCATGACTTCGACTTTGACCATTGCCCTCTTCGACCATTGCCCCTTCGACCATGACCCTTCGACAACCACAACCTTTCGACATCGACCACTTCCCTCTTCAACCGTACCATATCGCCCGACTGCCGGCGCCAGCCTGCTCGGCCCGTCCAACCTGCTCGGCCCCGACTTTGACCACAGCCCTTCGACGTCGACCACAGTCCCCTTCGACCACGGCGTCGACTTCGACCACGGATCTTTGACATCAACCTCGGCCCCCTTCGACCATAGCCCCCTTCAACCACGACGTTGACTTCCACCTCAGCTCCCTTTGACTGTGGCCCCGACTTCGACCACTGCCCCCTTCAACTTTGATCACTACCCCCTTCAACCACTGTCCCGTTCAACCACGGCCCTTCGTCCTTCGACGTCGACTATTTCCCACCTTCGACCACGACCTCCTTTGACCACGGCTTCCGACTTTGACCACGGATCTGCCCCCTTCGACCACGACCCCGTTTGACCATTGTCTCCTTCGATCGTGGCCCTTCGACCACGGTCCTTCGACGTCGACCACTTTACCCTTCGACCACGGCCCCCTTCGACCACGGCTTCGACTTCGACCACGGATCTTCGACTTCGACTATGGATCTTCGACTTGGACCACGGATCTTCGACTTGGACCACTGCCCCTTTCGACCACTGTCCCCTTCAACCACAGCCCTTCGACGTCGATCACTTCCCTCTTCGACCACCACTTTGGCCGACTTCGACCACGGATATTCGACTTCGGCCACTGCCCCCTTCAACTTCGACCACTGCCCCCTTCAACCACTGTCCCCTTCGACCACGGCCCTTCGACGTCGACTACTTCTCTCTTCGATCACAGCTTCGATTTTGATCACGGCCTTTCGACGACCACGACCCTTCGACGTCGACCACTTCTCCCTTCGACCGTGCCCTGTTGCCCGACTGCCGATTCCAGCCTGCCCGACCTGCTCAGCCCCGACTTCGACCACGACACTTCGACGTCGACCACAACCCCCTTCGGCCACGGCGTCGACTTTGACCATGGATCTTCGACTTCGACCACGGCCCTCTTCGACCACGGCCCCAAGAGGCTCATCGAGCGTGTGACTGCTGGGCGGTGGCGGGGGGAGGGGGAGAGCCATGTGGGCGGGCGCAGGAAAAGGAAGCTGCTGCCGCTGCGTGGCACCGAGCAACGACAGCAGCAGGGGGTGGGTGCAGCAGGGGGAGGAGAACCGTGGCAATGCAGCGCTGGGGGGCGAGGAGGGAGCAGGGACGTCCATCGGATCCAATGGCCGCTGTCTATGAGCGCTCGTCTCTCAAATCCACCGGCAATTGCTGCCTTCTAGATCCATCGGCTGCTATCGCCGAGCATGCCTTCTAGATCCACTGGCCACCATCGTCAAGCGTCCTCTCGGATCCACCGGCCACTGTCGTCGAGCGTCGTGCCGCCTCACGGTTCCCACCAGTCTGGCCCGGTGGTCGAAGGGAGGAGGGAGAGGGGAGATGGGGTGGTAGCGGTGGGGAGATGCCCGATGGGCGGCGAGGAGGGAGAGGGGAGATGATGTGATGGGTTTGCGAGGGAGAGAGCATGGGAGAGAGATCTGGAGAGAATGGGAGAACAGAATAATTGAAGGTGGATGTGGAGAGGAGGGACAGCGCACGAGAGGATATAGATGGTTAAGATTCCTATGTTTAGATTGGACGGCTGAGAAGAGAGAAGGGAGAACATACCGACGACTACCAACTCATATTTTTAAGGAGTAGAGATTATGCAGCTGCTTTTGGATAAATTGGCTGACCGACAAATGAGCATTGATTTCCTTGTTAGAATCATGGATGATCTCACCAACATACTACAATAGCAACCAATCAGAGAGAATCTATTGATGCATCAACTAGCCGCCATGGAGATCTCAGGTGCATTATGTTTTCTATTTATTTTAGGATATGAATGTTGGTTAGAAGGCCAAAGATGAGAAGCTAGATAAATTATGCCTACTTCTATGAAGAAAAGGTAAACATGATACTTTTTATGAGTCTTCTCTCACAATTTTATATGTCTTCCAGTTTTGCCATTATAGTTTTATCTTGATTAAATTGAAATGATTAACTGAAAATACTCTAGGATTTCGGTAATGTCTTTTCAAGTTCTATCTTTGTTTGATTTGCTAAGGTAGCATTTTGTTTCAAGGATTAGTTGTGGAATCCCACTTGTGCTACATTTGTATTTGCACAGATTAACATGAATTATGAATTAACATGAACCCATTTTTTTCGATGAGACGATGATTGTCTGGATGTGTAAGCTAAGCCGCACGAATACAAGGCCAAAAAAAGATGTAGATTTGATCCATTCAATTATGTAATT
Organism: Dendrocalamus latiflorus; assembly: GCA_017311315.1. Lineage (NCBI taxonomy): Eukaryota > Viridiplantae > Streptophyta > Magnoliopsida > Poales > Poaceae > Dendrocalamus > Dendrocalamus latiflorus. The sequence continues at coordinate 26,109,326 of CM029656.1, forward strand.
GGGAGATGAATTTTTTGTTTTCTGTGCTTGAGTAATATATATCTGCAGAAATTTTCACAAACATTTACTGTTCTCAAACTAGGCGCAGCGTAGCGTGCTTACGATTCTGCCTCCGTAGTAGCAGCTGTCGACGTAGCCCACTAGACTAGCTAGCCTATGCTAAATCATTTGCAGGAGACTTGTTGAAAATGTCAACATGCGCCTGAGCGCTGTTTGTCCATACCTCAGAGTCCATACCGCAAGGCCAAACAGAGCATAAAAATCCACCGCCAGCCAACGGCAAACTAATCTGCCGTCCTTCACCAAGGAGGATGTTTTGGCACTTCATTATCTTCCTGAAACGGTAACCAGGATCCTATCGATTCATTTAATTCTCGGCCATTGTGAAGATTTCATTTCCTGGCCACATACGACGAGTGGTTGTTGCACTGTTCGGTCAGGATATCATCTAATGAGGGCCTCTGCTTTTCTTTCGATGCAAAGTTCCAGCGGAAGAGGAGAACAATCGAATTTGGAGATTGTGCATATGGAAAAAAATATGGGCAATCAAGGTACCAGAGAAGATGAAGGTAGTGCTTTGGAGGGGTGCACACAATTGCCTCCCGACTGGTTCACAGTTACGGAGGCGACATATTCCAGCTGGAGATGATTGCTATTTCCGCAGCAGAGAAGAATCCTTGGAGCACTTATTCCTCGTTTGCCCGTACACACAAGAACTGTGGTCAGAAATGAAGGAGAGTTTTGGTGTCAAACTGAGAAAAGGGAGTTGGCAAAATTTACGTCAATGGTTAATGTATTTTTCTGCTTATGGCCTTCGCAGTTAATGGAATTTGGTGTCAAACTGAGAAAAAGGAGTTTCCTAAGGGAGGAAGCTATGGCCTTCGCAGTTGCTTTCTGGCATATTTGGGAAGCTCGGAATGACATCAGAAATGGTGAGGTTATGACTCATCCTCACAGGTTGCGCGAGAAGATTAAAGCCTACATGGAAATGATTATGCTGCATTCCATTAATCCTGATCCTCCCTCGAGGTGTGAGTCGGGTTCTTCAATTCCTCGGTGGACTCCGCCGGAGAATTGGGTGATGTTCAATGTGGGTGCAGCTGTTTTTGTGACGTCGAAGCGCATGGGAATGGGGGCGGTGAAAAGGGGCCACAATAGAGAATTTCTGGCTGCTAGCTGCCAGACTAGAGATATGGCCTGTTCTTTTGGCTGAAACTTATGAGTTTTGACTGCGGTTTGTGATTTTTGGTCTGTTCATGCGAGAGACTACATAGTAACAAAAACTCACGTGCGATTTTTGCCGATATAAACAAAGTTGGTACAATATGTACTATAATTAACTACTAGATTCTATCTTGAAAAGATACCCCGTTTAAAAGCTAGTAAACTAGATTCTATAATTAACTACTAGATTCTATCTTGAAAAGATACCTCGTTTAAAAGCAGCTTTTATAATGTCACCGACCCAGAAATTGCTGAAGCCTCAGCTGGTGACCGGTTCGGCTGAAAAGCTTATGGCTTATGGCTGAAAACACTGTAGCTGGCTAAAAAAAGCACGGTAGCTGACAGAGGTTTATTTAGCATAATTAAATTTAAAAAAATTTAAAAATATAAAAAATATGTTAGCCCATTACGTATAATACAAACAAACACGGGAAAAAAGAACCGGCAAAAAAGCTCAACAAAAAGTCAAAAGTTCAGAAAAAGACGAAACTTATGAATAGTGAAAAATAAGCCAGAAGTCAGCCGAAGCCGAGTTGATAGGGTGGCGATACTCTTTGCCAAGTAGCAGTGTTTTAATCGTGTGATCATTGCTTCTGATTGTTTATCGGTTATTCAAAAGCTGAAGGACGTGAAGCCTGATAGATCACAGACGGGGGCCATCACCAGCGACATCAAATTGCTAGTCTCTTCCCCTTTTCTTGCACTTTCTTACATGTTAAGAGAGGTTGTAATGAAGTGGCTCATACTTTAGCTAAAATGGCTGAACTCAATTCGGGTTCATCCTGGCGACTTGAGGCTCCGGAGTTCATCCGAAGTCTCCTTTGGAGTGACCTGAATGAGTAATAAAGAGCTGCTCATCGTCTCAAAAAAAAAAAAAAATGCTGCTCAGCCTTGCAGTTGCTTGGCAGTTAGCAGATCGAGTTGCTTATAGCCGTATCGTTTCAGTTCTCCAGCCCCGAATACACTGCAATCTCAGGTGGGCTAGCTAACCTAATCACCTACTTTCGCCGCTTCCCCTAACATCTTGATGAAAGATTACCGACTAAACCAACCAATCAAACTGGACCCCTGGTGCCAACTGCAAACATTATTATCCGCTTTTTCAGACCAAGAATTCCACCCTGCACAGTCAGCCTCGCAGTGCCCCTAACATGGCAGCATGTCAGTACCATTTGTGTCGATTAGTCTCTGCAGGCGATATATATGTTCTCAGGCCCCATTTGGTACAGTTCTAGCTCCGAGATCTATACTAAATCTGTAGTTTGTTGGTTAAATTAAAGTGATTTAAATATTTTTATTTAATATATAATATAAATGAAATGAGTCATGTAAATGCACTTAACATGCCTGCAACTCTAGATCTAAAATTTCCTAGAGCTACAGTTGACCAGCTCTAGAGCTCTGCCAAACGGGGCCTCAATGATCGATCACCTACATCACCTACATGTATCGATCTGCACCGACGCCATAAATTCGAGGCTGCAATAGGTAGGTGGATCTTGCCGGGAATCCTTCAATGGTCAGCACGAGTAGCAGTTACTCCTCAGCAGAACACCGATGAGAGCGCACAAGCTCGCGCTATATAAGGCCGCAAGCTCTCGCCATGGCCACACCACGCACAAACAAACAAAATCAACTCGATCATAGAGCTTGCTTGCATTGCACAGGGGAGTAGCAAATTAGGGGTTCGGTCGATGGCGTCCAAGGCTGAGCTGGTGGTGGAGGTGAAGTCGCCGGCGGACAAGCTGTGGACGGCGCTGCGGGAGTCGACGGAGCTGTTCCCCAAGATCTTCCCCGAGCAGTACAAGAGCATCGAGACCGTCGAGGGCGACGGCAAGTCCGCCGGCACCGTCCGCCTCCTCAAGTACACCGAGGGTACGTACATTCATGTCAATGGATCATTCATCGCTTTAGCTGATGGGAACGTGGATCGTGATCGGTGCTGCATGCAGGGGTCCCGATGATGACCTTCGCGAAGGAGAAGGTGGAGTTGGCGGATGACGAGAAGAAGGTGGTGACGTACAGCGTGGTGGACGGCGAGCTGGTGAACTTCTACAAGAACTTCAGGGTGACGCTGCAGGTGACCCCGAAGGGCGCCGAGGACGGCGCGACCGTGAACTGGGCCATGGAGTTCGACAAGGCCAGCGACCAGGTGCCCGACCCGGACGTCATCAAGGAGACCGCCGCCAAGACCTTCCACGACCTCGACGACTACCTCCTCAAGAACTAGCTCGCATACACGGATCGATCGATCAACCCATCCAAGCATCCGTCGCACGGTGCGATCGATCGTGTTCGTGTGCACGGTAGAAATGTTTCAGGGCTATATATAGTACAGCCTACTAGTGTGGTCGTCGTTGTCGCGTCGTCTCTTCTGCCGTGGCGTTGTTTCTCTCAAGCTAGCTGCTGTTGCTGCAGCGATCATGTACTGCCTACTTTGGTACCTGAGTGAACAATAAAGTCAGCTTCTGTGGCCACGTCCGGTGTTTGATTTATGTGATTATCGTAGAGATGGTGATGGCAAATTAAGGTGGCAATGTTGCTGTTTCCGTGGATCCATGCTGGCAAAGCAGGAGCACACACGGCAGTTGCATAAATGCGTAAATATGTACAAGTTTAATTTCAGCAGTGAAGTCAGTACAATGCCGACACGAGCGTGTTTCGCGGTAGTTATCTTCTTTGGTGAATGGGAGTATGGGACCATTGTCTTTACTAAGGATGTCAGAATTGTGATACTAAATCAGTCTGAACACATTTTTGATACGATCATATTTTAGAATCGAATCGTAGAATATAAGATCCTACCAGATTCTACCAAAACATATTTATTTCAATTTACCATATATTCTAAGAGTGATATGGGTGTTTATTTGATCATTTAGCATCTAATTTGATTAAAAAAATATATCTTATTCATGACATTGAGAGCTACCACTAGAAGAATGATATTATCATTTTTGCCATAATCTAACCATTTTATATAAAAAATAAAACAAATAGATAATCAAATTAATTTTTATTATTCAAAACCTCCGAATCTTAATATCTAAACTACCAACTACTTAGTATTTAATATACAACTTGAATTAAAAGATAGGATAGAACCAAACACCTAAGTCTTATATAATCTTGGATGATATATGATTCTACAACTAGGAACGCGACTCTACCACGATTCTACCAGGTACGATTTAGGATGTGATTTGAGTCGAATTAGTTTCGTGGGATCGTTGAATCATATGATTCTATAACTAGAATCACGATTTTAACAACTTGGTCTTTACTAGTGAAGATTAGTTGCTTCTTGTTTTGGATTTTCTTTTTTTGAGGAGTGAGAATGCAAAGGAGGGAGCACATGACATCTCTTAGAAATGAACACGATTGTTAACGCGTCATCGTCGATGGAGCAATTTTTATTAAATAACTCTTGTTTAGGATATTTTTAAATTAACCTTTATTGTAATTTATTTCCAAATTGAAACCAACTTGCCACACGCATCCTCTGAAAGGTAGGATGAGAACATAACTCGATTGATTGATATGACATTAACGATGAGGCTACTTGACCGAGGCGACTAAGTCCGTCTTGCAATTGCTATATCATACCCTTGTCGTTACCAATCATGCCAAGAACACGGTTGACCTGAACACGAGATTAATTCCTGTAAGTAATCGAAGAACAAGCAAGAACAAGATAAAGAGTAATCTGAATATTGTGAATATCAATGAGGAACACAAAGAGTTGAGGCCTGCAATCGCAATTATTGGTCTAGTCAACACAAGAACACACGATGAAGTTTCACGGTGAAAACTAATCTAAACAAGCCTACATTACATGGCCAATTGAGCCTCTATTTATAGGAGCACGTAGGCTCTTGGCATATGAAAACTTTTCAACACATGGAAACTAATTAAATTATATTTGATTCTATCTTTATTTCTAAATCCGATAGATTGTTTTGCTAATTTCGACATGCATAGAAGAAATTTTGGAATGGAGCTAGATCTGTTGGAAAGAGGGAGAGATAAACTTTCCAAGTGTACTCACACATTCCAAATGGATTCTTGATGCAAATTCTATGCACGTTTGAAGTTTCCTGTTAGGTTGGATCAACGCCAGATTATTATGGAGATTGCAGTGCGCACAGAAGGAATTTGGAGGTGAGGCTAGTTCCATTAGGATGTCGATGAGTTATGCTTTCTATTCTGTACTCGCACACCTCAAATAGAGTTTGTATGTAAATTTTATGCACGTTTGAAATTGGTGCTGTCTTCAGAGGCCCAATTGAATTCTAAAATATGTCCAATTTGAACTCTTGTTTTGACTTGGACAGAAGTGACGTAGGGACCTTGGGGAAGAGTTGGAGAAGGCATTGACTTAGTCTTGATGTGTTGATCGGCTTCCCATTTGGTGAATCCCAACCATGAGTGCGTATTATTAATGCAATCCTCCTTGTATAGCTACACAAATATACATTTTTATCATTAGGTAGCATCATATTCTCAAAAACAAATTGAAACTGAAGAAACAAATTCACCTCTTGTTCAATATTAGAAGCTATGGTCGTATGCGTATGTGGTATGGTCACATTATTCTTCCCTTCTTGAAACAAAACCGTCCTCGATTTTAACAGATATGTAGCCTCATGTACTAACACAAGTCCAAAGGGCGGGGGACGGACCGCGCATGTCAGTTCCGTCTCACTGCCAACTTTGTCGACCCTGCGTCTGAAGGGTGCAGGATGGAGCGCATGCCTCTGAGTTTCATCTCACCCCTGCCTTCGGTGACTGGAGCATGCAGGATTGGTGGCAATAAAGAAATGGGCAGGCGAAGGGCTCCCGATCGGTGGCGAGAGGGAGCAGGACTGATTGCAGCGCAGAGGGGACGAGCAGCGAAGTGCTCCTAGCTGGTGGCAAAGCCTCCCGATGTGGCCGCGGCTACAGCATGGACGATAGTGCATGAGCATGAGATAGGTGTACTTGGGCTCCCTGCCGGCGGTGAAGGGCTCCCGACTGCTGGCGACGTCTCCTGGAGCGGCGACAGCTACGGCTGGATGAGTACACGTGGGCAAGAGAGAGGAGAGGCACCTTGCGGAGCGAGAGAGAGAGAGAGAGAGAGTAGAAACGTGGATTCAGGGATATGATTTTGTGTAATGGCAAATGGTGGGTAATTACCTTCAACTTCCAAGGGTACTCTTGTCTCTAGTATGTTAGCTTTTCATATGAATCCACAGGGAAGCTGCTTCTCCATGTTAGATTATTTTCTCCTTGTAAGAAGTAGAATGGAGTTATTTTGAGAAATTAGATATTGATGCAGCTTCACGGAATCCAAATGAGAAACTGAAAGTAAGAGCTGTACTGACGGAGCCTCAAGTTGATAAAATGGTTGCAACGGTGTAATCTCACACTAACTTTGAATTATGGTTCACATATTACGCCATTCCGCACGAATAAAGTTCACATAGCTGTACCTTCCCATTTTAACATATAATAGGAACTGTCTTGCTCAGCTAGATGTTTAAGGTCGAATTCAATCGAATCCGCCCCGTCCCCATATATCCCTCCTCTCCTCGCCAATCCTAATGCTGCTGTAGCCCATGTTCACGCGCGCCGCCGCGCACTCACCTTACCTCCCCCGATGTGGTGACTCCCTAGCATTGCTGAGGCCCGTTAGAGCATCTCCAAGAGATACTCTATATGACTCTTAATATTTAAATTTTAGAGTTGAAGGGTAAAAAATAGCTCCAACAGATTCCCAAATAGATTCCCAAAAATAGAACACACCCAAAAAATGGGCTCTCGCTCTCTACTTATAGAGGATGATCTAGGCTCCCAATACTGTTTTTCTGGTTTAAGGTATCTATTGGAGGGAATGATTATTTTAGAACCTTATATCGTGGTTAGGATATGTAAAAAGAGATTTAGGGTGTGAATTTATTGGGCATCTCTTGGAGATGCTCTTAGTCCTCTGCTGCCTCTTCCTACGCATTGCACCTTTCCCCACTTTAGTTGCACCTCCTCCCGCCGCTGTTGCGTTCTATGTTACCTGCATCATCGGTGGACGGTGACAAACAGGGGCGGATCTAGCGGTGGGGCGGGGGGGGGGGGGGGGGCTCGAGCCCCCCTACCGCTACCGGACCCTTAGAGCCCCCCTAAATTTTTAGCCATTGATGTATAATGTAGAAGGGGCTGAGGTCGAGCTGAAGGTACTTCAGCCCCTCCAAAATTTTTTCCTAGATCCGCCACTGGTGACAAAGGTAGCCGCCACCTCCGGAGGTTGACAGTCGACACACAGAAAAAATTAAAATAAAAAACTCAATTTAAGGGGTAATGAGGGAGCATTACGCGAAGGAAATGGGGGCGGACTAAATTCGATTATACACAAGTTATGGGTGTCCATTGACCTGTAAATGGCAAGCTTAAGGTCCTGCTCAAAAGGGTTTATTTTGATTAGCTTTTGGTTGAAAAAACATTGTATCTGACTGAAAAAACACTGTAGTTGACGATGACTTACTGGCGTAATTAAATTTAAAAATTCTAAAAATAGAAAAAACAGATTAGCCCGTCATGGACAGTACAAACGAATACAGGAAAAAATAGAACCGATAAAAAAGCTCAAAAAACCAAAAAACAGAAAAAGATGAAATTGTTGAATAGTGAAAAATAAGCCAGAAGCCCAAGCCGAAACGAGCGAGGCTAAGAGAGAAGAAAAAAACCAGAAGTTTGGTAAAAAAATAGACCCCTGTAGCACGTGAATACCAAATCTAGCTTCCGGAAAACCGTAATTCCGTTTCTAGCCCCCTCTTGACCGCACGTTTAATTTAACGACGACACGTGGCAGCCGACCGTACGACTGCATTGTTCATGCGAGTCGTGCGGTCGCCGACCACACGACTTAGCTGGCATCGGCAGCACGCGGTGAGAAAAGCCGCCGCTTTTGCCAGAAAGAGAGATGGATCGAGACAAAAAAAAACAATGGCAAATAATCTTTGGCATTAGCGGTGAGAACAGTTGAATCATTTTTTCACACGGGCTCACCTCGATTATCTTTGGCATTTTCTAATATCTAGTATCGTATTGCCTTTTCTCAAATGGAGCAACAGGCAAATGAACAGTTGAGGCAAAAATTAGCAAAAGCAGCAATGCCAGTTGAGTCGTGCGGTCGCCGATCGCACTACTCGCATGAACAGTGCGGTTCTGCCACATGTCATCGTCAAATTAAACGTGCGGTCAGAAGAGAGCTAGAAACGGAATTACTGAAAAGCCCCAAAATTTTCAAAATCCAAAAATTTGTGAATTTTTACCGGTTTTTGGGTGATTTTCGGAAACTTTCCTTTTCGGGAAAGTCCTCCCCGTTTCCGCCTTCCCTTTTTGGCTGGGCGCCTTCTCTTCTCTCCGGCGCCCCGCTCCTTCCCGCCTTCTCCGTTCCCTGGCCTCCTCCCGCGCGGACGCCTCCTCCTCCCTCCGCTGGCGCCCGCTCCCTCCCCGCTTTCCCCGCGCACGCGCGCTGCACCTGCGCCCGCTCCCGCACCGCCTTCTCGCGCGCGCGGACAGCGCCGCCCCTCGGATCCCCTCCTCGCGCCCGCGCCACCCCGACCACCACGGTCCGAAACCGTGGGCGCTCCCGCGCCACGCGTCGCCGCTCCTCTGTGCCTGGCCCCGCCTGGCAGCGGCCGCCCTCTCTCTCTCCCGCGCGCGGACGCCCTCCGCCCGCCGCTCCCCGCTCCTGCCCCGCCGCGCTGTCCCGACCGCCGCAGAGTCTCCGCGCCACGCGTCGCCCAGCTCCTGCGGCCGACCCCACCTGCCAGTGTCCGCCTGTCCCCTCCACCCCGCGCGGACGCACTCCCCTCCCATGCCGCAGCTCCACCCGCGCCCGTACTGTCACCTCGCCATTACGGCCGCTCAGCGCCCGGTCACCGCCCCGTCTCGCGGAGGAGACGCTTCCCCAACTGCCCCCGTCACTCGGGTTGACTCGGCGCCCCGCCCGTTGCCTTCTCCCCGAAGGAGCTCCTCCCTCCGCTCGGGTACAAATACCCCCTTCCGGCTCCCTCTCCCTCCTTTGTTTCCCGAGCATCCCCAGCACCTCCAACCCCTTCCCACTACTCCCCCGCCTCTCCCTGAGCTACCAATCGGAGCCGCATCGCCCGAGGCTCCGCCGTCGTCTTCCCCTGCGCCGACGACCCCGTAAAGCGGATCTTCCGCTCCCCTCCCCCATTCCCCAATTACTTTCGCCCTGAGCTCCTCCTCGGTGTGCTGATCACGCTGGTACCTTTGTTTGGACAGGTGCTCGCCCGAGGGACGCCGCCGCCGAAGCTCCTCCCCGGCCGTCGCACCTCTCCCGTGGCCAGACTTCCTCGCCACCTCCCAGCTTCTGCCACCACCGCCGATGTGAGCCCCTGATCCCCCTCACCGTGTAAATGCGGCCGATTGGGTTATCTCGCCGCCGGCGGCCTCTCTCGCCGCTTGGACCCCGAATCTTCCCCTTCTGCTCCCCGCCTTCTCCGTTGTTCCCCTCGCCTCCCCAGTGCCCAAAATGGGTTCCCCGTGTCAAGAATCACCCAGTGGAGCCCTTCCCGGGCCCCGGAAGCCTTCGCAGTCGCCGGAGCGCCGCAGCTCCGCCGCCCCCGCTCCTCTGTCGCCCCCACCCGGCTGGAGGTTGACGACGACGACGTGGCCTCCTCCCCTCTGTCGATCTCGTCCCGCGCCATTTAACGGAAGCCGCCCGATCCCTCGTACCGCTTCGCCGCTGTCCCGTCCCCTCCGCCGTCCGATCTGCATAACCCCGCCTCCCCTCAACCGTCCGATCTAGCTTCCCCGCTCCGCCCGCCTTCCTCACCCCGCCACCGTCCGATCCCCGCCCGCTCCATCGGGACCCTCGATCCAGCCCGCATCCCCGCCGCTCGCGTCATCCACGCGTCGGCCATCGCCACCAGGTGGACGCGTGCGCTGCTGGGCCGAGCCCGCGGCCTGCTCCGCCGCTCCGCTCTCGCGCGCGCTCGCGCGTTTAAATCGCGGGCCGGGCCGCACTGTAGCAAAGCGGCCGGGCCGCACTGTTCACCGATTTTCCAGAGGATTTATTCATTTCCAAAAATGCCAGAAAATCCAAATAAATCCTAGAAAATCACAGAAAATTCCAACAATTCCCAAATTTCACCACTTTGCTCCAAATAATATTCCAGACCCATTGGTGACCTCCATTTCCACAGATCCATCCCAAATAAATTCCTAAAATTCCTCATTTGGAGATTTATGCATTTTACTCCTTTTTAAATAGTTTATTTTCCCTCGCTTGATTAGTCTCAAGCTGGATTTAATTTGTTTTGTATGTTTGCGCTAGTGTCGGAGTCTCCGGAAGTTCAGTTGCAGCCCCAGGAGCCAGGAGGTTCTTCGTTCGAGCTAGCGGAAATCATTCGGATTGACGGCAAGTACCAAATCCTTTGATCATATTGCAACCCATGCTGTTTATTTATGTTGATATGCTATTTGCATTATGCTAATTGCGAAATGTTAGTTTGAAATAAAATAAAATGTTTAGAATGACTTATTATGTAGTTAATCCTACCACCGTTAAATGCCATGTTTAATTTATTGCCATGCCTTTGTAACCCTAGAATTGATTACTTGATAATCTAGACAATGGTAGGATATTATTATCATCATGCAAAATCTTACACTGATAAGGTTGTGGCTGTGGGCCAATAGAATTTGGAAAACCCGACTCTAAGGTAGGGTGGTATGGGACACCGTATCTTAGAGCGGAGAGTGCCGGCGTGCATAAGGTAGGGTAAGGAGTGGGAAGCCGCGAGACGGTCTTCGCCCATCTTTACCCTAGGGTTTGGAGAAGGGTAAGGGTGAGTGGGAAATCGCGAGATGGTCTACGCCCACCGCTTACCTTAGGTTGGGTCGCGGGCCTGGCGAGGTTGCGGACCATGTGAAAATATAAGGACTGAAACCCTTATGCTGAGCAAATGTCATAGAACCCGCTCAAACCACAGGAGTTGACTTGTCAACACTTGTCTAGTAGCTGCTCAACTCGATTGAAACTCTACAGGAGGTTTAGCAGTGAGGTTAGGCAAGCCGTGTTTGGGTGCCTAACAACGGTAGAGTTCACTCGAAGCGGACACCGTCTTTTCTTGTGTGTGTGTGTGTGTGTGTGTGTGAGAGCCAGACCCGAGTGAATTCTACCGGGTAGAGCCTATATAAAGAGTTGAGCAGTGAAACGACCTGGCTTTCTTAACTCTTTAGCGGGAGTTAAGGGATCGTGTGGGTAAAGCTGAGCAAACTCTGCAGAGTCAAATAAATGGTATTCGAATACGCCGTGCTCCCGGTTATTGGAGCTGTGTCACTTGGGTGATTCCAGTCGCAAGGCTTAAGTAGTTTTGTAAACGTTTAACTTGTTTAGGTTGGTTAATGAACTCTTGTTAAAAAACCCCTGAGTCCTTGAGGAGTAGTTTTGGGTCCCTCCTTTAAAATGATTGCAAATAAAACTGCATCCACTCAGAATTAATAAACCAAGTATATTCCCTTCCTTGGATGTTCCGTGCATATAATAAGTTAGGGTCCCTTTGGGATTTGCTGAGCCGGTTGATTGGCTCACGGCTTGCTTAATCTAATCTTTAGAGGATCAAGACGAAGGAGAAGGTCTCCCCGTTGAAGAAGTCCCGGAGGATCTATTCTTCGACGAGGACCCTTGGCTGTAGGTCTTGGCCGCGCTCAAGCGGATTCTGGAAGTCTTTTGTAATGTAATTACACTTTGGGCTTGCACGCCCCGCTGTCAAAACCTGGATGTTAATCCTTATGTCAAATATATGCTGGACTTTTGTTGTAAGCATGCAATGGTATACTCTTGCGCGACGTTCCATAACTGTTCATGCGTGAATAGTTGCGGAATGCCGTGTCCGTACGCGACCCTGGAAACAGGGGCGTTACAAGAAGTGGTATCAGAGCAGGCTCTTTGACCGTAGGTTGAGACCTAAGGCAAACTAGGAGGCGATTTTATCGCAAAACTTAATTTAAGCCATAAAAACGGTTTACGAAAAATATAAGGTTTATTGCTGTCTTTCTCCTCTCTTGTTGCTACCTTATCTGTCTTAAATTTATTTCTGCTTAAGATTTACATTTGCAAAAGTTTATTGTTTCGCTTGTCTAATTTCAAAATTTCGTTTCCGGCAGATGGTGCACTACGTTCTCTCCCGCCCTGACCGTATGGATGGATGGCCATACAAGCTTTGGGAGATGAGGAGGTACCTTGGTTCGAGGGAGCACTGCAGCCCAGTGTTCCATGCAGTGAGCCGCACCCGTGGAGAGCAGCTCTACGAGTGGAAGGCATGGGTGGTCCTTACACCCCTGCCTGTCCGCCCTGACCAGGAGCGCAAGTTCATCGCCAGAAGGATGGACAAAGATGACGCAGTCCAGGACGCGGCCCAGAAGGCTGCGTTCTACTTGCGAGACTACTACGCCCTCGAGTTCTCCTTCACTCCCTTCGACCTGGTGCCGCAGCAGCGTCGCCGAGGCCTGGCCGTGCCTCAGTTCGGTGAGGATGACGATCCCCGCCTCGCGGGCATCGCCGTCCTTTGGGCACAGCAGATCGTTCGCTACGACAGCGCCGTCGCCGAGTCCAGGAGGTTCCAGGAGCAGCTCTGGGAGGCACGCGAGTAGGTTCAGCAGCTCAGAGCCTCTCTCTGTTGTTTTGAGGAGATCGAGGCCTTGGATCGCGGTAAGGAGCCGAGCGTCCAGTCCTCGTGCCCCACGGTGCAGTCTAGGCGCAGGCGCCGGCTGATGACCACGGTAGAGTACCGTGCCCGGTTCCGCCCGGCAGCCCCGCTTGCCCTCCCAGCACCAGGGGACGACGAGGAGTAGACGCTGTTCGTTAGCGTAGACAGACCCTTTTGTGATAGCTGTACTTTTGTTATGTAATGCAAGTGCAAACTCGAACCCTAAGTGGTCTGCGTACCGCTTGCTTTATTGTAGAACTTATGTTAATTAATCCTTTATGTTGCTTGTCTAAATTATCAGTATTTCCCTCTGTGTGTTCAAAGCTTTCTTCTGTCCCCTTTCACTCTCGTACTTACGCTGTTCACCCTATACTTACCTTGAAATTCGAAGTCTTACTTACCTGCTCTTAATTGTCAAAGCCGCTGCAAATCTAACCTCAAGTTCCCAATAAACAGATGGAGCCAGCAGAGCAGACGGGTCAGACCAGCGGGCAGGGTGCACCTGCCACCGACCAGAACACACTTGCCAATGTTATTGAAATGTTAGAAAAGAATCGATATCAAGGAGAGCAGAATATCTTGAAAGTGTTAGATCAGCAAGCTCAGCTTCTCGAACAGATTGCAACTCGATTCCCCAGTTTTCCTGGTGAAAGTAGTGCTCCTCGGGATGGTTCTCCAATTTCCACCCGATGGACGGATTTTCTGAAGACACGCCCACCAGTCTTCTCCACCTCCGCTGACCCCATGGTAGCTGAGGATTGGCTTGTGGACGTGGAGAGAAAGCTTCAAACAGCACGATGCGATGACAAAGAGAAGGTGTTGTACGCATCCCACCAGTTGCAGGGTGCTGCAGCTACGTGGTGGATCAACTACCAACGCACCCTACAGAACAGAGAAATTAGTTGGGAAGACTTTTCAAAGGCCTTCCGCAAGGCACACATACCAGATGGCGTCATGGAGGCTAAGCGTCGGGAGTTTCTTGCGCTTAAGCAAGGAGGACGCACTGTTATGGAGTACTTACATCAGTTCAACCATTTGTCCAGGTTTGCCCCAGAAGATGTTGACAGCGAAGACAAGAAAATGAATAGATTCAGGGCAGGATTACAGCAGTCTCTGAAATTTCATATTTCAGCTCTGAAGTTCCAGGATTTACATGACATGGTAAACAACTTAATCAACTCAGAAGAAGCTAGAGGAGAAATGGAGGACTATAGAAAGCGTAAGGCAGTACACAAATCTCAATCTGCTTCACATAATGCTCAACGAATCAGGACATCGGGATCGCCCTCATATCGATCCCAATCCTCCCGCCAGTTTGTGAGGTTACCAGGACTCAGTCTGGCCAGTCACAGCAATACAACTCTCCTTTGCCACTAGCGCTCAAATGCCCCACCTGCGGTGGGAATCATCTTGCTAGTAACTGCCCAAAGAGATCCAATGTTTGTTTTCACTGTGGAGAAATTGGACACTACAGAGATCAATGTCCCCGGAAAAGCTTACCATCTGATGCCGCGAAGCTTCAAGTCCAGAATCAGCAACAGCAAGAAAACAAGACACAGTCAAGCCCTGGCACTCCCAAGGGAGGATATCTACAGATCAAAGCAGCTGGACCCCAATCTCCAGCCGGCACAGCCAATTTCACGTCAGTAGGCCGAGGCAGAGGCCGTACCAAACCCACCTTCTATGCGAGGGTGAACCATGTGTCGGCAGAGGACGCAGCAGGAGCTAGCGATATCATTGCTGGTATGTTTCCAATCAACTCCATACCTACATTGATTTTGTTTGATCCTGGTGCAACACATTCTTTTGTTTCGAAGAGTTTTGCTTCAAGAAATCAATTGCCTTCTGTTGCTTTACCAAGACCCTATGTGGTTGAGACCCCTGGGGTTAGAATGGAGTCCCACAATGGGTGTGCGGGACTCAGTATAAAAATCCAAGGGGTAGATTTTAGAGCAGATTTGTTGCAACTAGATATGACAGGATTAGATGCCATTTTGGGCATGAACTGGTTGGCCAAGAACAAAGGCAAGGTAGACTGTGAGATCAAGACAGTGTCATTGGTCAATTCTGAAGGTCAGAAAGTGGTAGTAGAGACAGATCGAGAAGTATTAAAAGATATCAGGAAGCGTATGATCAACATGATAGCAGCCACACCTAATCAAGTACCAGTGGTACAAGAGTATTCAGATGTCTTTCCGGAAGAATTACCAGGAAGACCCCCTGACAGACAAGTGGAACTTGCCATAGAATTGGTTCCAGGTACCAAGCCAATTGCCAAACATCAGTATAGAATGTCAGCTAGTGAATTGAAAGAGTTGAAGAAGCAGTTGGATGAACTGTTGGAAAAAGAATTCATTCGACCAAGTGTCTCACCTTGGTCATCCCCAGTCCTATTTGTGAAAAAGAAGAATGGAGAATTAAGGATGTGTGTTGATTATAGAGGCTTGAATGCTGTCACCATCAAGAACAAGTATCCTCTCCCCAGAATTGATGACCTGTTTGACCAACTCAAGGGTGCCAAAGTGTTTTCCAAGATTGATCTGCGCTCGGGTTATCATCAGCTTAAAATCCGAGAGCAAGATCGAGAGAAGACTGCTTTCATCACCAGATATGGATTATTTGAGTTCACGGTCGTTCCCTTTGGTTTAACCAATGCGCCAGCTTATTTCATGAATCTTATGAATCTGGTGCATATGGACCAATTGGACCGATTTGTGATAGTCTTTATCGATGATATTCTGATATATTCCAATAGTGAGGAAGAACACAAAGAACATCTGCACATGGTATTGACAAGACTGAGAGAACATCAGCTATATGCAAAGTTTGACAAGTGCAGTTTTTGGCTAAAAGAAGTTGCTTTCTTGGGTCACATTATATCTGAAGATGGAGTGAAGGTCGATCCAGAAAAGATATCTGCAGTTATGGAATGGAAACAACCCAAGACCGTGACTGAAGTGAGGAGTTTCCTTGGATTGGCGGGCTATTATCGCCGATTCATTGAAGGCTTCTCGAAAATTTCTCGACCACTCACTCAGCTATTGAAGAAGGACAAGCCATTCACATGGACAGATGCATGTGAAGAAGGTTTTCAGATGTTAAAGACCAAATTGACAACCACGCCCGTCTTGATTTTGCCTAATCCAGAAAAGGAATTCCAGGTTTATTGTGATGCTTCAAAGCAAGGTTTGGGATGTGTACTTATGCAAGACGGAAAGGTTGTCGCTTATGCCTCGAGACAGTTGAAGCCGCATGAGGAGAATTATCCCACACACGATTTAGAACTAGCAGCTGTAGTGCATGCACTAAAAATTTGGCGGCACTACCTGCTGGGGAATCGATGTGAGATATTTTCTGATCACAAGAGCCTAAAGTACCTATTCACACAGCCAGAATTAAACATGAGACAGCGCAGATGGCTGGAACTGATAAAGGATTATGATGTTGATCTTCAGTATCACCTGGACAAGGCCAATGTAGTTGCCGACGCCCTTAGCCGCAAGGCTCGTCCAAGCAAAGCTAGCAAATCAGAGTATCCGCCGGAATTGCAAAGGGACATAATACGACTGAACTTGGTGATCACAGAACAGGGTGAAGAAACAACATTAGAAATTCAACCATTACTGACAGATCAGATTAAAGCAGCACAAGATGAAGATGAAGAGATTCAAAAACTGAAAAAGGATATTCAAGGAGAAGAGTCAGCAGAGTATGCAATGGATGAGCATGGAATCCTCACCTTCCGTGGTCGCTATTGCATACCCGACAAGAAGGAACTAAGAGAGTTAATCTTGTCTGAAGCCCATTCATCTCAATTCTCAATTCACCCAGGGGGTACTAAGATGTACCAAGATTTGAAGAAGAAGTATTGGTGGAACCAGATGAAGAAGGAAGTGGCAGAGTACGTAGCTAAATGTGATGTCTTCCAGCAGATCAAGATAGACCACCAGAAACCATCGGGATTGTTGCAACCTTTGCCAATACTCGAATGGAAATGGGACAGTATCGGCATGGATTTCATTACTGGACTTCCCAAGACTCGTGAGGGATATGATGCTATTTGGGTCATTGTCGATAGATTGACCAAAGTGGCTCATTTTCTCCCGATCAAGCAAACTTATGGGAAAGATAAACTTGCTGAGTTATACTTGACAAGAATTGTGACTCTACATGGAGTTCCGAAGAAAATTGTGTCAGATAGAGGAGCACAATTTACATCTAAGTTCTGGGAAAAATTACATGAAGCGATGGGCACTGATTTAAATTTCAGTTCGGCCTATCACCCCAGACGGATGGACAGACAGAAAGAACAAATCAGATTTTGGAAGATATGTTGAGAGCTTGTGCTATTGTGTATGGTGCAGCCTGGAATACTTGCTTACCATTCGCTCAATTCTCATACAACAATAGCTACCAAGCTAGTATCCAAATGGCCCCGTTTGAAGCACTTTATGGTAGAAAATGCAGAACCCCTCTGAATTGGACAGAAACAGGAGAGCGACAACTTATTGGCCCTCAGATTGTTCAAGACGCAGAAGAACATGTTAGAATTGTCAGAGACAGACTCAAAATGGCACAAGACCGACAGAAGAGCTATGCAAATAACCGCAGGAAGGATTTGAGTTTTGAAGTTGGAGATTTCGTCTACATCAAAGTCACTCCATTCAAAATAGTTAAGAGATTTCAAGTTAAAGGCAAATTAGCACCAAGATATGTGGGACCGTTTCAGATTATCGGAAGAGTTGGGGAAGTAGCTTATCAAGTGCAGCTCCCACCCAACTTGTCAAGAATGCACAATGTGTTCCACGTATCTCAGCTTCGAAAGTGTCTACGTCAACCAACAGATGAAGTGCCATTGTCAGATATTGAATTACAGGATGACTGCACGTATGCTGAAGAACCACTACAAATACTTGAAACATCAGAGAGGCAGCTCAGAAACAAGAATATCAGATTTTGCAGAGTGCAGTGGAAGAATCATACAACGGATGAGTCCACTTGGGAACGAGAATCAGACTTGCAGCGGGATTTTCCCAACTTACTCCCTGGACCAAGTTAATCTCGGGGTCGAGATTCTTTTAAGTGGGGTAGGTTGAAAAGCCCCAAAATTTTCAAAATCCAAAAATTTGTGAATTTTTGCCGGTTTTTGGGTGATTTTCGGAAACTTTCCTTTTCGGGAAAGTCCTTCCCATTTCCGCCTTCCCTTTTTGGCTGGGCGCCTTCTCTTCTCTCCGGCGCCCCGCTCCTTCCCGCCTTCTCCGTTCCCCGGCCTCCTCCCGCGCGGACGCCTCCTCCTCCCTCCGCTGGCGCCCGCTCCCTCCCCGCTTTCCCCGCGCACGCGCGCTGCACCTGCGCCCGCTCCCGCACCGCCTTCTCGCGCGCGCGGACAGCGCCGCCCCTCGGATCCCCTCCTCGCGCCCGCGCCACCCCGACCACCACGGTCCGAAACCGTGGGCGCTCCCGCACCACGCGTCGCCGCTCCTCTGTGCCTGGCCCCGCCTGGCAGCGGCCGCCCTCTCTCTCCCGCGCGCGGACGCCCTCCGCCCGCTGCTCCCCGCTCCTGCCCCACCGCGCTGTCCCGACCGCCGCAGAGTCTCCGCGCCACGCGTCGCCCAGCTCCTGCGGCCGACCCCACCTGCCAGTGTCCGCCTGTCCCCTCCACCCCGCGCGGACGCACTCCCCTCCCATGCCGCAGCTCCACCCGCGCCCGTACTGTCACCTCGCCATTACGGCCGCTCAGCGCCCGGTCACCGCCCCGTCTCGCGGAGGAGACGCTTCCCCAACTGCCCCCGTCACTCGGGTTGACTCGGCGCCCCGCCCGTTGCCTTCTCCCCGAAGGAGCTCCTCCCTCCGCTCGGGTACAAATACCCCCTTCCGGCTCCCTCTCCCTCCTTTGTTTCCCGAGCATCCCCAGCACCCCCAACCCCTTCCCACTACTCCCCCGCCTCTCCCTGAGCTACCAATCGGAGCCGCATCGCCCGAGGCTCCGCCGTCGTCTTCCCCTGCGCCGACGACCCCGTAAAGCGGATCTTCCGCTCCCCTCCCCCATTCCCCAATTACTTTCGCCCTGAGCTCCTCCTCGGTGTGCTGATCACGCTGGTACCTTTGTTTGGACAGGTGCTCGCCCGAGGGACGCCGCCGCCGAAGCTCCTCCCCGGCCGTCGCACCTCTCCCGTGGCCAGACTTCCTCGCCACCTCCCAGCTTCTGCCACCACCGCCGATGTGAGCCCCTGATCCCCCTCACCGTGTAAATGCGGCCGATTGGGTTATCTCGCCGCCGGCGGCCTCTCTCGCCGCTTGGACCCCGAATCTTCCCCTTCTGCTCCCCGCCTTCTCCGTTGTTCCCCTCGCCTCCCCAGTGCCCAAAATGGGTTCCCCGTGTCAAGAAGCACCCAGTGGAGCCCTTCCCGGGCCCCGGAAGCCTTCGCAGTCGCCGGAGCGCCGCAGCTCCGCCGCCCCCGCTCCTCTGTCGCCCCCACCCGGCTGGAGGTTGACGACGACGACGTGGCCTCCTCCCCTCCGTCGATCTCGTCCCGCGCCATTTAACGGAAGCCGCCCGATCCCTCGTACCGCTTCGCCGCTGTCCTGTCCCCTCCGCCGTCCGATCTGCATAACCCCGCCTCCCCTCAACCGTCCGATCTAGCTTCCCCGCTCCGCCCGCCTTCCTCACCCCGCCACCATCCGATCCCCGCCCGCTCCATCGGGACCCTCGATCCACCCCGCATCCCCGCCGCTCGCGTCATCCACGCGTCGGCCATCGCCACCAGGTGGATGCGCGCGTTGCTGGGCCGAGCCCGCGGCCTGCTCCGCCGCTCCGCTCTCGCACGCGCTCGCGCGTTTAAATCGCGGGCCGGGCCGCACTGTAGCAAAGCGGCCGGGCCGCACTGTTCACCGATTTTCCAGAGGATTTATTCATTTCCAAAAATGCCAGAAAATCCAAATAAATCCTAGAAAATCACAGAAAATTCCAACAATTCCCAAATTTCACCACTTTGCTCCAAATAATATTCCAGACCCATTGGTGACCTCCATTTCCACAGATCCATCCCAAATAAATTCCTAAAATTCCTCATTTGGAGATTTATGCATTTTACTCCTTTTTAAATAGTTTATTTTCCCTCGCTTGATTAGTCTCAAGCTGGATTTAATTTGTTTTGTATGTTTGCGCTAGTGTCGGAGTCTCCAGAAGTTCAGTTGCAGCCCCAGGAGCCAGGAGGTTCTTCGTTCGAGCTAGCGGAAATCATTCGGATTGACGGCAAGTCCCAAATCCTTTGATCATATTGCAACCCATGCTGTTTATTTATGTTGATATGCTATTTGCATTATGCTAATTGCGAAATGTTAGTTTGAAATAAAATAAAATGTTTAGAATGACTTATTATGTAGTTAATCCTACCACCGTTAAATGCCATGTTTAATTTGTTGCCATGCCTTTCTAACCCTAGAATTGATTACTTGATAATCTAGACAATGGTAGGACATTATTATCATCATGCAAAATCTTACACTGATAAGGTTGTGGCTGTGGGCCAATAGAATTTGGAAAACCCGACTCTAAGGTAGGGTGGTATGGGACACCGTATCTTAGAGCGGAGAGTGCCGGCGTGCATAAGGTAGGGTAAGGAGTGGGAAGCCGCGAGACGGTCTTCGCCCATCTTTACCCTAGGGTTTGGAGAAGGGTAAGGGTGAGTGGGAAATCGCGAGACGGTCTACGCCCACCGCTTACCTTAGGTTGGGTCGCGGGCCTGGCGAGGTTGCGGACCATGTGAAAATATAAGGACTGAAACCCTTATGCTGAGCAAATGTCATAGAACCCGCTCAAACCACAGGAGTTGACTTGTCAACACTTGTCTAGTAGCTGCTCAACTCGATTGAAACTCTACAGGAGGTTTAGCAGTGAGGTTAGGCAAGCCGTGTTTGGGTGCCTAACAACGGTAGAGTTCACTCGAAGCGGACACCGTCTTTTCTTGTGTGTGTGTGTGTGTGTGTGAGAGAGAGAGCCAGACCCGAGTGAATTCTACCGGGTAGAGCCTATATAAAGAGTTGAGCAGTGAAACGACCTGGCTTTCTTAACTCTTTAGCGGGAGTTAAGGGATCGTGTGGGTAAAGCTGAGCAAACTCTGCAGAGTCAAATAAATGGTATTCGAATACGCCGTGCTCCCGGTTATTGGAGCTGTGTCACTTGGGTGATTCCAGTCGCAAGGCTTAAGTAGTTTTGTAAACGTTTAACTTGTTTAGGTTGGTTAATGAACTCTTGTTAAAAAACCCCTGAGTCCTTGAGGAGTAGTTTTGGGTCCCTCCTTTAAAATGATTGCAAATAAAACTGCATCCACTCAGAATTAATAAACCAAGTATATTCCCTTCCTTGTATGTTCCGTGCATATAATAAGTTAGGGTCCCTTTGGGATTTGCTGAGCCGGTTGATTGGCTCACGGTTTGCTTAATCTAATCTTTAGAGGATCAAGACGAAGGAGAAGGTCTCCCCGTTGAAGGAGTCCCGGAGGATCTATTCTTCGACGAGGACCCTTGGCTGTAGGTCTTGGCCGCGCTCAAGCGGATTCTGGAAGTCTTTTGTAATGTAATTACACTTTGGGCTTGCACGCCCCGCTGTCAAAACCTGGATGTTAATCCTTATGTCAAATATATGCTGGACTTTTGTTGTAAGCATGCAATGGTATACTCTTGCGCGACGTTCCATAACTGTTCATGCGTGAATAGTTGCGGAATGCCGTGTCCGTACGCGCCCCTGGAAACGGGGGCGTTACAATTACGATGTTTCAGAGGCTAGATTTGGTATTTACGTGCTATAGGAGTCTATTTTTGATCATTTTTGTTGCTGAAGTAAGCTTGCTCTTTTGGCCGTGGCCTTCGCGATCCTCCGAATTAGCTTCTTGGAAGGTGGCGCATGCAGGAGCAGGAGACACGGGGGTGAAAAGTGGAAACACATGGGAGGTGAAAAACACACATGAATATTACAGTTTCTGATTCCTGACTTTTAATACATTATTTCTTAATTTTACTTTTTTGATTTTTTAGTTTTTTAAGATTTTTTATCTTATCTTTTTTTGTATTCCGTCGTATTATTTGTGATGGATTAACATTCTTTTAATTTTTTTAAATTTAATTACGTCAAATAAGCTAGTTACAGTAAAAAATAAATCAGCTACAGTAAAAAACCATAAGTTATTGTCAAACTGAGCGCTCCTATAAAACATGCCAAAAAGTTATAAAATTGACTGAAATCCTCTAAATCCTCGTGCAATAGATGTACAGCGAATTCATCTTGCCTGTGCGAATCTTAACCCGTTTTAGCCGGCCGGTTTCAGAAATTCTGATGGGAGTGCTTTTGAGCCTTGGACGGTTGTTAACTTGTACTAACAATGGGTATGTGTAGCACGAGTCACAAAACGCAGTTTTGACTTTTGAGGTCGTGATACAGAGTCACAAAACCCTAAGACCAAACTCCGACCAAGCCGTGACCTCGCCGGAGTCCCAAGCCGCCACCACCACTGCACCCCCTCCTCTCGCTATGCCGACGGCGAAACCGCCGCCGCCGCCCGTCGCCACGGCCACTTTGCGGGTCTCCAACGTCCCGCCCTCGGCCGTCGCCGCCAAGCTCCTCGCTTTCTTTGACTCCGCTGTCGCCGCCGCCGGCGTCGCATCCGCCTGCGAGATCGCAGCCACCCACCGCGGCTGGCTCAGCCGCGGCCACGGCACCGTCCAGTTCGACTCCCCCGGCGCCGCCACCCTCGCTGCCGACCTCGCCTCCTCCGGCCGCCTACCCCGCTTCCTCGGCTCCCTCTCCCCTGTCCCCGTTGACCTCCTGCCGCGCGCGCCCGACCGCGTCGTGGAGTGCGAGCTCCAGGCGGCCGACGCCTGGGACGGCGTGCGCGCCGAGGTCATCCCGTGGAAGCGGCGCGTGGACCTATACCTGGAGCACGATTCCCAAAGGTACAAGCTTGAGGTGCTCTTCGAGGACATCAGCGAATGCTTTGGGTGCACCCTCGACGGGACGGGCGCCATCTTGCTGCAGTTGAGCTGCTCACCGTCTTGCTCTTAGAGCAGGTACAATAAGGCTTAGTCAGCAGGCTATAGCAAATATAATATCAATTAAATCTTACGTGGCAGAGAGAGAAAGGAAGAGAGAGAAGGAAGCTGGCTACTAAATTACAGCTAGCTATAGCACGTAAAAATATGCATTTCACTCTCTTACGTATGGGGCTGAATAGTTATTGTAATAGCTACCTTATTGTATGAACTATTTTTTGAAGACTATAGATGAAATAGACAAGTGTTATAGTCACTAATTGGCTATACTATTGTACTTGCTCTTAATAGTAGTACTTTGTTACATTAGTCAGACGTTGCAGTTGCAGGGTGTTGCGGAAAGTTCCAAATTTTGATGTGTTTGCATGTTTCAAATGTGTTTGTTGAAAGTGAAGTACTGAAGTGTGATATATAATCATTTGCTTTGAAGCAACAGGGCGTAGCCACCAGTGAGGCTTTGTAGGGCTCGAGCCTACCTTTCGCTGGTACCGGTTACTCTGCATGAGGTATCTTTATTGTATTTATTTTTTCTTTTGGATTTGTTTCTCATCTATACATATTATGTATGAATTTAGATTGTATAAACTCAGTTTGTTATGTTTATCTCAATTTATCTTAATCCTTCTCGGTTTTTAGTTAAAAAATAGCTTAGTCCATCGAACCTCCCCTCCAATTTCATCCTGGCTTCGCCACTAGCAACAGCTGGCATGCAGATAATATGTTGTTATGCTTTGTGTACATACCTTGATTTTACTCAGCAGTATGGTCACGACAAAAGTTCATGCAATGCGAGTAGATTCGTAAGTAGTGGTGCAATTGGAGCGGATATGGACGGATATCGTTTATCATGTATCATATTCCATATTTTTTTCCTCGGAGTCGGAGTCGGATACGGATAATATTGGATATCTATTTTTCCATTTCATATCCATTCCATAATCTTTCGGACGATCGGTCGGACGAAAATTATCCGCTTCTTTGCATAGGACATTAGACAATATTGTATAATCAGAGCGAACATAGAGAGACTAATTACTGAAATGTTGAAGAAAGAGTACTCAGTACTCCCGCCTGTTTAGATGTGATAATCTGCCTATGTGTTATCTTGTTCCTAGGTGAAGTCACAACATACTTCCTCATATCACTTGACATACGGATATATATGGACGGATATATTTTTTCCTCGGAGTCAGACACGGATAGTGCCGGATACCTATCTACCCCTTCCGTATTTGTTCCGCAAGTCTTCGGTCGGTCAGACGGACGGAAATTATCCGCTCTGTTTGCACCCCTATTCGTAAGTGAATTTACATTTGTTCGTTCTCACTTCAGTAAAACTAGATTTTGTTAAAGTAGATTTAGAACCTAAACACCTAAAACCTTGTTTCATTAAATGCTATCCCAACTATTCAAATGCTCGCTAGAATATTTGGACATGATGAGATTTAGTTGATCTTTGGGTTTTCAAAATCTTGATTTATCAGGAGTCTGGTGCTAATATGAATAGCACATGCTTTTGTCACCAACAGTCTATAAAATCATGCTCTATTGGTTTAATAATTTGGATGTTGTCTTCCTTTTCTTTCCGATACATATGGACATTTCTAACAATTTCCTTTTACCCTCTGATTCTTGTGAGAATTTGTAGGGAATTTATGTGGCGCCAAAATAAATAATGTGTCTCCAATCTTACCACAATTTATGAACTATTAATAAATTGGTAAGCGTTACAGCAAGATGTTATATAGATCTATTGGTATCCAGAATGTCAAATGTGGAAAGCATGTTATGTTTGAACTTTGAAGCAGGGAACTCATAGAGGTACTTCCTTCAAAACTTGCATGAACTCAGAAATTGGCTAATTCTGGAACCAGACAAACTATAGCGAACTATCACAGTGGTCTTGTTGTGATTATGCCTTAGTGCTGATGAAGTAATACCGATAACTCTGTTAAGACTTTTTTCTTTTGAGAGGGAAAACTGATGCAGCTATATTTGCTTGAAAGATTTGAGGAGACTTTGCAAATGGTGGAGGAATACAATCTTGAGGAGACTTTGCAAATGGTGGAGGAATACAATCCCAAAAGAGTGTGTCCTGGGCTTTACACATTAAATGCGCAAGTTTACGAGCATCGCCGTTTGCTTGTCTCTTCTCAAATTGAATTCCTCTTCTCTCTTCTCAAATTGAATTTCTGTCTGTCACATTTCTGTCCTTAAATATTAGTTCATTTCAGATGGAATATTCTTTTGATTTTTTAAAACTATGAATCTGAAGCTTGTCTGATTAATACATGTTATCTGTAGTGTTCTAAATTTAGTGTTTGTCATATTTCTTAGACTATTAGTTGATTTCAGATGCAATATTATTTTGTTTTCTCCTATGAATCTGAAGCTCCTCTAAATTTAGTGTTTGTTATATTTCTTAGACTCTTAGTGTTTTTTTGTATGCAATATTATCTTTAGCAACCTAAATTTATTGTTTATTTCCAGCTCACTTATGCACCAAGAATACACACGACAATTTCTGGGCCTGCGGTTAATTCAAGGTTTATGGATGGCCGCTTTCATGCATGCAAGGAGGATGCTAAGTTTGCTTGGGTCAGAGCCCTAGATTGTACACCTAAAAGCTGTTTGGGGAAGTGTTCTAATCTCGTCTTAAAATTGGGTGAAGGTGCGCCAGTGTCACATATTCTCCAAAGTTTACCATTCTCAGAAGAATTAGGGGAATTGTCCATTTCTTCAATGGATGTTGTTGGCCCCTCCTCCAATGTGGTTCCTCTTGTTGACTGCCCAAGTGGCTGTTCAGTGCCTTATGGAGTTCTTTTTCGTCTCAACTCTCTTGTTCATATGGGGAAGCTAGTTGCCAAGCATGTTAATGTTGATCTGTTTAAAGCTCTTGAAGAACTACCAGTTGATATTTCAAGGAGAATTTTTGAGAAAATGAGCAAATTAAAGTCTACCTGCTATGAACCTTTGCAATTCATCCAGCAGGAAGCTTATAGCATGAGGATAAAGGCACAATACTTTTCTGTCCAATAAGAGTGAAGGCGAAGGAAAGTTGATGAGGTGTCACATAGTTCACATTACTCCATCAAAAATATACTGCTTGGGACCTGAGGAATAAGTTTCAAATTATGTGGTTAAGTACCATTCTGCATTCTCTCCATTCTAAAATGGAAAGTCGAACAAAGGTTCTTTTCTCTTCAAAACTGGCCTGTGTGATCGCATTCTCTCCATTCTAAAAGAAGCATTTTCCATTGGTCCAAAGAAGTTCGAATTTTTGCCCTTCTCAGCAAGTCAGCTTTGTCAAAATTCTGTTTGGATGTTTGTTTCTAATGATTCCTTGAGCGCAGACGGTATAAGAAGGTGGATGGGCCACTTTGAAGATATTCGTTCAGTCTCTAGTGTGCGGCTAGAATGGGCCAGTTGTTCAGCTCCTCCAGGCAAACATTTGAAGTCTCACGATATGATGTAGAAGTGATTCCAGATATTGAAGTCACAACTGATGGCACTAGATACATATTTTCTGATGGTATTGGGAAGATGTAATACCAGTAGTAAAGAAAAGTAAAAAAATAAAACAATCTAAGGAAAAATAAAAGAAATAAAGAAGAGTTTTGCCGTCAGACTCATCGGCTTTAGAAATGCTAAACGAATTAGCACTCATCGAGGTTCCCAGACCGTCCGAGGCCGGTCGGCACCATCTCGTGTTGTGAGTTTTTATCATCCGGCGAAAAATTCTATTCTTACCTTTCTACCGTTTCACTTTACCTTTAAGATGAGTTAACATTCAGCCTACATGCATAAGACATGCTCAGGAACCAACATGCACTGCACATGCATAAAAGCATAGTCATATGAGTCAACACGCAGCCACCATCGTATAGAGACACGTCCCATGCCACTGGTCAATGCCAAGGCACACCTAAGAGCATGAAGTGAAACCACCGAGGAGAGAGTGCCAACACTCCCTCTCCTTCTTAACAAACTAATTGAGAGGAGCCAAGCACTCCATCAGCCACTCACTCGTATTCCCATTTTCTTTTCCCTGCCCAAACCAAAGCGCAGAGCCAACCAAAGCAAGACACACCACAAAGAGAAAGCTAAAGTCACCACCAGCCAAAGGGAGGGACTAGAGCATAGAGGCCACAAGCACAGGAGGAGGCGACGACCAACCCCACAAGTTGACCACCAGCACAACAACAACCAAACTAGGACCAGAAGTAGCCCAGGTAAGATGAGCCGATCCCTAGGAGAGCCGTGAAGCGACGACAATCCTCGGCACCACATCCTCCACCCCAAGACGTCAAACCCTCAGCAACAAGGTGCCCCCATGAACCCTCCATTTCTAACTTTATACATAAAAAATTATAGCACCATGGCCAAAGTAACCACTAGCAATGACAAGCCCTAACAGCCATAACACGTGCACCACCTCTTCACGGTCATCCTCACAAGCCATCACAGAACATCGGGGGGGGGGGGGGGAAGGAAAATAAGAAGCAGAGGGAAGAAGGGAAGGAGTATACCGAAGAGGAGGGAGGAGTGAGCCGTAGTTGAGACCACTATGGTAGCGGCGTATCACCACCGGCCACCATGCGCACCCAATGGTCACATGTGCTCCCTGGCGCATGGGAAGACCTCGAGCCCCGTCACGACGATCTGGTTGCCATCGCCACCAACACCACCTCACCCTCAACATTAGCAAAAAACCAACTCAAATCAAGGAGTGAATTGAGTAAAAATCCCCAAAATTAAAAGTAAATTGAGATGAGAGGGAGGGGCAATTTCCAGTGGCCAACCATGAATCCGGGCAAGGCCAGACTAGAGTAGGTGTTGTAGAGTTAGGGAGCCGGTCAGAGGTGTGAGGGGGAGAGTAGGCCGGGCGGGCTGAGCAACCTGGCGCCAGTAGTCGAGTTATAGGGCGCATGTGCATTGGAGGACGAGTCCAGGGAGGTCAAGGTCAGAGGCGCAGGAGGTTGTGGTGGGAGCTGAGGGCAGTGGCCGGAGGCCTTGCCAACCGGGAGGCGGTGCAGGAGCTGGAGGCCAGCGCTGACGGGAGGTGGTAGAGGAGCTTGCTGGCGTCGAGCTGGTTGTTGGTGGTGGGCCAAATGGTCGGGGTGCCCAGGGCGGCTGCAAGGCGCCTATGCGTTACCTGAATAATTGAGAGAGAGAGAGATATGAGAGGAGGAAGGGGATGAGGCCATTTCGGCCAAACCAAAACAAAGAGAGAGAAGGAGAGAAAAGAGATAAGGCCGACCAGGTAAGAAAAGAAAAAAAGAGAGACAGAGAAGAAAAGAGAAGAGGAGAAAAAAACAGGGGGTTTTTAGTGATGTGCACATCTAATCCACATCTTTATGCTTTTTTATGTCAGTGTCGGACTTTGCGTGTAGAATCGATGCGGTTCATTTAAGTGCATGTATCGCTATACTATTTTTTGAGCCGGGTGATGCTTTTACAGGTGGAGGTCCTGGTTTAGAGTCGTCTACACATCGTCCCCGAGGCTAATCAGGCAAGTACATGGTAGAGCGGTAGACGGTGGTTGTTGTGAAGTATGTGATTCGTACATTATTTGATGCTACTTGGTTCATGATGATAAATGTAATACATGGTGAATTGATGCAGAAATGCATTAGTGATATAACATATGCATTATGAGTTAGGACTGTGAGAGAGTCAATAACTATGAGTAAAGCTATTGACTAATCCAGTGTGCTCTTGAGAAAGTCCTACTTCAGTAGACACCTCCACGAGATAGAGAAAATGACTTACTTCGGTAGGCACCTCCACGAGATGGAAGTAGAGGGTGACATCGATGGGTGTGCCATTTGCTTTACCGGTATAAGCTACAGAAGGGGAATGAGTTTGATCATGAGTATTACATTGCATTAAGAGTGGTTGAGATATGATATTGAAACATGTGGAGAATGATCGTGTATGGTACGTTCGTGTTTATGTTAATGTTGGAACAGGTGGGAAGGACATGGTGTTGTTATTGCCTGTGCTTATGGTAGTGTTTATTGGTCTATTATGTGCCTGTTGAGTCCTCAGATTCACCCTTTGTTTTTTAGGTGATCGTTGATGACGTCATGAACGGACGGGAGTAGACATGAATAATTTCACGTACTCGCATTACTTCACATGTCAACTTTTGTTAGTACATTTTAGACTCTACTGGTATGCTAGAGTAATTGCTAAAAATGTTATGATGTATCTGACCACTGCAATATAAATAAAATAGTGATTGCTTAAAATTATGAGTACTGCTTGAAATCTGTAAAAAATGCAATGGTGGTAGCATTTTAGGCCTAGAGGATAGACGGATGTTACAAAAGATGTCTTTAAAATTTGCGGAAAAAAAGTTGCACATCAAATTGGATTAGACCGTGCTAACCCTCCTTCAAATAAGGTTTGGTGGCTACAAAGGAGTCATTGCTGTTGACCCCCACTTCTTTTAAAAATCTTCCCTGCGTCCTAGTATGAAGAAATTTGAATCGAAGAGCGTGATGTTGAATATTACAAGTTGGAGTAAGTCTCAGCCATGCTATGTGAATCGTGAAATTATCTCTCTCCTATCAACATTGGGGATGAGGGATGAAATATTTGAGTCGATGCAACAAGATGATGTGCGTGAAATTGATGAAATGCTGACCAACAGAGAAGTTGCTTTGTCTGTCCTGGGGAAAATTGGTGGTGCCGAAACCAAGACAGCAGCGAAGATGTTCCTGCAAGGTTATGAACAAAGTTCAGAGCCATACCTGTTGATGATTCTTAAGGCCCATCAGGAGAATAGGCTGACCGACATAAGAACTAGATCTAAGATTCATGTCCCAAAAGGCCATTGAAACACTCTCAAAATTTCAAAATTTTCTTTGAATTTTGCTTGAATTCCCAATTCTTAGCCAATTTGGCAAGTTCCTTGGAAATGCGATTTCTCTTTTGGTCTTCCCGTCTTCCTCCTTTGCTGGTGCCTCCGTGCGCTGCCGCTTCTTCCACCACCTCACTGTGTCGTCGCCTTCACGTGCCACGCCGCCGTTGCTCTCGATTGCGGCTACTCCTCCCCACGTGTTCACACCTGCTCTGCTCTGCTCTGTGGCCCCATTGTCCAGTCGCTCAGCCCCCAGCCTCCTCCTCGCTTTGCGTGCAGCTTGGCTTACGCTTTCTCTCTTTCTCGCCACAGCTTGCAGCTTTCGGCCAACACGCGCCCCGTTCCGTATCTGCCGCGTCAATGCTCACCAGCTCTCGCAGAGTCTACAAAGCCACCTCACCAGTGTCATCACAAGCACACGACGTCTTAATTCACAGCACAATCGCAAAGATTTCATGGCTAGGTCGATTACCCATGGAGACGGAGAATTTGAAGGTGGCGGGCTTGCTGCAGACGATGGGCTTGGGGACAATCTCCACACCGCTCACCTTCATCAGGGCTAGAGGGGGGAGGGCGGCTGGAGGTGGTGGGGCTGGAGTGGGCCAGGGGGTGGGGGGGGGGGCGACAGCGCTGGAGGGGGCCGGGGGGCTGGAGGGGTGCAGCGGGAGGCGGGGCTGGAGGGGGTGGCGGGGCTAGAGGGGGGGGGGCGGCGGGATGCGGGCGGCAGGGCCTGCGGAAGGACAGAGAATGCGTCGGGGAAGACGACGTGGGGAAAATGGGAACTGGAGCAACGGCCGCACTTAAGTTACCCCTGTCACCAAATCTTGTGGCGTGGCAATTTTCCCCTGTCACCCCAAGTCTCAGGGTGTGACAAAAGCTTGTCATGTCAAGAGTTATGGTGTGACAGATACCACCAAGCCTCCACGCTAGCATGGTGCCTGGCCAAGGGTTTACGTGACAGCTTTGGCCACGCCTCTATGGGTGACGTGACAGAACGTTTTGGCCACGTCATGGGAGATGGCGTGGGCAAAGGGGTCAGAATTGAAAATAAAGTTTGTGAGGGAATAACTTTAAAATAATTTAAAAATGAATTAAATAATAAAAATTCTATATATGGCAACTCTATGCAACGTGCAATTAGATACAATAAGCTAGAACAATCCTCTACTTTGACGGCTTCATATGAGCCAAATGAGGAGTTTAAATAATGAGATTACGCCCATCAAAAGAATAACCACTGGAACAAGGCATCTAGGATTGGAGTTTAATGTTTTGTACACTACTGTATTCTCCCTGTTCTTTCCAAGCAATTTGTCTTTTGTGAACAGTTTGCTTTTTCACTCTTGTTCGGCCTGTTCTTGTGTTGATTAGTTTGTCGGACATGTAGATGCTAAGTTATTGTTATCAAGTCACGCTTACCAGTGTAGTAATGCAGAAACACTCCGAAGTTTCCAACCAGTAGAAATAGAACGTACTCCAAACATGTCTGGTTAGATTGCATGGTTACAGTTATGCAATAAGCCCTTAAATTCAGGGGCGGAATTGGCCCCCTAGCAAGGTAGGCTCTAGTTCGAGGCGTGAGAAAATACACAGTATATAGCCCAGGTGTTTTCAGCCCAGCCCGGGGTATTATTGGTACTATTTAGCCCAAATAGCCCATCCATATTTCAGAATTGAGATGCCCTATGCCAGCGGCCGACCACTCTCTGTGCGGCCCACTCACGCGCTCGGCCCACTTCGCATCGCACGCTCGCCGCTCAGCGCCCTTCTCGCGTCGCGCGCTTGCCGCTCACTCAGAACCCTAGCCCAGCAGGCAGCAGCCGCAGAAGGCAGAAGCAGGGCGGCGAAAGGTGACGCCGCACCGCAACAGCTCGTCGCCAGCGTCGCCTCCGCCTTGTCTCAGATCTTCGCCGCCTCGTCACCTCCGCCTCGTCTCAGATCCCGGCCCGCCCCGCCTCCCAACCCACCCCGTCTCGGCGCCGCCCCGCCTCCCGACCTACCCCGGCCAGCGCCACTGCGCCACCCACCCACCCTGGCGCGACGGTGCCCCTCCTCGGCTCCTCCTGGCCTGCGCTGCCCACCTCCCGGCCAAGCGGCCAGCGCCGGCGTCGCCCCCCTCCCACGGTGCCTCCGGCTGCCCTCACTGAGAAGCCGAAGTGGAACCTATGAGGCAAGTCTTTGAACTCCCGTTTCAGCCAGCTACCGCGTTGTTTTGTTTGGGGTCTGATAAAAAATTCTCTGTGCCCTGCAGATCCTGCGCAGATGCAGGCGATCAAGGAGGCATTGCACGCGGCCACGGTGCCATCGTGCAGGCTGGTTTGCTGGGATGAAGAGCAAAGGCGTGTGCTCGAGTTTTGCAAGGTGTGCGTTGAGCATGAGAGGGTAGGGAGCCTGTATGTGTGTAGGTGCCCAGGTACAGGAAAGAGGCGGTGTTAAATGTTCTTGCATATAATCTTATAGATAGTGGTAGTGGAAGTAACCTTCAGAACAAAGAGCACATCTTCTTATCTACTTGCACTTGATTTAGCACTAAGGGGTTTGTTAGGATCCAGAACTATTCTAGGAAGACTGGGATAGGGAATCAAAGGAAACGCTTTCAGTGTGAGTTGTTAGTTCTCATGACATAATCATATCAGATTTTGATGCCAGTCTAGAAGTAGGAAGCTATTTGTGTAGTATAGAAATGGTTGGAGACTAGAATTGTATCAAAGTTAGGATTGTTAGCTTGATATATGTTTCAATGTGTTCCAGATCTGGTGTGAAATCAGTCTGTTAGTGAATTAGAAGGATGTGTCATTCACATTTGTAGGAGTATATGCTGAAGTAGTTTTTTGAAGTTATATGTTGAAGTAGTAGTTTAGGTAATTAAATTGTATCATCCAACTATCAATGAAGAAATGGTGGGATAGAATATAAAGCAAATCTTTGTTATTTAGGTAATTAAATTATATCTCTACTATGCTACATTGTTTATGTTTTACCATGTTTTCCTTATTATGTTTTATGTTTTAGCGTTGAACTCAAGTTTCATATCAATGATGCATTTATAATGCATTTTTGTTATGTCGTGGTGTGGGTATAAATTGGCGTTAGTTTTATGTGGTTAGAGTTTAACCCAGGGCGTAGCCAAATCCTGGTTCCGCAACTACTTAAATTTGCATGGATATTCCGTTTAGGTCCATAAACAATTGAGACTTGCTATTTGGCCCTCCAAACCAAACGTGCATAAGTGACTCAAAAGCTAAATTGATTGGGAGATCTCCTGTCGTATTTCCTTAACGAAAGAAAAATTAAGGGTCATGTTCTTTTTTAGCTTTTGACTTCAGTTTTTAACTTTTTTATAGTAATTAGTTTTTAAACGAAGTATTTTTTTAAGATGGGGTCTACTAGTTAATTGTAGTACGTACTGTACCGACTTCATTTATATTGACAAAAACTAAACGTAAGTTTTTGTTACTCTGTAATCTCTCATATAAATAATCTAAAAATCACAAGCCGCAGCCAAAAACTATAAGGCTCAGCCAGAAAGAACAGGCCCAAGGCTACATTGCATGAGGCCATCAAACTTGCATCAACCAGCCAACCAGGCATAGGTCTAACACTATAGGTGTGGGAATTTGATACCATGTTTCTTTAGCTGTATTTATGCTTGTAGATTTGATACCACTCTATTTCAAGTTCAACAGTGTAAACATTTTCATTTGACACCATCTTGTTCAACAACATTATACCTTTGAATTTGTTTCAAGAGAGATTCTTTAGCCAACAATTCTCTTGTTATGCATCTGAAAGTAGATGCTCAAGCAAACTACTTGCTTTCTCTCTTAAAAAAAAGGAAGCAAGCTATTTGCTTTACAAAAAATCGGCTAGAAATTGGCCCCTGTGAAAGGGGGTAATTAATTAATGAACCCAAAACATCACTTTCGTGGGCCAGACGCAAGCACAAATTAAAACAATTAACTTGTTATACCTAGCTAAAAAACAATGTTGTTTTTAGAAACGAATGGACGAACTATTTTTTTTCCTGTAAATGAATGTTCTATCGTTTTCTTGTCTTTTTAGCTTATGGTGAGGATCTAACATACAGTATCTATGGTGACAACAGAAAGTTTTTTTTTTTGCTGTTTAGTCGTCTATCTCGTGATTTCTACGCCAAAGCAGAAGAATTAGATCCTTGTTTGATTGATTTGTCTCAATTTGAGTTACTATTTTTGGAAAAACTAACCGAAATCTTGAACAGTCGCGTCGCATTATATTGAAATGTTTTGGATTTTTTTTGTTTTCTGCTACTGTAGAATTAATGTTGGTGCTCGGTAGGTTCTTTCTTAAGAGTTATGAATGTATTATGGGTGGGTTTTTTTGGGCTGATGGGTTATGAATTATAGCTTAAATATTTAAATTCTACCTGTTCACAAGAGGTAGTACGCACAAGAAAATAGTCGCATATAATTTTGGCTGGTACAGCTGAACTCAGTACACTTTTTACCATAACCTTTCTATTAACTCCGTTTTAAAAAAACACACTGTTTAAAAGGTAATTATTGTAAACAGTATAAGCATAATCCTTCGGTAACCATATACATGCTTTACAGCGCATATATTTTTTTAGTACAGAAAAATTAAAGCACCTCTGGGTCTCCTTTGTGAAAAAAAATACTAGTGGATAGAATAGCTGAAAAAATTGGCCAGCAGATCGATGCAAGTGTAAACTTGTGGAAAGCACTTTTCAGGACATGTTTCAAATAGCTTTGCTTTTATATGCTAGAAGTTAAATTGAGTGGTTTTTTAAGATGGTTTTCATAAGTTTATTATAGGAGTCATTGTAGAAGCTATATTGAACGGAGTAGCTTTTCAATATAAGTGTCTCTTACTCTGTTAATCTCTCTTACAATCAGTCAAAAGTTAAAAGCCACAATGCTTTTGAGCATAACCTGTTCCTCCGTTACATTTTCCCCGGAATTTTTAAAATACCTTGTGGCCATGTAGTTTTCATGGCAATTATGCTACTACTGTTCAGTTCTGATCTCATGCTATTTGACATCTCATGTCATGCTGACATTTTCTTTCAGATTGATCTTGACCATCGGATCATCGGGAGCCTAGCCTAGGATCAAGCCTGGAACCTCCAGGAAACAGCTAATAGTCGCCCTGATCAACTAGCAAGATGCAAATTCAGATTGCATTACAAGCCTCAGATGAAATGAACGCAAGTGTTCAATGCACAGTCTCGGATGCAGGGCTCGACAAAGACAATACACCCCAAAGTTACCCCCTTTGCCTTTTGTGATGCAACAGCGCATCTGTCAATTATGTGTACACACAGTATTGGACGCAGGAATTTCAGGATGAGTGTTCAAAGTTATAAAAATATTTTTCAGTACAAAACATAAAGGTCTACGGTAGCAATAGTTAACATACAATTATTCTACTAAGGATAATATCTCGAATAATATAAAGAAATTACAAAACAATTGCAAAAGTTCACAAATTAACTCAGCAATACTTCATGCCTTGGAAGCGTGATATCATGTAGACTTATTCATTTTTTAAAGCTCAAAGATCTACAAAATCATAACATACAAGTGTTACAAGATTCATTAATATTATCAGTTGGACGGCCGACAATGTGTGATCATTGATGACTAATATGAAGCACATACTCACATACAAGCATTGCTCATTTCAACATATACTCACATACTGACATACAACATCAACACTAGATCTATTCTAAATTACAAGTTCTATAGCCAACTAGTCCAGTTCTCATAGCCAAGCCAAATAACCAAATACAAGTTTATGGTAGATTGGTAGTAACCGCAGTATGGTTGAATCTAGTCATCTGGACATGTTGGTATTTTTAGACCATAGTCACGCACTCACATGACTCACATCATTGATCATTGTCATTTTCAGTTTTTCACATTTCAGTACCATAGTCATTTAGAAATTGGAATCATAGATTGTGACTTAGTCAGGAACAGAAATTGGAATCATTGTCATTTAGAAAGCGGCAGAGCTGGACTACTGCAGCGCTGCCTGCTGGAGCCAGGTCTGGTGGTCCCCTGTAGGTGGAGTGGAGACTCCGAGACGGTGAGACGACAGCCCGGCTCCAGGTGGTGGCACGGTGCCACAAAGCAGAGGCGCGGTCTGGTCGGCCGGTCATGTGGCGCGGAGCTAGAGCCCAGAGGGTCGGAGGTGACGCGGCCTGCGGCGGTGCGTTCACCGGTCACCGGAGCTGCTGAGCTAGACTACTACTTGCTGGAGCTCGATCCCCCGTAGGTGGAGTGGAGATGCCAGGACAGTGAGACGACAGCCTGGCTCCAGGCCGACCAGGCGGTGGCGCAGTGCCGCAGAGTGGAGGCGTGGTCGGCCGGTCGTGCGGCACGGAGTCGGAGCCCTGAGGGCTAAAGGTGACGCGGCCTACGGCGGTGTGGTCACCAGTCGCCAGTGGTGGCTGGCTCTAGCCTCCAGGCGGTGGTGCGGTGTCGGTGGAGGCACAGAGCGGAGGGCCGGAGGCGCGGTCTACCGGTCGCACGGCGCAGAGGCAGAGCCTAGAGGTGACGCGCAGACACGAGCTACAGGGTTAGGGGATTGGGGAGGAGTCGGATGGGGAATCGAGGGATGGGGAGACCGGAGACACCAAGACGGGCCACTAGAGTTAGGGCAATCGGGGAGCACGGATGGGGAATCCGGGGATGGGAGACGCCGAGACAGGCCGATCGGTGCACTACGCACAAAAATGGGCCTGGGCCGCTGTTGCGTTGCTGGGTTGGGCTGATCAGTGAATAGTGATAGACTCATGGCTATGAAATAGTTATTTTGGCCCAATTAAATATATACATATGTATTATACCTTGTACATACTAGATTTTTTGCCAAAAATTTAGGTGTTCAGCTGAACACCCATGAACTACTATAGATTCGCCTCTGTGTACACAACATAATTGCACTTTTAGTAGGAGATAGCAGTGTACCCTACTTAAGAGCTTAAGGATGTACTACTACACAGAGAAGGTGAGCACATACGGCTTAGTAGCCTAAGCTCACTACTACAGAAAGCTATATTACAGACGGTTCAAAAACGTCATCACAGACGGTTTTCTGAACCGTCTGAATTTATGGGTCAGTGATAATCGAAGGTTATCATAGACATTTTTCGAACCGTCAGTGGTGTAAATATCACAGACGATTTTTAGTTACAAACCGTCTGTGATATTCTTTTCTACCTCTAAATCTATTTCTGTTTATTGGCAAGCCTCAGGAAATGCTAGCCATGCCATCTGAAACAAGCAGATCAACATGTACATGTATACATCCAATTCACATCTCAATTCATTTCACAAACATAAAACATCCATTTTTATTAAGATTAGAGCCTACCATTACAATACTCCAAAACAACGAGCAGGTTACACAACAAGAACAGAGAAAAAACAAAGATCCTCTATGCCTTCTTGCCCCTGATGCAACGCATGAGCTGGATGACTTTGACGCCCACCATCGTCGACGTTGATTAAGCGTCTGCACAGTTGGCACGAGCTAGTTGCTTCTGCGGTATCTTGCCTCCCTTAGACTTGTGCGTCGTCTGCAAGGAGGAGGACAACAAGGAGGATAACAAGTAGGAGGAGAACAGCAAGGAGGAGGAGAACAGCAAGGAGGCTGGGTTTTGGTTATATTTATAGGGGAGGGAGAGGCGGGAGTGCGAAATTTTTGGCGCGGGAACAGAGAGGTGGAGCTACGATCCGTGGGGTGAGGATTGGTGGATTTCTATTGGTTATGTTTGGGTTGAGGAGAATTGACGGGCCCAGCGGTCAGATTATCACAGACGGTTGGTAGCTAGAACCATCTGTGATGAATGAATATCACAAACGGTTCTATATGCTAACCGTCTGTGAATTAGAGCACAAAATTTTATATACCGATGCAATATAAACAACTAGTCTGAAAAGATAAAATAGCAAAGTTTTATATGGCTTATATATACTCATTTGAAAGGTTTCGATGAGATGTACAACTTTTTAGTTGAAGCAAAATCCAAATTCCGAAAGGAAGACCAAGAAAAACGGCAAAAACAGAAACCAAAAACTTGCGACGCAAGTTTAGGTCCAAAGATGGCCGATTTTTGAGGTCTTGGAGGGTGACTAGCACAAGCAAGTCATCTTTTTTGGATCGGGCTCGTTGTTAGCTTTCCAACGAGTACAAGAACGTCAAAAATGGACACCGTATGCAAAAGTTATGCCCGTTTTACTGAAGGTGTCTCAAAATTGAATCCTACTCGAACTCAGGCGGGAAATTATGAAATTTTAGGGAATTGCAAGGCGGGAAAGATATCACAGATGGTTTTTAATACGAACCGTCTGTGATAATCAGCTTATCATAGACGGTTTTAATAAAAAACCGTCTGTGATAATTCCAGATTATCACAGACGGTTTTTAATACAAACCGTCTGTGATAGTCAGCTTATCACAGACGGTTTTTATTAAAAACCGTCTGTGATACTAAAATATCACAGACGGTTCATTGGTAAGAACAGTCTGTGATACTCGTTTTCTACGACGCCATCAACACAGACGGTGTTCAAATTAAAACCGTCTGTGTTAGTGTCAGTCACAGACGGTTTTGTCAAACCGTCTGTGATTTGGCGTCTAGTATTAAGCTTTCTGTAGTAGTGGCTAGTCATTGACCACATCAATCTTGTTTTGCAAAAGGGTTTGTTTATTTAGCAATACGCTTGATTCTTGCCTGATTGAAAGTAGTATTGTTTGCTCAGCTTCGTAGTCACACTATTGCAGAGAAGGTTATACTGGACGTCTCATCACAGATGATTCTACATAATCCATCAGTGTTAAGCTGCAGCATAGTTATTGTTAATATGCATGGAGGAAGGAATGAATGCAATGAAGGTTAGATCAATATTGCACATCTTAAAGCGCAATATATAGTGAATACAAGACACACCAATTCCTCTCATTCAACCGTTGATGTTCAAGTCTATTTTTCTTCTTTGAATGGATATGCTCATAGATACCCCAATTCCTCTCACATCCAGATGCGCTACAGGTTTGTCTTAATACACGAATTGCCAACTTTTGCAGATGAGGAGCACTTGAGCCATAATTCAACCACTATTCATCTTCATATAGGAATAGGACATATTAAGAGCAAAGTTAACATCTGATATGATTATGAAGACGTAAAGAAGGGAAAATGGCATATGAAGGGGAAAAAGAGATATACCAGGAAGCAACACATGATGATCATTTATGGCAGATAGTCTTCCGAAAGCACCTTTAGCATCTCTAAATAGATTCAACTCTTTTGTAATTCTGCTTTGCAATGAAGGATTTGCATAAGAATATCTCTCAATTACATCTATAACTCCGTTGGTAGCCCTTCTTATGTTTTGTGTTTTAGACGAGTCATATTGATATGCAGGATTTAAGAAAAAACCTGTAGCATGAAGGTCCTTTCTCAGCTGAAAATCCCATCTAGTTTCAATAATTTTCAAGATTGGTTCTGCCATAGTTTTTCTCCTCTGAAATCTTCTCCTAATTTCATCTTCAGCCACTTGAATAGCATGGTACAAATATCCCATAACAGGCCTATCGTTGCTATCAATAATTCTTAACACTCTAACCAAAGGTTGGCACAACAAGCAGACAGTTGCACATTTCTTCCAAAAATCTGCATTCAATACAAGCTCAACAAACTTCTTGGCTTTGACTTCTCTTGCATAAGCAAAAGATGTCCACTCCCTTGATGTGACCATAGCATGTAATGCATCTTTTTGTTGGTAGATGCTTTGCAATGCAATGAAGTTGGTAGCAAAGCAAGTTGGAGCAGGGTGCAATATTTCTCTTCCACCAGTGAACTTTCTCATAAGGTACAATGGAAAACAATGGTTATATAGATACTTGGTTATCTTGAAAGCATGTTCCATAATCTCATTGACTTCATCGAGCTTACTGAGATCTGACAGCATCAAGTTCAAGCAATGAGCTGCACAAGGTGACCAATAAAGATTGGAAACTCTTCTTCCAACTTCCTTCCTGCTACCTTATAATTAGAAGTATTGTCTGTCACGAAGTGAACTACATTTTCAGGGCCAACATGTTGAACCACTTCTTTGAATAACTTATAATGTATCAGCTATTTGGAAGCACTAGTACGTAGCATCTACTGATTTGAGAAAAATTGTACCCTTAGGGCAATAAATAAGAAAATTGATGAGAGTTCGCCTCCTCGTGTCTGACCAACCATTAGCCATAACAGTGCACCCAATTTCTTTCCAAATTGGATGAAATCCCTCCACAAACTTTTTAGCTTTATCAACATTTTTCAAAAGCAAGAAACTACGCAAGCTATGAAAGTTTGGCATTTTAAAACCAGGACCATAACTAGCAATAGCATCTGCCATTGGTTGATGGTAAATAGAATTAGCAGCATTAAATGGAATGCAAGCATCAATCATCCACTTTGAAATAGTCAATTCAACTTATTCTTTCACATGTTTACCTTGCATCACACTCTTGATCATTGGTTGAGCTCCTAGAGTGGTTCTAGGAATGAAGTAAGAACCAACTCCTTTTCCTTTACCTGTATTCACACGACCTCTAACAACTGTGTTTTCCTTGGATTTGGATGTGCCAGAACGTATTTCTTGAACTTCATCACTACCATGATCTTCTTCATCTCTGTTTTGACTAGATCCATATGGATTCCATTCATCATATGCTTCATGCACTTTCCTCTTCTTCTTTGAAGCACTTTCAATGTGCTATTGCATGATATGTCTAACATCTGGTTTGACCTTCTTGCATCCTTCTACATCTCCTTTTAATCCAACTAGGTGTTGTTTAAATTGATTTATTCTCCCTCCTCTAAAATTCTTGTGACAAAATGAACAAATGATCATCTTCGATTTACCATCAATAATATGTGTACAATAGCCCCAAGCAGTATTTGTCTTCCCTCTAACAAATTTGGCTACAGAAGAATTTGGTGTTTCATCTATACCAATAGTAGTAGGTGGTGTTCCATCAGTAGAACCCGGAGTATTAGATGATTCCTGCATCAGCAAAAGTTTTTGATATAGAATCCTCATCTCTATGTTCTATTCTAGTTTCTAATAACATGTGTTGTGGACGACAGTGATAGTCAAGCAAAAGTGCAAAATAAGTGAATCTCGTGTTCTTAAGTTTTGATAATATAAACTAGAAAAACAAGGTGGCTGTTGTAGTGCATCACTGCATATTAAGTTATAATAATCTAATTACTTGCTTTGGAAGAGTTTGATGGAAAAATATTGCTAACAATGCAACTAAGAGTGAATTATGATCCAAAAGATATAGACAAATGATATTAATTTACAGCACATGCAACAAAGTACCACTTTTACTACCAATAATTACAAAGATGGCTACTTCCCACCCAATAGAGCAATAGAAGCAAATTAACACAAATGGTAGCAATCGCATTAGACCTTAGGGGCTTATGGCAATCCCAGTTGCCAATCAAATGTAGTAGTGTTCATCAGCACTGAGCTGATACAATTTAGCGTGAGACCTATACATGGATGAACCAAAAAATTAGTTTACCCTGATTGACATGACACATAAATATACAAACCTCATTGATACATCATGAAGAATATTTTCTAGATTGCCAATGCTATTAATGCACCATGTTTTAGGTAAAATGACCTACATCAATGTGATAACTAATTTCCAATTAAAGGGTATATATTAGCATCAAGAACTTACATTAGCAAACTGAATCGGCAGTACTGTGAGGGAGGAGATGCAGCTAGCAGTGAGAGATGCGAGAAGGGAGGGTTCAGGATTTTAGATCTGACCAATGACCAATCGCGGGGGATGGATTGTCGGCGCCGGTAGCAAGCAGAGCACTAGAGGAGAGGGAAGACATGGCGGGAAAAGGATGAATGCTAGATGGAGGAGCCCTGCTGGCTGGAAGACCTTTGGAGAGTGCCTGCCGCTACTGCCAGACCTTTGGATCTAGAGGAGCCCTGCTGGGTGCTGGCTGGACTAGAGCCCTCGAGGTGGAGCGCCGGTTGGCCGGTATGGAACTGTGGTGAGCATGGAGTAGAGGACTCACTAGCGGCGCGTATTGGGGCGGGGACTGGGGGCTATTAGTGGCAGCGCATGGCTGAAGCCTGAATCTGAATGGTTGTGATGGTTGGCTCACATGCTCACTCTCTAAGTAAAAAAACCCCTACTACTAGCTCTCCATATTTCAAAAGACAAGTTTACCCATCATTTTCCTCCTGAGTATTTCTTTAATTCGAGGGTACTCATGTCTTTTGCCCTCATCAACATAAACTGGCCGGGTTAGTAAAAACCGGTTGGGTCAGCCAAAACCCGGCCGGGTCGACCGGGTTTTTCTAGGTCAATTGCATCAGCGGTTCTGTGAGTGTGACCAGCCTGCGTAGCCTCTGGGTCCGGGTTTTTTCAGTTCAACTGCCGGGCCGGACTAGGTCTGATAACCATGCTTTGAAGATTTTTGAAACCTGTCTCTTATATGACTTTATCACTTCCGCATCACAAATTTTAACTTTCAACTCAAAATTTTTGGAAACTATCAATACCATAGTTGAAAACAATCAACTCGAAACCGAGATCTTTCAACTCAAATTTGGAGATTTCCAACCCAAAATTTCTCACTTCCACCTAAAAAATTTCAACTTTCAATTCAAAATGTTCACTTCCACCTCAAAAATGTTAAATTTCAACTCAAAATTTTGGGGTGAGTAGCTATACCCTAGACAGTCACATATTTCCCATATGAGACTTTCTCCGGTGCTTGTCTACCGCACCCGCGCTTCTCCAAACAATTGGGATTGGACGCATGCACTCCCCCCCCCCCCCCCCCCACTTCTCCTCGTTAGACTCACCCATGCTCCCTCTACGGATCCCTTTCCACTCATCTAGATTCAGATCCATGATAAGAGCGGATTAGACTGTTGTCTCATCCATACAAGAGCCGTCGTGGAAATTTCCATCTACCTCTGTTACAATCTGTAATTCCTGGGAAAACTATGTAATACATGTTGAGTTAGTCTAACATTCAGTTACTCAGTCCGGAGATTCATGTTAAATTACTTAGTTTAGTGTTCAATTACATAGCACATGCAGTTCAAAACTTAGCCCAATGGATAATGGTCTTTTAGAAATTATTTGACAATAGTTATTAGCGAACAAACTTTTGTAAATCACAATGTGTGGTCCTGCCGTTGGGATAAAATCGATGAACAATGTATCGAAGGCCCAGTTGCATTGTAAGGTGAGTATGTATAACATCAATATAATCGGTAACTATTGCAGGTCTCTTCCTCTCCATATCTTCATCCGGCCGTGCTTTCCATAGTGAATTTGTCGGGATTCAGATGCTTGAATTACGTAAACGTCCTGTCTGACAAGGATATGAAACTACTTATCTAACCTTCCACCTAATCTTTTAGTTAATATTTGACCCACGGTTTAAGTACCTTTACATAGGTATTAATTATGGATCATCGGATTGAAACTAAAAAATGATTCACGTACCTTTCAAGAACTTAAGAAAGTCTCTTCCCATATAAGTTTTCAAGCAAATCTGCATTTATCACAAACAAAAGATCTGACTAGCATTAGTCAGTAAATTTTAGACATATAGATGCTTGAAATTAACGTATATGTACGGTTGTTCGATCTTACTAGATATATTAATTGACAGTACAAAAAGCCCATCCCGAGATACTTCACGATATTTTTCATGCATGCCCACAATGGTGTGGGCGTACCTAGAAAAGCTCTTAGAAATTGAGAGCCGAATGATGAGGAGATATGCAATGATCACCAAGGTGGGGGACTGGGGGTGACAGTGTGTATAGAGAGATCTAGAGAGAGAGATCTAGAGAGTTTTCTCTCTCCTAGGGATCAACCTCAAATATATCCACTCTCAACGCAAAAGCTAGCTAACGAGACATGGAAACCGCGCTTTGCTTTTTTCCTTGCAAAGACGGTTTCATTCACAAGCACATCGATCGTGCGCTACAGAACGAACATCTCACCGCACTTTAGCATCTTGTCATATCGCGCGATCCGGGCCGTTCGATCCCGATCTTTATCAGACCACGCGATCCGGACCCTCCGATCGCGATCTCCCCGATCGGACACCTTTAGTTATCTAGACCGGAAGAACCCTAGCTAGCGAGCTCGCAACTACCAGCCTAACACATAGATCTGCTACTGTTCCATACTTCCATACACAAGCCATGCAGGGCAGCCTCCTCTATAAATTGAAGTGTGGCCTCTTCTCACCTTCCTTAAGCCCAAGACAGCAACTCCCCAACCACTAGCTAGCTAATACCCCTCTCTAAACTCCAAACCAAAGGCTTGTAAGCTGATAATACATCATATATATACATATATATAACTTAACACAAGAGGTAGAGGTAGCTAGGTGATTGAGTAGCTAGTTAGTATATGGGAGGGAAGTCGTTCTTCTGCCCCATCTTCAGCTTCTCACGTAAGTCGAGGCGCTACTACGTCGACGACGAGGAGGCGGACGACCGGGAGCGGCCGGCGAGGCTGCACAAGGTTCGGTCCAGCGACGAGGACTACGGCCGGTGGGTCGGCGACCGCGACATCGATCAGAAGGCCGCCGACTACATCGCCAAGTTCCACCAGAGCCTCGTCGTCTGAAGCTTTCTACCTGCCTCATACATGCATGCATGCATGGCTCGCGCGCGCGCGCTCGATCTATACGTTTCGACTCGAGGTTACCTACGTATACTAAGATAAGACCGAGAGCGCGTAGTATAGCTAGCTTCTCAATGTAGTGTGTGTGTGTGTGTGTGTGTGTGTGTGTGTGTGTGTGTGTGTGTGTGTGTGTGTGTGTGTGTGTATAAAGTGTGTAATACATATATGTTGTATTATGTTCAGTACTTCAGTACTTGGTCTGTCGAATAATATAGCTAGCTAGGGCAAGAGATGAGAAGGCAATAAACTGATGTATAATATGGATCTATTTTTATTTTAGCTGTACCTTAATATTAATCAATA
This sequence comes from Dendrocalamus latiflorus, assembly GCA_017311315.1. Classification (NCBI taxonomy): domain Eukaryota; kingdom Viridiplantae; phylum Streptophyta; class Magnoliopsida; order Poales; family Poaceae; genus Dendrocalamus; species Dendrocalamus latiflorus. Next base: position 26,154,245 of record CM029656.1, read on the forward strand.
TATGTATGTATGGTGTTGTGTATAATGCATGTGCCCATGTACATTTCTATAGCACAAATGTTGTTGTATATGAATCGACATTAATTAATATATGGTCGCTTGAGCCTTCTTGTATAGATCGATCTGTGTGTTAATCACCCATGCATGGATGCACGCTTGCAAGAGAGCAAGACAGACATGCGATGGGTCTAGCTAGCTAGATTGGATTGTATATCGCGAGTGTTTAAAGGCATATGTGGATGAGCAATGAATGACAGATAAACTTTCCCCTCTCGGTATGGAGTCGTAATTGTAGCTTTTTTAAGACTCTGATTCTCTGAACCAGAGAGTTAATGAAATAAAATGGGTACGTATTTCTTGAACAGAATCACTGCCGGTTTCAAGAACAAGATGTTGCCAATGCATGCCTACTAGTGTAAACAGTTCTCAATTTGTTTATAAATTGTGTAGTCATCGCACTTATTTCTAGCTGGTTTGTTCCGAAGCACGCGGTAAAAAAAAGGGGAAGTGTATAGACATTATCCAGATGTTTTCTTTCTAATTATTATCTAAATTTGTGACCTTTGGATTACAGATCAAGAGGCCCTTATTTTTAAAGGGGGGGAGATTTTTTAAGGGGAAGAGGGTATAATTTAAGAGTAGGAAGGAGAATTCATGGCCATTAGATCTCTAATCCAATGGTCTTAAATCTGGATAATAGTTAGGAAAAACATCCGGATGACGTTTAACAAAACCCAAAAAAATCATGCTAAATACTAGAATATATTGGTTACAGTTAAATTATATAAAGGTATCTACAGTCAATTCGTTGTGATCAATTAAAGAATTGATTAAGAAGTATATATTAATATTAAGCGTCTAGATATAGGCAGTACATATATACGCAACACGTATGTTAGGATTTTTTGCATAACGAATATGGCTAATCACGGTCACGCAGGCTGGATGGTTACTACAGGAACTTAAAATTACTGTAGTTTTGGTGGTGCCTACGTGCGATGATTTTCTTTCACTAACCATACCTCTTATTTAATTTTGTCCTATACTTTATCTGCTCCTGCATGCTTTTGTTCTTGTAAGTTCAATTAATAGCATATATAACTGCTGGAAAATTCTATGATATACAGTAGAATTGTAAATTCACATGCATGCACACAAGTATATATATTTGCATGTCTGGTCGTGTATACTTCGTAGAATATTGTGTGAATTCACATGCACGCTGAAAGATCGAGCAAAGATATATGCCTGTACATATATAGGAGATAGAGTAAAGTCCATTACCGGTCCTTAAACTTTTTATGCTGTGTCATCCCGGTCCATAGACTTTCAAAGTGTGTCATACCGGTCCTTAAACTTTCAAAGTGTGGCAATATCTTATGTAGTTGTAGCAGTGAACTTTTTATGCTGTGTCATCTCAGTCCATAGACTTTCAAAAGAAATTGTCACACTTTGAAAGTTTAAGGACCGGGATGACACACTTTGAAAGTCTATGGACCGGGATGACACAGCATAAAAAGTTTAAGGACCGGTAATGGACTTTACTCTAGGAGATATATATAGCCCGCATGCATGAGTAATGGGTACCACTGCAATACCCTTATTATCTACTCCATCTCTTCAAGTTTATAGGGCGTATTTTCTAAATGATCTCATCTATAAATATATGACGTTATGTTCCAATGAAAAATTAGTGTGATGTTTTTTATACTCTTAATAAATATGCTGCTTTATTTGCTATTCTCTACATGCATGCATTAAATATAATGCTTAGAGATAATAATTATAGGTAATCTAGCCATTTTCACTCTCTCCTTGGTTGATGTGACAAAAGAAAATATGTCTTATAAACTTGGACGGAGGGAGTAAATTTATATACCCAGCTAGTTATTCTCGCATGCTTCTTAATTAATTTACACCACATTACTTAAATTTGTCAACCTGGAAGTATGCACACTGCATTAGGTTGTTAATTTGTTGAACAATTATTTGTAAGTCATGAGATATATGTGCCATACTTTGAGCTATCTAGTTATGAGTACATCGTATACAGGATGCATACTTAAATGGTTCGGCTCAACGCAGATTAGTACATGAGTTTACTTGGTAATTGCATGCATTACCAATCGGTAGTTGCATCGATCCGGGATCTGGTGATGAGAGAGCACTTGAAATGGCGTCTCTGCAGGGGAATGAGCTTTTTGTTGGGAAAGCAACTCAACTAGAAGCCTAGAACTATTCGGCTCAGAGCTCTAGGTCTTTAGCAACTGAAAGTCGCTCATCAGTGCATTGCTTTTTTCTTGCTTTTCTCTTCTTGTCTCTGAAAATATTCTTCGTCATCGCACATTCTTTCCCTTATTCTCATCGATCTCATCGCTGCCGTCGTATACATGGTTGTTTACACTTGTATTATACGTACAGTCAATTGTTCCTATACAATTATATATGCCTGCTGTATATGTGCTACCTCATGACACTCTTTAGTGTTATGTGAAATGAAACCTCAGTCACACATATGTGGTCAATAAGCCTATATATTGGTGTCTGAATTGTCTATGGCAAATACCAAAGGTCATTATTATTGTATCCTAGCTATAGGATTTTTTACAATACATTATACCGATAGTAGAAAGATGATAGTAGAAATAAAATCTCATTATTGATTTATAAAGATATTATATACTTTTATTTTTTAACCTGGATTTTTTGGGCCGCGGTGTCTCCATCCCAAACACGTCAACGACCTGATCATGGCCGGCGTCCCTGCCCGCAAACTCCAGGTCTTGAGTCTCTCGCGGGATCAGGTAGCCAATATGGCGAGCTGAGTCTTGAAAGAGCCAGAGTAACCATACAAAGTTCAGAAGGAAAACATGATCCAGTCCCCCCATTGTAAGTTGCAAAGTTCCTCTAGTGTATTGAGATGGGCGTTACCATCGGAGAATTGAGGCCACATTATTAGTCTTCTCCGAAATCTCTCTGTTGCAGCTGCATCTTCTCATCATCTTCTTCTCCGTCCTCAGGTATGTGTGCCGCCATCTCCTCCTCCTATACTCCAAGATTTGCAAGTCCCTTCACTACACCACAACACCAAAATACCGTCAGATGTCTGTCGCTAAAAATGTATAATTACCGATGGACAGTTAGACGGTAAAAGTTGGTGACAAATCGTCAGTCGGTAATCCTACCTTTGCCGATTGACTATCTGTCGGTATATCTATTTACATTAGGCGTTGAACTGTCAGTCGGTAATTCATGGTATATACGTTGAACCGTCTGTCGGTATAGATGACCAGAGCCCTCGCGCACGAATTGTAATGGGCCCAACCCACCTACAACATCAAAACCCTAGGACCTTGCCGCCGCCAACCTTCTTTTTCCCTCGACTCTCGCCGCACCGCCCGCCAAAACAGCGCACGGGGCGCCAAATTTCCTCCCCCTCGCCCGCGCCCGCCCTCCATCAATCCGCTCCCGCGCGCGCCCTCCCCCCATCAATCCACCCCCAAATCCATTTCGCTACGCGATAAAGGCGCCTGAGCGGCGAGCGCGGAGCGGCCGCGTCCACAGCCACATTCTGAACCCTAGCTCCACTCCGCGCCGCGCTCCGGTCCGCTCCGCCTCCGCAGCTCCGCTCCGCGCCGCGCCGGCCCTCCGCTCCGCCTCCGCGTAGCACCGCGTCGGCCCTCCGCTCCGCCTCCGCGCAGCACCGCGCCGGCCTTCCGACCGCTCCGGCACTCTGCCAGCACGGCGACCGCCAGATCTGGGCGCTCCGCTCCGGCCCTCCCTCCGCTCTGCCCTCCGCACGACCGGCGAGGCGGCGACCGTGCCTCCGGCTCCGCCCTCCGCTCCGGCCGTCCCTCCGGCCTTCGCTCCGCCCTCCGCACGACCGGCGAGGCGGCGACTGTGCCTCCGGCTCCGCCCTTCGGCCCTCCGCTCCGCCGCCACCGCAGACCGCGTCAGGCGTCAGCTCTGGCTCCGCCGGTGAGTAGTTATTCTGTGCCTGGCTAGTGGTAGTGGCTAACATTGAACATTTGAAGTTTTGAACTGTCACTCTGTCAGTATGTCTGTGCCTGGTTATTTGGCTAATTGGACTGGTTATGAGAAATTGAGAATTGGAAATAGTTGGCTATGTAACTTGTAATTTACAATGGATGTGCTGATGTGGTGTTGATCAGTTGGTGTTGTATGAATGTATGTCAGTATGTCTGTATGTGTATGGCTGTATGCAGTATATGTTGAAAATGAACAATGCTTATATGTATGTGCTTCATGTTATTCATCAATGCTTGGTTACATTTTTTTAGCGAGAATTTTTTCTGCAAGTTAAGGATGATGACAATCTTCAGCCAAAAAACTGATGTGAGATACATGCAGTTTCATTACTATATGTGCCAAAAACTTGTGGTTGGATTGTATGTTCTAATATGAAATAATCTCAGGATGTATATGTTCAGTTGCATGGCCATATAGGAAGCAAATAATCTCAGGATGTATATGTTAAACAAACACTACTACACAAGTACAGTTGGGCTGTTGGCTCCATTTCTTGATAATATATATACTACTTTTGCAGGAGCAGAATTTGTAGCTGCAAGCATTTGGAATTTCTCTGGACACCTACAGTTGGGTGAAGGAGCTTGAGTAACGGTATGGTTCTGTTTCTCGAGTTCTTATGCCGTGTTGTCAGCTTTCTTCTAAGCTTGTGATATGCTGAGTGGTTGCACTCTCTATGTAAGGATATATTCTTAGCGCGGTGTGATCTCCCTATAAAGGCGTATGGATAAAACATGGATCAATAATGAGCCTAGGTACAACACAACTACTTTTGAAATGTTAAAAGTGTTTTGTAGTTAACATGAGATTTTACATAATATATTGCATGTAGGCACACAAAGAAATATTTACAAGGAGTGAACGGTTTTCTAGCTTATGCATTTAGAAATTCAGCAGTAGGGGACAAGATATTATGCCCTTGCAGAAAATGTGTTAACTCGTTTTGGAGAGAGGCAAGTGATGTACGTGAGCACTTGATATGTGGTGGGTTTATAAAAGAGTACACAACATGGAATTTACATGGAGAAGCAAGTACCTCTGATGAGAATCATGGAAATATTGATGGTGCTGATCTTATGGAAGAGTCCAATGAAGAAGATGAAATATCTGAATTGCTTAGAGACTTAGCTTGTGGTTTAGATGATAGAGGGGATTTTGAAGACAACAGTTATGTTCAGCCTAGTGATGAACTACGTGCCCTTCAGAAGTTGGTAGAAGCCAATAGTCAAGAGTTGTACCCTACTTGCAAGAAGTATACAAAACTGCATTTCCTGATTAGATTGCTTCACATCAAACTCCTTGGAGGCTGGACTGATAAAAGTTTTGACCTTCTACTTGATCTACTAAATGATGCATTACCTAAGGGTTCAGCACTACCTAGAAACTTCTATGAATCTAAGAAATTGATTAAGTCCATAGGACTTGGGTACATTAGCATTCATGCTTGTGAAAATGATTGCATTCTCTATTGGAAGGAGCATGAAAAATCTGATTCATGTCCAAAATGTAAGGTTTCACGGTGGAAATCAGCTAGGGAGAGTTTAGATGGGAAACATGTATATAAAGTTCCTAAAAAGGTTCTTCGCTATTTCCCAATAAAGAAGAGGCTCCAAAGATTATTTCTGTCTTCTAAAACAGCAAGTCTAACAAGATGGCATGATGAGGAGAGAACAAGATTATACGATGAGTATGGCTGATGCTTATATGATGTCAATTGCGTGGCCATATAAGCGAGTAATAAACTGCACTTGACATCATTTCTTTTTTCCTTTTGATGAGTGGCTAATGTTCCTAATTAATGTACTTTGTATAGCTAAAGGTTTGCAGCAAGGCATCAAGATCTTCCCAGGGTACTGCAGGTATTTTGTGCCCTTTCTTACTCTTCCTTTGAGCTGCAGATGTATGTTATGGTCCTGATTCATGAACATAATTGGATTACCTCACCATTTTTTGTTTTAATAACTCATGAACACAATTGTCAGGAAAACAAGCATAACTGTTAGTGTATTTTATTTACCTCATTCTAAGTAATTATTTCATAAAACAGTTCCTTTTGTTCAAGAGCACCTTTTAAGATATATAAGATGTCATAATTGTTAATTATTTTCTCCTATACTAACTAGCTTTGGTATCTAAATGAAGCTGAAATAAGTCCCTCTCTAAGATAGCAATTTGAAACAACCTGTGCAAACTTTGCATTGACTTGACGTGTTCACAAGCAATACAAGTAGTAGCATGCAGTCATACACATAGCAGTTTCCAGTTCACCTCTCACCAAGCATATGAGAGAGAGGTTGATGGATCTGAGGCTAGGAATGCTTAATTTGTAGTACTATTACCTTCACACCCAACAGCTTTGAGGTTGATATATAGGAAATAAGCAATGCAGCAACCCTTCGAGGTTGATGGGTGATACGATAGTATGGCAAGTGTACTTAGAGGCACCAACCCTTTATCTGAATCTCAAGACGCTGCTAGCCTGGTTTGCAGCACTTGCTAACTCTTATTGGTATAGATCTGTTTTTGTTCAGCGTAGAGAAAAGTATTGTTTGGTATAGATCTCAAGTTTACTGTACAACAACAATCCTGTATACACGCACAATAAACTAGAATGGTTGTAGACTTGTAGTATATTTGTGTTTTATTGAATAAAGATAATCATTTGGCATTCTGACTCAGGAAGTGTTGTGCGCCACTAGCTGGATACAACTGGACTGCTTACAGCTGAACCGGTCACGACTTTGCGGAACTACTGCGCCTTTGCATCCAAGTATTTTTTTTTGTTTTTTGGGTTTCTGGAAGAACTTGTTCACAGAACTCAATGGCATGTGCAAAACAATCTTCTACAATCTGCTGTTGGATCCATGCATCTCCTTTTGGTTTCTGAGTTTCTCAAAGTGATTGTGTACTGCAAACAATCTAGTACATTTTGATGCACTGCCATGTGTGTCTTTTGTTTTTTTCACTTGGTGCAAGGAAGACAAACCTATATGTATCTGGGGACTGAATTTGTGATGGTGAATGTGATATGGTGGCTCTCTAATTATTAATGAACTTGGTTTACTATGTACTAATTCTGCCAAATCGGATTTTATTTTTTTAATCCATTTTGATTGCATCGTTGGACAATCAGTCGCTAAAACATATCTATACCATCAAATAGTCTGTCGGAATATGTGGTAACACACTGTCTGACGGTAAATATTATACCGTCTAACAGTCAGTCGGCAAAAGTCCGGTCAGTCGGTATATGTTTTTACCGACCCCCGTTACACCGTCTGCAGAGTCAGTCGGTATATGTTTTATACCGACTGACCATCCGATGCTAAATCTACCTATGCCGACTGACCGTCCAACGCTGTTTTGGGCTGTGGTGTAGTGCTTGAACCTGTCAAGCTTGATTCATTCTCCAAACTCTTCTGAATCACCAATCCCAATCCCAAGCTCAATTCAATCCGACTGCTCCGGCTCTTGCAGTCGTCAAGATCCGTCTTTTTACTTGTTTCTTGGAGCCTACAACCCAATTTAGTCCAATTTAGTCCGTTTTCTTAGTCTCGGCGTTGCAGCTAGGCCATAGCTTCCACCGTCTCCTCCTCCCCCACCTCCAGGCTAGGAATTGCCACGACCATGCGGCCTTTGGGAGTTGTTTCACTGTTCCAAGAACTGGACCAAGGCTTCGTTCCATGGAGGAGCGTCGAGGAGCGCGGGGCCGACGCCGTGACTTTTATGTAAACGCTCGCTCAGCTGCGGGCTCGTTCATTTATAATTTTATCTTTTTAGAAATTCTACTACTAATAATATGAATGATAGTGTAATTAAATTCTAACTAGTCTGAATCATTATATTACAAAGATTGAACGACTCATATTTATTTTAAAATATTATAAAAGAAGAGCTCTAGCTATATATGTCATGCATGAGCCCTTTCTCAGTTTTCTAGCTACCCCTAGAATTTTCTTATTCCTTGAGAAAAGTTGCAATAAAATGTAGTTTGCTTATCTCTGGCGTCAGCGTCATGTCATGTCCTAATCGTAGTATCCTAAATTCCTAATTCCATAGCACAATACAACTTGCAGTGCAAAATTGACATGACATACGACACCTTTACATGTGTCCTCAATTAGACATTCCTGTAGCTAGTAGTTGTCTGAGATATAAACCTCTAATTAAGCAGGATTCCTACAAGCATTTCCAACTTCTATTCACAAACAGGGAAAGTAACTGTTCAAAGATATTAGCAGGAAGCATATGTGCAAACTACATAGTTCAAGCCACACCACAAGATGACTCTCTCACTAGTGTTCTTTCTGATGATGTTCCTATCAGCTGCAGGCATATAACTTTGAGCAGCTACTGCACCATTTCTGCAAACTCCGTCTTGAAAGATAAGATAAGCTTCATTCAAAGTCATAGAGCATGTTCTTTTTTTGCTGAAACTTATGGTTTTTAGCTGTGACTTTTGGCTTTTAGGCTGTTTATACGAGAGATTATAGAGTAACAGAAACTCACGTGCTGTTTTTGCCGATATAAATAAGTCGATAAAGTATGTACTATAATTAGTTAGTAGACCCTATCTTCAAAAGATACTCCATTTAAAAGCTAGTTGCTGTAGAAAAACCGAAAAGTAGCTTTTAGAAGCTGAAAAGAACAGGGCCATAGATTGTTAGAACTAATCTTGACTCATATAAAGTGTTCGTGCGTCGAGTACTATGTAGTCGGTGTTGAGTACCGTGTTGTAATCGTGTGCCGTGTATTCGTGTGTCAAGTACTGTAGCAGTCGAAGATCCCGGAGTCGAAGAACATTCGGAGACTCTGGAGTAGAGTACTCATGTGTCGAGTACTATGTGGTCGTAGATCCCGGAGGAGACTCCAGAGTAGAGTGATCGTGTGTCGAGTACTATGTGGTCGAAGATCCCGGAGAAGGAGACTCTGGAGTAGAGTACTTGTGGGTCGAGTATTCCGTGGTCGAAGATCCCGGAGGAGACTTCGGAGTAGAGTACTTCGTGATTGAAGATTCACTGTAGCAATCGTAGCGTCACTGTAGTAGTCAAAGAGGTACTGTAGCAGTCGGTACTTGGTAGAGTTGGTGGAGTACTGTAGCAGTCGGTGTGTCTGAGTGCTACAGTGGTCGTAGCTACGGTGGTCATAAGCTACAGTGAACCACTCGTAAGTCGAGTGATCGGTAGTCTAGCTACCGTGGTCGAACGTGATCGAAGAAACTGTGGTCGAAAACACCATAGTCGAGAAACCATGGTCGACTTACTTATAAGTCAAGTAGTAGCCGTGGTCGAAGACAACATGGTCGAATGTGGTCAAAGTAATCATAAGTCATGTAGCAGCCGTGGTCGAAGAGCCATAGTCGAAGACACCAGGGTCATAGCAGTCGTGGTCGAGCAGGCACAGTGGTCGTAAGTAGTCACTGGGTGTCCGAGTAACGTCTGAGTCTTGTAACCGTTTGTTGTGTTAAGTAGTATATAAAGAAGAGAAAATAGAAATGTTGTATGGTATTACGTAGCGAAAAAACTTTATGTGTCTGAGTTGATCGTAAGATCTCTATATGACTGAGTTGCTTGAAAGGATTCGTGTGTGTTGCGTCCATCAAGAGTGTACATTTTGATCCGTCTGGATCAACATAGATGCACGCACTGAGCTCATCGCAGCCTCAAAATCATCAGTACAAAGCAAAGCTAAGAATCAAAAGAGTGAAAGCTACAAATCAGTTTCCTTTTTCCCCTTTCGAGCTTGCGACTTGATCCTGCAGATAAGTATTCTATGACACCCTTCATTTCAGTCTATGACAGGACGGAATCTACATACCAACGCTCTGCCTTTTACTCCCTTTTCTCTTGCTGGGGAAGAGCATAAGGAACTTCACCTTTATCAAGGGTATATGTCCTGATTCTGCGGCCCTTGCATAGCTTTCCAATTATTAAGGTCATGTCAGCGTCGCGACGGGATGTGTGTCTCTGACAGCAGATGGTTTTTCTGGTTCAAGCAGATCGGGTCGTTCTCCGATGAACTGTCAGGGAATCCACTTAGTCCTGCACCGGGCGCTCTTCTTGCCAAACTTTCACTTAATGCTCAAGTGAACCATCCGAGTAACCAAGCAAATGCGGAAGAAAACGGCACATAGATGACACAGAAAAATGACTACCATGAGATATCAATAGTTTGAACAATTTCATATTTGAAAGCTGATCAACTGATTCACGACTGTAAATTTACAGAACAACAGTACGGGAAATTGCGATGAAATGAAATGAGGCACAATGTGAATATAATTAGATGAAGTACTGAGTACTTGTCATGCGCTAAATGGCTGTTTCGTATACAGCAGAATTGGAGTGACCCTATCTACTAATGCACTACACACTATTCAATTAGCAATACGGGCTATATATGGAGCAAAACCAGGGCGAAGTGCTTGTATCAAAACTGTGGAGTGCAACTATGCAAGACTGATTAAAGTCACAAGTAAAATTCTTGGACCTCGGCATTTTACATTCACAAGCTAAGCTCTTGCAATTTGTAACAGTTTGTTCTGGGCTGCATCGAAAGTACTCGAGGAATGTGTCCCCATCTCACTGAGTGCAATATTCACAGATACAGTTGAACTGTATATTTGCTGCCTTACAATTCTACTCAACGGTCCCCTAGTTCATGAACGATTTTGATACCTGTTGTAGCATGACTATAATAGGGGTACATGGTATCTCTTTCTCTATGAGAGGAGATAGATATAGCAAGAGAAAACCAATGACGGGAAAGAGAGAGAGAGCGCTTGTGTGTAAATAAGTGGATTTGCTCTTCTCATACCCCTCTTGAGGGCTTATGTACATGAGTGGGGTACGATGACAAATTTCCATCTTACCTTTTAATAATTACAAAAAGTAGGAGTACATTAGTACATTTATTTATACTATTAGGTCTATACTATTGGGCATGCTGTAAGGCCCAGTCGTTTGGGGCTGGGCCACCCCCACAACAGTACTTCCTTGACAGCAAGCGCAAAGGTCCCGAGGGGCGAGCTGACGTAACCAATTGGCCCAGCCCCGTCCCCCAACAGCAAGCACGCAGGTGCCGATGGACGAGCTGATGTAGCTGATAGCCCCCAACCCTGGGGGTGAGGATGCTGTAAACCTCCCAGAGCAGGGTTGTTTCACCCATTTTGACATGGTCGCGCATAGACGCGGGCGACTAAGTCCCACGCCGAAGGCCCGGGTGCACTGTCAGGTTGGTGCCTCCGATGTGGTCGACGCACGGACACGGACAACGAAGGTCGAATGACCACGAGTTGGTCACAAGGTGGTCGGAGAAGGCCTCATGACAACGCTGCACATGGCGTGATCATGGGCGTCGACGAAGGTGCGACAACAAGATGGTCGTAGAAGTGGCCAATGACTACATTAAGGAAGATGTGGTTGTGGGCGTCGATGAAGCTGGCGGCTGGACGAAGCTTTGACGTGCACGCTCCGTCCCCCACCCTTTGGACTTGGCGTCGACAAAGGCGGTGGCGAGACAAAGCTTTGACCCAGGCAACAGAGTCTACGACCATGAGGTGGTCGGACAGAGTCAGATGAAGTCTACGACCGTGAGGTAGTCAGACGAAGTGTACGACCGCGAAGTGGTCAGACAGAGTCAATGACCACGAGGTGGTCGGACGGAATCTACAACTACGACGTGGTCAAACGACATGTTGACAAAGTCTTGCCCACGAGGTGGTTGTGCGTCGACAAGGTGTCGACGAAGTTCTCAACCACGAGGTGATTAGACGATTGTCGACGAAGTCTGGACCCCAACGCGATTGGATGAAGTCAGTAGAGGGACAAAGGCTCAAAACATGCGCTCCATCCCCACCCTTTGGATTGGCACCGATGAAGCCAGCGGGCGGACAAAGTCATGAAATGTGGGCTATATCCCCCACCGTTCGAACTCGGCATCGACAAAGGCGGTGTTGGGACAAAGCCTTGACGCGCGCACTCCATCCCCCACCGTTTGAACTTGGTGTCATTGACGAAAGCGGCAGCGGGATGAAGCTTTGACACGTGCGACAGAGTCTTTTATCGCAAGGTAGTCAAGCGATCATCGACAAGGTCTCGACCCTGAAGCGGTCAGACAAAGTGCTGACCCTGAAGTGGTTGGACGCAGTGTAGATGAAGTCTTGACCACAAGATGGTCGAATGATTGTCTGTGAAATCTCGACCCTGAAGCGATCGGATGAAGTGTCGACAAAGTCTCGACTATGAGGTAGTCAGACGATTATCGACGAAGTCTCGACCCCAAAGCGGTTGGACAAAATGCCGACGAAGTGTCGACCATGAGGTGGTCGGATGATAGTCGATGAAGCCTCAACCTTGAAGTGGTCGAATGAAGTGTTGACCTTGAAGTGGTCGAACGAAGCATTGAAGCACGCGCTTTGTCCTCCACCCTTTGGACTTGGTGTCATTGACGAAGGTAGTAGCGGGACAAAGCTTTAACGCACGCGTTGGAGTCTACAATCACAAGGTGGTCGGGCGATTGTCGATGAAGTCTTGACCCCGAAGCGATCGGACGAAGTGTCAACGAAGTGTCGACCTCGAAGCAGTCGAACACAGTGTCGACGAAGTGTTGACCTCGAAATGGTCAAACACAGTGTCAATGAAGTGTCAACGAAGTCTCAACCATGAGGTGGTTGGACGACTGTCAATGAAGTCTCGACACCGAAGCAGTTGGATGAAGTGTCAATGAAGTCTCGACTATGAGGTGGTCGAACGATTGTCGACGAAGTGTTGATCCCGAATCAGTCGGACGAAGTGTCGATGAAGTCTCAACCACGAGTTGGTCAGACGATGTGTTGAAGCACATGCTCCATCTCCCACTGTTCGGACTTGGTGTTGACAAAGGCGACTGCGAGACAAAGCTTTGACTCGCATGCTCCACCCCTCGTTTGGACTTGGCATTGAGATGAAGCCTTGAAACGTGCACTCCATCCCCCACAGTTTAGATTTGGCATTGATGAAGGCGGTGGCAGGATGAAGCATTGAAGTGCGCACTCCATGGCGAGATGAAGCTTTGACTCACACACTCCGCCCCCGTTTGAACTTGGCTTCGACAAAGGTGGTGTTGGGATGAAGCCTTGAAATGCACACTCCTTCCCCCACCATTCGAACTTGGCATCAATGAAGGTGGCAGTTGGATGAAGCGTTGAAGCACGCGCTCTATTCCCCACCCTTCGAACTTCACGTTGACAAAGGCGGCGAACGAAATCTTATGTACGACCATGGGGTGGTTGGACAGGCATCTACGACCATAAGGTGGTCAGACGGAGTGCAAGACCACGACGTGGTCGGACGAAGTCTATGACCACGAGGTGGTCGGACAATGTCTACCGCAGCAAGGTGGTTGGACGACATGTCAACAAAGTCTCGACCACAAGGTGGTCATGCGCCGATGAGGTGTCAACGAAGTCTCGACCCCGAAGCAGTCGGGTGAAGGTCGACGAAGTTATGACCACAAGGTGGTCATGCGTCAAAGTGTCGACGAAGCCTTGACCACGAGGTGATCGAGCGTCGAGGAAGTCGTCACAATGATGATGCTCGTCATGTGGTCATGGTCGTTGACGTAGTCGGCAGTGGCCCGAAGACTTGCTCGCGCACTTCGTTTACAACTGCGAGGTGGTCGAATGGAGTCGGACAAAGTCTACGACCACTAGGTTGTTGGACGGAGTCTATGACCACAAGGTGGTCAAACAAGCATCCACGATTGCGAGGTAGTCAGACAAAGTCTTGAAGCACACGCTCCGTCTCCTACCGCTCAGAATAGGCATCAACAAAGGTGGCAGCGAGATGAAGCTTTGACATGTGCACTCCACCCTCCTCGTTCAGACTTGGCATCGACAAAGGCGACGTCAAACTTGGCGTCAACGAAGGCGGTGGATGGAGTCCTGTGTATGACCACAAGGTGGTCGGATAGGCGTCTACGACTACGAGATGGTTGAACGGAGTGTACGATTGCGAGGTGGTCGGACAAGCGTCCATGACCGCGGGGTGGTTAGAAGAAGTATTGAAGTGCGCGCTCTGTCTTCCACTACTCAGACTTGGCTTCGATGAAGGCGGCGGTGAAATGAAGCTTTAATGTGAATGCTCCACCCCCATTCAAACTTAGCGCCAACGAAAGCGACGTCGAGACAAAGCCTTGAAATGTGTGCTCTGTCCCCCACCATTCAGACTTGGCGTCGACGAAGGCAGCGGTGGGATGAAGCATTGAAGCGCGCACTCCGTGCCTCACCCTTCTTACTTGGCATCGACGAAGGCGGCGGATGGAGTCCTGTGTATGACCATGAGGTGGTCAGACGGGCGTCTACGATCGTGAGGTGGCTGGATGGAGTGTACAACCACGAGGTGGTCGGACGGACTTGGACTGCTATAGTACTTGGATGAACAATACTTAGAGTGAACAGTACTCGTAGGGGTCTCTGACTGCTACAGAATACTCGCAACTCCCTATAGTACTCAGAACACATGACTGCAACTGAGTACTCGTACTCGAGTTATGGCTACAGTAGTACTCGATCACACGCACTGATCGAGTACTCAGACCACCCAACTTACGTGAGAAACACTTTGGAGAAAGCACACACAAGCACAACACATGAGCTTTTGCGATGCGTAAACTTCAGCGTCTGTTCTAGTTTTCTTCCCTTTATATATTACTAAATACAACAAACGGTTACAAGACTTTGACGATGCGTTACCACCAGTATATACCCAACGTTACAACTGACCAATGCTTGACTAATTTAGAGAGCTAAATGCAGATAAACGGTCAGTAAACAGACTCTTAATACAAACTTAACTCATACTTCTAATTGACTTATGCATGACCGAAAGAACTTTAAACAAAGAAACAATATGCAGTGAAATTACTTAACAATGCTGTGAGTCCTCCTCGAACGCGACGGCAGCCACAGCGCCCATGTGGAGCCCCTCCACGAGGTCTGAATAGGGCACCTCCCAGGCAGAGTTCTTGGGCAGTGCGAGCCGAAGAGAGGAGCAGAATCGCCAGGATGACTGGCGTAGCCGCCGTTGGCAGCACACGGCGAACGGCTCACCACAGCATGGCCACGGTGTCACCCGTGAGGTCCCACAGCGACAGCCGTCGGAGCCTCCACATTAGCAGACGCAGCCGTGGCCGGAGCCGCAGGCACAACTTCTTGCGGTCCGGGCGGCACACCAAATCAACGCCCTTGTCCTTGTCGACCTCGTCAATCTTGGCACAGGTCGGGCTCCTCCACCACAATCGCAGGCCAGTGCAACCTCCAGTGTGACGCACCCCACAACCATTGCTCCCGGCGAAGTGGGTCCAGGGAGTAGGGTTCTTGAAGCAGTAGACGTAAGGGCGTGGGAGGGAGGTAGCTGATAAGGGAGAGAAAGAAGCCATGGTAGCCACGCCACGCACTCTTCCAATACTAGCTTTGCTACGCCATTCAATCGGACAAGGCCGAGGGCCATGCGCAAGTGAGTGCACGCGAGGTGTTTGAGCGAATCACTCCAAGAAGAAGACCTGGAGATGCATGGATAGGGTGAGGATAGACCTGGCCAAATGGGCCGCTCTCCACTGTATAGATAGGACATGACACACAATTAAACCTGATATGGCTGGTTAATAAGTTATTGGACTGTGTCATGTCAATCTATGTGCCTTTCCTCCGACCTAAGCACGGCACGAAAAGGGGTTAGGTTGTGCCGGGCTGGTCTAGACACATTTAGCCAAATAGGCCACTGATGATCTGTTGATTTTACTATCAGTCGTAAGTTATTATCAGTCACAAGTAATTGTATTGTTATTCATTGAGTCGCACATATTTTTACTATCAATCATAAGTAATTTTACTTCTAGCCATAAGTAATTTTATTGTCAAGTTATCTGCCTATGCTTAGAAAAGTACCGTAACCCTAGCACGAATAATTTTACTACCAAACATAAATAATTTTACTGCACTACAATAAAAGAGTTACTGTACATACCATGCCAACCCATCAAGACATGCCTGATTGGACCGGACTAACATTGCTGTTTACAATTTATACCGTATCTAAGCCGGATGGGCTGTACCGTGCCTCGGGCGGCGTTGTTTGGCCCGCTGGTTTAGGATAATGGTCGAAAGGATATTTTGTCCAAGAATTGGTGGCCGGGGGACTCCTTGATTTTGTTGCTATGAGATGCTCGGCTTGGCTGGGCTGGTTAGGACATGTGTACGGCCCAATATAAGGCCGTACCAAATCAATGATAATAATTGTGTTTTTTGGCCCGGCCTAACTCGGCAAAGCCAAGTGGCCCAGACAGAAAGAGTATTGTCGTGTGCTTATAAATGTTTAATCCGTGCGACTTTCTATTTTTCTGTGACAACTATGCGGGCGGAGGGGCAGGAAGCAATCCTCTTCTCGGCGCAGCTTCTCTGACTTTACTTCGTAAAGTCACGGCGTGACTTTCCTTTGTAGCGTGCGTCCATCCGGCCATCAACGGCCCAGATTAATCTAGCGTTTTCTGATTTTTCTACTTCTAGTTTTTAGCTTTTTATTTTTATCTTTTTCTAGCTTTTTTCTTATATTTCTTTATATTATCTGTGTTAAAATAACCTATTTTTTATAATTAAAAAATAGGTTATTTTATCACAGATAATATAAAGAAATATAAGAAAAAAGAAAAAAAGCTAGAAAAAGATAAAAATAAAAAAGCTAAAAACTAGAAGTAGAAAAATCAGAAAACGCTAGATTAATCTGGGCTGTTGATCGCCGGATGGACGCACGCTACGAAGGAAAGTCACGCCGTGACTTTACGAAGTAAAGTCAGAGAATCCCGTGCGTCCTCTTCTACCGTTTTGAAAAGTGCAACAAAAAATTATTAGTTATAGTTAAAAATCATCGGCTATAGCTAATGACGACCTAAGAATTTTAGGATAGATATTTGAAGTTACAAAAATATTATTTAATAGAAAACATAAATATCCACAAAAGCAAAAATTAAAGTACAGTTGTTCATACTAGAGACAATATTTTAAATAATATAAAGAAATTATAAAATAATTAAAAATAAAAAGTTAGCGCGACGATGTTTCATGCCTTGGAGGCGAGATATAACGTCATGTAGACAAGCACACAAAAGAAGCAACTTCAGCAGTGGGTGAAGAACAGAATTCAAAAGCTAATAGTTTTAACCATGATGGATGGAATTAGAGATGAACTATTTTCCATAGAACTACTAACTCGAGTCAAAGTTCAAATCCGAATAATTCTACAATAGAGTTGTACAATCACAACAAGATGCTTTCATCAAGTGAAAAGATAATTCTTTTTGTTATATTTTTATGTTCTGCAAGTAGAAGTTCAAAAGTGCTTTATCACAAACATATTTTGTTGAACGGTTTCTAGCTAAACAACTTAACCAGTATTACCTAAACTGCTAAACGAAATATGGATTGGACAATCAGACATTAAAGGGGTCAAATCATCCAAGTTCAAGCTACAAGAAAGACTTGACAACACTTGCATAGTTTCTAAATAATCGATACATCAGTTATCAGAATATAATCAATTACTGTGCAAAAACTTCAAAATCATTATAGATGCCTCTTTTCTTTAAGCAAAAATAAAACTCACGTTTTTTTAGACACATAATTTTGCTTCAAATCGGAGATCACTAAGGGAGAAAAAGGAGATAGATTATCGGATTAGGGATATAGGGCCATGCCGCCATGGGAGCGTCGGATCAGGTAGGACGAACCTACATGGCTACATCGCGCTGGCAAGCGACAACGGCGAGGTGACTTGCAACTTACAAGAAGGCCACTCCAACAATCCTGCGCAGCCTCTTAAGTCCTGCCTCCAGAAGTCCAGAGTCCAGAAGACTAGAAGCCTCCTATGCCACCGGATGTAGAGAGCCAAAGAGGAGAGACTTGAGTGAGAGGAGAGACGGAGTAAGACTAAGAGTTTGTACTATGTGTCGTGTAAATGACAACTATAAGCCAGTAGGCTTAGGCTAGTATCCAGTGCCAATTTAGGTCCGGGAGAGAGAAATGGGCTAAAAGGATCCGGCACCAATTTGGACTGATTAAGTATAGATAGGACGAATTTGGTCAAACTACTAATATATATATATATATATATATATATATATTATTTTATATATAGTAGATTTTTTTATCAAAAATTTTAAATATTCAACTAAATACCTTGAAGTATGATAGAACGTCTCTAGCTTCAGTCTAGAAGAATAGGACCAAGTTTTCCAGCAACATTAGACCATGAAATCGTACCATCGAGCTCCAGCGGCGATATAGCTATCGTGAAATCGTACCATCGAGCTCCAGTGGCGATATAGCTATCGTGATGGCAACATAAGAGTTGTTGAAAACTGTAATGACGGAAGAGACTTAGTGTAGATGCTACTGACCGACAATATTGAGGAGGCTTTATTTGAACTAGAATTTTGGAGTTGACGTCAGCTTTTGCTGATTTGGCAACAATATTGATTGTTGACTCGTTGATTTGAATAAAACCAATATTCTTGCTCGCATCTCCCCTACAGCCTCCGTTGGATTTGTAGATGGTCTAACCTTCACACGTGTCCTCCTTCCTGTCCTTCCATTCTTTCTTGAAAGATGCGTGATGTTATATTTGCATGGAATATATCAAAAAAAACTTACACGTGCTTATAAAAGCTTTTCTACCGGTTACGCCATCACAGCTAATAAAGACGCAACTTGTAAAAGATATAAATACCTTTAGTCTTTTTATAGATCAACAACACTTTTTTCTATTTTTTAAAAAATTGTATTCATACCTTTGGCCTAAAATGCTACACAACCTTTTCATTCAAAGGAGGAGCCCTCCTAATTTTCTGGACTAATTAGTTATATTCAAAAAATTCTTTGCGGGTAAGTGGATGCCGCCCAAATTAATTTTGCACCCCTCATAGCATCTCCAACAGTATGAGCTAGTTACTAGCTCTAAGACAACTTCTCCAATATTACTAACTTTTGGCACATAGCTCATAACATAAATAGCCTCATATGACACTCTCACATAATCTTAGAATGTGTGTATGAGCCTAGCTCTTGATCAAGAGCTAGCTTTTCTCTCTCTTCTATTAAAATATGAAATAATATGCTTAGAGCTAGCTCATAAGAGCACTCACAATGCAGAAACTATGGATGGCTTCTATGGCATTAAATAAGGTGTCAAGTAAGCAAAATGCTGATGTGTCATTGGAGTTAAGGAGGAGAGATAAGGAAATGGTTTCTTATATAGACACCATGTCTACACAGGAACTAAGATAGAAAGAGTTGTGATAGGTAGATGATAGGAGAGAGAAGATAGATGATTGGATGAAAATTTTATTTGTAGAAACTATCTATTGAGAGTATAGTTTCTATGGGTAATGTCTACATTAATTGGCAAGTATAGAAACTATCTCATAGTTTCTGCATTAGAAGTGCCCTAAGTCATTATTGGAGATGCTCTCATAAAGATCCCAAGGCTTACTGTAGACGCGCACAGCTAATGCAACCTCTGTGTCTTCTATCCGGGGTACCCATAGCGAAGGCAGGCTCGGGTTGCCCATTTCCCCCTGGCCCACTGACAGCGCCTTGGCAATTGGCACGGCTGTCCCGCGCGACAAAACGCCGCCCCGCGGGCCCCGCCAGGCTGATGGCTTCTGAATTACTCCAACCAATGGGCCCATTTCCTAGTGGGCCCCATGACGGCGCGACCCAGCCTCCCCTCCCCCCCTCCCCTGGCCATTTGTCTCCTCAGTCCCACCTATATAAGGCAACCTGCGACTGCGAGCGACTACAGGGCTGGGGAATCACAACAGTGTCCCGCCACCAGATTAGTGCGCTAAATCCTTCACGAATCAACACTAACGGGTGATTATTAGATTAATTAGCTTTGGAGAGGACGAGGAGGAGGAGGACGAGGAGGAGGAGGAGGAGGAGGAGGAGAGGGGTTCCAATCCAAGGGTAGAAGAGGAGGAGGAGGATGGTGAAGACCATGGCGGGGTGCCCGGCGAAGCAGGGGTTCCGGATGCCGGCGGAGTGGGAGCCGCACGAGCAGTGCTGGATGGGCTGGCCCGTACGTACTCTTCTCCTCTCCTTCCTTTCCGTTTGGATTCTCCCTGTTACTACACGCCCCCCTGCCATGCTCTTCGTTTTCTTTTGATGCTTGGTTGGGCATGGGATGGGACTGAGACGACATGGCTCCTTTGTTAATTGTTAGCCTATCATTGTGATGCGAGCATCTGATTCCGATCAATTCACGTTCCGTTCTGGTGCCTGTATTCGGTTCGGAATATTTAAATGTGAGTAGTACTATATGTTTTATTTGGACACAATCACCGGAGCATCTAAAGTTTATTATTCAACTCCTAAGCGGATCGTACCCCTTGTTATACAAAAGTAAGCACTATGAATGGCAGCCTACAGAAAAATACATGAACGAACTTGCCCTGCAATTTGCCAATACATACTAGTAAATAAACTGAACTTGTGTGATCATGTGAAGTGCCATAGCAAAGACAACTTGCAAGCATACTGCCATCCCCTGCTTCCTTGATCCAATAAAATGGCCATAATTTCTGCTTCCTTTTGTTTGCCACACAATTGTACCTTGTTTGGTGGTTGCAATTTTCTGCCGTTACTAACCATGTGAATATGCACATGGGTTTTCCTTTATGGAAAAAAGAGAAAGGATAACGCTTATGTAAATGTTGTGCTTGATATAACAATGCCATGGACATAATGTGCTAAATGTTTTCGTTGCTTTAATATTGTGCTAAGTTAGGTCCTAAGAAGTACAGCTATCAATATCATTTCCTTCCACGTTTTAACATCCAGAGGATATCTGTGATGCCCCATGCCATCACCACTAGACACCAGGTTCAGGATTATTACTTGACAAAGCGGCGCTTTCTCGATTAATGACCCTAACCAGAGTGATGCAGCAAAGAAATAGTTAGGACTACTTTTATTTCACACTTGTCAACCCTAAGGATAGGCTTTTGAAGAGATTTGCCCTGACGGTTGAAGTGGTACAGAGTCCTCCGATCTTTTTTTGTCATTTCTAATACAAAGGGATTAATAGTAAGAATGAGTACATATGTATTCAACAAGCATTAATTACAAAAAGAAATGGCATGCATAAGTCCGCTATAGAATCAATAAGTCTCATCTTAATTCTCAAGATTTTTAGAATAAGATTTAATTGGAAAAGACAAGTGTTGTGGTTACACAACAAACAGTACGGATAGGACTGCCGGGTTATCGCCTAGGCGACTTCCCCGGAATCCATTGAGTGTGGGGCAATGTGAATTGCATTAGGACTAGATAGCTTTTCCAAAAAAAAAGTCAGTCGTACCTTCCCCATATGGTTTAGACATGCTTTTATACCCTTGAGTAGGTTTATTACAGAGCTGATGCTACCTGGGCCTACTGTAATACCCATGGCAAAGAAAAGGAAGGGAAGCAAAGAAATTGCCGTCAGAACCCTAGAGGTTAATTTCAGGCAGGGTAGTCCGTTCACAGAGATACCTGACCGTCCGGGAGCCAGTCGGCACCTCTCACAACTGTAGGGTCATCACTCGGCACAAACAAACCTGATTTGGTATAAAGACCAGCCAAGGTAAACCAAATTACCATAATACCCTTTTTGAATCCCACATAGGAAAGCTAGCATAACCTTCTGGATGCCACAGTCACAGAGGCCAGCTCAAGCCATTGAGAAGGCTCGGCACAGCCAGACAGCACACCCAACCGAAGAAAAGGGAAGTGAGAAGAAAGTTTGAGCACGACACCAGAATACCCAGCTCACTCCTTCCTTTCCTTTCCTTCCCCACCCCAGTCCAAACCCTCAAAATCCACAGCCACAATCGTCAACTAGCACAAGGAGAACTCAAGGTCAGCCAACAGGAGTAAGACGTTGGCAAGAGACCAGACCGCCGGCCAGCAAATTGTAGGAGACACCACCATCAAGACCGGCCGGTCCACAATCAACCGGGAAAGCGACCACCGAGCACAAGTCGCCATCCTCGCCAAAGCAACCAAACCCACCGGCAAAGGTAGCCCACCAACCCTTCTTTGTATTAGCAGCAAGTTCTTACGACGAAATCATCCAGACCCATAGCCAACTAGCAATCAATAGAATGGCATGGCATCGCTAAGGCACCAGGGGACCAGCACAGAGAGCACCAACCGAGGGTAGGGGAAGAGAGCAGAGGGAGCAGAGCGTACCGAGGAGGTGAGCCACCGTGATGTAGAGGGGCACTGTGCACCCGACGGCCATGGCATTCTCCCCCAGTGCATGGCATGACCTTGAGCCCCACCGGAGCCACCAAACAACCACCTCGGGCCAATCCGAAAAGCAAAAAGGGGCAAATCAAAATCTAGTATCAAATCGAATAAATAGAACGGGAGAGAGAAGAGGCGAGTCAAGGGGAAAGGAAGCGCAAATCGGGGCCGACGGGCAAAAGCCCCAAACCTAGGGTTACCAGTAGGGACGGCGAGGAGCTCGGGCAGTGAGGACCCGGACCCGGCGAGAGAGGGGCGGCGAGGCGAGGACCGCCACGGCTGGCGGCGCTAAGACGACGCAGCACGGCGAGACCGACGGCGCGAGGGGAGGATTAGGGGAAGAGAGGCGCCAAGGAGCCTGAGACGCAGTGCCGAGCGCCGGATCCAGACCGAGCCGAGGGAAGAGGCCGAGGCGGCGTGGCGCCGGAGCGCCGAAGGCGCGGCGCCGGGATCCGATCGGATCGGGAGAGGAGGAGATAGCCAGGAGAGAGTGGATGGAATGAGTGTGTCGGCGGAGAGAAAAGAAAAAAAAAGGAAAAGAAAAGAAGGGGAGGAAGGAAAAAGGGAAAAGAAAGAAGAGGTGGAAAAAAAGAAAATAGGAGAAAAATGGTAGTCGTGTAAATAAGATTTATCTGCGATTATAGACGACGATCATTAAATTATGATCGTTTGGGTACAGGGGCATCGGAAAGGTGTTCGGTGAGAGAGAGGTTGTCAATGTCGGGTTTACAGGTAGAAACGCTGTCAATTGTCTATATGCAAAGAATTGATGTTGTTTGCATGCTTGTGTTAATTACCATATTGAATTGAGTGTTCGGGTGATGCTTCTAGGTGGAGGTTTTGATTTGATGCTCCTCCACGCATCGTCCACAGGGATAACCAGGCAAGTGCATGGTAGAATAGTGGATTGTGATGAATGCTTGCAATTAAGTTATGGTCATCATCAATCGTATGATCAGGAAGCTTGCATGAGTGTCTGAGGTCACGTTCAGCTCCGACCCGCCTTACCGTACGTTCTTCCTCTGGTCCCTTTTCCGTCGTTCCACATGTGTATTTTCAACTAATTAGATTGATATTCTACTTTGTATAGTGTGCAAATATTTAAGTGACGGGGTGGTCAGACCAACAGTGGCGATGTTTACGGCAAGGGTGACAGGAGGATGGGACAACCTGCTTGCAAATATCCCTGGTGGTTCATTTGTTCCCTTGCTGCCTAAGCACATATGTGCTAATGTGTTGATGAGACTATGATGCACTGAAGACTGTGCAGTCTGGATTGGGTACTGCAACAATTATTGTGATGGTTGATTCTTTGGTCTTGGTGTTGAGCTACTGAAGGATGTTGCTGCTAGTATCTACTGCCTTTGAGTATTTTTCCGAGTCTTCCATTGCATCCATCCAAGTCTGTAGCCTCTATCTTTCAATTCGTCAAAGTTGTGCAAGTCCACAAAATCCTTGTCAGTCAGTCGATTGCTTTACTAGCCACGGTCCATCCTCTTAGATCGAGTGTGGTCCTCTCCTTCCTTTCGCATAGCCACAGCCGCCGCTCTTCTTTTTGAGAAGTCTTTATGATGTTGTCGCTTCTCTCTGAGTCGTCGCCCCGAGTTTCTAAGGCTGCCACGCTTCTCTTCCGCGCAGCCGCCATCTTAAGCTTCGATCTGCGCCGCTATGTTTCTATCTCTCTCTATTTGGCTTGATTTGACAGTTCTCTCTATTTGCATCACCTTCCATATCCTCTTCATCGTGTTGTCGTGGTCAACTTTGCTCCCGCTTATCTCTACTTTCCTAGCTTCTGCACTTTGTGCTTTATGGGCTGCCGCACGATTCTGAATGGGAGGCGATCTTTTGGTACTCGACACAATTTTCAAAGAGCCGCACACTATGATGGCACCTTCAAAACTCAGATTTCGGATTTTTCCTATTTTAGTGTCAACCCTTCCAAATATAATATTATTGTATGTGCTTTGCATTTGAGGGGGGTGTTAAGGGTATTAGTATTATTTCCTATTGTCCTAGGGTTTATGGTTGTGTCTATTGTATTCACTATATATTTGCCCCTTTGGGCTGTGGAATAGAATTAACCTTCAATCATTCATCCCTTCCTCCTCTCATATTAACAATAACACTGCTACATGTTGGACTATGTACTATTATGTATAACATGGACATGGTGAATATTGTAAAATTTCCTTTTTACCACTGAAATAATGATATATTCCAATTATTATTGTAGCTAACTGATTAATTAATGTGATTCACCGCATAATTGTTATTTAAGATCTGATTAAAATCCGGGTCGTTTCAATATCTATTTGCTTGCATCTTTTGACTTAGAACCTTGGTCCACATATGTAGGTTTAGTACATCCATTGTGACGCTCATGCATATTGTTGTAAATTAATAGTTTGTTGGATGGAAAAAAACCTTTTTGCTTGTACAATCGGCATTATTTGTGGGCTATTCTATGACTAACTAGGTTTGCTGACACATTGCAATCTGATGGCAGGAACAGTGTAAGCCTGTAGGAGCTCCAGAAACTTTCATACTGTTAGGTTAATGGTCAGTTGGAAACTGTCTATTAGTTTAGTTCGTGTAAGATAACTAAAGTTAAACTGGGAGTGACTGCTTAAGATTTCTTATGAAACACAGAAGCGAATGAATATTTATGTTGCTGATCACCTCGCAGACCAAACGTTGAGAAATTGATAACAATTATTCAGTGAGTGCAACACAGTACTCACTTTTCATTCTTTTTCTGGTAGAGTTCCATTTTCTTTTTCATGGGGCTTTCCTCTTTTTGTTTCCATTCATTTTGCTGTTGTGTTTGAATTTTGACTTGAGGTATCTTCTCAATGCTGTCATCGTGCATTTTCAATGCTAAGATCTTTCATTCATTCAAATCACTGTAGGTCATTACGTTGGTATTTATTTGAGGCTTCGTTAGTTTGTCATCGTGTATCCTCCCCACTCCCCAGCAGGCCTTCAAAATCAATAGCAGATTGTATCAATTTCGTTTATGTTTCCTCCACATGCTTGATGATCTCTGCTTCATTAAATAATTTGAAGTGTATCATCATAATGAACGTTGTCACTTTTCTTTGAATCCCAGGAGCGCCCGGACAACTGGCGGGAGCATGCTGGTCCTGCTCAAAAGACATTTGCGAGAATCTCAGTTGCCATTTCAAAGTTTGAGCCCGTCACCGTATGTGCAAGTGCCAAACAGGTAACTGATTTTCTCAACTCTGCATCGTATGAACTGTGTTATAAACTGCTACATAATAACGAGTGGTACAATGGTATTCAGTTTCACATTTTTGTCTCTGGCAGTACTCGTATGTCCACGAGCTGATGCAACATCAGCCAAACATCAGGGTGGTCGAGATGAGCATGAATGATTCCTGGTTTCGTGATATTGGTCCAACTGTGTGTGACTTCAATTCTTTATCTTTGTCTATTCTGATTTGCAGTCCAGTATTTGGGGTTGCTAATAGTATCCCTGCTTTTTAGTTCATTACTCGTAAAGGTGGACCAGACTTAGGAATGACAGAAAAAACAATAGCGGGAATTGATTGGGAATTTAATGCCTGGGGAGGTATGTTGTTTTAAGTTGAAGTATGCATGTCTATACAATATTTTCTCATGCTGTTTATTCAGTTGTATTGCTAGTGCCAATTATCAATCCATGCTGATGTCTTAGTAGCAACTTTCAAGCAGTTCTGTATTTTTTCTAAAAGCAACAGAGGGTCTGGTTTGCACTAGGAAAACATGGAAGCACTCTTATTTTTGGAACAAGAATTTCATAGCTTCACAAGTCAATGCCTAATCACCTTCTCTGCACGATAATTCAGTGAGTTCTGCTTCTACTGTCCTGCAGGAGTCAGTGATGGTTGCTATGATGATTGGAGTCTTGACAGCAACGTTGCCAAGAAAGTAAGAAATGAATCCCTGCTTAAGAACAAATTGATGTCTTTTGTTAGTCCCTATCTATACAGATAACTCTTCCTATCTTGGTCATTGATTTCAGATAGTTGAGATTGAGAGGATCCCTAGGTTTCCACACAGAATGATTCTTGAGGGTGGAAGCATTCACGTAGATGGAGAAGGTACTTGATGTGCCATATCTTTGTCGATGAACAAACAGTTTCAGTATTTTTGTTGGTTTCTTGCTAAGAAATTGTCACATTTAAACAGGTACATGCATTACAACGGAAGAATGCTTGTTGAATCCTAACAGAAACCCCAACATGAGTAAACTAGATATAGAGAATGAGCTGAAGGATTTTCTTGGAGTCACAAAGGTCATTTGGATACCTCATGGACTTTATGGTAATCACGAAAAAGAATTTTATCACTTGAAAGTCTAAAACCACAAGATTTTTGTTTGTCGCTTCTAGAATTATGTTAAATAACCTTGTAATGATTTTCTAGGTGATGATGATACAAATGGCCATATTGACAACTTATGCTGTTTCATTAGACCTGGTGTGGTCCTCTTGTCATGGACTGATGATGAGAACGACCCACAGTATGAACGATCAGTTGAGGCACTATCAACTCTCTCTCAGGCTGTTGATGCAAAAGGCCGGCAGATTGAAGTGGTAAAAATCCACGTACCAGGGCCTCTGTACATTACAAAGGAAGAGGCGGAGGGTGTTGATCCAACAGTCAGTATTACAGCTACACTCATTAATTATGGGTCCTTTGCAAGGCTGATTTCAGCCATTTCTAAGAACGAACAATGTATGACTGTGTTTTCAGGGGCATGCTGTACCGAGGGAGCCAGGCAAGAGATTGGCTGCCTCATACGTAAACTTCTACATAGCGAATGGCGGAATTATAGCACCAGCTTTCGGGGATAAGCGGGACAAAGAAGCATGTGAGGTTCTCCAGAAGGCATTTCCTGATCATGAGGTAAGCTTTGCTGCCCTTTTCACCTGAAAAATTAGGCATCCACGCTGCTTTTTGTGAACTGCCACAGCTCAAGCAAGCAATGACCGGTAGTTATGACAAAAAAAAATTGTGACAGTGGATACTTTATTTGACAATACAGTAAGGTATCATAAGATTCCATACGAGCTTAGATGATCTGATGGAACCTGTGAATTGTTGGCTGACAGGTTGTGATGGTGGAAGGCGCAAGAGAGATCGTGCTGGGAGGTGGAAATATACACTGCATCACGCAGCAGCAGCCGGTGCGCCCGTCATAGATGATGAACGCTGAGGCAAAGGCGAACATACTCTGCAGTAATAATCCAGTAATTTATTACTCACCAAATGTTGATAGATTGTGTGGGGGCGAGGCAATACTGATAGTGATTTTTGTTACATATGGGACGTCCCAAGCATCATGCTTACACTATAAATTGCATTGCCGACCAATAGATATGTGTGATTGGCCGGTATCAATTTGATGGAAGAAACAAATGCCGATAGATTGTGTGCGGGCGAGGTAGAGGATACTGATGATTGTACGCATATCTAACGCCCGCAGCATCTTGCTTGCCCTAGAAATTACATTGCTGGTCAATAGATATGTCTGATTGGCCAATAGTAACTGCCCCTTTTTACTCGTGTGACAGCATCAAGAGAATACTTACGCGGGGCAATCAGATCGTAACTCTAGCAATTATCCGCAGTTGTTAGCTCTGTGCATTCGGTCTTGATGTATCGATCGTAGTGGCAGATAAACGGAAGGCGGGTTAGTTATTTTTTACTGAGACTTATGATTTTTGATTGCGGTTTGTAACTTTTGGACTATTTGTGTGAGAAATTACATAGTAATAAAAACTCGCGTGCGGTTCTTGCTGATATAAATGAAGTCGGTACAGTATGTACTACAATTAACTAGTAGATCTCATCTTTAAAAATATTCTACCTAAAAGCTAGTTATGGTAGAAAAATCAAAGGCAAAAGTCAAAATCTGAAAAAATAACAAGTCCAACATCATTCAGTGATGTTCTGAAAAAAGACACTGAAGGCCAGGCTATGGCGTGGCACGTGATGTCCTGAGAAAAGACTCAAGGCCAAGCTATACCTAGGGGTGGATAATGGTAACGGATAATTCGTTTTATTCGATATTCGTATCCGAGAAAACACGAATGTGGTAAGCAAAATCTGTATTAAAAAATATTCATATTCGTATTTGAGAATATTCGTATCGGTATTTGAGAGTTTTCGTATTCACATTCGTATTCGAGAATATTCATATCCGTATTCGTATTCGAGACTATTCAATTCGTATTCGATCCATTTCTAGAACCCATGAAAAATCCGTACAAATTTTGTTATTCAAAATTTGAAGTTAGGCAATTTAAAACCGGTAACCGGTAAAAAATCAGCAAACCCGCTAGGAATCCGTTTTATCCGATAATCGTATCCGAGAAAATCCGTATTCGAAAATATTCGTATTCGAGAATATTCGTATCCATATTTGAGAATATTCGAATTCATATTCGTATTGATTTTAAAAATATAGATTCGTATTCGTATTTGAGACTATTCGACCGTATCCGATCCGTTTTCACCCCTAGCTATGCCATGCTACATGGTCGAAGCATCTCTTATCTCTTTTGCAACCTTTTCTCCTCTCATTCTTTTCTTTCGTTCTTTCAGTGCATACACAGTGTATATCTAGAGCATTATTCTCTCACTTATAAGCACCTTTATAAATATCATAGAAGGTGCTTCTATATTTTTTTTAAAGTGATTTGCATAACTTTTAAAGTAGAGCTGAATGGTGGATAATAATTACTTACTATTCGTATGCTTTGATATTAGCATCATTCTTATTAGAGTAGAAAGTATATAAACACTACTCAAACGCCACTTGCATTTGAGATGGCCTTGCTACCGGTCTACCACATACCAGGATGCCACTGCCGTTTGCAGCGGCTGGGAGAAGCAGCGCCGCGCCGCGACACGACACCTTCGCGCGCGTGGCCGGCCGCACGAGCAGTTGCATGCAGCCTTCTGGAGGCGCGTGGCCGGCAGTAGCAGTTGCACGCACGCTCCGTGGGTTGTTTGGCCACGCGGGCCGCCGCTGTTCCATGGCTGGGTGCCGAGGAGCGAGCCGAGGTCGCCTTCGCGGGACCCGACTGACTCCGAGAACCCATGCGCGGGGGCGCTCGAAGCACAAGGATTTGCATGCATCGCGTTTTAAGAGTTGTGCGGGCGTCAAAAAGCTGTGGATTAGTGGGAAATCTCAGCTGTGGGCCCCACATCAAACCCTTTGTTATCTCTGTGTTCTCTCTCTGTTGGTCGTAGCCAAATGGGTAGCCCGGCACGGGCCTGGATACCTCAGGTTCTGATTATACCTGATACAGTTGGTCTAAATAAGTTACTATGCCGTGTCGTACTATGTCAGTCTATATACCTACCTTTCGACCTAGGCAGGGTACGGAAAGGGATCGGACTGACCCAAGCACGTTTAGCCAAACGGGTCACAATGGCCTATTGATTTTACTACCAATCGTAAGTAATTTTACTACTAACCGTAAGTAGTTTTACTACCATGAGTTAATTGCTTTCCTAGAGTATCTAATTGTTGTATATATGTTGTATACTCGCAAATAAATCTTTATCTTATTATTTATTGAGATTGTCATGAATTACCAAAAAGTAAAGATTGTAGAATCTAATCCCTCCATTATGAGTTAATGGTAAAGTTTTGGTAATTAATGGCAATTGGTTTGTGGAGTAATATTTTTCATAAGTTAGATGAATACGTTAGGCTTGACATATGAGGATGACTTATGATAACTTCATTTATTGAAGATCATCAAATCAAGATACAGGGTAGAAGATGGCTTCATGAATTGAAGGCCATCAAGAGACGGATGCATCATGTATTGATGCACATCAAGATTCCCAAGAGGAGATAATTATGAGTTGATCATCAAGTAAAGAGAAAACCCATCATACGTTGATGGAGTTCAAGTGAAGGATGTATCATAGGTTGATGCATATCAAGACAATGACCCGGACTTGAAGTTGATATGTGTGTCATCAAGCTTTAAGAGGATGCGTAAGGCAAAGGTATGACTAGCTAGAGTTAAGGGTATGTTCCTAGTATTTTACCGGTCTTGATGTTTGGTTGAAAGACCAGGTTGCTAGTATAGAATGCCGTAATATTAAGAGGGGTCGCGACTAATAGCTTGAACGTATCATGTGTTGATGGTTCATTTACTTGCTCTAGCTCTCTCCGTGGCATGATACTAATATTTTCGAATGTGTTTTAAAAATGGTTGTAACTCATGTATAAGTTCCTTGTGGCATGTGACTTAAAGTTTGTGAATGCATTTTTGCAAATTATTGGAGTCCATGTTTTTCCCTCCTTGTGGTATGATTCTAAAAGGCTGGCGGTTGTGTTCCATAACCTACTCAAAATCTCATACCATCCTTGAAAGAAAAATATTCAATCTGCAATTTGGCTGTAAAAATTCCTCACATGAAGATGCAGTGTTGTGTGCTGTCTGAAAAACCGGTCTGATTGGCATGAGTGAAGCGGTCAGACCGGCCTAGAGGTTTAACCGAGCAATGTGGTCGAGCTAACGTGGTTAAACCAACGTAGTCGAATCAACATGGTCGACACAACATGATTGAACTAACGCGGTCGGCACAACATGATCAAAACTAGCATGGTCAAAACCAGTGTGGTCAAAGCGGTTTGACTAGCCCACAAGTGGCGATCTGACTGGTCCCCAGTATAACCACTTGTATAGCAGTATATTTTTTCCAGAGAGTTGATTCCTTGAAAATCACAGTTGGCGGTCTGACCGAGGTTTTTGCGGTCAGACTGGACCTGGCGGTCAGACAGGTCCCTGTGTGGGTGGTCTTACCGATGGCTCGAGTAACGGCTAGTTTTATAGCCATTGGAAAAGGTGCAGTAGTACCGGCCATATGTTGGCGGTAGTACCGGACCTTGGGCTGTTTGCAGCTATCCATTGCTCCAACGGCTATTTTCTTTGTATGGGATATATACCTCCTTGTGGCCTATTGGAGGA
Source organism: Dendrocalamus latiflorus (assembly GCA_017311315.1). Taxonomy (NCBI): domain Eukaryota; kingdom Viridiplantae; phylum Streptophyta; class Magnoliopsida; order Poales; family Poaceae; genus Dendrocalamus; species Dendrocalamus latiflorus. The sequence continues at coordinate 26,185,616 of CM029656.1, forward strand.
TGTGGCTGGTTCCATTTTTTCATCCATTGAGCTAAGAGCAAGCTCTCTCCCTTATTTGTGCATGTGTTGCACTTAGTGAGTGTGGAGAGGTATAACCTTTTGCATGTGTTACACTTGTGGTGGACTTTGTGTCCTTGAGCTGTGATTCTTGATTCGTTTAAGTGAGGGTCTTCGACTTGTTACTCTTAGAGTTTGCTGACTCCTATGCAGCTTCGGAGGTGTGGTGGTCCAGTGATCTTCTCAAGAAGGTTGTGAGAAGGCCTTGTGCGTTATGAGTGGTGTGGTGCTCGCCATATCTGGAGTGGAGAAAGAGCAACATTAGTGGATTAAGGTAGTTAAACTTAATTCATGGAGCCGGTTCAATTAGTTTAGGCTTACCTCAACGTAGACTAAGGGAGATCGGCAAGTCTCCGAACATCACGGTAAAAAGGAATCATGTCATTGTGATTTGTTTTCTTGTGCTCAATTTACATTCAAGCAATTTATATTCATGAAATTAAATTGATTGTTTGTCTTTCTAGAATTACAAACCTTTGACATAGATTTAGGTTATTGGTGCACTTAGTGGGACTAATTGATTTAGGTCTTAATTGTGCAAAACCGAATTGAATTAAGCTTCCGCACTATAAATTTGGTTATAGCCTATAAGAAATTTTAAAAATGCAAATTCACCCCCTCTAGTCAGCCTCCTCGATCTTACACACGTGCTCTATCTCGGTGACTATTCCAATGTCAGGTTCACCAACACTATCGCCCGCACCACCCGATGCCATGCCTTGGCTCTGTTCTACGCCACATCCATCAACAATCTTTCGCCTCAGTCCATCGTCGCATTGTTTTTGTTGGAGGTGGAGTTCATCGCAATTCAAGCTATTCTGCCTATTATTGATGGCATCCATATAGGATTAACAATTGGCAATTTGTTCAACGATCTGTTATCTACTATGAGTTACTGTGGCAAGATACATACATATAGAATCTAAGATAGAGTTGCATGTTTTCAACAAAATGTAATAATTTTGGGCTATGCTTGATTGAGAAGAGTTTGAAAAAAAATTAATGTTAGTTGTGGGGACAACTGATTCACCATTCGATGATACCTTAATGGTAGGTATATAATATTCTCTAGAGTTTATTATTTATTAGTGAAGGTTATACTCCAAATATGAGTTTGAGATAAAGGATTCAAAGTGCAAGAAGGAATTAATTATCTACATAGATAGTACAATGTTTGGTATTACGAGTGCAATACATTCTAGTTGTCACAACTCAATATGAGGGACCTATTGCAGATATTGTTTCTGCTCCATTGATGGCACAAAAGTTACTTTTATCTAGATGTTCTTTTACAGGAGCAATTTTTAACTATGTCATGGAATTCAATTACTTTTATAGTCAGCAGTTTGATATATATAATGGTCACAAGTGCAAGTTGCTCTTCAATGGACATCATTTGCCGAGTTATGTGTTACAGGTGGAGCATGTAAAAAGTCTATGAGATAAATTCTTCACTATAATTATCTAAGTCACAGAAGAAGTATATGAAGAAGACTGGTCTAGTTTTACTCATTGATTAGTCATATGGATTTTCAACACACAAGTATCATTGATGGTGAATTATGATTTGAGAATATTTGATTTGTTTTAGCTACAGAAGCGAATTCATCGCAAGTTGGAGATTTTGAGTGCATGATCGGAATTCGTTTCAAGGTGGAGATTGTTAAAGTATGTACAAATTCATATATGTATCTAAGTGGATACATATGCCGATTTCGTCTCAGTTTCATAATATTCTAGGACTCTTGTTTTCTAGTATATATATGTACCCTTGTAGTCGTACGGTTGAGATACACCGAAGAACCCTGTGCTTGTAATCTTTTCTCGTATAGTGATATTCCGTCTTTATTAGTTTGTGTTTTTTCTACAAGGATTTTTCACGCTAAATTAATGTCTTATGTTCTTTTGATCCTCTATATTTGCCGTGCGTTTTATAACAGCCTTCAAGCTGGACATCATGTTTAGCTCTAATTGCAAGAGCCATGCAACATTCATGTGAAAAAGGGCAACTTTGTCCCCGATGTTCATGCTTGGGGCTTCCAACTTTTACTATATATGTGTGCACAAGTGCCAGGTTTGCAGACTGTGCTATATACTTGGTAGTTTACACGTATTTGTATCAATATTGTCACCTCATCTTGTTGCTTGCTCGTATGGTCTACATACGGATCATGGAGAACTGACCTCTCAGCAGAGTAACACAGCTCAAAGTCACTTTTACAGTATGTATAGTATCGGTACAAGCAGACTTCCAGGCCCCACGGATGCTCATCAATTACAATACTTCAACAAGTAATCACAAATCATACGTTTAAGCTATACCTTTATTTCTCACCCACAGTGCAAATCACATGCCACTACCGAATCCGACAAGCCATTAACCCGCTATAGGTAAATAAAAAAGCAGGGCATATGGGAGAGAGGGACAGCAAGAGGAGGAGCAGGTAAAGGGAGAAATGAGCAACATTTGAATGAATTTAACATAGCTACAACAAGCTCAGGGGCGACGCGAAGAGCGGAACACAGACAGGAAACATGCAGGAGCAAGCACATTCAGAATTTACAGCAGAGGATTCTGTAACCCCAGCCTCGGTCTCGCCTCAGATTACCGCGGTCCGCTTTCGCCATCTTCACGGGACTGCTGTTCCACTCGGTCTGTAGTCTATGCATTGAAAAAGAAAAGGATGGTGCTTGGTCCATTAGCACATATGAGGTTATATGGTAGCATCAGGAAAACAATATCATTTAAGATGTCTGACTGATATTTCTTTAGCTCGAGGAATTTTGCATTGACTGATATTTCTTTAGCATACTATAAAACCCAAATGTAGCGATGTCCCATTCGGACGTTTACTTCAGAAAATTAAGCAATAATAGTGCAGGGCAAGAAATTAATTCTACTATGAAAAAATGTAACTGGAGAGCATCTTCACTTACACTGGAAATGCAAAGGACCGAGTACTTATGCTACTATCTGAACGAAGAGAGATGTTGCCAGAATAAGGTATGTGACCAGAGGGCGTCAGTGGACCTGACGTAATAGTAGGTCCCGAGATGCTTGATTCAAAGGGTTTCTGAATACCAGTTCGAGCCATCAGTTTAGCACTGTCATATCCATTTTGTTGAGCCACAGATCCCGTTTGCACAAGCACGGAACTCTTACTATTTGTGTTGTCCTCGCTTCTTTTTGTGCCATCCTCCACATCTCTTGGGTTGAAATCATGCACATCTTGGACGCCATCAATCTCACATTTTGGTTGGTTCTCACTTTTGACACCACAAGGCTCTGCACTGCTAGTTGACACAGATGTAACTATACTCGTTCCATGTGCTGCATCAGTTCTTATCTCGTTAACGAGATTCTCTCTCTGATCATTACTCTCTTCAGATGCTTGGACATCCAACCTACTTGAACTTGCTTCAATAGAATCTAATCTACTGTCTTCAACTCTGGCTTCATCTGTTTCAATAGAATCATGTCCTCCCAGTGCACCCTTGACGAGATCACTAAAACTATCTGTCTTTTCAACAGGACTTCCTCTCCGATCATTACTCTCTTCAGATGCTTGGACATCCAGCCTACTTGAACGTGCTTCAACAGAATCTAACCTACTGTCTTCAATCCTGGATTCAGCTGTTTCCACAGAATCAAATCCTCCCAGTGCACCGTTGACTAGATCACTAAAACTGTCTATCTTTTCAACAGGACAGATCGGTATTACAGAAGCAGCATCGACAGTTGTAGGTAGAGAGTACTTTGGTTCCCACGTATCCTCTAAAGATCCATAGGCAATAAAAGGGTTATAGTGATTAACTTGGTTCAATCCTCTCATGTGTAATGCTGCACCGACAGCATCTTCTTCAGGCATCACCGCTGAGAATCCATCAGCAGTTGACCCAACTGGACCATTGAGGTTATTGGTCTCAGATGCAATATTAGCTCCAGTTTCATGACAACCATTTGATGAAACCTGTAACGGCAGTAATCATATTCAATAATGGAGAGAAATGCTATAACTGCGAAGAAATGGTTGTAATTCAATGTGCAATCTGCATTTATTGAACCAAATAAACACAAAATGTAATACTAAGGCCCATTTCTTAGTATAGATTATAGAACCAAAATAACATATAATCTATCTTAATAAAGCATACCAACTAAAGCATGCCACTAATGCAAATTCACCAAACAACAATGACTGTGCAAGTCTTAATGGCAAGAATGAACTTCAAGGACTAATGTGGATATCATATAGATTATTTTATAAGTGTATTGGTAATACTGTAAGTAGCAGTGTACTAATCAATTGCTTCTCCATTGAGAAATGGCTCGTGATTTTCACAGGTCTCAGAAATGACTGTGCATACCTGCTGGCAATTTTTTACACCTTCATGACTTAACAACCGTTTGGAACTTAATTTCTCATCGTTTCGGTTGGTAAAGTCGGATGTAGTATGTTTGCCTTCAAGATCATGCACTTTGCAAGAAGAATATTGTTTCACAGTATTACCATCAGTAGCACATGCGACAGGTAGGATAATTATTTGTGATTTTAATTCATGTGCAGATTTAGCAGAATCAGCTCTTATTACTTCCATTGGATCACCATTTGTATCTCCCATTGAAGAAGTAAAGTTTGGGGACACCTTTTCACCTACTACCTTTTCTGCCGAAACCTTCTGATCAGCAAGCACTCCCTCATCGATGCAGACATCCTTGACAAAATTGTCACCATAATCAGAAGAAACTACTGTATCTGGCAGTTTGATCTCAACAACATCCTTGTCATAAGAAACATACTCAATCCTTATCTGTCCGGTTTTACCACCATTCTGATGCTCAGTCTTCGTAAAACTATGTTCTGATGGATTGGTCTGTTCTACCATTTTATCTGCCAAAAGATTGTGCTTAGTTTCCCTTTCAGGTTCACTATCTACTTTAGGACCACCATTGGATACAAGCTCATGAAAAACATTACTATGGTAAGGTCTTTCATCATCTGCAAGCGGACATCAAAATCATCAACCATTAAGAGTGTGAAGTGTGAACAGAAAAGACAACAATTTCACAAGGTAACAAATTGTACCACATTAAACATTGAGGGTTTCTGATTCAAACAGTCAAACAATGACTAAAATTATGATTGATGACCAACCAACGAGAAATACATGACAGGAGATCTTATTATGATGGAATGAACAAAATAGGAACTATGATAAGTTCTGCTGTTGTTTCTCTTTCAATTTAGTTGTATTTTCACTTTAATCATTTGCAAACATTAAATTTTCCTGCTGTGACAACTCTACCATCTTGTTACACCTTAAATGCACAATGTATCTGTGTTAGAGACAAAGCTGTTTCCTTAGTTAAGTAAGGGGTTGCTGGTAGTCTTGAAAGAACAAAATAGACAAATCCTAACCCATCATATTAATTTTGGCATGACAATTGGCAATCTTCCTACCAAAAAAGATCGGGATCCAGGACAAATAGATCATTGTTTTTGGGTCGCAATCAAGTCAATTCGATGGATGAGTTTAAATAAAGACTGATTGAAATGGATACATAATGAAACCTTCCCTGAGGTTTAAGGTATAGCAAATCAGAAAAGGATATCTAACATAGTCACTAAGTGACTAGATATTTCATTTACTCACGTCATGGATGTATATCTGGCACACTATACAAGTTAGCAAAGTAAGATATAAGGTAATGAATCATCTAATTCTAAAATAGGATGCTGACCATTGGGTTGATGAATGATACAGAGGGTGTTGATCACCACAAGCCCACAAATCATCTCAAAGCATATCTCATGACATAGTGTAAGAATAAAAAAAGTAACTATGATGAGGCACATTTCTCTAGCAGCTGCTTAACCTATCAATGTGCGCATGGAAACATCCAATGCAAAATTCAATTGGCGTAACAAATGGAACACATTATGCTATCAATCTAAATTAAAAACCAATTAAGCTCAGTTTTTAAAGCCCCACAAATTAGGTGTGATATTTAATTTCCTGTTGATAAATATCTAATGTTTAACGAGAATATCTGAATATATAAGATTGCAGTCTATCTACCAAGCGCCGTTTCAAAGCATACCAACCTTCGCCACCGCATACAACTTACCAGGCTACCATTATGAATCTCAGAATGCAATGCCCGCGCTTACTTTCTTGCAGCTAAGCGAATGCTATCGATACAAAAATTTAAGGCAGAAGATGATAGGTGAAATACTCATTTACCTATCTTCATGATCTTCACGGCAAGCCTAGGGCCTAGCCATGCATCGGCAGATGCCTTTGAGAACAGAGCTGCTTATCTCCTGCCAAGAAAAAGACTCAGAAGTCAATGCTCCACCCAGAAAAATCTTATGCTTTTGAGTTCAGCAGATTGCAGAACAGAAGGCTATAAAGCACCACCAACGCTAATGCCGATGTCCATCTATCGACGAACAAACGCAGTGTACTGATAAAACCAAGCACTCTACACTCCACACAGAAGCTACTACACCCAAAAGAGAATAAGAAGAAAAGGAACATTGACACAAAAGAAGAAACCATCTCACAAAACATAATGCTAAAAAAAAGCTATCAAGAGCAAGAGCAAATGTAACGACCAGGACGCCTAGCTACTTCGCATTCACCTCACCAAACAGTGGACGTTTCCTAGAAGTCAGTCTCAATGCACACACATATCACATCATCACATATGGCTACACAAAACACCAAACAAACCACTAGACTGAAGCTGCAGGTTTCTTTACACGCAGGAATCAACAGATACAGACAGAGAAAGGGGCAGAGTATCATTACCAGAGGAAGCAAAGGAAGGCCAAAGCTTGGATCAAAACGCAATCTTTCCTTTCCTCTCACGAAAGGAAGCGAGGAGGATGAACAACACAGATGACAACAGAGGCAAGAGCAACATCAGCGGCAGACATGTACCAATCCCAGCATCAAAGGGGTTCAAGAAATTGGCAAGGACGTCGAAGGAAGAACTCTGATGTGGGCTTTAACTGCACGCATCAGATGGTGCCCCGAAGGGACGCAGTAGTAAATACATAGGACCGTGCCCCCACTGCAGTAACTACATGCAGGCAAGAACCACACACCAAGGAGTAGCAAACAAGAAGAGGAGAGGGCTTGGAGAAAGATTTTATTTTTCTTCCTTTTTTGCGGCTAAAAGATTGTACCTTCAATCCTGTTTCAGAGCACAGGCATCAAACCAATGCTGTCAAATGCTACACCCGCGATTCTGTCCTATTCAGGATGGCATCCTACCAATTTGGATAAAAAATTCTCAAGAAAATCAAGAAAAATTGGGCACAAAAGAAACAGGGAAGAAGATGACCAAGACCAAGATAGTCTCCTCCACGACTCACCCACATGCAGAACCAGCAATGGACGAAGGGAAACACCACGGGAAGACCAAGAACACGAGGTGGGGGGAGACGGAGTAAAAGGATCAAGAACTGACCTCTCTCTCTCTCTACGGATAACACCGCAATTCTCTTCTCCGCCTCCACCAACAATCCGGGAGAATCGCCGGGAGCAGCGGCGGCCGGCGAGAATGGGATCGCGGCGAGCCCGAGAACCAAAAAAATTCCGAAATATATAAAAAAAATCCCGGAGCGGAGGGTGGAGACTTAAATAAACGGTGTGAGAGGCAGAGCAGCGCAATAAATTCGATGTGCTGTGGTGTCTTTCAGAAAGGAATAGGTGGTGTCGTGTATTTACACACAGGCCCCTCCAGGTGCAGGAAACGATGCCTTGGATTGCTTCAAGAACAGAACAAGGACCAGGGGATTTCTTTAGGATGTGTTTGGTTAGAGTGATGAAAGTGAAATAGGATGGGATGGAATAAGATGAGATAGTTCCACAAAAAAGGTGGAACCACATGGTCCAGCATCTAAGAAGAATATTCTTTAAATTTGCACAGGCTCATCCCACTTTGGACCATTCTATCCCACCTCATCCCTCAAACCAAACACATGGATAGGCTTGGTCAAAGGAATCATCCCATTCCATCCCACCCCATCCCTCAAACCAAACACATCCTTAAGGAGTTTGTTGGTAATCTTTTGGTGTGGTGATCAGGTGATGTGCAGGTGTTGATTTGTTATTTAGCCCTGGGAGTTTTGCACTCTAGACTCTAGTAACCTTGTTTGTACCTTGGCCCCCTCCGGGTTTATTCTGTTTTGTTACGGGGTGTATTTTGTAAATTTACCTAGGTGCTCTATATAATACTAAAGATTGTGAGTTTTTACCACTTTTGACGGTTTTTGGGCCTCTATTTGCAAGAATTATGGTTATCTCGTAGAATTTGCAAAAATATCGTATCTATTGCACAGCCACCGTTCAATTAGGGATATCAAATCCCGAAGGGTAGATAATCTTTCTCGCATGCCTTCGTCGTTATTCCCTAGTCGTAGTTAATCAATGTTAGTCAGATAATCATAATTAATACAGCTTGTATTATGAAATAAGTATGTTATAGTAATTTAGCCGTAGTTTCATACTGTTTATAATATAGTCGTAGATACGGTATTCATAATTTATTAGTGCATGGTACTTTATAGGGATTAATCAATCGTAATTAATTTAGTGGTAATTAATCAGTCATAATTAGTTTATTGCCAATTAGTTAGGGTAAAGTCATGAGTTAGTGATAAGTAATTAAGTGGTAATGAAGCTATGGTTTAATAGTGGTAAGGACGACGGTAATGAATTACTCGTAATTAATTTTCGGAGGAGTAATCAAATTATTGACAATTAATTAATTATATGCACGCTGCAGCAACATTCCTCCTCGGGGCTACGCTAGCTAAGTACTACCCCTTTCGTGGTGGCCTTTCATGCAACAAAGAGTACCACACTACCACCTTTAGATGAAGAAGCAATGGGAGGAGATCAGCCAACTAGCAAGAGCTGTTGTAGCCTGCGACAAGCAAAGCGCCTATGCCAGGAGGCCATCTCCCCGTAATGATGCCCCCCGGTAGCTTCAACCCCTACCACAACATTTCCACCAAGCATTCACCGCAAGACCTGCCTAAGGGAGTGATGTCGCCCCTCTACTGGTGCGGGGACACGTGCAAGTTTTTCGAGTCAAAACAGCGGCTGAGCCTAGGAATGCATTACTATAGGCTTGCCCTAACTACGCCTGGAACTAACCCAACCAATGTTGGGACATGGGGCGGTACCACCAACTAGTAAGGACCGGTTACAGTATATTTTTCTTGTATTTCTCTTCGAAAGCACGCACTAACTACCTCTCTAATCTACCCGTAGTCTCTGCATCTGCTATGCATGTTCCGCCAATGGATCGACCAAGAGATCTACCCACACGACTAGTGACATCTCGCCTGCGAGGAGTGGGATGTCGAGATGAGCCGCGAGAGGAGGGAGGAGCGGCGGCACAATGAAGAGCATAGAGAGCTTATCTGGTGGGAGATGCAAACTCATCTGGAGGCATGCAAGCGCAGAGAACGCGAGACTCACGAAGAGGAGCATGAGAGAAAACGTAAAAGGGTGACCAGCGAGGACTACAATGCCGAACTCGGAAAGAAGGGCAAATGGCCCCGGTCCACACAGTAGATCAGGCAATCCGTAGTATCCCCTAGTCCTACCGTCATATTTTTCATATCTCCTAAAGGCTTGTGTTTTATACATGGTCTGAATGTTTATGTCGCTCTATACCACAGTAGTAGTGAGGTTGATAGAGCTTAAAAGATTTATGTATGAAAGATTTATGTAATGCACAAAGTAATAGTTTTAGAGTTGTCTATTCTTTGCGTAATTGAAAAAAATAACCATAAAATCCTAACTCAAACAGCTGCCCAAAGCGACGAAGCGACACAAGTGCAGAGAAGGGAGGTTGTGCGGTGGCCTAGTCCCTTAATAGTGCCTCTCACCTAGAATACTCATGTCGTACTAAACTTCCCATATTCCAAGTCACATGAAATCATGAAACCCTAATTTCAAAACTCTCAAATATGATTTTTTTTGAGACCTAAACCCTTTATTTTTGAGATAATTTTGAAATATATAAAACTTTGAAAAAATTACACAATGAAGTCCATTGTACAAGGATCCTTAAAAAAATTCGTAATTTTTAGAGTTCATTTGCTACATTAAAAATTCCTACAAGTAGTCTACTTAAATGAATTGTTGAGTGAAATTTAGGATGGATAAAATTATAGAAAAAATTGCACAATCAAGTACGTGGCATCGGAAAACTACACATAAAATTTTATTATTTTTAGAGCTTATTTGCTATATGTAAAAAATCAAACAAGTAGTGCACTGAAATGAAATCCCTAATTACAATTAATTACCCTAACTAAACGGCCGCCACATGGTGGCCATGCGGCAGGGGGCACGTGTCACCTCCCTCGGGCTACCACACGATGGCCATGTGGTAGATGAAATACTTTTGCAAATTCTGTGCGACAACTGCCATTTTTGCAAATACGGATCCGAAAATCTCCAAAAGTGTCAAAAAGTCAAAGATGGTTTTTAGAAAGTTCAAAGTGTAAGTTGCTTGAATACAAGATTTTGTGTGATACTCCCTCCATCCAAGTTTATAGTGTGTATTTTTTAATGACCTTGTTCATAAATAAAGGGCATATTTCATATTCCAATGCAAGATTAGTGTGATATTCTCATAAATATGCAATTTTATTTGATATTCTCTACATGCATGTATTGAATATAGTGCTTAGATATAATAATTAGGGGGTAATTTAGCTATTTTTATTATCTCCTTAGTCTATATGACGAAAGAAAATACATCTTATAAACTTAGGCAGATGGAGTACTAAAATATGAAAGTGTAGAACAAATATATACCATTTATTGAGATGGAAATATTATTTAAAGATAGCATTCCCTTGTTTTTTAAAGATTCTATAGTAAGCTCTTTTTCTCTCGTTTGAAGATGATAACATAAATGATCAGGATTTATTTTGTGTTTTCTCATATATGCAATCACAGGCATAATCTCTATTCCACGAGCGTGCACTAGGACAGGAGGTGGTGCACGCCTGCCCCATCACGCTCACACCGCTTTCATGCCGCTGACGCCCGAATTTCAACTCAAATCTTTTTCAAACTTCGTATTCGAGTATCAAACTTTCTAATAAAGAAAAATCCCAAATCAACTTTCAATTCAATTCCACTCGAATCCGAAGTTTTCAAACAGAGAATTTCAACTTCCAACAAACAGTTTACAGAAGTTCCTGTTGAAAATATAAGCACATGTAGGTTCAATTTATTCCATAAATTAATCATGACATCATGCACGCACAATAACAGAACCATCACAGGCATAAAAGATCTAGACATGAAAACCAGGAAACTGTACATGAACAGATCTAATACGGAGAACATTACTGTTACGTACCGATGGTTCTGTTCTGATCGGTTTGCCGATGTAGACGCCGCAGGCACGGTGAGGATGACACGAAGTCGATGACGATTCACCGAAGCCGAACGACGAGGAAGATGAGCCAGAGCTACAGCGAGCAGTCGCGCAGAGCGCTTCCCAAAAACCTTATTCGCCCTCTCCCGGTGCAGGACTTCGAAGGCGACGGTTCCGGAGACCTGCTCTCCCGAACGACAGTGCACGCCGGCGGACGGGATGGAGTAGACTACGTGGGACGGCGCAGCACAATGGATGGAGGAGGCAAAACCCTAGATTGATTTTTGCATATTCTGTATGAAGGCGGCGGCTCCGTATTTATAGAAGACCAGGACGCGTGATCAAGACGCCTGCACGTTCTCCATAACTCGTAACCGAACCGGATTAGCAACCGTAACCGATCCGGATTCACCGCCACTCAAAACAGCAAAATAAAACTGCAAAAGGAAGCCGCGTCTGCGCAAGCACCTGGAGCGGATTTTGGCGGACCATTCACGCAGGTGCCGTGCGCCCGCGCCGCCTGCCCTGCCCTGCCCAGCCCAGCCCAGCCCGGCCCGGCCCGGCCCGGCGAGGCGAGGCGAGCGAGCGCGCGCGTGTTATCCTCTAGTTCTCTCCCACACATGCCTCAAGTGGCTAGGAGTGCACCATCCCTTTTAAGGTGGTCTTCCTCTCCTAGAACTAGCAATATGGTACTAAAGGTCACATGCATGCCTCCTTTGCATGAGTGGGCCTTTGAGATTTAATAGGAATTATTCTTATTATATGGGCTTGGCCCACATATAATCCAACAATCCCCCACCAGATCTCAAAGTCCCACAGAGATTTGCCTGAATTCCAATGTACTGTTTATATATCAGTATTTCGATGGAGACCGATTAAGGTTGAACATCCACCTAGAACTCCAAGCTACACTTACTCACAACTTGAACAATGGACTATGCCTTGAATTGCAAGTTTGGTGCAAGCAAGCTTCACTTAAAGACTTAACTGATACTAGGCCGCCAGTAGGCTACCCCTCGGTTGGAGCGTATAAGTCATACTCCTTGGTCTCTTCATGAGCTTAGTAGGAGATTACCCAAGATCTCCATAGACTGCGACTAACAGTCGGGCTCATATAGGTGTGTTCTTTCAAGAACGCTCTGCAGGATAGCGTCTTCGCTTCTAAAAGCCAATGGAACACATTAAGACCTTAGTCAACCTGCCTTGCAGTTTCTGAGAGTATTGCATCTTCACATAGAGAGGGTTGAAATTACTCTCCTCCAGTTAACTAATGGCTTGTTTTTCCCAGATCCTAATTCACGGGATCTCCGATCACATAGGTTGGGTTACTACCATAGATAACTCACATGGGTCTCATACCCATCTCCTTCGATGCACTATCTATCACATTCCGTGATAGTCCCTTTGTAAAGGGATCTGCCAGGTTTTTATCTGTTTGGATGTAATCCAAGGTTATAACTCCGGAGTTTCTCAATTTCCTGACAGACTTCAATCGTCGTTTAACATGCCTAGACGATTTCATATTATCCTTAGAACTGTTCACTTTAGCGATAACGGTTTGATTATCACAGTTCATAAGGATAGCTGGCACTGGCTTTTCCACCGTAGGTAGATCCATCAATAGATCTCGTAGCCATTCTGCCTCAACAATAGCAGTGTCTAGTGCCGCAAGCTCTGCTTCCATGGTTGACCTCGTCAAAATGGTCTGTTTGCAAGACCTCCATGAAACAGCACCACCACCAATAGTGAAAACATATCCACTAGTGGCTTTGATCTCATCAGCATCAGAGATCCAGTTGGAATCACTGTAACCCTCCAGCACCGACGGGTACCCAGTATAGTGAAGTCCAAAGTTCGAGGTACCTTTCAGATAGCGCAACACTCGCTCAAGCGCCTTCCAGTGATCATCTCCTGGGTTAGATGTAAACCAGCTCAATTTGCTCACAGCAAAGGAGATGTCTGGCCTTGTTGCACTAGCTAGGTACATTAGTGAGCCAATTATCTGGGAGTATTCCAGCTGATTCCTAGCAATTTTCTTATTTTTACGAAGTAACACGCTAGGATCATAAGGTGTTGGAGAAGGCTTGCTGTCAGAAAAGCCAAAACGGCTCAAGACCTTTTCCACATAATGAGATTGCAAAAGTGTAATCCCATCCTCACCTCTAACCAATTTAATGTTTAGAATAACATCAGCCACTCCCAGATCTTTCATCTCAAAGTTTTGGGACAAGAATGATTTGACCTCATTTATCACACTGATGTTTGTCCCAAAAATCAAGATGTCATCCACATACAAACATAGAATAACTCCCTCACCCCCACCATAACGATAGTATACACATTTATCTGCCTCATTGACAGCAAAGCCTGCAGATGTCAGTGTTCTATCGAACTTCTCATGCCACTGCTTAGGGGCTTGTTTCAGACAATACAAAGATTTCAACAGTTTTAACACCTTGCCTTTTTGACCTTCTACTACAAATCCATCAGGCTGTTCCATGTAAATTTCCTCATCCAGCTCTCCGTTAAGAAAAGCTGTCTTAACGTCCATTTGATGAATGAGAAGACCATGTGAGGCAGCCAAAGCAAGTAGTACTCGAATTGTGGTAAGTCTAGCAACAGGTGAGTAAGTGTCAAAGAAATCTTCGCCTTCTTTCTGAGTATAGCCCTTGGCAACAAGCCGAGCCTTATATTTTTCAATAGTACCATCAGGCCTAAGCTTCTTTTTGAACACCCACTTGCACCCTACAGGTTTGCACCCATAAGGTTTATCTGTCAGCTCCCAGGTTCCATTAGCGATAATGGAATCCATTTCACTACGGACAGCCTCCTTCCAGTAGTCTGCATCAGGGGATGCATACGCTTCTGAAATAGACTTGGGAGTGTCGTCCACAAGGTACACAGTGAAATCATCACCAAAGGATTTGAATATCCTTTGTCTCTTGCTCCTTCTAGGAGCTCCACTGTCATCCTCCTCATTGACAAGTTCATGTGTATGTTCAAAAGGTTCAGGTGATGTGATTGAACTGGGAATTATTTCAGAAGGTTGACTAGTAGTGTTATGTGTATCCTTCATAGGAAAAATATTCTCAAAGAATGTTGCATCTCGAGACTCCATAATTGTACCAACATGCATGTCAGGTACCTCAGTTTTAACTATCAAAAATCTATAGGCAATGCTATGATTAGCATATCCCAGAAAAACGCAGTCCACAGTTTTAGGTCCAAGCTTGCGTTTCTTAGTTATTGGCACATTAACTTTCGCCAAGCACCCCCATGTACGCAAGTAAGAAAGTGATGGTTTTCTCCCAATCCATACCTCGTATGGTGTTTTGTCCTTATTTCTGTTAGGAACTCTATTTAATACGTGATTAGACGTTAGCAAAGCCTCCCCCCACCATGCCTTAGGTAATCCCGCAGTATCTAACATGGCATTCACCAAGTCAGTCAACGTGCGGTTTTTCCTTTCGGCAATCCCATTTGACTCGGGGGAATAAGGAGACGTCCTCTCATGTATAATGCCATGTTCCTCACAAAATAAGTCAAATTCGTTTGAGAAATACTCTCCACCACGATCTGACCTAAGTCTTTTTATCTTTCTATTTAACTGGTTTTCAACTTCTGCCTTATAGATTTTAAAATAGTCTAAAGCCTCATCTTTCGTTTTCAATAAATACACATAACAGAACCTAGTTGCATCATCAATCAATGTCATGAAATATCGTTTTCCACCCTTCGTCAACACGCCATTCATCTCAGAAAGATCTGAATGCAGGAGTTCTAGTGGTGCCAAGTTTCTCTCCTCGGCAGCCTTGTGAGGCTTACGAGGTTGCTTTGATTGCACACAGCTATGGCATTTAGAACCTTTGGTGATGGAAACGTTTGGAATTAAATTCATACTGGAAAGCCGAGACATCAAACCAAAATTAATATGACATAGACGTGAGTGCCAAACATTAGCCTCATCATCCACACTGCCACAAATATGGTTTACAGTCTTATTGCAGAAATCTGATAGGGAAAAACGGAACAAGCCTCCGCACTCATAGCCTTTACCAATAAAATGTCCATGTTTAGACACGGGTACTTTATTAGACTCAAATACCAACTTAAGCCCGTCTCTACATAAACGGGAGCCACTAACGAGATTCTTGTCTATAGAAGGGACATGCTGCACGTTCTTCAGCTGCACGATCTTTCCCGAAGTAAACTTCAGATCTACCGTGCCAACACCATGAACAGTAGCATGTGACCCATTCCCCATTAGGACGGAGGAATCTCGGGCGACCTGATAAGAAGAAAACAACGAAATATCAGCACACACATGTACATTAGCTCCTGTATCAATCCACCAATTGGTAGATTGACTAACTGAAAGAACAGTAGGTAAATTACCATACCCAGTCCCATCTCCAGTCTTGCCAATGGTCACGTTGACAGACTTAGAAGTCTGTCCTACAGGTGCCTTCTTTCCTTTGCGTTGTGGGCACTTCTTGGCCATGTGACCAGGCTCACCGCACACAAAGCAAGTTCTATCATCCTGATTGTTGTTGTTCTTCTTCTTCTTGAAGTTGGTTGTCTGTTGGGCTTTGACAAATTTCCCTTTGTTCTTGTTTGAGGGTTTCTGTACCACATTGGCACTAGACTGCCCTCCATCACCCTTAGACACAGCGTCCTTTTCCCGAGCTTTCTCCTCAATTTCAAGAGACCCAATCAGATTCTCAACAGAATATTCTTGTCTCTTGTGTTTGAGTGCTGTTCCGAAATTCCTCCATGAAGAAGGTAATTTCGCAATAATACATCCAGCCACAAACTTGTCGGGTAAGGCACACTTCAGGAGTTCGAGTTCCTTGGCAATGGCATGTATCTCATGAGCCTGATCTACTACAGAACGGTTATCAACCATCTTGTAGTCATGAAATTGCTCCATGACATACATGTCATTGCTGGCATCAGTAGCACCGTATTTGGAATTCAGTGCATCCCATAACTCCTTTGCGTCTGTCATGTGCATATACACCTCGCACAGACGGTCAGCAAGAACACTAAGAATGCATCCAACAAAGAGAGTAGTGGCAGTCTCGAATTCTTTCTGCTTTTCAGCATCAAGAACACCTTCAGGCTTGCCATTACTAACCCAGAATACATTCATAGCAGTAAGCCACAGAGTGACCCTGATCTGCCATCTCTTAAAGTGCACACCGGAGAACTTATCCGGCCTCAGTGCATCGGCAAATCCAGCCATAGTAAAACCACAGTGCCTACAATAAGGTTTTTGGATTGTTGAAAATATAAGCACATGTAGGTTCAATTTATTTCATAAATTAATCATGACATCATGCACGCACAATAACAGAACCATCACAGGCATAAAAGATCTAGACATGAAAACCAGGAAACTGTACATGAACAGATCTAATACGGAGAACATTACTGTTACGTACCGATGGTTCTGTTCTGATCGGTTTGTCGATGTAGACGCCGCAGGCACGGTGAGGATGACACGAAGTCGATGACGATTCACCGAAGCCGAATGACGAGGAAGACGAGCCAGAGCTACAACGAGCAGTCGCGCAGAGCGCTTCCCAAAAACCTTATTCGCCCTCTCCCGGTGCAGGACTTCGAAGGCGACGGTTCCGGAGACCTGCTCTCCCGAACGACAGTGCACGCCGGCGGACGGGATGGAGTAGACTACGTGGGACGGCGCAGCACAATGGATGGAGGAGGCAAAACCCTAGATTGATTTTTGCATATTCTGTATGAAGGCGGCGGCTCCGTATTTATAGAAGACCAGGACGCGTGATCAAGACGCCTGCACGTTCTCCATAACTCGTAACCGAACCGGATTAGCAACCGTAACCGATCCGGATTCACCGCCACTCAAAACAGCAAAATAAAACTGCAAAAGGAAGCCGCGTCTGCGCAAGCACCTGGAGCGGATTTTGGCGGACCATTCACGCAGGTGCCGTGCGCCCGCCCCGCCCCGCCCGGCCCGGCGAGGCGAGCGAGCGCGCGCGTGTTATCCTCTAGTTCTCTCCCACACATGCCTCAAGTGGCTAGGAGTGCACCATCCCTTTTAAGGTGGTCTTCCTCTCCTAGAACTAGCAATATGGTACTAAAGGTCACATGCATGCCTCCTTTGCATGAGTGGGCCTTTGAGATTTAATAGGAATTATTCTTATTATATGGGCTTGGCCCACATATAATCCAACAGTTCCAACTCGAATTTCACTTTCAAGTGGGGGATTTTTGCTATTACCTTGCTGTTTCAGAAAGAAAAAAAGAGAACTTTGAAATCATCCTCACCCTGTGGCGCGCAGCGAGCGGAGAGTCCAAGGCGGGATCCGTAGGCCTTGCTGGTGAGGAGCACAACGGTGACACCATATGTGCCCGGCCAAGCTCACGAGGTTGCATCCAATGACAGAACTAGAATTTAGTTATGTCCCGGGGTTCAATGGTGAAATGATTTAGACTATTTAGGTTGGACCATAAAAATGTTATCCAGACTAGACTGAATTTATCTGGGCTGTATGCTAAATATTTTTTTCACACTCCGGGCTGAAGCCTACCCTACCCAGGGTGTGGTTTCGCCCTTGGTTGCATCTAGGGTATTCCAAACAAAGAATGGAGAAAATGATAATGGGAGCAGGGGCTGCGCTATCTTAGGTTTGTTTTTTTAACTGTAGCTTACAACTTTTTATTATAATTTATTAGTTTAATAAATAGTAATTATTAGGAGAAGATAAAAATCATTGAAAATCCAAAAGAATTAAGCCCCGCTCGTTTGGGCTTACGCTTCTGGCTTCCGGCTTATTTTTCACTATTCCTAAATTTACCTTTTTTCTCACTTTTTGGATTTTTTTTTACTTTTTTGCCGGTTCTTTTTTTCCCGTATTCGTTTACATTATATGTGCAGGGCTAACCTTTTTTCTATTTTTAAAATTTTTAAAATTTAATTATGCCAAATAAGCCACCATCAACTATAATATAATTTTAACCAGCTACAATAAAAATTCAGCCATGCATCATAAAAATTTAACCTAATTAAGCACCACCTAACTGCGGTTGAGAGAAGCTAATATACAGGGCAGGCCGACCGCATCGCGTGAATGGGAAAATAAGTTGGCGCCACCCACGACGCGGTCGGAATTCGAGCGTCGTGATACGCACGCGTAGATAAGCGTTTTCGCTCAATCAAATACACCAAAAGTGATGCATTCTCACGCTTTCGAAAGAATACTGTTAGAAAGACCAAGGCGATCTTTGATTTTTTGGAAAGAAAAAATGTACTTCTATATCTAACCGAAATAACCGTGGAATAGCAGCATAGTAAGAGATCGATTGCATCGCAGTAGTAGCAGTACTTCAATGAATATTTCTAGGACGAGATTGCACCGGGCACGTATCTTTCAGATGCTGCACTGTATCTTTGCACCGGGTACAACAGTGCAGTATCTTTGCAATGACATGGAAATCTTTGATTCAGTGCAGTATCTTTGTACTGTTGTACCGGGCACGTATCTTTCAGATGATACGCTTCAAAACCATGAGTAATTGCAGGAGAAAATAAGGAAGTAATTACAGAAAGGTCGAGTTGTGCATGAGAAATGCCTAAGACGAGGTCAAAGAAATGAAGGCATTGTCCCGCTCGGTTGGGCTGAAAAATGGTGGCTTATGGCTGAAATTATACTATAGCTGAAGGTGGTTTATTTGGCGTAATTAAATTTAAAAATTTTAAAAATAAAAAATTTGTTAGCTCATCACGGAGAACACAAACGAATATGAAAAAAAGAACCGGCAAAAAAGCTAAAAAAAGCCAAAAAATTCAGAAGAAAAAAAGAAATTTATGAATAGTGAAAAATAAGCCAAAAGCTTAAACCAAAATAAGTGGGGCGTAAGGCTGGGTTCTTTGGCCTTTTGATTTATGCTATAGCAACTAGTTTTTAAACGATATGTTCTTTTAGGACGGATTCTACAGGTTGACTGACACTATACTAAATTCATCTATATCAACTAAAATCACATATGAGTATCTCTCTTCGTACTCTCTTTTACGAACAATTAAAATTCAAAATTTTAAGTCAAAATTCATAACAAAAAAATCACTCTAATTTCGCCGGAAAAGAGCAGCAGGAAAAGAGCCGAACCAAACCGGTAGGAGGAGACAGCTCGGCAGCATTTAAGTATTCTAAAGTCTAAACTACCTCTATAAAGCCCCAAATTATTACACACACAAGAACCACCATGCTGCATCAACCAAAGGTCTCCTTGAAGAGAAGCCTAACTCAAGGGTGTAGTTAACAATGTGATTGATACGAGCGAAGTTTAACCAAAGGGTATAGCTAATAAATGCATGACTGATACAGGTTTTTAGGTTGTCTCTAAATATGAGTACGTTTAAGCAAAATTGCTTTAGGTTTTCTGTACACAATCGGACTGTATATGTTTGTCCATAGGGCTCACCTATCAACACATGTAGATAACAAGTTTATCAATAGGTAGTAAAACCTTTATTTGCATGTACACATAACATATTTCCCAAGCATATACGACATGGCTTCTGCAAATGTCACTTTCTAATGACACACCGAAGAACCATATGAGAAAATTTTGTTTAATATTGTAATGAACTATTACAATATTTCTAGAGTGGTTATTCGAATTTATAAAAGACTACATTCAGGTTAGGCTGTTTACTAGAATATTCAAGTTAAGTGGTCTGACTGCCTTATTTGGGCAGTCAGATCGGCAGGCTTCGACCACGAATGATAATCGAAGGCGCAGACCACGATTGGTAGTCGATAGTTCGAATGGTCTTGTGTTGGGCAGTCTGATCGGCAGATCGACCACGGCAGAACAACTACGGAAGGTCGAAAGCTACAGTGTCTGGTTGATGGTCGATAGCTACAGTAACCGATCGATACTCGGAAGCTACAGTGCCTGGTTAGCAATCGGTAACTACAATTGGTAGTCGTAGACTTGCGATCTGTTGTCGTAGTCGTAGGCTTTACGATCGGTTGCCGTAGGGCTCACGATCGGTACTCATAGGCATCGAATGTTTCAATTCTTTTATCTTTCAAGTACCTCGAGTACTCATGTCAGACTGACCAGCGGTCTGACCTGCCTGTGCATGGCAATCAGACCGGTTTCTCTCGGTGGTCTGAAGTTGTTTTTTTGCAAAGCATGCAAATTGAGTTCTGGATTGAGTTAGGGTGTCTTGGGTCATTACATTAAGATTGCATGTTGCATATTTTGGCTAACGTGGGTTAAGTTATGAAGAACTTATACCTAAAAACGATTTTTTTTGTTTTTGGATGTGCATGGCCGCTTGGAGTCACCATGGTCAACAACAAGGATCAGGGCTACGCCCAGGGAGGAGCCGAGGCCCAGAACAATCAAGGATGCCGAGTGAGATGATGAGCTCAAGCATGGCTTGAGAAAGGTGAAAAATATTAAAAGCGAAGTCAAACATTGGCCAAAATACCGGAGTCTGCCTTAGATCAAAACCATGGCACGTGGGTAGTGCGTTGGAGAGCAGTTTAGGTCAAGGTGGAGCTGGTTTGATTAAGACGGATTAAGCCTAAAGATTTAACAGATATAGGCTTATATGCTTTAAAAGCATGCATAAGTAAACATGTGTGAGCAAAACCTGTGTGTAGGGGTTAACGGATTTCTCCATTGTGATAATGAATAGAATCTACTTAAGGGCTAGGTGTGGCTAGTTGCCCATCTATTTAAGGGGTTAGAATGGAGACATGTGGTTAACCATCCAATCCATCTCTCTTGTGCCTTCATGTCTAGAGTTAGGGTTTGAAAGTGAAGTGCCTTGTATGCTCTTTGTCCTTCAAGGTAGAGTGGCTGTAAAACTTTCTTCCTCAACCAGCAATAGAATCAATCTTTTGATCATCTTCATGGCTATTTCTTGTCTTAATTGATTTTCTCTTGATTTGGTTTGTTTTTCCTCTCCTCTCCTCCCTCTTCTTGATCTTGCTGTGCCAAGAACGTATAAAAGATGGATATAATATCAGAAAATCTATCTCCATCATTCTAGGCACTTTGGTAGCAAGTTTATCAAGAAACTCTGTTTTTGCACTTTTTGATTTTTTAGGTGATTTCTTGATCTAGGGGTTCTTGGCTTGATTATATCGGTGTTCTAACTTGTTGTGACATGTGGGAGTGTATCCAAAGCCATCTTTACTATCCTCTACCCACGAGCAAGCCCTGATCATTGATTTAGGTTTTAGGTCACTTTTGGTGCATACTCGCTCAAATCTCAAAAAGATCTCAACTTTGATGTGAGCTTTGCAATCTATGGATGAAATAGGCTTCTAAGACCTTAAGCAATATGTGTACAAAGTTTCACGGCTTTTGAATTTTTCAATCAAAAGGTATGTGAATTTGTGATCTCGCGGTCATACTGAAAACCCTGTTCTTCAACTTGTTTCGACCACTTTTGTTTTTAACCACTCACTAGTCATAGACTACACTCGTCGTTTTTCGATTTGCTTCGACCATTTGGTTTTCAATCACTTACTGGTCGTCGGCCACACTTATCATATTTTTAGTTGGTTCGATCATATTAGTTTTCAACCATTCACTTGTCATCGACCACTCTAGTCTTTTCGACCACTCACTGGTCTTTGACCACACATTGATCTTCAATCACTCTAGTCTTTTTTACTACACTGGTTTTTTCTCTATCAAGTGAGTCTTTATGGATTTGTTCTTTACTCTTAATCTTTGTAGCTTTTCATAGTTATTGGAGTAAAGATTAGAGAATACTTAAGGAAAAATTTAAGGCGTCGTTCACCCTCCTTTATTGTCATTTTCGGTCCTACACATACAATGAGATTGAGATTATCATACCAACAATGTTTAAACGTTCAAACACATTTTGACAAAGTAATGGAAATACAATATAACGCTGAGCTCCGCATGAAAACTAGACAGTACAGAACGGTTTGAAGCTATTACCGAGTTCAGCCAAATGAAAACCCTATTTAGAACACGAGAATTCTGTATTATGTGGGGACATTTACTCTTGTTCCACTCGACGTAGATAGGTTCCTACAAAATTTCTGAAAATCCTACGCTTCATACAAGTCTAGATAGGTTTTGTAACACTATACAAGCCTAAATAGTTTCCTGCAAGTTGACACCTTACCTGACCAAATCTAACAAAGGACCATACTATCAGACATCAGAGACCCCCCCCCCCCCCCCCCCCCCCCCCTAAAAAAACGCAGCGACCTTCCGGAGATCCTTAAGAAACTCATCATTTTGCGGTGCCCCCAAGGAGCCCTTGTCTGGGCCAAAAAGAAAAGGAGAGAGGGGAAATGATGCCATTGACTTGCGCACCTCTAGGCAAAGAGAGGGGTAAACCGGATGATTGGCTGCTGCCGAGGCCACTATGACTATGGGGTGGCGATGGCATTGCGCTCTCTGTCCGGACACATCTGTTTGACCTCAGACGGCTTGCCATGGCGCATGCCATCATGTCAATCCGATCTTGTTTTTTGATGTATGTTCCAGCCTACGAAGACAGCTTCCCTGGTTCCCTCCTATGGGGCTGAAGGGAGGTTTGTAATTGCGATGTGTCGAGGCTAGAGATCAAGTCATATCTTTCGGCACCATTTTAAAGTAGCGGCTATCTGATCAGAAATCAAGCGGCTCGAAATAAAAAAATGGGCGGTACGACGACAACCTTGATGTGTCGCGCTTGGTAAACTTGCTCTTCTGTCGTGTGATGGCCATACTCAAATTCGAAAGCGGTGCACTTTGAGATCCACGGCTAAAGAACACGGATCAATTAACTAGAATAGAATACCTAAGAATTATATTCGTAATAAGCTAGTACTGCGTTTCTGTTGAAATTGCAAATCGGAGTGATCCATGAGACTAAAGAATCCTATTTTTGTTTCGAAAATATAATTGTCTTTTCTCTTTTGAGAATAGGAGTAATCCTATTGAGAGCTACAGGGCAAAAGCAAGGCACTACTCTAGAACGGTAGATCCTTTTCCCTCTTGCGGGGACAGAAGAGGCAAGCCTGCAAGTTGAAGGCGAGTTGATTGGCGGGGCAGGCAACACCTCAAAAGGCAGAAATTGGCACGAGCATGCAGGGTCGATGTAGCTGTGGGGCCAAGGGGATAACAAGTGCAAGCATGGCTAGCTACCAAGGACAACATAGCATTATCCTGTGGAGAGGACAGTTTCACTGAAAGTGTGGGGGCCAAAACTTAATAGTAGTAAATACTTTGAAGATAGTTAAGCACATTTTTAGTTCATTTGCCATTCTTCAGCCTAGTCAATGTGATAATTAAACAGACTGTCAAGTGTCAACCCAACCTTCCATCACGCAAAAATTGATCTAATTTTCCAGGCATGTAGCAATTGGGACATTACTCTTTAACAGAAGTAGTTATATTGCACACGTATTAAAGCGCCTACAAATCCTTTTGTAAGTTATCCATGGCATCCTGATCACGCTTGCATGCGTTACCTTATACCACACCACTTGCGCGACGCTGTCAGTGTCATGTGTGTGCTCTCATACGCAACAAACTTGTGCGTCTTTCGGCTCTTGTTGGGACTAGAAAAGATGGTTTCTTTGTAGGAATGTGTTTTCATACTTCCTTCAATAGTGATTTACATAATTTTAAAGTATAATGAATAATAGATATATGTTACTTACCTCTTCATTTGCTTTGAGATTAATGCTACTTTTGTTAAAGTGAAAAGTATAAAAGCACTGCCCTTGCATTTTGCATCTTCACCAACCATCCAAACAAACCAATTTCAATACCAATCCTTCAATTTTCGGCAAGCATCTGTCCTTCTAAACAACTGTTCCACTTCACTCACCAACCTACATCTCTACCCCTAAAATCCACCAGTTCAGTTCTTTCCTACGACCACCTCAAATTGTGCCCCTAACAGTCATGAGTTTTCCTACGTCCACACTAATTCGTGTCCCCAGAAAAACCAACCAGTGAAATCAACGATCAAAGATCAATTCCCACCTTTCTCTCTCCTTACCCACTCATATCCAACGATCCAAATCTACCCACCACCTCCCGCTACGCAGAAACCGCTCCGTTCTCCGCCTCCCCCGCGCCTCCCCCTCCTCCCCCGCGCCTCCCCTCCCTCCGCCTCCCCCATCCTCCCCTGCGCCTCCCCTCCACCGTGCCACCCTCATCCTCCCCCATCTCCGCCTCCCCCGCGCCTCCGCTCCCGCCGCTCCCCCGTTCTCCGCGCCGCCTCCCGCACCCTAGCTCGCCGCCCACCATGCGCGCCTCCGCCGCCCCCATGGAGACCTCCTCCTCCACCCGCAGATTCGCCGCCCCGGACCCCGGCTCCAAGAAGCAGATCCTGAGGCGGCGGTCGACGAGGACCAGGCCGCGGCGCGCAGTGGCGGGGAGGGAGCGGAGCGCGGAGTCGGGGAGAGGCTCGATGTCGTTGGGGAGGTCGGCGGGGAGGCGGTCGGAGACGAGGGAGATGGAGGGGAAGGGGGAGCGCGGGAGGCGGAGGCAGTGCTCAAAGCGGCGGACGGGGGTGCGCTTGAGGGTGACGAGGAGGTAGATGGGCTCCGACATCCGCGCCTCCTCCTTCGTCCACCACCACTCCCAGTCGCCCTACCGCGACCAAAAGCTCGCCGCTGCCTCCGCCGCCCGCCTTGGCCTCTCGCCCACCCGCGTCGAGGAGGTCCTCTGCATGGCCAACTCCGCCATCGGAGGAAACCTCGCCTCCCCGGGCACGCTGGTACGGCTTTACAGGGACAATGGCATGTGGAAGAAGGCCACCGAACTCATCACGGAGATGCTGGAGCTCGGGGTGGAGCTGGATGTTAAGATCTACAACGGCTTGATCGATACACTCGGCAAGTATGGACAGTTACCGGACGCACGCAAGGTGTTCGACAAAATGCGCGCAGAAGGGGTCAAGCCGGATATTGCTACTTGGAATACTTTGATTTGATGGCGTTGTCGGGTTGGGAATATGAAACATGCTCTGTGATTCTTCACCGCAATGCAGGATGAAGTGATGTACCCTGACCCTAAAATCTTTATTACGATTATTGCCTGGTTGGGGGGAGAAGGGGAAGTGGGATGAGATCAGGAAGCAGTTTGATGGCATGAGGAATCGAGGACTCAAGGATAGTGGTGTAGTATACGCAGTTTTGGTTGACATTTATGATCAGTATAGCCATTTTCGTGATGCCCATGAGTTGTGTAACTGCTCTCAAGGCTGAAAGTCTGCAGCTTTCGCCTAGCATCTTTTGTGTCTTGGCCAACACTTATGCTCCGCTCAACAGGTTAGTCTACCTACTGGACATAGGTGAAATCAACTCCGCATAATGGGATGATAGTTGTCAATGTCTTCTTATGCAGACCAATATTTCCTGTCAAAGTAATTATGTTAATTTTCCAGAACAATAAATCGCAGTCCTGTTCTTTTTCAGTATTAAAACACAGTTCTAAGTCTGGAATATTGTTTTCCATAAATAATTCACTGGATCTCTAGCCTTTTTATTTTTTGTTTACCAGTTCAATGCCATACCTGATGTTAAGTTAAATCAAATTTTCATAATTAAAATCTGTTATATCCAGAAATAAGAATACCCTGTCATACAGTTATATTTTACTCAATAGATTCTGCATTTTGTGTTTGTCTAAAAACATAAGTGATCTGACTTAATTGAAGTATGATGCCATCTGGTTTAGCGCTTCAGCCAAGCCAAGCTTCTTCAAGATGTAGTATTTGACATTCAGTTTTCTGTTAAGATCGAGTAATTTGCCTTGCTCACTACTGTATAGGTTCATAATGCTTTGTTAGTTTAGTTGCTTTTTTCCTTGAGAAGAAACTTAATTGGCCCGGAAAACATCAACATCTGCCTTTCCCTATGCATATCTGCCTGTGTGGATCATACTGATCTATCTCTTTTCAGGGTTTGCGTGAACAAACTGTAAATGTTCTTCGATTGATGGAGGCAGAAGGAATTGAGCCGAGTCTTGTTATGCTGAATTTCAGGAGAAACTGTAAATGTACTGCTGGAAGGCATTTGAAGGCCCTAGCTGTATTCCAGCATATCAAGGATAGTGTATGTACTTTCTCCTAAAATTTCCAATATTTTATAATGGTGTATACATTAATGGTGTATAGGTTCATAATGGTGTATACATTAATGACTTAAAATGTTAAATGAAGGTAATATTATATTCTTCATCCTACCCAGATATGCTGTTGAGATTTACAACTGCATGTGTTACAGTTTCATGGTGTTCTTTAAATGTGCTTATTACTTTGTTCTGTCTTATGATTTATAAAGATCTATTTTTGTTGGGTTTGTTTCTCCAGGTAGATGGTAGTGCGCTTCATGTAATACTGTGTCAATATTGATTAATGAATTGATCATCTAATTTATGACTATAACTGGTCCCAAAGTTTGCTTTACTGATGAGCATCATGACCATGCTCATCTTTGAAAACAATCATGACCATGCTCATCTTTGAAAACAACTTGCTCTCAAATTGGTCCATTTAAAATGTCAGAAATTTTAACATGTATTAATGAACAGGATTTTAATGCATTTCCGGATTTTGAATCACATCATGTTGCAGTTTTTTGTGGCAAGTTTGATTTTGCACTGCTAATTTGATATTATTTTTCCTACTTATGTTTGCCCTTTATATATTGGTTCAAGTGGATACAATGACCAGTGTCGATTAGTGCCCCCTGTTGATGAAGCTTCTCCCTTTTTCAGGAATCACGTGATGGTCAGAGCATGATGGAGTTTCGTCGCAGTCTTCCTGCTTATAAAGAAAGGCAAACACTACTGGAAGCTATATCTGAGAATCAGGTCCTGTTATTGTTCTAGATATGCCTTTGTATGTGACAAACAAACATATCAAGTACTCCCTCCATTCTGAAACACTTGCCATTTTCCCAATCCTGAGGCACCCCCCACCCCACCCACCCCTATTGACTCTACCCATGTCCCCTAAGTATTTGAGGACAGAGGGAGTACTAAATTATGAACAATTGTTATTCAGAAGATGTGCAGTGAGAGTTGAAGAATAGTCACGATGAGAGTCAAGCTTGGTCAATGATGGATTTTTCAAAACCCCAATTCGTTTGTTTGTGGTGATGAATCATAGCATGCACATTGGAAAACAAGCATTAAACTAAGTTATATAGCAAACCAGATTAGCAATTGTACTTCTTTGAAGCCAATTAATGTACTTATCAATGTGAAAAAATGGTATCTTCTACTTAATCCCCAAAGTTAGAATAACTATTGAGGTAGTCGTTCTGCCCTTTGTTGATTTTTTTCTTTTATTTATCAGATATATTTGCCTATCTTTGTCTGTTCTACTTTTAATTTCCAATTTCCAATTATGTATTTTTTATATGTGCATTCTTCCATTTATCTTGGAAAGCCAGTAAATCATATGGTTTTCTTATTCAGGAAATTTGCTCTTAAGACCATTTTTAGCAAAAATATCTATTAGATTTGTTAGTACATAGTCTAAAACTTCTGAGTAGCTCTATCAAGCATCAAGAGTCAAGACAATTGAGTGCTAACATGTCTTGTTTGATTGAACAGGTGGTTGTAGTTTCAGGTGAAACAGGCTGTGGCAAGACAACACAGCTGCCGCAGTACATTTTAGAATCGGAAATAGATGCTGCTCGTGGTGCTACTTGCAATATTATTTGCACTCAACCTAGACGAATATCAGCCATTGCTGTTTCTGAAAGAGTTGCTGCTGAAAGAGGCGAAAAAATCGGTGAATCGGTGAGCTACTTGTACCTGTAGTGTGAGAAAAAAATTATTTTCCATGTGGAGATAATGGTTTTGTGGTTGCCAATGGGGAATCTGTGTGTATTCTTGTTGGAGGATGTTGTCCAAGATAGTTATTGCTGTCCATCTGTAGGTTGCCAATTGGCCAGTAGTCCATTGCTGCAGTTGGCTTGATTATGTTATATTTTCTTATAGTTTGCGGCATAGTCCATAGAATCTGCTTATGTTGGCATGCACCTTTTTCTCTAGGATATTTGTTTTGTTTGAGTAATTGCGGTTTTTGGTTGGGGGGGGATGCATTATATGCGACTTCATACCTTGGAAGCGGTTTATGATTTTT
This sequence comes from Dendrocalamus latiflorus, assembly GCA_017311315.1. NCBI lineage: Eukaryota > Viridiplantae > Streptophyta > Magnoliopsida > Poales > Poaceae > Dendrocalamus > Dendrocalamus latiflorus. The sequence continues at coordinate 26,214,235 of CM029656.1, forward strand.
CCATCACTCCAAATGGTCTGCATCCACATGAGCTCAAAGTGAAAATCCACTGCCCTGTGATCATGTTGTCGCCTCCTCAAAGGATCAGTCGTTATGTGATATTTATTATGTGACAAAAATATTTGGTTATACAATATATGAGACGTGAATCTTAATGAATCTGATTGTTCATTTTATTTTTTACAAATTTTATCTTGTTTTTGCATTTTACCGTAGCGTTAGCACGGGCACACTACTAGTACATTTAGTTCAGGGGCGGCTCAACAATGGGTCAACCGGGGCTAGAGCCCACTCAACCGTTGGTTGAGACGTAAATACCCCTACAGCACCCGCATACAATAAGACCTTCTCCACAAGCCCCCCTCTATTTAAAGTGTAGTTACATGTACAACAACTGTAGAAGCTTACAACAGCCTGCTAGCACCAACCATGCATAATTTCCTTCGAACCAAGCAGGCAGTAAAGCTACAAAAAAAAAATGCTACTGAAATGTACAGGAGAGGCGATCGATGGACGTCTACATGCCTACATGGAGTAGTGTAGCCAGTGCATGCGGTGTGGTGGCTTTGGGGAAAGGATTTTGCATTGCATTGCAGCTGCATCTCATCACACGCGCGCACACGGTGTGCATGATGCAACGCGCACATACGGTGTGGGGGCCTTCGTGAGCCTGGCGTGATGGCAACACCGGCTTTTTTTGCTCACCACCGCAGGGTTTGGTGGGTGGGCTGTAGTGAATGAAAAGAGGAGGTCTTAAGCCACCTTAAGGTCAACCTTATACATTACAGGGGTGACCTTAAGCAGACCCTAAGCAAAAAAAGCTTAAGGCTGGTCCTCAAGCTAAAGACCTGGCCATAAGTATTAAAATACAATTTTTCTTTATCTACCATGTGGGACCGTCTTAAGGCTCTTTGGATTATATACACTATGGAGTTGATCTTAAGGTTTAGATGGGACCCACCTTAAGACCCTTTGGGTTATATACACTACAGATACCCTAACAACTAATCTTTTTGGACGCACACCGTTCCATGCCTGCAGGCCACCTTCGGTCCCAAACTTCCAGTTCGGTTATGCCTTCTGCCATTCTTACAATGACACAACACCTTTGCGTGACCATGCTGGTTTCCGGGACACCTACATCTCCGCCATGTAGCTTCAGTTTCTAGCTCTTTAGTCTCATCTTTTTTAACTTTTAAGTTTTTTAGTCTTTTTTCTTCTTACTTCTTAATCTTTTATATTATCTGTGATGATATAATATTTTTTATTTTGAAAGACCGACTATGATAACAGAGCAGGGGTGAATGGTGCTTCTTAATCCCCCCCCCCAAAATAGTCACCAATCCATCACTTCAATATGTACAGAGCTATAAAGATTAGTATGGTAAGTCACAAAAAAAACTAGTGATTTGAGACACTAAAAACCTACGAAAAATCAGCGGAAACAGAACTACCGCCGTTGAAATTGTGGTATTACCGCATGCTACAGTAACCGCGGTACTACCGCATTCTACAGTAAAATCAGGGTGAATAGTATTTTCAGCACAATTTCAAAAACAAAAATTGAGAGAACTTTTGATTCGTAAATCCAAATGAAATAAAACTTTACAATGATCTACTCTAGGATATTAAGAACCTATTCCAACAAGCAATCATAAAAATCATGATCAAAGTTGTGACCATTTTCAGTTTGTTGGAATGTTACACCGAAACCGAGCCAAAACCCCAAACGGTGAATACAATTTGCTTGTGAGTAGATGATGGCCAAGATGGCTCTAGTTGTATTCTAACATGTCACAGCCAGTGGCGTAGCCAGGATTTGTAGCTATGGTGGTCCATTGTCTAAAATTTATTTAACCGCTATAAATTTAACATATCGATACACAAGTATATAAATTACGAAATGCAATTAAGGTAAAAAGGACATACGAACTTCATAAAATAGACGAATATAGCTTTCTTAACATATAATTGAAATTAAATCAGTTTTACATACCCTGTGGGCATGTGCACTTTTCCTGTTCGCGGCTTATCACCGTTGATCCTGGCTTCTATTTTGCTTAGTCGCTAGCCGCTAGGGGAGAAATTAGAGAAGCTGAAAGGAAAAGGAGAAACGTGGGTACAGAGTATGTGACTAAAGGAGAATAGGGCTTTAGCTTAGGCTTAGCAATTGAGTCTTCATCTTAGAATTTTGATGTATGTACCTGCTGGCTGCTGGGCTGCTGCTCACTGCTCAGCGTTTGCCGTTGTGGTCCTCATGGAGTCGCCGCGCCGATGCTCGATGGTCGCGCCCGCGCTCGCCGTCGCAGCGTCGCCCGCCCCCCACGGCTGCTCCGCACAGCCGCACGGAGAAGAATACGAACGGGCGCAATCTGACGCAAATACGCGGCCACGCGAACTCTCGGTCTCTCGCGATGGGCTATGGCTGAAGGCAGAACGCAGAAGGCCAAGCGTCAAGCGACATACATGCTGAATTCTCCGGTGCGGACTCTATCAATGGGCTTTGGTTGGACCGAGCGCAGGGTGGTCCGCAGCCCACAGGGACCACCCTATAGCTCCGCCCCTGGTCACAGCAAACTAGAACACCGAAGAATCCCAGCTAAAAACTCTCGGATCAAGAGATGGACCAAAGAGGCCAAAATCAAGCAAAATAATGTTTTCTTGTGAATCTTGCTATCAAAGTGCCTAGATGGGTGGAGATGTATTCGCAAGGATTATATCCATCTCTTGCACATTCTTGGCACAACAATATCACAAGAGGGAAACAAGAAAGATCAAAACCAATCAAAAGTTAAGCATATCAATCAAAATCAAGAAAGACACAAGAGATGCAAAACGATTGATGTATTGCTTACTTGAGAAAATAAGTTTTACAGCCACTCTACGTTGGAGGATAAAGAGCACACAAGGCAATCACTCTCAAACCCTAACCTTAGAGATGAGAGCACACGAGATGGGTTGGATGGTTAACTTACATGTCTCTATTTCAACCCCTTTTATAGGTGGGTAACTAGTCACCTACACCTCTTAATGAACCTATCCACTATTACAATAGGAGAAACGTGTCAACCCCACACAGGTTTTACTCTCACAAGTTCATTTATGCACACTTTTCAAAACGCATAAATGTGCTCCTTAGCCTTGATCTAACCAGTTCTACCTTGACCTAAATCACTCTCCAACATATTGCCCATACGCTGTGGTTTTGATCCAAGATGGTTTCCGGTATTTTAGTCAAAACACCAAAATACCCTTCCTTGACTCAGTCATCACCAACCACTGCAAGCAATCGCTATACTTGCCACGTGTAGGTGCACCACTAGCCTACCACGCGTCACCAAATCTCTCTCATCCCGGTTCCACCGAACCACAGTTCACTTGACCCGTGTAATCTACATAGCGGCATCCCGCCGTTCGAACTCGCCTTCAACATTCCCGCCTTTTTCGTGCCATGCTTGAGCTGATCACTGTCTCACCCAGTATTCTCAATCATTCTGTGCCTCAACTCCTCCATGAGCCTAGCCCCGATCTTCACCGTTGGCCAAGATTGACTCTAAGCGACCCTGCACATCCAAAGATAGAGAAATTATTTTTAGGCAAAAGTTCTTCATAATTTGACCTACATTAGTCAAGACATGCATCATGCAGCCTTAATCCATTAACCCAGATCATCCCAACTCAATCCATGACTTAATTTCCAAAACCATGTTTTTCTGGCAAGATCGGAAGTATCTCGTCTAACACGCCGATACTTCCGCAATGCGGAACTACCGCCTCCCAAAATGGTAATTCCGTACGCTGAAAACCTCGACTAGGACTCTCTGGAAAAAACATACTGTAACTCAACTCGGTACTTCCACTAAGCGGTACTTCCGCACTTATACTTGCGGTACTTCTACAAAACGAAACTACTAGACTTATACATGTGGTACTTTCGATTTTCCTAACACTTCCAGAAGACAGCCCAAATCAAATGCAATATTTACAAAACCATTTCACCACTTCACAAAACTTACAGTGATTCATCACAACAGTATCTTGGACCTTTTCACATGGTCCTTCAATCTCTCCATTGATGAACTCATTGGCAATTCTTTAAAAATGCATATTGAAGGTGGTTTTAGAGGGAGAAAAAAGAATTTTACAAAGAAAGCTCTAAATGGTTAAAGAAATATTGCAAATAGCTAAACATGACCATTGGAGACAGAGATAGATAAAAATTACTAAGAATCATAATTTTCTTCAAAAACTTCATATCTATCAAAAGTATCGAGAAATCTCACTCTAGATCCACCTGAAAGAGCAATTACACTGTTGTTCTGTTTTAATCAATATTGTTCATATTGTTTGAATGTTAGATTGATTAAAGAGGTCATTTATTCTATTCAGCAACATACATTCATGATCTGTAGCTTTCTTTAATAGCAAAGTTTAATTTAAAGTTCAAAATCTAATCTATAATTGTCATATATAATCAAGATTATATTTTGTCATGGCTGTGAGGGCTAAGATCAAATCTTGTGCAATTAGTCTTCTGAAAGCAATATATAAAATTTAAAATCTTATTAACATGCTGAATTTGGTTATACATGTTATGTTTATATTGGACATAAGTTTCCGCTTCAATGACTTAGAAAGTTTATATGTTTATATGTTGATTAAGTCATTTATATGACTTTTATATCATGCTTACATCTTTATTAAATATCCTGAAATTAATCTTGAAATTATGCTAAGACCGCATTATTTACAACATTTTGTTCATCGTTCACGTTGCTTGAAGCCTTTGACTTTCATTCATCAAATTGTGGCCACTTGAATGGCCGTGCATGTCGTTTTTAACTGCAGAGCAGAGGATACGAATCAGTAAGCTGGTTAGAGCAAATCTTATAATACAGCTTTCAGCTGGCTGTATGAATACTTACAGCTCACTTTTCAGCCTACTCATATAGTAGTTACAGCCAGCTGAAGGCTGTATGACCTACCCCTTCCTCTCACAAAGTTTCTTGGTTCTTGTGCTTCAGCTGGCTGTAAGCTTACAGCCCACCTCTCTTCTCTCTCCTCCTCTCTCTCCTCCACCTCAGCATACAGCTAACTTACAGCCTCTTTATAATACTTGCTCTAAGGCGCTTGATGGCTCGTTAGTAGTACGTCTGCTTCATTTGATGACAGCTAGCTTGGTTACGCCTTGCTAGGTTTCATTTGATGGGGATGCATGCAGTGATGCGCTCATAAATTTAAACTGGGAATCGACCGCTCAATTAAAACCGAAAAGGTCCTGATTAATTGAATGTAATCAAGAAATGCTGACAGCTTGGTTACGTGCATTGCTCCCATATATAGGTATGAGGGAAAATTATATCAAAGCAAAAATTTTATCGCAAGGCAACGATATGACTGGTAACCGCTGGTTACCAAAAATTTTAGAATTTTTCAGCCAAAATTTTTGAATTAAAATTTAAAATTTTGATTTTTTTTGTTTTAGATGAATTTGGTTAAATCCGAATTTTTTTGTCCAATATAAAATTTTATCAGCACCGCTGGTAAGGCCGGTAACTGCCGATTACCGTCGAAATTTTACCAATACAATTTTCCTGGTAGGTATAAATTAATTTTGGTTTTCTCTCTTTCAAGCCTTGCTCCAAACGATTTTAGCTTCTGACTTTTTTTTTTTTGGCTTCCAGCTTATTTAAGCCAAAAGCCATTTGGAACACTTTAGCTTCTAATTTTGGCCTTTTTTGCTTTTGCTTTTGTTTTCTTTTTTTCCTTTCCATTGTTCATAAAGATATAACAGTGTTTTTATTTTTTCTATTTTTTAATTGAATGGCTAAAAAAACTAACAACCACTACAGTATAATTTTAAGTCGAAGCTTTCAACTGGTTGAAGCAACCCCAAGACATCCACTTCAGCTGTCCTGATAGAACCCACTTTGGGTAGTAGTGAACCTAACCTAGTCAACGCAACACTACGTGTTTATTTCTTTAATTGGTCTGGTCACATGATATGATGATCGTCGTTAACCAAACTATGAATCTAGCCCCAAGTGAAGAAAAAGGCTAAGGAAATTAAGCCAAAATGCACTCACTAGATTTGATCTCGGCAATTCTTTAGGCATTGAGATATTTATTAGCTCGTTTTGCTCGGAAAAACATATTAGCTTGAGTCTTGTTAACCAGATCAGATACTAGTATTCTGGAGATAGAGAGAAGACATCAGATCAGATCTGCAGGCGCAACTGTACTCCTTCTTTTCTCTCTTTTTTTTGCACGTTACTGTAGGAACCCAAGATATAGGAGGAGGAATGTATTATTAAACTTGAAAGCAATAGGATTCACACCAAATGCTAGCTACAAAGAAAGTAGGGTTGACCAGTAGGGGTTAGGAGATCGATCCTAGATGGTCAAGTGAGGCCATTGCAGGATGGGACTCACTCCAAGCCAGATGCACACTTTGTTGGTAATCTTTCCATTTTTTTATATATCTAGAAGCCAGGGGCGGATCTAGCGGTGGGGTGGGGGGCTCGAGCCCCCCTACCGCTACCGGACCCTTGGAGCCCCCTTGGAGCCCCCTCTAAATTTTTAGCCATGGATGTATAATGTAGAAGGGGCTGAGATCGAGCTGAAGCCCACCTTTACTTCCGAATGGCACAAAAGATGGAGACCACACCGACTCGCGCTTTGCCATGTGAAGTGAGCCGTTTGACCAATTACCTTAGAACAAGCTCAAACCAAGGGCTAAATAGACAAGAGATCGATGCAAGAATCAATCGCCCATGCATGTGACCCTGGGCTTTTGTTTTGTGCCTGCTCCGAAGTACAACCGGGCAGTGTGTCGCATACATGTGTGCATGCGCGCATGCAGAGAGGCAGCCCAATCATTTGACTGTCCACAAAAGTCCATGATGTGAGAATTTTTTATGATCTCACTGACACCGCTTGCATGTTCAAATGCCCCTTTATTTAAGAGAGCGAGTTAGATACAAGAGGCTTCTTTTGTGCATCTGAATTTAGGTTTTTTATAGTAACTAATTTTTAAATAAAATATTTTTTAATATAGATTTATAGTTGATTGTAGTATATACTATAACAACTTCATCTATATCGGTCAAAATCACACGTGTCTCTCTCCGTACTCTCGCGCGAACAACTAAAAACCATAAACCGCAGCATAAGCCATAGCCCAAAAGAACAGGCCCATAAGCTACTAGTAATTAGTTTTGTACTCTCTCCCTGTGCTACTTTGATTGAGAGAGAGAGAGAAAGAGGGAGAATCTGTTAGAAATTGGCCCATGTGAACAAGGTTTATTTCCTTAATTTCAAAGCATGTACGGTTTAGTACCATATTGCTAATGCAAGGTGAATGAGACCAATTTATAAGGTGGAGCCTTTGCCACTCCTTGAATCATGTGACACAGATAAGGATGGCATGAGGAGTGCTATGGCTAATCACACACACGAGCACGTGTATTCGCGCATTTTCGCGTGAAAATCGCGTAACTTATGACTTGTGGCGCGCGACCGTGACGTGATGTGTCACGCCACTTGACAAACCAAGTCCATCTTTATTTTTGCTGAACCCTGCACCACTCTCTCTGTTTGAATGAAGCAGTTACAAGTGAATTTACACTGCTTAATTTGTGATTTGATGAGGCAGTTACCAGTGCATAATTCTATTTAAACACAGCAGTTACGAGTGAATAACTGCAACGCCCCTTAAAAGGGCCTGGAGATGTTCAGGAAGAAGCAGAGAGTTTTCCACCTCCATTCTTCATTTACTTTCTGCTCCGCAAGTTTGTGTTGTGCCATCTGAACATCGTCGATCTTTCTTCCCGACGTGCACTTGGAAGATGGGAGAACGGCTATCACTGAACCGTTGCCGCAGAGAGTACCTGCACGGGACGGCAATAAGGTTTCTGAGCAACGCATATGCGCGTCCGCTCGCTTCACTGCATCATCTACGTTCTGCACTGCATCAAGCCTGAGCTGCTTCATGTTCTTCATCAAGCTCAAAAGTAAGTCGTCTGTTTATTCGTTCGACTTTGTTACTATATTTTCCTTGTGTATATTCTAAAGTATGATGAGTAGCCTGCTTGTAGTAGTAAGTTTTGCATCACTGGTTTATTGTATTTGTCTCCTAGTAAAATTTTGAATTAAAATATTGCCCATATTTTCAACAAAATCATGTGAGGTACTACTATACCTTAGATCCCTTTGTTTTCAAGAAGTGAGCAACATAGGTGTTGTTATTTTAGCTTTTCAATCAGTTTTTAGCTTCATTTCTTTCAACAATTACTATTTATTAGACTAATAAGCCATAGACCAAAAAAATGCCCCCATCAAGAACGGACCCTACAGTGGGTCAACTAGAGCTAGAGCTCACCCCATTGCCGGCCAGAACATGGATACCTCCCTCTAGCACTGGCATCCATCCATGGAGAGTGTGAGTCGTTTGGTTTGGAGGTAGAAGAAGACCTCCTCCAAGTAGGGGCGGACCCAATAGGGGTTAGCATGGCCTTGAACTCCTGCTACCCCTGCCAAACCATAGGTAACCCCCCTAGCCTCCCCATCCATGCTTGGGACACCATGGTAGCAAGCTTCGATGAATCTGGAGATAGAAGATGACTATGGAAATGATTTGAGCTGAAATTCTCTAGTGTAGGCCACACCAGACGTATTAATTGTTTCTATGTTACTGTGATGGACTAACTAGCCAGACCCACTACCCATCAGGCCACTAAACCCATTACCCACCCACCTCGGTCACTAAGGGCCTGTTTGGTTGCCTGCATCAGGGTAGCTCGCATCCGCTCATGCAAGAAGATGGTGTTTGGTTGGCTGCATCGGGGTGAGAGCCTGCACGAGTGGATGCAAAAAAGCAACTGGAGCCAAGCTGAGCTCGTACGCGGCTGAGAAGCTTCCCTCCTCAGCCTGGCCACGCGCATGCAGGTGCATGAGCTGATGCAGGCAACCAAACAGGCCCTAAGCTCTCTCTTCCCAGTTCCCACCACTCGATTCCTTAATCCACCTGCAGGCTGCAGCTAGCGCTAGCATGGTGGCCAGCATGAGGGCGTACAACGACACTAGGGCGACAAGCAGGAAGTGCAGTAGCGGTGGAGGAGCAGAGCGGTTTGCGTGCAGCATGGCCGTGGCAGGAAAGCAAGCAGCACTCGCAGGCAAGCGGGCAGTCGGGTAGCAGGCAGCATCATGCAAACGATAGGTAGGCTGGTAGCAGCGCAGCATTGAAAATTAGGTTAGCAACAGCGAGCAATCTCATAGTATTAGTTTTTCCCCCCACTATCCTCTTCTAAATTTTGCCCCCCTCCCCACCAACACACACATAATATGGAGTTCACATGAGGTGTGGCGTTCTTGAAGTTACGTGAAGCAGCTCCCGTGTTCTACGCGTGCTTCCAAATGGTTGCCTCTGATTTTTTTTATGCTTGCCTACCGCCGAACTTCCCAAAAGGAGCCGTGGTCATTTGGGCTTATTTTTTGTGGCTTATGGCTGAAAAACACTGTAGATGGCTGAAAAAACACTGTAGCTGACAGAAACTTATTTAGCATAATTAAATTTAAAAAATTTAAAAATAGAAAAAATATGTTAGCCCATTACGTATAATACAAACACATACGGAAAAAAAGAACCGGAAAAAAGCTCAACAAAAAACCAAAAGTTCATAAAAAAGACGAAATTTATGAATAGTGAAAAATAAGCCGAAAGTTAAAAGCTGAAGCCGAAACGAACGGGCGATAAACGATTTGACTTTTGTGCGAAAGATCGAAGGAATTGCATGAGAGAAGACAGGGCGCCCACAAGCGCAGGTTGCTTTATGTACATTTCGTTCTAAACGATGTTGTACTGTTGATTTCTTCATGAGTCGGCTATTGAAACCGTGGGCTTCCAAAAAAAATATGGGAGCAGGTACTTACGAGCTCCGAGCAACACAAGAGATGAAGAGAATGTAACATGTTTAGGTAGCTCTAACTTGTAAGTACTCGATCATCGGTTGGCTGCATGCCGGAGCAGAAGAGAGACCAGCCATGCCCGTGCATGATGGACCGACAAAATAAAGCCGGGCCTTGCGCCGCCCGCCGCCATTAATTGGAAGCACCTACCTGCTGCCCAAGAGGTTCGGTCGATCGGTTCGGTGAAAGATACGGCCGGCCGGACTGCGCCTTGGATCTTCCAAAAGCAGTGTCCAACTGTCCGTTCACGGCGTGGGTGGATGGAACTGCCTGCCTCGGCCGTTACACCGGCCGGCGGCCGCACCGAAATCCCATCATTCATTCGCATGATTGATTGGCATGGCATTCGGCCGGCTCGCGTACCGAACTAGCGTGCACCGTTTCTCCACTGCCCGGCCCAGCCCGCGCGAAACGGGAGTTTCGTTGCTCTGCGGCCGTCAGGCACGGACCAAAAACGAACACCGTGGCGGTGGCAACGAGACCCCGTCCCGCGGCCTCGGCCCATTTCCACCTGCTAGGCTGCTACTCGGCAATGCGCCTTGCGGCCCACCGAGCCGACGCCCCCAACAGCCACGAACCCACGCACCCGCGGTCCGCCCACTCGGAAGTCGGGACCGTGGAAAGCTGCAGCCAGGCCGCGAGACGCCCACGCCGAGCTGCGCGCGCGGTTCGCTCCCTGTGGTGCGCCCACGCCGCGCGGCGCGGGGCCGAGAAGGCCTAGCCGGGCGCTGGGCGCAGGCAACGGACAGGCACGGCGCACGGGCCGGGAGCCGTGGGATCGAGTACCTGGTGCTAGCGTTCATGGGGCGACCGGCGGGCAGCCCGTGCGGGCGCTAGGCCGTTGCGCGCAGGCGGGCCAAGCCGACCAGCCGCTGTGCTGATAGGCGACAGCCGCGTGGCGTGGTGGATGGTGATTAGGGATGGCAATCGGGCACGACGGGTACGAGTAGTGCTCGCCCATACCTGTACCCGCGACCCCGATTTACGCCCACGGGTATACCCGCGAAGGACGACGGGTAAAAAACATCGCCCATACCCGTCGCCCGCGGGCATACCCGTTTACCCGCGAACGGAGTGCATCACATTCACACATCACTAATGCATCACAAGTTAATGTAAACATACATGTTTAGTTTCTGGTGCTGTCCATAACTTGATTTCCAATGCTTTGGTATCAAAACTAACCGAGAATTCTTCAGCAATGCTTTGCATGGCTTGCAATTTCTCCTCATTAATAAACAACTTATTGTCAAGTTTTTGAACAAACTACAGGTAGAACAATCATTAATCAGGTTAAGTACAACACCATAGTCCATAAATCTCCCAATGAGTATAGCCTTATGTCATGTTTCGTGCTACATCGTCTGCAATGCATACTTGCTAATGTTCCATAGCACACATGCCTCTATCTGATGTTGTCTTCTATGACAATACACAAACATATAACCTACGCAATCCTGTGATATCCATTCAAAATTTTAGCAAGTATGCCTCCCTGTGTATAACAAGGTATTATATCTGCTAAATTACAAGAATGTAATTGTTGTGGTTACAGACCAAACAGAGAGAGATGTGGTAGTGGAGAGTAGGAGAATGACCGTAATGGCCTGAGTCTTCCCCATGGCCTGTATTCCATACACACACACACACACACATATATATATATATATAGAGGAAAAATACCTTTTACTCCCGAGTGTAATTACACCCACCTCTAATATACCACCTAAATAAATTTGAAATACTCCTTTATTGCTTTAAGTATACTCATATACTAATTATAAGATACTCCAATGCAAACCACATGAAAAAACTACAAAGAAGTCCATAGTTTTTAGCGTATTTTATAAATACCTTCATGTACGCGCATAAAAAGGAGTATGTCGAAAAAATATACATACTACTTCTGAAAAATTGTTCATACCACCTATATGGTCTTAAATACCCATATACTACATGTACATACCCTCCGTTACGCGAGATACTCCCTATATTGTGAGATACGATATAAGGTGTAATTACACCCGGGTGTAGAAAAGAGGCTTCCTATACACACACACACACACACACATGGGGAGTGCTTTTACAATTATACCCTTACATCTGAGTATCCCCTTTAGGGGCACTTATGTCATTACATATGGCCTATTCTGGGCTTTATAACCTTCTACCAGGCCTGCTGGGTTTAGGTGGGGGCCACCCCTACAACAGGAGCCTCTCATGGTGAAGGGCTTCACAGGGCCAAAGCCATGTTGCCGAGTCCTTTGGCCCCCTCCGTCCCTGCGGCCTGTGAACTTTTGCGGACTTGACCGAAGGCTGGGGCCGTAGCCGAACCCGACGCCTTGATCGGTGTCGAAGTAGGCGCGCGCGCGGCCCGTGCCGATGCCGATGTCGGGGCTGAGTCCCGCCGTCTGGGAGTTGGTACCAGGGTCCCGTGCGTGGAGGCGATCGTGGCCTCGCGGTCCGGTAGTGCGCTTTTAATGGCGCCTGGAACCGCGCTGGCCCTTGACTTGTCAGGGGTCAGCCCGTTGCGCCGTACAGCCCGCCCTGGGCACACGGTGGCTTGTGATTGGCCTCGACGCTACGACTTGGTTTAAAGTCCGTAGACTGATGCGTGCGGAGATAGACATCGACGCTACGACTTGATTTAAAGTCCGTAGACTGATGCGTGCGGGAGACTGCACATTGTGACCAGAACCAACGATGCTTCTTGCGAACAATGAGCTTTATTGAATTCCCGTTTGCGCGGGCGAGCATCTTACAATGAAGGGCTGATACCGCCACGATTCGGCTTCTATGCGTAATATCGCCGCAGCTTGTCTGCGTTCCACGTGTGGCGGAGAGTCTGTCCCTCGAGTGTGGCGAGTCGGTAAGCTCCCTTCTGCAAGGCTTCCATCACGATATATGGACCTTCCCACTTTGATTCCAGCTTGCCCATGGTCTCCGCATGGAGCGCCATTCTCAGGACAAGATCCCCGGGCTTGAACCCCCGTGGGTATATGGAACGGTCTCGAGTGCACACCGTCTGCCGCGCATACTTCTGGATGTGCTGGGCTGCACTCGCCCGCGCCCCGCCGAGGAGGTCCAAGGACACGCGGCGCTCCTCGTCAGGGGCTTGGACGAGGACCCTCCGCGAGCCTGCCTTGATTTCCTCATGCGTTACTGCCTCGTCGCCAAAAAGGAGCTTGAAAGGCGTAAACCCTGTCGGGCGCGTCACCGTTGTGCGGATGGACCAGAGGACGCTGTGAAGCTCGCTCGGCCACTTGCCCTTCGGTAGCCCGACTAGGCGCTTCTTGACGGCGATGGATATAGCGTCGTTCGCCCGCTCAACCGCGCCGTTGGATTGGGGGTGCCCGACCAAGGCGAATCGAAGTATGATGCCCATGCTGTCGCAGAACTCTTTGAAGGGGGCGGCATCGAACTGCAGGCTGTTATCGACGGTGAGTTCCCTGGGCACGCCAAAACGACATATGATGTTCTACCAGAGGAAGCGCTACATGGCCGCCGAGGTTATCTTTGCCAGGGCTACCGCCTCCGGCCACCTGGAAAAATACTCCAGCGTGACAACCACAAACCGCAGGTCCCCTGGGGCTCGGGGAAGCGGTCCTACTATGTCGACGCCCCAGCGCGCCAGTGGCCACACCGGGGGAATGGGGTTGAGGCTCATCGGGGGCCTGCGGATGATACGCCCCATCCATTGGCACCCCTGACACCGACGCACAAGGTCATGTGCGTCACTGATGGCGGTCGGCCAGTAAAAGCCTTGCCTGAACGCCTTGCCGACCAACGATCTTGGCGCCAGGTGGGACCCACACATCCCTGCATGGATCTCCGCGAGGAGGTTCTTCCCCTCCTCGTCCGAGAGGCATCGCAGGAACAGCGCGCAGACCCCCTTCTTGTAGAGTATCCCTTCAAGCACCTGGAAAGATCTAGCGCGGTGTTGCAGACGCTGGAGCTCGGCGGGGTCGTCCGGCTCGGCGATGCCCTGCAGAAAATTGAAGATGCGCTCTCGCCAATCGCCTTGTTGGACGATTTGATGAACAAGGGCCGCGTCTCGGGTGTCTTGCGCGATGGCCGCTTGTGGTAACACTTCATAAAATGCCCCGTCAGGAGGCGGCAGCTGCTGGCTAGCCGCCTTCGCGAGGGCATCGGCTTGCTCATTTTCCGCGCGAGGAATGACCTTGACCGTGATGCCCAAGAAGTGTCGTTCCCTCGCTCTTACGGCCGCGAGGTACTTGGCCAGCTCGGCGTCCTTGGCTTGATACGACTTGTCCACCTGGCCTATCACTAGACGCGAGTCTGTGCGGACGAGCACTCACCGTGCACCAATTGCCTTGAGCTTTGTCAGGCCGAAGAGCAGCGCCTCATACTTAGCCGTGTTGTTGGTGGCTGGAAAGGCGAGGCATGCTGAGTACAGGAGGCGCCGCCCCTCAGGCGTGGCGATCACTGCACCTACGCCTGCGCCCATGACACCGTAGGCTCCGTCGACAGTGAGCGTCCAGACTGGGTCATCGTGCTTCTGGACGGGCTGCGCCGGCGGGGTCCATTCTGCGAGGAAATCGGCGAGAACTTGAGACTTGATTGCCGTCCGCGAGGCGTACGTCAGGGAGAATGGGGCGAGCTCCGCAGCCCACTTGCCGATACGCCCTGTGGATTCCTTATTGTGCAACATCTCCGCCAAGGGGAACGAGGAAGGCACCGTGATCGGGTGGGCCAGAAAATAATGTCGGAGCTTCCTGGAAGCCATGACCAGCGCATAAGCGAGCTTTTCAAGCTCCGTATACCTCGTCTTGGCGCCTTGGAGGGCTTCGGAGATGAAGTACATGGGTCGCTGTACAGCTCCCTCTTCCAAGACGAGAACGGCGCTGACCGCCGTGGCTGACGCGGCTAGGTAGAGCAAGAGGGGAGCCTCTGGCGCTGGGGCGACTAGAGTAGGGAGAGTCGCCAGATGTTTCTTGAGCTCATTGAAGGCTTGCACACAATGATTGTCCCACCGGAATCCGTCGCACCCGCGGAGTGTCTTGAAGAACGGCAGGCCCCGCTTCGCCACCCGAGACAGGAAACAGCTAAGGGCTGCCATGCGGCCCGCCAGCCTCTGGACCTCCCGTGTCGTCTTCGGCGGCTCCATATCCAGGATGGCCTCGACCTTATCAGGATTCGCCTGGATGCCCCGTCCGGATACGAGGAAACCCAGTAGTTTGCCCGCCTGCACACCAAAGACACATTTGTCGGGGTTGAGCTTGATGCTTGCCTTCCTGAGGTTGTCGAAGGTCTCCTGGAGGTCCCGGCCGTGCAAGGCGATCTGGCGGGTTTTGACTACCACGTCGTCGACGTAGGCTTCCACATTCCTCCCAAGCTGGGCGGCCAGGGCAAGCGCGATGAGTCGAGTAAAGGTAGCACCTGCATTCTTCAAACCGAAAGGCATCCTGACAAAGCATAAAGTCCCAATCGGCGTAATGAAGCTAGTGTTGTCCTCGTCATCTTCGGCCATGTATACCTGATGGTATCCAGAGTAGGCATCCAAGAAGCTCATCAGCTCGCACCCGGCGGTAGCGTCAACCAATTGATCGATGCGCGGCAAGGGGTAGTTGTCTTTTGGGCACGCCTTGTTGAGTGTCGTAAAGTCAATGCACATACGCCAGGCCCCACTGGCATTCTTGACCAACACTGGGTTAGCGAGCCACGCCGGGTGATGGACCTCGCGAATGACTCCGGCCCGGAGAAGCTTCATCACCTCTACCTTGGCCGCCTGTTGCCGATCTATGGACATACGGCGGAGCTTTTGCTTGACCGGCTTCGCGTCGGGGCGGATCGCCAGGCGATGCTCGATTATTGCACGATCTACACCCTTGATGTCCTCCGGCGACCACGCAAAAACGTCGGCATTGCTCTGAAGCACGCGGAGTAAGTCGCGTTCGACCTCCGGCGGGAGCCCCTCGCCAATGGACACAAATTGCCCCTCCGCCTGAAGCGGCACCTTCTTGACCCCGCCCTCGGGGCGCCGCTTAGGTGTCCATCCCGGGGCGGAGGGCGCGTCACCGACCATGTCCGCGAGGGCGTGCACCATACGAGGTGGATCCCGGCTGCTGACTTTGGTGCGCCTGGCAAGGTCCTGGTCGTCGAAGATGGTGATAACACCCTCCGGACCTGGGAGCTTCATGCATAGGAAGGCGTGGTGCGGGATCGCCCCGAAGGAGTTGATGGCGGGCCGCCCCAATATGACGTTGTAGGGGTGCGGAATGTCCACGACGTCGAAGACGATATGCTTGCTTCGGCTGTTCCCCTCCTGGCGGAGTGTAACTGGGAGGGACACACTCCCCAGGGCCTCCAGGGGCTGGCCTCCGAAGCCTTGAAGCGGAGCTCCCGGCTGCCCTAGACGATTCCGGGGAATCCCCATACGATCGAGGGTCCCTGCGAACAAAATATTCGCGGAGTTTCCCCCATCAACGAGGATGCGCCTGACATCGCAGCCTGCGATGTGGGCCTATATGACCAAGGGATCTCGGTGAGGGAACTCCACGCCCCTGGCGTCATTCGAGGTGAAGGTGATGTTGCAAGGCGACATCCACGGCTCCAGCTGCTCCAAGGGAGCCCCGGATGGGGAACCTCCGGTGATGACGCTTACGGCGCGGTTCCGCGCGCTGTCCCCGTCGGAGACTCGCAGGGGGCTGTCCTTTGGGGGCCGTACACGAGCTTCAGCAGGAGGCCGAAGGGATGAGGCCCGCGGTTTGGGCATGACCCGTCGCAACTCCATGACCGCAATACATGCGTTCGTGTAGTGATCACCGTAACCATGCACCTCGCACCACTTGCCGCGATCTAGAATTTCTTGTTCCGCACGGGGTCGCTCGTGGCAGCTCGGCCCGGCCTCCCACCCCCGCGAGCCGGGAGCAGGTCCTTGGGGGACACTCTCGACGCTAGGGACGTGGCGGGCTTTTTGTGGCCTGCACTGGTGACGCCGGGGCCTGCGCCTGCTCCTAGAAGTGCCTTCCTGTTCCCTAGTATCGTTACCGCCAGGGACAGCTTCCCGAGGCCCCTGGCCTCGGTCTTGCTTCGGGGAGTCGTCTCTCGCCCCCCCTTTGCACGGCGGATACTTCGCTTGAACAGGGTCGAAGGTGTCCGCGCCGCGTCTCCGCGCATCTTCCTCCGCCCGTGCGTACTTCTCTATTTTGTCGAAGAGCTTGGCCACCGTCTTGATCGGCTTCCGCGCGTTAAACTCAGCCATCGGGCCCGGGCGAAGGCCCTGTATGGCTGCATTGACGACGGTGGTTTCGTTGACGTCTTTGACTTGGCAATGTACCTTCGCGAAGCGCTTGAAGTAGTCCCTGAGCTTCTCCGAAGTCTTCTGCTTCACCGCGAACAGCTGGTCTGCGTCGATTCTCTCGACATAGTTCCCTTGGAAGTTGTTATAAAGGCGGTCGCGGACCTGCTCCCATGCGTAAACGGAGTTTGGCTCTATGGTAAAAACCAGGATAGCGCCACTCCTTGCAGCGCGAGGGGGAGTCCCTTCGCCTTTGTAGTGTCGTCTCCTCCTGCGGCTTCGATTGCAGTTTCGTACACATGCACGAACTCCCGAGGGTCCGTGTCGCCTTTGTACGGCTCGATGATGCTGGGAAACTTGAAGTCTTCAGGCCACACCGCCTGCTGCAGGCCCGCCGAGAGTGGGGACTCTGGATCGACACGCCGCAGCTGCACGCGGCTGGACGTGGGGGCGTCGCGGCTGTCTGCCCTCTCTGGCGTGGGCTCTGGTGCGACCGCGGGCTCGGTCTGCTGGCTCCGAGCCTCCTGCAGATCTCAGACAACCCCGCGAATATCCCCTGACTCCCGCCGGAATGCGTTGATGGCCGCCAGCAAGGCGCCTTCCACCGCAGGTGCGGTCGGAGCCGTCGGCGCGCCTAGCGAACGGGTCGACATGGCGATGGCTACCTCCCGAGCTCCCGAGTTGCCGGCTACTCCCCCGTGGCTAGCTCCGGCCACGCGGTCCGTGCCACCATCGGTCGCTGCGGCGAGTGTGGCGGGGTCGGTTGTCGTCGTGGCGGTGGCGGGGTCGGTCGTCGTCGTGGCGGTGGCGGGGTCGGTCTTCGTCGTGGCGGTGGCGGTGGCGGGGTCGGTTGTCGTCGTGGCGGTGGCGGGGTCAGTCGTCGCAGCGCGAACGCCGACGTCCACAGCCGCCGCGCCCGCGTCGTCACCCGCGACCGCGACAGCCGACGCCGCAGCCCTGGTACCGACGCGACGCCCCGCTCCGGCCGTCTTCTTCCCCTTCACTGCCGACGCCGACGAAGCTTTTTTCGGTGCCATCCTTCGGATTTCAGGCTTGCTCCTGTCCTCCCCACGGACGGCGCCAACTGTTGTGGTTACAGACCAAACAGAGAGAGATGTGGTAGTGGAGAGTAGGAGAATGACCGTAATGGCCTGGGTCTTCCCCATGGCCTGTATTCCATATATATATATATATATATATATATATATATATATATATATATATATATATATATATATATATATATATATATATATATATATATATATATATACATACATACATGGGGAGTGCTTTTACAATTATACCCTTACATCTGAGTATCCCCTTCAGGGGCATTTATGTCATTACACATGGCCTATTCTGGGCTTTATAACCTTCTACCAGGCCTGCTGGGTTTAGGTGGGGACCACCCCTACAACAGTAACATTGGAGATAAAATTGGATCAAGAATGGACAGCGAAGTACTAACATTGGAGGTAAAATTGGATCATATATGTTATAAAAAAGAAACAAGGAAACAGCCGGGCGCTATGAGATTTATGGATGCCATAAACAATCGAGGGGAAAGTTGAGAGGCAATCTACGAAAAATAACAGACTTGAAACGAAAAGTCGAAAACCAGGATCAATATTTTCAGATCCATGGTTTGCGCTAAAACTCAGCAAAGGAAAAATCAAAAGTAAATATTTTAAAAAAAGACTCAGAAGGAATTTACAGAAAAACTAGGATGCGCAAAAGTAAAATATGTGAGCAGATCTGGTTGAGGCAAGACAGCACCAGATCCGGCGCTCGACTGGCAGATCCACCAGATCTCCGCTGCACAGCAAGAGCTCCAAACCCCTAATAGCAGGCAGGCTAGGCAGGTTGTTATCGGGTCCGAACCTGCAGAGATCGTGGAGCAGCTCCTGCAGAGGTGGCTGCTCCCGCAGCCGGGTGGGGGCGGAGGAGGCAGGGGGACGAAATCACGCTGGGTGGGTAGGGGACAATAGGCGACGGGAGTGGGAGGAGGCGGTGGGCGAGCAGCGCCGTCGGGAGGTGGATGACGAGGCAGGGGACGAAATCGCGCTGGGCGGGTGGGGGCAACGGGCGACGAGAGTGGGAGGAGGTGGTGGTGACTGGTGAACGAGCAGGCAGCGGCGGCGCCTCGGGAGGAGGAGGTGGCGGGCGGTCGGGGGGAGAGCGAGGGCAGCGAGACGAGTGGGGGCGGAGATGCGGAGACGGCGGAGTTTAGATCTGGAGTTGGTCCTTCTGGACGGGGTCACGGGTAGGGGCGGCGGGGAGTTATTCGGGAGAGAGAGAGGGTGTGGACTGAGACTCTGGGAGTATGCTGTGACTTGTGATTTTATATCTAGGGTTTACTATTTCAAGATGGCCCACTTGTTAGTCTAATTCACGGGTAAATGGGTGAGACGGGTACGGGTAGAGCTAACCCATACCCGTACCCGTTTACCCGATGGGCAGAGAGTTCCTCCCATTTTCATACCCGTGGCAAAGAATGCATCCCATACCCAGCTCCATTAGGGTATTTACCCACGGGTACACGGGTAAACGGGCACAATTTCCATCCCTAATGGTGATATCCTCGTATGAGTCGTTAGCTAGCTGTGCTTGTGCTCCCAGTGGCCTATGGGTTCCTGTGTACTAGATTCGCCGATTTTTCAGTGTCAAAGCTGACAGTCTGAGACCAATGACAAGTGTAGAAGGGGTCAAACGTGCATGTTGGACTCCTCAAAGTAATTTAGGAATTTCCCAATTTGACGGAAGAAAAATAGAAAGGATAGGGGTCCTATCTGTCAATAGGATGGAGAAGAGATAAGGCTGTTGGCCTTCTCCTCGTGTGCGTAGATGGGAGAGGCATTTGTCCTAACCGGTTCTCTTGGCCGATCGGATCCTGCAGGGACAACGGCGGATATGGAGGCGCCAGCAGTCGGGCGCTTCGGCACCAGCCGTTCGGCTGCAGCCCACCATTCTCCTCCCCGGTTCCCTTTAAAAGATGGTCTTCCCCTTCTCTCTTGCATACCCGAAAGCAGTGAGTTCACTCCTCTCCCCTCCGATCTCCCATCTCCCTTGGCAGTGCTTCGGTTTTGAGCTTTGAGGACCGCCGGTCTGGTTCTTCCCTGTCGCCAACGGCTAAGCATCCCGAATCGTTGTTCTTTGGGTTTACCCCGTGCGGTTTCCTTGTGTCGTTCCTTTTGATCTAGTAGTGAGGGAATAGTTGGGGATTTACCTTTAGAAGGTAGATTCGGCTAGGTGTTGTGCCAAGTGTTTGAAGGAGAATCAGTGACTTGTTCTTGGTATTCATGGGTGCTCTTTGGCCGGAGCTCTCATCGGTCTTGCGCGGCATCTACCCCAACCTTCGACTTCTACTTCGGCTACCCAAGGTTGCAGTGTGGCATTGTATCTCCGTTTGCCATCGTCTCCTTACGCGGCATAGCGAGGCACTTGGTTTTCTGGGATAGCGCATCCTGCGTGCCTTGCCTTCTTCAACTGCTTCTTGGTGATTTTGAATATCACCGGTACTATGAGTTTGTCATCTGTTTGCTCTTTGCAATTTCGAGATATATTTATCATATTTGTGAGATATCACTGATTGGAAATTGCAAAGTACTGCGTTCATTTGCTCGGTAATGAAATGACATATTCCTGAGATTGTATATGAATGTGAGGGTAGATAGATCTTGAGCTTTCGGCTAGCTTTACTATTTTGTATACTCTGATCATTGTGTTTCCTGTACTTTATTTGACGCTGTCTCAGTTCAGTGGTTAAGTTTCGGCTGGTCTTGTTGTATCCAAACTCTGTTGCCCTATTATAATCATTAATGTTCATGTTAGTTGAATGTTAGATTGATTATACTATTCTATTCAGCATCTTTGGGATCACGATTTGATAGTCTTCTTTGATAGCAAAGATTGATTTAGAGCTCAAGATCTAATATATAACTGTCATATGTAATCAAGATTAATATTTATCATGGCGGAGATGGCCAAGAATAAATCTTGTGCAACAATCCTTCTGAGAGCAATATATGTTATTCAAAATCTTGATAACATGTCGAATTTGATCATGCATGTTATGTTTATGTTGATATTAGCATTCGGCTGGAATGACTTAGATTGTTCACATATGTATATGTTGTTTAAGTCATTAGAATGCTACTGTAGTCATGTTTATGTCTGTATTAATTATGCTGGAATTAATTCTAAATTTATGTTAAAATCATCTTATTCACAATAATACAGAAAACCAAATATTAAAGAAATGGCTTCCTCATCTGATGTCGTTAAGCCGGAAGTATTTGATGGTGCCAACTTTAAGCGTTGGCAGACTAAAACTAAACTATGGCTGACTGATCTCAAACTATTTTGGGTGATTTCAAATCCTCCAGTGTTCCCATTGGAAACCGCTGAAATGACGCGGTGGGAGGATGCGAACAATTTAGTCTTAGCCCATTTATTAGCCATCTTATCCAACCAGTTGTTTGACATCTATGTTAACTTCACCAATGCCAAACAACTCTAGGACGAACTTGCGAAGAAATATTCCGAGGGGGATAACGGGAATGAGTTATTTATAACTGCTAATTACTTGAACTATAAGATAGTTGAGGGATGGTCAATGATGGAACAGCTTCATGAGCTACAACTCCATGTACGTGGCTTAAGTCAGTACGACTGTATCCCATCAAAGTTCCAAGTAAACATCATCCTGGCTAAGTTACTGCCCTCGTGGCATGACTTTGTTACTGCTTGCTGACATATGAAGAAGTACTTGACTCTCAATGAGTTGTCAGCAGCTATAAATATTAAAGAGTGTGCTAGAGCCAGTGATGGTGCAAGAAAGTCTCAAGTCTAGGCTCATTAGGTAGAAGTCAAGAGTGCCCTAGGCAGTGGGAAACAAAAGTTCAAGAACCAGCCCTAGAACAGGCTCAAAGTCAAGAAAATGAAGAAGAAGGAAGAGATCGTCTGCTTTGTCTGTGGCGCGGCTGGCCACAAGGCCAACCATTGCCGCAATCGCAAAGGCAGGGGTCCCTCTCCCGGTCCGCACAAGAGTCGTAAGGCTGAAGTTAATGTCGCACTAACTAGCTCCAGTTCGAAAGAGTATGTACCTTAGACCTTTATAGTAAATCCATCAATTTATTTGTGGATTGATACAAGTACTACCAGATATATATGTGCTGATTAATCTTGTTTCCTTTTATTTCAGGGTGAAGGTGGTGGATCCATCCTAATAAGGAACGGATCCGCTGTGACAGTACGGGGGATTGGACAGGTTTGCCTGAAACTTACCTCGAGCAAAACATTCATCCTCAAGGATGTACTATATATGCCTGCGATGACTCACAATCTCCTGAGCGGGTCGATGCTATGTAGACAAGGAATAAAGCTTGTTTTTGACTCCAATAAGGTCGTGTTGACCAATTTGGTAATTTTGTGGGCAAATACCATGATAGCGAAGGCATGTTCCGCTTATTCATTCTTAATCTCAATAATATAAACATTTATAATGTTTTCCATTGCAATAAAGTTCATGATATTTGGCATTCACATTTGTGTCATATTAACTTTGAAGCTATAGTGCAGTTGAGCGAAATAAGTTTAATTACAAGTTATAATTATGAGAAGGGTTCAAAGTATAAAGTGTGTGTGCAAGCAAAGTAACCCCGAAAACCTTTTCATAGCGTTGAATGGCGAAGCACTTCTTCACTTGAACTAATTCATTTTGATTTTTGTGAAATGAATGGAATATTAACTAAAGGCGGTAAACGTTATTTTCTGACTCTTATAGATGATGCGACTAAGTATTGCTATATTTATTTATTTAATTCAAAAGATGAAGCACTATAATACTTTAAAGTCTATAAAGCCGAAGCTGAAAATTAGCTAGAAAAGAAAATCAAATGGTTAAGAACGGAACGAGGCGGTGAATATGTCCCAAATGAATTCTATCAATTATGTAAAGAATGTGGAATAATTCATGAAATTACTCCACTATACTCACTCCAATCGAATGGAATAGCTGAAAGAAAGAACCAAACTCTTTGTGACTTGGTTAATGTCATACTCCAAAGTTTAGGTTTGCTGAACTATTGGTGGGGTGAAGCAGTTCTCATAGCAAATTATGTCCTGAATAGAGTTCCACCTCACAATCAAGAGTAAACACCCTATGAAGGATGGAAGGGGAGAAAACCTAACTTATCATTTCTTCGGATGTAGGGATGCCTTACAAAAATGTATGTGCCATTACCGAAGAAAAAGAGCTTGGTCCTAAGACTGTTGATTGTGTCTTTCTAGGGTATGCTATAAACAGCACAACTTATACATTTCTATTGTCAAATCTGAGGTGAGTGACATCGCTACAATATAGTGATAGAATCTCGTGATGCGATATTCTTTGAACATGTGCTTCCTATGAGACCAAATGAAGTCATTAACCATACTGGTTTAGATAAACACTATATTCTTCCTAGTGTAGATGACACCAATCCAGAGTTGGAGTTGAAGAGGAGTAAGAGGTAGAGAACTGAAAAGTCATTTAGTGATGACTATCTCACCTATGTCATGGATGATGAACCATGAACTCTTTCAAAGGCATACACATCCCCAGATGTGGATTACTAGAAGGAGGCAGTCCGTAGCGAGATAGATTCCATCATAGCTAACAGAACCTAGGAGATTACAGATCTAGCACCTAGTTATAAGCCAGTGAGCTGCAAATGGATCTTTAAGAGAAAGTGTAGACCTGATGGTACTATAGAAAAGTACAAGGCTCGATTAGTGGCTAAAGATTTCACACAAAAGAAAGGAGAAGACTATTTTTGATACGTGTTCTCCTATGGCTCATTTACCCACAATTTGGGTGCTTTTAGCACTAGCTGCCGCATACAAACTCCAAGTACATCAAATGGATGTAAAGACCGCTTTCCTAAGTGGAGAGTTGGAAGAGGAGATTTATATGCAATAGCTCAATGGTTTTATGGTTAAAGGGTAAGAAAAGAAAGTATGTCGATTGATCAAATCCTTGTATGGCTTAAAGCAAGCTCCCAAGCAATGGCACGAGAAATTCGATAGTACAATGACCTCGGTCGGCTTTTGTGTAAATGAAGCTGATAAATGTGTCTACTATCAATTTAGTGGCGGCGAAGGTGTCATTCTATGTCTTTACGTAGATGACATATTGCTTTTTGGGACCAACTACTTTGGGGAGAGCACAAGTTGCTGTACAGGACTACAAAAAACTAATAATTTACCTACAGATATGAATAAGCGAAGTCAGCAAATTTGAACAAGAATTATGAAAGATCAATTCACAATTTGAAAGAAAACACTCATAACTACATTAATCTATTATGTAATTGGTATTACAATCCAATGGAGGACATGAAAAAAATAGTAAATGAAATCAAGGTGCATTGTGTTCAATGAAGTGAAACAAATTGAAATAAGTATGTGTGAATTGGTGATATGACATGGATTGTTCTAGTAAACATCATCCTTTCCACTGTATTTACCGGAAATCTACACTTCCCCTCATCTCGATCTTTTCCTCCCCTTCAAACATTCTTGCAGCAATGAAGACAAGCTTGCCTCATAAAAAATGAAGTGAAACTGTCACGTGTTGGAATTACTGTTCACATGCACTGTTCATGCTCGTGAATAGTACCCATGGTGCTGTAGCCGCACATGGTAGGATTAGATTAGTTATGATACAGATAAGAATAGTTAGTTTCCTTATTAGATAGATTTACTACCTTATAGATATATTTCATTTATTAGAGATAGGTTTCCTTAGGAGTATAAATTATTTCTTAGAGATCAAATCGAGTTATCTCTATAAAGTGGGCTGCATGTATTCATTATCATCAAGTAATGAATAATGAACAGTATTCCAAAGTCACTGATTCCTAGCTTTGGTCTCTCTCACTAAACTGGCTACTCTAGATCCATTCCTCTCCCCCAATCGATGCCCTCTTTTGTCTAGCATCGTTCTATCTCAAATCATCATCGTCCGACCTCTCTCTGATGGATGTTTATCCTGTTATGATCTAAGGTCATGACAATAGGTATGTATCTAACCTTAAGTTGAACATATATTTGTATAACAAATAATAGCATGTAATTTAATAATTAAAATGAATATAAATTTGCATAAAATATAGGTTTAATATGATCAAAACATTGAGTCACCTAGCTTATAAGTGGTTTGGTCTTGGAAATCTTATGTTGTCTCGAACTGCAACTCTATTGTGTCCTCATACTCTACTCAAATGATCGCATCGGAAAGCAAATAAACATGTGATCCAAACAAATAAATACAAATGAGGGGCCACAATGGTCGAAGGGAAGGGCCAAAATGGACCCCCTCCCCATTTGGTCCGAACCTCTGGGCAAGGTGGCAAGACCCAATTTGGAGCATGGGAAGACCGGCGGTGAGCTCGACGGTACGAAGCACTGGAGCATGGCACCACGGCGGTTCACTGCACTAGAAACTAATTAATTGCTAGAGGAGCATCTAGAGATAGAGGGGAGCTAACTGGAAGCAAAGGCAAAGCTCAGGGAGCATGAAGTGAGTTGTCAACGTTGACCCAAGTCGGTGGTGAGGTGACCGACACGGACAGCTCACCGGAGAGGAAGGGAAGGTCGGTGTGGCTCAGGTCGGCGTGGCTCGGGTCGTCTTCAGGACTCCAAGGTGAAGCTCCAGGCACGAGTAATTGACAGAGATGTGGTGGTTCACAGTTGGTGATGATACGTCTTGAGTGACTGGAGGGGAGGAAGAAGGAGGTGGGAAGCATTCGGGGGCAATAGGAGCAGTGGAGATGAATTGGGGTGAAGGCAAAGTTGACCGAGGGGTTTTATGCCATGGGAGGGGAGTTGGCCATTAGACGCCATTATGGCTTACGCAGAGTTCAAGGGCGGCAACACTCGGTGTGCGGCATGACGCAGAGGGGAGCTGGCGAAGTTGGTGTGTGGCACGGGGTAAAGTTATGGTGCGGAGGAGCAAGGGCGTAACAGTCGGGACCACGAAACGCAGGCACATGAGGGCGACGTAGCATGGGCGTGATGGATACGGGCACAACGACATGCACAATAGGGAGGAGAGGGTGAGCTAGGCATGGCGAAGGTGGTGCAGAGCAGGCGACACTATTGGCACATAGGGACGGGTTGCGCGGACCACGCGTGTAGAGGGCAGCATGGGCCAGGTTGGGCTAGGTCGAAGACCAACTGGGCCAGGCTAGAGACCAGGTGGGCAGGGTAGAGGGGAGGATGGGCTGGGCCAAGCCTAAGGGAGGTTTGGATTTTAGAATTTTGAAATTTGGTTTTAAATTTGAGTTTGAATTTCGATTTAAACTTTCAAATTGGAAATTTTATTCAAGCAAGTTTTGAGCTCTTAAAATGGGATGTTACAGATGAGGATGAGATGGAGCGGTCAGGAGGGGGGAGGTCGGGGAGACAAGGGAGGGTGGCAGGAGGGGGAGGGACCCGAGCCCGAGGCTAATGTCACCGTAGAGGTCATCACGGTCCTCATCCTCGTCGGTGGAGGGGGTGGGGAAGTGGACGTCCGGGATGGCAGCAAACGCCTTCACGAGTAGGAAGGCGGCGACGGCGGCTATGTCAAAGCTGGCCACCGGCGTCCATGGAACGTTTTTATTGTGGTTTGGTTAGTGGTAAATGGAGTAACTCGGTGTGGAGTGAGTGCAAGCTAAGTAGACCGAATTTCCGGAAGGCAAATAAGCAAGCCATGCTAGTATACTGTTCACTTCACGGTGGTTAAGACAGAGAGAAAAAAAACCTTCAGATGTAGATTCTTCTTATAAATGCGACCATGTTTTGAGATAATGCACACATTACAGGCAACTTTTGTAGCGGTAACATTTTTTCTTGCATGAACAACTTGGCTTTGCATTATCGATAAACCACCCAAGATATTTGTCCCCTGAAACGACTAATTACATTTTGTTCGGTTGGTTTTAAAAAGAACAATCTACTTGGTTATGGTCCATGGGTTCTGTTTGGTTTTAACCCTTGAAGTGCATAGTCAGGATCAGAATTCAGAACAAATGCTCTCCAATGAGTAAAAAAGAGGCATGATCTAAAATTCTAAATACAATCATTCTAGTAAATGTGATCATAATCTTTCCTGCATCGGTACAAGGTAATACTGTAGCGCACAGTTATAATGATCGATATCAGTCATGTGCTTCTCATTCGTTTGCCAAACAACGTTTTGCCATCTTGCAGTGCATCTAAGATATTTTCGCATGAAATATCGTTATCGTCTTGATTCTTGGAGCCAGACTTAGCTCCTTCTGCCTGCTTTACCGAGTTAAGTATAGTTTCAACAAGAACACACTCGTTTATTCCAAATGCATCACCAGCATCTACATTATCGCATTTGAGCTGACTCTTTGAACAAACTGCTTCAGCTTGATCAGCAAAGGAAAACTTTGATACAGATGAGCTGCAAATGTCCCTGTAGGTATCATATTTAGCAGCTCCCGTTTGGCCTCCTTCCAATATAGTTGACAGAGGGTGCAAAACTGAAATAGCACTATCTGTCCTTTCTAAGGCAGCCTTCAAATCCAAGAAATCGTTCACAGACTCTTGTTTACTGAACTGAACAAGAACAGCGGTGGAATCAATCGAGAAGACTGACGTAAGCGAAGCTGGACCAAACACTTTGCAGATGCAGTCCTTTATATCCCTTGGTCTTAAGTTAGATTGGAATCCCCAGATGAGAACGACGTTATCATACACAGCCACAGGATATCTACGCTTATAACCTGGATCTGGTCTCTCCGTGCCAGTACTTAAATCAACCACAGTTCCGCTGTTCCAGCAAGGGGACAGAAGATTGACGTGTTTCTGCAGCTTATTGTTTGTTGCTAGGTTCTCCTTAGGTGAGAGATGCTCAAATTTGATGTCAAGATAAGCACACAACTGTGCAAAAACACATCCAGTCATGAATGCATCATATCCTGCTTCGTGCTTAGCACCTGTAGTGAAGCAAGATAACCTGCAGGATAGGGGAAACAACAGAAGAGAAAATTCAGAAATAATACCAATTGATAAAACCAAACTAATTCTATTAGGATGAAAAGCTAGTAGCGATGTTCTCTGAGCATGCAGAAGCAATTTTGGGCTTAAGCATGTAAACTGTTATCAAAAGAAGGCAAGCACATAAGACACCAAGGATCCATAACAAACCATACGTTGTTTCATCTGCCTCAACTTCAACTCTCACAGGAGGAAGGGTAGATGACTTCTCAACAGGTGAATAAAGTGCAGGGCACAACAATGAGAAAGTTGAAGACAGTGATTTGCTTTTCTGCCTCATCAGACACTGAACCGCTCCATTGACAGACATAAGATGCCTGGTATCTGCAATATGTGGGAATATTTTGTGGATGCCCAAGGCAAATTCCTTCATGGATGAAGGAAGAGGACCAACAAATTTGCTGTGAACTTGCGCAATATCTGTTTTACACAATAGAGATGGTCAGAAGAAGCTCAAAAGTTAGTGCTAGAGAAATCAATCGTCAATTCAGTTGGTCATCTACCGGCCCAAATTCCCAATACAACTGCGAGGAAATTCCATGATTGGAAATCATTATCTTGGTGTATTGGGGAATCTCACCAGATGTGACAACTGCAAAGTTTCTCATCATAGAAGTATCTATAAGAGAAAAAAAAGATAGTGTACCTAGGAAACAACTATGACCAACAATCAATTTCCTTTCTGAGGCAAGAAGATCAATGACATGGCGGATTCCTACTGCTGATTTGATTCTTGCTTCCCTGCTTCTGAGTAGATCTTCCTGCACGTCTTTCTGTATTAAAACAAAACCAGAGTGATTAGTTACCGTTAACCAAGATCTCACATAGAGATCACTATATATTGCTTAGATTAGTGGAGTAATGATTATATGGATAATAATATTCTGCAGCTTGCACCTCTTCAATTCAAAATCAAAGGAAAACATACGTGCAAATTTCAAAAGCAGGGCATCATTCAATTTAAAGTCGAATAGAAAAGGCAGAAGCAGTCAGAAGCAAAAATAGGTTTATCGTGGACAGAAAAATAAATGGAGCTTGTAACATTTTCAACAGGAAATCAGTAAATATTTCTTACCATCAACAATCTTTTGTCCTCACTGGTGTCTGTGTAAACAACTCTCTTTTCTGATGTGTCATCCTCACCAAATGTACAAACATAAACAAGATCTCTAAAGTTTTTCCGTAAAACCTGCATAAGGAAATATATTATCACCAAATTGATAACAGCCACAAATATTGGAAAAGAAACAGAATCAAATGTTGAAAAAGAAACAGAATATCTGTTGAAAATAAATATTGTACAACCAAAATATGTGTGTAACTCTATTCCAAGGCAATAAATATATCAGGCACTACCTGTTGAATTAACTTCAACTGATGTGACATGAATCCATTAAGCATAATAGCTGGGCGCATTTTGAAGAAAACTGTCTGGAATTGGTCTGTGCTGAATTTAATGTTTCCTGACCAATAGCTATCAACTCTTGGATTGCTGATTATCGCATCACGCCACTCATTGAATTTGATCTTCATTCTCTCCATGAAAAGAAGATCAGCAGCACTCTTTAATGGAACATCTCCTCCCTCTTCAGAAGTGTTTGGAGATGCAGATATTCGATCATGATACAATATATTTAATTTCTCAAGTGCCTCTTTTTCTTGTGCTCTGGATAAATAAGATATTCCTGAGATTAACCAAATATTGTAAATAAACAAATACTATAGGCTTTTCATGCATGGTTTGTACGTACTAGCCCATTAATAACAACTAAAAAATGAAGTAATGTGTGTCTAAGGTCAATCCTGCAATTTTGGATCGCCAGAGAACCAGAGATATGCATGGAGATGCAGTAACAGATCAACCAGGTATTGCGTGTAAGAGAAAACACCTTCATGGAAGCACGTGTTGAAATCAAACTGGTACTTTGCTAGGAAGTCAATTGAAGTGGTCTGACAGAGAAATTCCGGAGATGAGCTATCATTTGGGAGCTCCTTGCGAGGGAAGATAAAGAAATTATGCCTGCCGAGAAGAAAAAGTTATGTCATGGAAAAAGATCAAGCAATCAATAATGCACTATCCGTTGTAAATCAACTATACCAATTCTCTCCAAGAGGCAGCGTTATAGTTTTAAATAAAGGAAATTTCCGCAAGGCGTCCTTTGTTCAAGAACCATCTACATCAACGTTGTTATTGGGTGTTCAGATCACGGGTATTGCCATCTCAATCTGTGCTCTATGAACTTGTTACTATGGACCGATACAGGAAGCAGAGTCAACACCTATTAACCTGTTATTAAGATAATTGGGGAATACTGGCTGTTCAAAACAAAGCCTTCTAAAGTACTACTTATCTAAATATCATCAAAGTTTTCTATATCACTATATGAAGGGTCCAAGTTGCTGCCTTTTAATAAAAACCACACAAATTCTGTATTTGCAATCCAAAAGATCTAATAAACTATTCAGTTCATCACAGATAGATAACACTCCATTAAGGCAAGACGAAGCCACACGTTTCCCACTTTGGCCCCCTAGAGCCCTAAACCCCAGCTGTTCACAAGCATATAAGTATATAACCCAAGCAAGCCAAAAAAAAAAAGGTAGCCAGTTCAATCCAAAACCCCAAACCCCATATCTCATCGCAAGCCCATAAATATAGTCTAGCTCAAAATGGCATCTCCTGCCTCAGCAGATCATTAGAAGTTCACCAGGCGCTATGTCCAAAGCACTGCGCGCAGCAAATCCTAACAAACGACAAGTATCAAAATGCAGCCATTACCTAAAATTATTAGTGAACTACCAGCACTTAACAAGCTACAACACGGAAGCTGCAAACCAATTCACAGTGTAGACGCGTATTATTATTAGAACGGAAAGGGAACGGGGGGAGAGAGGGGGGAGAGGAGGATAGCACGACGCACGGGTGGGCGACGAAGGCGGACTTGGCGGGGTCCCAGCGGAAGGGGCAGACGCCGAGCTGCAGGGCGGCGAAGTGCTCAGCGGAGTCGCGGAGCTTGAGGTACCGGACGTCGGCGCGGTCGAGCTCGAAGGTGTCCCGCCACGGCGCGCTCGTCACACCACTCATCTCCAGGTCGAGCCCCACGAACGCCGCGTCCCGCACGCGCGCCCGCAGCTCCTCCAGCGACTCCGCCAGGTTCCCCCGCGTCACCCGCTTCACCGCCACCCCGCCGACCCTGCCCCCGGCTCCATCCCCGCCGCCTTTGGTGGGCGGTGAGGAGGAGAGCAGGCGGGACAGTAGGGTTTTGGACGGCGGCGCGCGGAGGAGGGGCATGGCCGCCGTCGATGGAGGGTGGAGGCGGGAATGGGCCGGGCTCGATCTGGTTGCAGTGGATGGGCTAGTGAAAATGCAAATTTTGCAAAGAGTGGGAGCATGGGTAGCACGAAATATGTTGAGCCATGTAGGGCCTGTTTGGTTGCCTGCATACGGGTGATTCGCACCAGCGTATGCAAGGAGATGATGTTTGGTTGGCTGCGGAGAGGAGAGAGTCTGCACGAGCGGATGCAAAAAAAATAACTGGAGCCAGGCTGAGGAAGAACGCGGTTGAGGAGCTTCCCTCCTCAATCTGGCCACGCTCATGCAGCCTATATCAGCTCATGCAGGCAACCAAACAGGCCCGTATATGTTCTCTTCTAGTCGACTCTACCGGACTACCAGGGTATGTACTCCGTTGTGTTTCAGAAGGAACGTCATAAACTATTGTAAACCCATAATTCAGTGTAGTTATACACACTTTCTACGCTGACCATTGAACTATGATTAACAGTGTCAGCCAAATTGGTCAGCAAACAAAATAGTATTCGTGCCTGTTTGGTGTACAAGAATTCTATTTTGCATGGAACAAATTTGGAGAAATTCGAAGGTTCCAGCCAGGGGGCCTTAGTGTGGAAAATACTTACTAGATGCTACCTTGGTTTCTATATTCTAGAGTTCTATGGAAGCCTTATACGAACTATGTTCATCATGAAACGGCAGAAGTAACATTTTACAGAATTAGTTAGGATAGCAGGTTCATCATGCCATCAACGATGATACTTCAATAGATAACCTACTACATAAATCCAGCAACGGTAGTGCAACAACGAAGTGGTTCTGCACAATAATAATAGTAGCAACTGAGACTGATATCAGTACATTACATCCTTTCAAGTATGCCAGTACTTCCTCCTAGCAGGACTGCAGGATGTCCATTTGCACGTCGGTAGCACAAGCAAATATTACTGTACACAGGATCATTTCCAAGGCTGTTCACCACACCTTGGAGCATCCTCCCCATTCAATCCCTGATCTCTGTACCAAAGATCCTATATCTTCTACTGCCCCAGGGATCGTACTTGTCCAGACGGAAAGATTTCAAGCAACACCATATCCAAGGTGGGTTCCTGGTTAGGGGAGTACCTTCGTCGGCGTCTTCCGGGATACCCAGTAGCCTGTTCATCTTTCTGGTCAACGCTTCCGCTGTTAGAAAACCGCCAAAAAATTTGACCTGCCATGGATTAAGATGAACACAGTGCACACCAAGTTTCAGCAAATGTAAGCCGCTTTTAGGCACTCATAACTTTTGACCACAAATATAGTTTTAACTACTAGCGAGTGTGGACACTAACGAGAATTTGTAGGTAAAAGCATAAAGCACAAGGCTTTTCTCATAACATCTTACCCCATCTTCCTTGTGGACGTATGCATGAATTCTTGCTGTAGGATCCTCGAGAGTCAACCGAAGACAATAGTCACCGGTCAATAGTGAATGGAGGTCATTAGCTTGACATGGATATGCTGCCACGACACGGACCAGGCTTTTAAATTTGTGTGTCACCTAGCACAAAAGAAATAGAGACGTTGATGCTGGCTTTGGGGTCAGTTTTCAGAACCCTTCCAAGTCTGTATTAATTAGGAAAGCAGTGTAAATTTATTTTTATTATGAAAAGGGAGAGACAACACCACTGCAATCTAAATTCAAGTGAACATTTTCGATGATGAATGCAAAAGAGTCCTGTTCTGGGGGCAACTTCAGGGGAAAAACTAGCACAGCAAATTAAACTGATGAATGATTGACAAAAATGTTGGGAAAAGAGTATTACCTCTCCATGGGTGAGCGACTCCATTAATGTTGTGTAGCCTGCTCTTTCGTACTCTACATCTGATAGAATTGAGAACTAATCACACGCGGCAAGCCTTAGTGAACAATAGTGCATTGCATAGTTCATGCAGCCATTGATCAGCACAATTCATGTAAACAAGCACTTAAATGTCCGACAGAAGAGATGATAACATAAAAAATATCATCACCTTCTACATTTAGATCTCTCTAGAGTATAGACAAGTACTACATTAAAAAACTGAGACTTCTTTTCCCTAAATCATAACCTTCGTGTCTACATAGAAAGGTGGAAATGCTAAATTATACATTGAAGTAATTGTAAAGGCCTTATTTAGCACACTGGAATCGTGCTGTCCATAAGCAATTAACCACTGATCAATAAGCTAAATGCTACTGAAAGAAGCAGCCATGCATTCAAAGCAGATACCACCAATGAGCATCGCAAACATAAGACAACAGATCGCATGGAGGGGGGAGCTCTCCATGCATCAAAACATGCTAATCAAAGGAGCACTCATGGAAATTATCAGGTTATGCCCCATACCAGTAATATCAGAGGCCCTGGGGAGGCTAGCCATTGGCTGTCGATGAACTTGGGTGGCAATGCGATTGTCATACATCCTGGTGTTAGTAACACATTTGGTGAATATTTACATAAAGGAATTTAGAAGGCATTCAACATTCATGAGAAAAAAGAAGATTACTTCAAACGTTCAACAACACTGCCATCTTCGTTAGATAAAAGACGAACTCTACTAGAAGGCAGCAAAATGCCTTTCCACATGCCAAACTCCTGCTTGCAAGTAATATTGCAGAACCTGGCCCAATAAATATCCTTTTGCAAGTGTAGTATTTCCTTGAAAAACCTGTTTGAGAAAACCCTCAGGACAGTCCCAACACAAGGCAGTGTGCATAAAACCTCCCTGGGTAGAGGCACTTCTTCAAGATGTAGAGGGGATGATGTAACTTCTTCCGTGTCCAAACTACATGCTCACCAAGAGAAATAACAGAGGTGCACAATTTAGCTAAAAATGAACAGTTACATTAGCATATGCTTCATAAGAAGACAAGTCCTATTTGCTACTACACCCAAGTTCAAGACCTTGATATTCACTTCAAAACAACCTAATGAAGGCCCTGATAATATGTCAAAAGCACCATAGCACCATCCTAGATTTCATAACAGGTTTTATTAGCTATTGCCTACTGCTGAAATTGAAAGTTAAACAATGATGACAATATCTAACCCTACAGTATCTGAAGCTCAGTCGCAGGAGTATCCGTTCCATCCCAAACATAAAAAATCCATTCACCATTGGAAGCTTCACGGACATGAAGAACCTACAAAGAAAAAAAAAACTATGATAACTCCTCTATTGAAATTAGTATCGAATCTAATATGATGGAATAGAGAACCAACCTTGCATACAAGATCAAAAGTAGAACAAGATTTTATACCCCTTAGTTGCAATTCAAGATCTTTCAGACCTATGGTACAACATAGATAGTTAGAAATAGTAACAAATATTGCAAAAGATCCTGACAATGAATATATTCTGAGTGAAGATAGAAATATTTCAGAAATCTGTACAGAAACACACAATCATAAATCACTGGACAATTTTGCACATAGGTCATGCTAGGATATAAAGGTGTATATCCAAAAGCATCTGGATAGCATATATTCATGAGATATTGGAACGACAAGTCGACAAGCACTTAAAATAACACAAGATGCCGGCAAGAAGCTGACAAAACCAACAAAAAGAGGACCATTTGGACAGAGAAATTTTAGACTGTCATTGTATTGAATGAAACCCAACCCAGACAGAGACATCCCTTAACTAAGATGGTAAAGGTGAGAATGCAAATTCTATTGTTATCAATAATTATCAACTAATATTACCCTTGTGGGCAAAGGACAGTACCTAAATGAAGGCCTATTGTATACTAATGGGTCCTATATCGGTTGGTGCACATTACACTAACTAGTGGGAACAAAAAAATTGAAAACAGCAATAACCTTTAAGAGCCCCCTCAAGTATGATAGACAAGAGTTCTCATCTGGGTTTAGAAGCTCATAATCATGTATTACTCCATGATATTACATAGATGGGCAAATATTGAAATGGCACGATTAGAGCATCACACAAGATATATTGTAGATGGGTGGAAAACGAAATGAACAACAGTAGCTTTTCAATTAGGAGTCACCTGTAGGATGATACACAAGCCACATTCTCATCTGGGTTAAAATTTCATTGTCATGTTTGCTTCCATGATATTTCATAGAAGTCTGATATGGGCTGCATTCTGTAGATACTTTCCCTTCAAATAATGCAAACGAAGAAAACTTTTTGTTATATGTTACAAAGAATTCTCCATGATGCATTGTTATCTGCAGATAAAGGTAGACATGATCTAGTCACTACAAAATATATAGTTAAGAAGATTAAGAAAGAAAAAAAATACATAGACAAGCACACAAAAACAATGTAGGTGCCAAGTTAGAGTTCTTAGAAATGCCATAGAATGTGACAAGTTGAACATTTGAAGAGTTTTGGGTTATACCACAACATTATGGAGACTGATCACATCTCCACTTGACCTAGCACAGGGAAGGAGTGCAGTGTTATCAGCAAAAAAGGTCACAGAGATCCCAGCTGCACGTGATTGATCCACAATCCTCAATGTAAGAGTGAAATCTGCAAAAATAGTAGCCACGACCAGGTGGCATAGCATTGATTTCAGGAATAAGTGAAAGGGGATCAACAAGGAATAAACTTGAACCCAATTTAACAATTTACTCAAGTAGTTATGGCGGAGCATTATCATGTGTTTGTTGCGAGGAACCCATGAGTTGAACATGATAGCATCAACATAAGATCCCTCTCACTATCTGACTGGTTTCAGGAAAAAGCCATCAAAAGTCGCCAAAGAGTTGGTTTAGGTGTGAATGAGATGCTAAAGCATGAGTTTTTCTTTTGAAGAATTCACCAGCCTGGTTAAGCAATGAAAGCATAACCAGCACAATTCTACAAATCAAATCAAACGTTGTAGCAATGTTCAAGAAGACGTTAGGCGCTAGATGCCTAGGCAGCCAAATTAAAAATGAGGACAGCAAACGAAAATAAGTGATCATATATATATATTTGATGTTTAGATTAAAAAATTGTTACTTTGAGCAACAATGATATCTCTCCATCCATTTATGTTGCTTTAAATTTAGAGTGTCACATATCCTAAATTTTAATAGCTAATCACTAATCAGTAATAAAGAAAATCAAACATAAAAAAAATTGGCCCATTCAGCCGGCCCAACCGGCCCAAAACTCCTAACCCTACTCTTCCTCAAACGCCGCCACTACTGCCTCTTTTCTCGCTGCTCCCTCTTCCTCAAACATCGCCACTACTCCCTCTTCTCTCTCCCCATTTTCTTCGCCACCACTACTCCCTCTTTGCTCTCTCCAGTCCTCAGTCGCGCCGGCCGATCTCCCCTCCCCTTGGCCGCGCCGGCTGATCTCCCCTCCCCTCAGCCACACTAGTCGTGCCGGCCAAGCAAGCAAGCAGATCGGCAGTCAGCGAAGGGGAGGGGAGACGGAGGAAGAAGCTCACCTGGGAAGGAATGCGGTGAGGCGGAGGAAGAAGCTTAACCAAATCCAGCAAGGTGGACAGTGGACGATAGTTCAACAGCCCGTGGGAATCACTAGAGGCGGAGGCTACCTAGCTCTGTAAGTCTTTCGCAAATCACAATCCTAACTCTGCCTCTTTATCTTGCCTTCCTCTTCTTTATCTCGTCAAATACATGCACCTAGGCGCCGCACCGCCGCGGCCGCACCGAGCCCCCCTTTGACCGCCATGCCACCTAGCTGCCCAGCCTCCCGCCGAGGGGCCAAGGCGCGGCGGCCGGCTGCTGCCCAACACCTAAGCGCCGCCTAGGCGGCCGCCCAGGCCGCCTTTTAGAACAGTGCGTTGTAGTCTAATTTCATATCAAAAATCCACAAAGATCACCCTACGACTTCCTGTTTCCACAGCATGTAATCGAGAGCAGGCCCTAAGAACAGTTTGCTAATCATGACACACAGCTTAAGGCATCAAGCGGTTCAGAAACACGCTTGTGACGAACTTCTACAGCAACCTAATCGCAATCCTCCACACTCCACCGCCGCCCTCCACCATAATCTTCACCAGCGTAACAGAGCTCGTTTAAGCATTAGCTAGCTAATCGAGGCAAACGAAGCAACGGAAGGACACCACTCCGAGTCCATAACCTAGCCCCAAAGCACCCAAGCAGTGCAAAGCCGTGAAGCGCCAACACCCAAAACCCTAGGGGAACGAGCGCAGGGTACGTGGGCCGGGGAAGTGAGGGGGATGGGGAGGCTCACCGGTGCCGCGGCTGCGGACGGCGGCGCCGATCTCGGAGACGGCGGCGAAGAGGCAGACCCGAGCGCCCGGGGCCTTCAGGGCGTCGGCGATAGGCAGGTACACGTACTGCGCCTCCCCTGCCCCCGCCGCCGTCGATGGAGCCGCCTCGCCATCGCGCTGCCGCTTCCGCTCGCGTGCCGCCGCCTCCTCCATAGTCCGATTTGGGTGAGACTGAGTAGTGAGTACCGTCCCGAGTGACAGCACGGACATGTATGGCGTATCGTTTCCCTTGCGTATCGTTTCCCTTGCATGCGTTTGAAATGCCAAATTTTAACCGGATTTCTTGCGAGATTCACGTGAAAATCCTGCACTAAGGTCCTGTTAGAAACAGGGGATTTTATAGGACTTTCACGGAAACAGTTTAATTTATATTTTATAAGACTCTCATGGAAACAGTTTAATTTCTACTAGGAAACAGTTTAAGTACTACTAGAATCGAGAAAATGTTATATATTCCAAATGGCCTAAATCTATAGGTGAACAAATAAACCGTGTCTGTGGACCGGTCTATAGCTAGGCACGGCCCACGGTAAATTGTGCTGGACCACCGGACCGGCATGGCATGAGGAGCTAGGCCGTGCCTGGGCCACCGTCCTGGCCAGCGTGTTAGCATGGCACGGCATATATAGTGTTGAGCTAGGCACGGCACGACATAGTGGCCTGATAGACACGGTAGGCCTGTATGCACATGTAGTCTAGTGGACATAACCTATTAGGTACGAAAATAGGATCGTTAGGCATGATTGGCCTAGGCACAGTACGATGAGCACGGCCAGTTTGACTCATTTAGTACTCTAGCTGCTTTATGGTCGTTTAGAGTTTAAAAATATGAAATTTTTAAAAATCTCTAATTTTTGTATAAATAGCCAACATACCCCCTCATTCAGCCACATTCAAACCAACAATCTCTTCTCCAAAATCTCTTGTGAAATTTTTGATACACTTTGTGATAATTTGATAAAATTCAAAATAATTTTGCCAAAATTCAAAAATTCGAAATCCAGCCTACATTCAAGAAAAGAAGTAACAATACTAATTTGCATATACTTATGTTATTCTTACGTTTATTTGTTGTGATGTAAAATAGGTAATAGTATAATTTTCTATTTGTATTTTGCAGTTTCCCGTATTTCTCTATGGAAAATTTTGACAATTTTTCTATAAGTGAATACGGAATTGATACGGAAGATCCTTCAGCCTTCGAGAATAACATGTCTCTGCTGTTGCCTCCGCCTCAAATGGTAGAGTAGACACTGACTGTACTATCGTTAGGCAACGAGTGCCTCTACATCTGCAAGCATCGGAGTAAAGAGGTCTAGACCCAATACGTCGGAAGTGTTGATAGATTTCGATAAGGTAGTGAAGTGAGACGCGATCGGAGCTCAGGTAAGAGTTGCTATTTGTAAAATATGTCATCGTGAATTATCTGCAAAGTCTTCAGGTGGAACCAAACATTTGCACAGACACGCCCAAAGATGTAAACAAAAATAAGACATAGACATAAGGCAAACACAGTTACAGTACAACCCCCAATGGTACGGTACATAATTGGAATTATAATACTGAGGTAGCTCGAAAATTTTTAGCCTATTTAATTATCACACAAGATCTTTCTTTAAACTTTAGTGAGTTAGAAGCATTTGAAAAATACATTAGAACTACTTATAATTCTAAATTTATTCATGTTTCTAGATAGACAACGACTAGAGATTTAGTTAAATACTAGAATAATGATCGTGATAAAATTAAAGAACTTTTTGGAACCTATATATTTTTGATGGCTGTGATCTCGACATATAGAGTGGTCGTTCTATGGAGAATTATCTTAATGTAGTCGCTCATTATGTAAATGATGACTAGGTATTGAAAAAGATAATCATAGGTTTCAAACTAATTGATGTAGCACATATGGATGAAGATATAGTAGAATGTATATATCAAAGTCGTGGAAGATACTGATCTTACAAATAAAATTTTTGCAATTACCTTGGACAATGTTACAGTAAACTCCAGGGCAATAGATATTCTCACTCTCTTATTTAGTAAATACGTTAAATCCTTCTTGTTACATCAGCGATGTGCCTATCATATTATTAATATTATAGTTAAATATGGTTTGAAGAGATTGGATCCATATTTTTAAGTTTATGGCAATTTCTTTTGTAAATAATTCTAACTAACGAATTGTAGCATATAAGATCTACTGCATTGCGATGTATG
Source organism: Dendrocalamus latiflorus (assembly GCA_017311315.1). NCBI lineage: Eukaryota > Viridiplantae > Streptophyta > Magnoliopsida > Poales > Poaceae > Dendrocalamus > Dendrocalamus latiflorus. The sequence continues at coordinate 26,254,282 of CM029656.1, forward strand.
TACGACAACAAAAGTTTGTTATGGATATGTCGGTAAGGTAGAATTCAACTTATCTCATGTTACAAAATCTTTTACCCTATAAGTCTACATTTTTTGTTTTTATCCACACGCATTATCACAACCATATTGGTAACACACTATTGACTAAGCAACACTGGTATGTTTCTGAAAAGTTACTAGTATTTCTAGAACTCTTTTACAAATCACTGCTGCTTTATCCGAAGTGTACTATCCAACATCTCCTATAGTTGTGCATCATATTCTTACGATTGCCATTCACTTAATGAAAATAACATAGTGTTAAAGAGACTATGTGCGCTATGAAAACTAAATTTTAAAATATTAGGATGAGATTTTGTACTTATACGCATTTGCATTTATTCCAGATCCAAGAGTTAAAATTGCAGAATTTACTAATGTTCTTCCACTTATAAGTGAGCCTATAGGGATGTAGGATTCTAACTATTTTACAACAGTTTGTTCTAAATTGTCTGAAGTTTATCAGAAGTACGAGCATAAAGATCCAAGGAGTTTGCTTATAATGACCTACACCATCATCCACCACAGGTAAGAAAACAAATATATAAGACAATTTTTTTGGTGCACCAGAATCCTTCGAAAAATCAAGCTCTACATCGTCGAGCTAGAGCAATCCATACCAGGGGTTGTGGGAAACTATCAGTCTTTTTGGATAGTGATTCTGTACCTCACCATACAGAGAATTTTAACATTTTGAATTGGTGATGCAAGTACAAGCTAACATATCCATGCTATCCATATTAGCACGGGACGGGTTAACCGTTCCTATTTCAATGGTTTATTCCGAGTCTACTTTCAGCATTTCTAGAAGAATATTAGAGAGAAGAATAAGTCTCACGAGTGAGATGGTGAAAGTACTTCTCATAGTGAAAGATTGGGAACAAACCGATGCGCGAACTCAACACGGCGCGGTGGATACAGAGTTGGAACACACGTTCAACAATCTCTATCTAAACGATGACGATGACAATCAAGACACCGACGACACCAACACTTCTTAGAACATCTATATATACATTGTACCTTTTCTGATTTTTACTATAATGCTGAGCTACATGTTGTACCTTTTTTTGCCAAGGTTTTCTCAAGTTTAATTTTTATTTAGCAAAATTTTTAATGAGACTATTATTTAAACATTAATAAAGCTCATTATTATATTTTCTATAATTTATTGTGTTGTTTTTGAATTCTACAATTTTTTTTGAATTATTATGTTTTTTTTCAAATTTTTCAGGCCGAATGGGCTAGTTGGGCTGAAGTCGTGCCTAATGGCCCGTCAGACTAAACAAGGTGTGCTGGTCCAGCACGGCATGAACCCCCGTTGGGCCGTGCCTAGGCCACTACCTCAGCACATGGGCTAGCACGACACGTCATGTTTGGGCTAATAGGCTAAACAAGCTAGTGCTGAATCAGGCTTGTGTCGTGCCACCTATTTGAACAGGTCTACCTAAAATCCATGGAAAATTTTCTTTTTGAAAAAATCCCGAACAAAATTTAAACATTTTTTTTTGAAAGGGGAAAATTAAACAAACTTTCATTTCCCCATAGCAGATGTGTAAATTCGTAACTCGAACCGGGAAACATGAACTTCACAAACGTAGATCACAAGCATCGGTTTCGATTTTCCGATCACCATCGCATGACATATAACAGCAACTGCTACATCTTTACATTGTACAAAGGACGTGAGGTTTGTCGAAAACAAACACAGGAACTTAATAAAAAGAACTCAACGAATGATGTGATCCCCAGCGGGTTTCTACCAGCCGTAGAGCCTACAGATCGGTCGGACCACAGGATTATCGCATTCACAACGTAGCATCATCGAATCAACGAATAGAATTCCTAACGAAGCTAGATTCACACAAGAGCAATCTTCCCGCGGGGCAGAGAGACGCTGCGCCGGGTCTCCGGCAACGGGATGTTGGTCCTTTCGGTGTTGGGCGGCCTGTTCCGGCGATGCTTCCCTTCGGTCAGAGGCTCCATCTCCCGGACCGAGGTCCTGACAGTGTAAAAAAACGCGTCTGTTAGCATACTCACCTATGCACCCATTCGCAAGTAGCAGAAACCAGAAAGAAATGCAATACAACTACCAGCCTACAAGGACAAGCAAAATAGCTGAAGAATCAAGAATCATACCTAAGGTCGATGCTTCGGGACTGTCTTATTGCTTGTGGCGGGAACTTCTTCGCCTTCCTGTTGAAATGGAAGGTGGGCTCACTGTTCGCAAACTCGTTTTCCATTTCGGATGAGTTCTTCGTGTTCTTGGCATCTGACCTCACTCTAGTTTCCGTGTATTTGATTGCCGTTTTCTCTTCTTTCGGAGCCTTTGTCGCACTGTCAGGCCTGTTCTTTGTCATACTTTCTCGAACAGATGGTCTTGTGCTTCTATTTTCTTCCGAGTCTCGGAATTTCCGTAAACTTTGAGCTGTCAGAACGGATGAGGGTGCGTTCCTAGAGCTGCTGTGCAGTACTTTCGCAGGCACTTCAATCCTTGATATAGGCGTGCAATCAATGCTTTCGGTCTTCTCCACACTTTTAGCAATGCCAGCTCTCTCAGCAGACAACGAGCTTCTTACTGGAGGGGAAGGAGTCTTAAACTTCCACGCACTCAAGTATAATTCCCTGTTGATGACAGGTGACTTGTCATCCAGCTCTCTCACTGACAATGGAGAGCGAAACCTTCTTTGTTTTCCAGATGATGAGCTTCTGATCTGCCAATGGAACAAGACATATCTTTAGGACATCTCTGTGAGAAAGAAGCCGTATGATTAAGATAATTCCAATAGATGAACATAATACTGAATGAGTTTTCAGGGAGATCTAAAGCAAAATACCTCACTTGTACAAGTGTCAACACTGGAATACTGACCAGCTTCAGGCTTCAAGGACAAGCTGGTGGTTAGAGGTGATCTCGTTCTTGCACTTCTTATCTCAGAGGGCACACGGTTAGCAACATCTTTTAGCTGTGCTGCTTCACGTTCCTTATCGTCTAATGCCAATTTTAGTTTAGCAATCTAACGAAGACAGTTACAAACCATGAGTTATGAAAACAAAGTTCCAATGCCTGCTACGTTTCAACAACACAATGTCAAAATCATACCTCTTCCTTCAGGTCTTTGACCTGCCCAGCTTCCTTATTAACACGAGCTGCACCAAGTTCTATTGTGGCTACACGCTCGGCAAACTTGAGAGTGCTCATTGTTTCACCAAAAGCATCTGCTTCAGGATTCACATGCACAAACATCAATGTCTTTGCCTGGCCACCTATATTACAAGAAAAACAAATAATTAGCTATGTGGGCATTCTAGACGAAACAAGTTTAATCTTGTAAAAGAGACTGTGTACCTAAGGAATCTTGTAGCACTTGTGTTAGCTTGCTATTCCGGTATGGAACGTGGGAGCTCTTTTGGGCAAGTGCAGCTATAACATCACCAAGTGCCGATAGTGATTTGTTTATATGCTTGGCTTCAGTTAATCTTTCTCCAGTGGCCTCAGACTTGTCCACCCTCTCACTTCCCGCAAGGTCCACCAGATGAAGGCATCCTCTTAGAGTTGAACCAGAAATTATCTCCTTGCCTTGCACATGAACTGTCAACACACTATAGAAGAGCAACAAAAAAAAACCCACATGCAGTGATTATGCACATATCACTAAAAGATTCAAGAGAGATTATCTCTAGAAAAGGACAATATCAAAGATGAAGTTCATTGCATTAGTTATAAAATACCTGTGTGAGCGGCTACTTCGTTCATTAAGAGCAGTTGCTCCAACCGCCCGATTCCTGTGGCCAACTTTCATCAGATCCAAAACATCCAGTGCACACTTCACTGGCACTAGATTTGCATCAGGGATGTTGAGTCCATTTACATGAGAACTGTTACGTATCTCTAATGTGTTTATGGTTAAGAAAAAATATTAAAGCAAAGTTTTAACAATGAATCAAGGAAAGTGAACATAAAACAATATATTTCATGTGTGCCATATAATGGGAGAATTTTCAACATGCATGGGGAAACATCTTTCTTCAACTATTTGTTTTCAAATGCCAACTTGAAATAATTCTTTTATCAATCATGAAAGGATATTTTTTGTTTGCACCATCGGCCATCAATAGATCCCTCAGTTGCTCATTGTATATTTCAATCATCTGAACTTTCACATCATATGTGGTGGTATCTGCTCTATTTTGAGAAATATCAAACAGATCGTTTAGCGACCGGTAGTTCACGCCCCAGGTTTCCTCTGACATTATATCTGGACCGCTCTGAGTAATGTATGCAAAAAAATACATCGTCATAAAGAAAGCAACACAAATACCATGACGTGTGATGAAAATAAGTAACTTACAGAAGGACATTGCTCTTATTATTGTTTACCAGTGTTGAACACTTTGTTTTTTGTTATAGTATCGGGTTCCTTGATTTGAAAATGTTCTGCAAAACTAATGTTAAAAATTTTAATTACAATGGCTTGTGAAGAATTACCATGGTATATGTTTTTCCAGATCCTGTTTGACCATATGCAAATATACAAACATTATAGCCATCCATCACGGATCTGATCAATGGTTGCGTATCAGCAAAAACTTCAGCTGTTACCAAGAAAACAGAAGTAAAGGTGAGTAACATAAGACATGTAGAATTAAGAGTTGCCAACAAAACTACATCTACAAAAATACCTGACAATCTCCCAAAGTAATGCATCATTCTTTTCTGACCAACAGATTCATATAATCATATATTGCTCTTTGCATCATCAACTAAATAATTCATTCATTCGTTGCAAAAAATCATGTTTTTGGGTAATTGACTATATATATAAGCAAAATCACATAACCTTCTCATGAATGATTTGATCTTATTTATAAAGTTCTAGAGGGAATGCTATCGATTTGCAGTAAATGAGAAATGAAAATTGAGGAAGGTTGATGATGTACATTGTGAAGCATTAGGTCCAAATATTTTGTTGAATGAGAATATCTTCCGTCCATCCTTTCCTTGCTTTTGAGGGTTCGTAATCATGATCTCCCCGTTTTCCCCAATATGATCAACAGCAGATCTTTGATCAGATGTCGTCTTCGGGAAAGGTTTCACTCTACAGTACACTCGAATGCTACCTAAGAAATATTTTGAAGTAATCAGTAACTAAATATCTTATTACTAGTCAAATGAAGCTAATATATTTGTAGTTTACCTTTAAGATCTTGTACTTGATTGTACAGCTTACGATTTTCCTCAAGTAACTTGTGGTAAGCATTATGGTTCTGAGCCTCAAAATAGCTTTCTACAATATTAAAATACTGATTAGAGATCAAAGAACACGGTGTTAGACAAAATTTCAAATGCGTTACTCACCTAGCCTCCTCAAGTCTTCCTCCCATTTAGCTCGAGTTGATTCAACTTGAGACTTCATCTCATTGAAGGACAGTTTTAACTTCTGAATGTGTCAAATTTAATAGAATAATCATAATCAGCAAAGGTAAACAGAATTTATGATACCAAAGATCATTTTAATCATTAATATCTTAGTCTTGAACAGGATAGTTGTCATTAGAGGGGTGCAAAAGTGCTAGCTAGTGCTCACTATTTTCACTACTACTTATTGTTCGGAATGTTGGAAATAATCTTGTTTTAGAAGTTTAGGAGGTGATCGAATTCAAGTCGAAGACGAAATTGGAAGTCGTAGCTAAATCAGAGTAATTCAGGGGAACCGATCAGACCGGAAACACAGTTGTAATCGTAGTCAAAATGGAGTAGAAGTCGTAGTCGAAACAAAGTTGTAAACGAAGTCGGTTTTGTAAACCCGTGTTGAAGTCATAGAACTGGGCATAAAAAGGGTTGAGTCCTGTAAACTATGGTGCCAAGCAATTGCGAGTAAAAGAAAAGTGAAAAGCAATCCCTGAGCGTTTGTGAGAAATCCTGCAGACGTGGTCGAAGTCGACTTACGACCACGGCAAACGTGGTCGTAAGGACTTACGACCACGGCAAAGCTACAGTAGATTTACGACCACGGCAAAACCAGAAGACGGTGAGGTCGTGAGGTGATACGACTGTTATGAATATTGTGTGTATTGATATGAGACCCAAAGGGTCATATATATATAGGAGAGTACAAGAGGATATGCCACATAGAGGTAAGGCATATATGGAATAGAATACAAACTCTATATCCTAATACAACTCTATCTCCTTAACACCCCCTCAAATGCAAGGCGTATGCAATAGCATTGCATTTGAAAAAGGAGTTAACACTAAAACAAGAAAAAACCGAAGTCCGAGTCTTGATGATGTCGTCGTTGCGTGCAGCCTTTGAATAAACTGTCAAATCAAGCCGAAGAGGAATAAATAGAAGTATAGCGGCACAGATCGAAGTCCGAGAAGGCGGCGGCGCAATGCACAAGAAACGCAACAGAGGCGCGGTGCAAAAGAAGCGCGACGGCTTTAGAAACTCGGGGCGGCGGCTTAAAGAGAAGCGGCGGCATCATAGAGATCTGTAGCGGCTCAGAGAGTAGAGCGGCGGCTGCTACCATACAAAAGAAAATTCCTAGACTTTTATGACTGACAATAAATTTATGGACTCGCACGACTTAGACGAACTAAAAAAAAGAAACTACGGACTTGAATGGACGCAGCGGAAGACTCACGAAAAATAACCGAAGACTGACTAAAAGAAATCAGCCGCAGAAAATCCCACTCCCTCAAAACCCCTCACCTCTCTCTCTCCCACTCCCTCAAACCCCGCACCCTCTCTCCTGTCTCCCACCACGCTCTTCCCACCCGTCCCCCTCTCGCTCTTCACGTCCTCGCGAGACGCAGGAGGCGGTGCGGGGGCTCGAGGGCGCGCGGCGAAGCAGAGCCGGGAGCATACGCGGCGCGGGCGCAGAGGCCGGGAGGCGGCGGATCCGTCTCGGCGCGGGCGCGGAGGCCGGGAGGCGGCGTCCGAAGGCGGCGGCCGGATCCTGGGCAGCCGAGCGGAGAGCGGCGGCAGGTGCGGCGTCCCGGTCGTCGAAGAAACCCGTGAAGGAGCGGCTGCCAGCGTGAAGAGCATGTCGGCGCCGGAGAGACGGCCGGATCCGGCGTGGAGGAGGCCGGATCGGGAGGTGCGCCTTCAAATCCGGGAAGATGACGTCCGAAAGCGGCGGCGCGGGCGCGTCGGAGGTGGCCAGATCCGGAAGAGGCGAGCGGCGGCGGCGGTCCAAGAGATGGTCGGCCGCGGTGGCTCACCGGGATCCAGGCGCAGCGAGATCTGACGGTGGATCCGGCCGGATCCAAAAGAGGCGACCAAATCGATCTCGGGGCAGGCGCGGCGGCCGGGACGACGCCGGATCTGAGCGGCGGCCGGATCGAGGAGTGGCGACCGGAGAAGAAGCGGCGCCGGTTGCCAGCGGCGGTCGGGGCGATGATGGCAGAGGCGGGCCGGATCTGCCCAGATCCGAGCGTACAACAGCAGCCAGCACAGGCGAGGCGGCCGCTGACAAGAACCCGAGGAGGCGGCGGCGGTGGCGCACGGCCGGCGAACAGTGCGGGCACGGCGACCGGGAGAGGTGGCCGCCCAACAAGATGGCCGCCCCCGGGAGAGGAGATCGATCCTCCCGGGGGCAGCAGCAACAGTAGAAGTAGATTGGAAGTATATTGAGGTTAGAGTTTTAACCTAAGCTCTGATACCATGTTATGAATATTGTGTGTATTGATATGAGACCCAAAGGGTCATATATATAGGAGAGTACAAGAGGATATGCCACATAGAGATAAGGCATATATGGAATAGAATACAAACTCTATATCCTAATACAACTCTATCTCCTTAACAACGACCACATCAGAGGGAAATCGAAGGCGATCCGAAGGCGTACGACCGCAACGAAAGAATTTGAACGTGGTCGTAAGGAGGCTACGACCACGTTGTAAAGTCTCTGGACGTGGTCGAAGAAGGCTATGACCACGTTGAAAAGGGGTTTTCGACCACGCTGAAGGCTACGACCACGGTGTAAGTGGTCGTAAGGAGCTGCGACTTCATCAGGGAGTTTTGAACGTGGTCGGAACGGAGTTCGACCATGGTGAACAGTGATCGCCAGCATCACTGCGTGATCGTAGGAGTTTGCGATCACGGTATTTCGAGCGCAGCAACAAAGGGAAGCGGTCGAACAACTGTCTGAGCAGTCGTACGGCAACAGTAAGCGGTCGGAACCGGTCGTAAGGACTTGGAACCAGTAGTAAACGACTCTAACCGGTCGTAAAAGGTCTTGGGAGGTCATAAGACTTTCCAACAGGGGTCCTGACAAGAAAAACATGCAATTGCTACAAAATACATAACATGCAGCCTGACAGTAGATGTGGTATTGTTTATGTTATAAGGGAAGAAGAAGAGTGTTGGTTTTATTCTAGACAGATTGCCAACTAACAAGCTCAGCAGCACAATTTATTGCACAACACCCCCTACCTCCAGCTCTTCTTGTTGGTGTTCAGGTCCTCTCCCATCAATCAAGTGTTTGCGGCCGCCACAGGGTAATCGCAATGAAGAGAATAAGCACTCACTATTCTCCTTCAGAGATTTTGAGATAGCTTCGATCAATTCCAGTTTAGAGAGTGTTCCATTTTCATCTTTCATAATCTTCCTTAGAAGTGATCTGACCTGTTAGATTTGAAATGTTTAAAAGTGAGTATTCAATAATCATTAGAGAGTTTTTGGTTTTTACAGTTGTTTACAGCAGGACTATTATTGAATTTTGGCAAATGCTACCTGTTGGGTAGTGTACATAAATTTACATCATCATAACGAAAGAGACATCGAAGAATATACAGATGATACTGTACCTGGTTTCGATGGGAAGCGAGAAGAATGGTGAATTCTTTACAGGCTTGCTCAAGTATTGTTTCAAGGACCTGAAAACTCACCAACGTAAGGAATTCAGGCCAGAGGTTATTTTGGTTAAGGTACAACACTGTTCGGTGAGGGTTATCAATCAAACGAGTATTCAAAGGATCAACAAATATATAAGAATAAGCAGAACTTACCTACCATATCATCTAAAGGCAAGTCCTCAGCTTCACCCCATTCCAGAAGGAATGCCCGCACAACTCGGAGAACAAAGTGCTGGAAAAGAGAATGCTGAGATTCTCCAACTCTAGATTCATCAAGGGAAACCTCGGAGAGAAGATTAACAAATTCCAGCATTTGTTGGTTCAGGTCAGCTGAGACTCCAACCCTCGATGAATGTGAAGGCAACCTTTTGCTTGAGGATGCAATCTTCACAATGCCGCCATACCGCCATATACCAATCCCACCCGAGAGCTTCCACTCGTGGTATCCTTTGAGACAAAGTATGCAGTCCACAACTTTCATTGATGAACCTCCCTGTCAATGTTGTGGGTAGAATTCAGATGCCACAGGCTAAAAATATTGAGCTAAATTGTACATATAATTTGTGTTATCAAATTTCAAGACCGGGTTGCTTGATTGAAGATATTTGCCCCCATCGATGCGCTCTCTCGCTAAGATACTCTAAATGAATTCTGTTTGTTTGGTCCTAGCGAACTTAAAATGAGCACTAAAAATAGAAGAGCCATAACAATTTCCAATGATACACTTTGGCCTATTTTCTGGCAAATGGACAACAAATTCAGTGAAACTCTAAGGCCATACAATTGAGCAAGTCAAACAACTCGTAATAACAATGAAAAATTGTCATGATATACCATGAACAACCGGGAAGCTGTACCTTCTCTATATCGGAAGCTTCAAACGTCAACAGATTCATCTCGCTAACTGCAACAAGGAAGTTCCTCATGTTCTCGAAGTACTGAATCGCAGACTGTGCCGCCCCGTCAGACGACTGCACCGCGACAATGGGATTCTCCACGACCTGTCGGAAACAACAACAAGCACTGAGATTCCAAGCACCAACTGCCACAGATTCGTGAAAACTCACACATGACATCTGACGCTTTTTTTCACTCAATCTGATAGGTTTTTGTCGGGTGTCAGGGACGCACCTTCGGGACGGCGCCGGGGTTGACGCGGTTGAGGACCTTGCAGAGGACGAGGCCGTTGCGCAGCGCCGTGCAGAACTCCTCCTCGGACGGCCTCTCTGGCAGGGACTCCGCCGCCGCCGGCTCCATCTGCCGCAGCCATCGCGCCGCCTCGCACCTCCGCGCAGCTGCGGCGGCCGCATTGGCAACAGATCAGAGCCAGAGAGGTTCGCAATCGTAACAAAGTAGGGGTAGGTGAATTGGCCTGTGCAGATGAACACGGCCGTGTGGTACTGCGGTTTGATCTTCCTAATACATTTTTTTTCAAATTCTGAATGGAAAACAGAAACGGAAATTTGAAATGCTAAACTCAACACGTCTTTTCATGTACTTGCGGAATAATCAATCACCACGAGAATGTCGCATGTACTTAATGCATCATTACTTTACTTAAACTAAACGCAAATCCACTAAACCAGAGTAATGCTTCGGTCACACTCATGCAGGCCTTACCATATGCAGAAGCTGGCGGTACTAGCTGTCTACGTTAATTACGATAAGAGTAGTGGAGTACATTAAACGAGGCTTGATAGTGTTCTCTCATGTAGTACTACTCCACTTCCTGGGTGCAGCCGTGCGAATGCCGCGGCGAGCTACTCCCACCGCGCCGGGGAACAAGGCACAACTGGCCAGGCATCGGCGAGCACTCCTCCCAGCTCTCGCCGCCGCAGCTCAACTCGACAATGGCGCAGATGCGGATCACGGATCACCCGCGCGTGCATTACAATGCAGATGCCAGATGCGGAGCAGGAGCGAACCCCGCTTCCGCGACGCGAATGGCTGAACGGTACTCACCGGCTTCCTCGGCCTTGCGCAGAGCCATCCCCTCGTCGTTGGCCTTCCCGTCCTCCCCCGCCGCGCCGAGCAGCCTCATCATCGATCCCGGCCGCCGCCGCCGCCACCTAGCTTGCCCACCACTCCCCCGACTCCCGAAACTCGTCAACGTCACCGCTCACACCTCACAGATCACACCACCCAACTCTGCACCGTGCAACGGCAGCCAACGAGCCCAGAGGGGCAGAGTGCGCAGCGCAGGAGTATTTGAAAAACGCTGACCCCGAGGCAGAGGGGGGCGGACTTTAACTGGAACTTTCCACAGTTCGCTTCGTAATATTTTAAACTCGCAGGGGGCTTTGAGCGAGTTTACCGGAGCTGCATCGCTGAAAGATAGGCGCGTCCGCTGCGGGAGGCCGACGCACCGCGCAGCATCGGTGGCCGGCGATATCTCTACACGTGGCCGGTGGGGGCGTTGGATCACGTCGGGATTCGGTGGCCGGTGGCTGCTGTTGGGGACCCGCGGGGGGGGGGGGGGGGGGGGGCACGCGCACGTGCGGGCTGGGTGGAGTAGTGATTAGTATTTTCGGAGCCCGAAAGATTCAAACGCTTGAGCAGCGTATTTTGTTCCCTCTTGATCCTCTTCTTCCTGTCTGATTATACGAGGGATTTAAACAGTCGACCGTTAGGTCAGACCCGGCACGTAGCAGAGCTGCGGCAGTGGCAGTACAGGCCTTCAAATTTTTATGATTGCAGTAGATGGAAACGGGACTGCGTGTGCACAATGGTAGCTGATCCGAGCAAGAGTTTTGGTATTGCAGTAGAAACAAAATCTGTGCTAGTACCACAATTTTCAGCAGGCTGGAAGATCGAGGAACCCGATCAGAGAGAATGAATAGACATTTTTAAAAATCTCAATGGCTAAAACCGAGTTTATAATACAAAAGTGTAAATCAAAATAGTTTTACACAATTAAAATATAAATCAACTAAGTTCCTCTAAGTGCACCAACACCTTGAAATACATCATTGGGGGTGCACATAGCTATGACCAAAATTCAAGCTTAGGCATGTGGACATAGGCTATTATGCACCAAACAACTCCATATATAAGCACACAAAACTAACAAGGACACCACATATAAACTAAAAAGTGACCGAGTTAAATACATATATAGACGTACGTAGGTAGATAAATAGTAAAGTCTACAAGTATGATAACACTATATGAACAATTGAAAAATGATACAATTGTGCATCACTGCAATCTATTCCAATTGAGCCCAAGATGAGGCATGAGGAGTCAGTGTTACCGAGCGGGGGCAAGAGCCCAAGGTGTGTTGCTAAGGCGCATTAGGATGGCCCATACGCAACCCTGCACTGCCTCATTGTCTTCCAGACAAAGAAAATGCCTTGGAACTTCTAGGGACAATCTCTGTCCAATTACATACTCAATCCCTAGTAATTTTCGCATTTTTTAGGGTGTCGGTACACACTCGACACCCTGCCTAGCTTTGCCCTTGCCAACATCCTAACTTTATACCAACATTTGCAATCTTAGGGTGACAAGTAATCAATTTAATTCTAGAAATGTAAAAAGCTTGAATATAAATTGAGCACAAAAAAGTAAACTATAATGTCACGGTTTTTTTACCGTGGTGTTTGGAAACTTGTCGGTCTTCTCTAGTCCACGTTGAGGTAAATCCAAAAGAATTGGATCGGCTCCACGAATTAAGCCAAACATCTTAATTCCACTAGTGATAGCTCTTTCCTACTCCAGGTGATGAGATTCAACCTTCACAACATGCCGGGCCTTCTTACAACATTCTTTGAGAAAATCACTAAACATGACGCCTCCAAGTCGTTTAGAAGTCGACAACCTTCAATAGTAATAAATCAAGACCCTTACTTGACTCTCACCACGTGCAACAAATGCATAAGTATAAGTGGATACAAAATCCAACTCTAGATGTAACACATGCAACTAGAGACTTCTCTCATTGCTCACAAGGTGTAATGCATACAAAATTAAGAGGAGAGGCTTACACTAGCTCAATATATTGAAAATGGGTGTAGCAACAACCTCTCCAATCGACCACAAGGGGTATTTATACCCCACACAAAGAAACTACCCATTGGGAGAAAAAATCAGGAGGAGCGGTAGTACCACAGTTTACATGATGGTAGTACCGTGCTACAGTACCATGGCTATAAACTTAAGCATTAAACACTCAAAACTAATTGTTACAAAAGGTGCGGTAGTATCACCACACAAAGTGTGGTTATACCGGCCTAAAGTGATGAGAAGAGCTAAAAAAAGCTCATGGAAGAAAACAACCCCCATACAAAGCCCGTTCATACTAGAGACCTTAGTCGGACTGGGCGGTAGTACCATAGGCAAATGGGCAGTAGTACCAGCCTAGGTGGTAATACCACAGCTAAAAGGGCGGTACTACCAGTCCTAAATGCTAGTACAAGCGACACTCAGAAAAACGGTCATAATTTTTTATTTCAATGTTGGAATTGAGTGATCTTGAACTCTATGAAAAGATTATTCATAGGGCTACACAACTGACTTGTTTGCATGATCCCAAATATATTAGATCAATGCAGAGAGCACAAGAACTCTAAAGAGTTACTACTATGGTCTAAGTCTAAGGAAATAGCAACAAGCAATCTTAGACTATGCCAAGGAAAAATACATGACCTCTAATAATTTGCAAAATATATTTATGAACTTAGATTATGTCACAAAGAATATGTATATGGACTTCAACCATTTGCAAACTATGGTCACATGCTACAAAGATTAGATACATGAATCTCAACTATTACAAAACATATTCGCAAACAATATCGTCATGCCACGTAGAGATAGCAAAAGTAGAATTAAGCTATCAACATATGATAAGACTCAAACTACTAAACAAGACCCTCTTCAATAGTACAACAAGCCTGTACTAGCCTAGTCTTCCAACCAAACACTAAAACCAGTAAAAAAAACTAGGAATACATCATTAGTCCTAGCTAATAATACTTTTGCCTTAAGAATCTACTTGAAACTTTGGGTCCTTGTCTTGTTGTGCATCAACACATAATGCCATCCACTATGTTGCGATCTTGACTTGGTGACTATCAACACGTGATATCATCTATCTTCCTGAACCTTGACTTGATGACCATCAACACATGACGCTATCCAAAGTCCTTATCATCATGGGACCTAACTTATTCACCAACTCATGGAAAAATGTTAGCCCCACAATGTGATTGTCATTAATTATCAAATATACCATTAACCCATATTGGTGGGTCTATATTCTTCAATCTCTTTCTTTTTGGTAATTGATAACAACCACTACAATTGCACATAATTGGATATAAATCAATATGAATATATATGAACTACATGTTTTATATACTCAAATGACATATTTCAAAGTAAGGATCATCAATATGTTTAGATAAAGAGTAAGAATTAATACTAATGAGACATCAAAATATAGAGTGAACTCTTTCTAAATGTGCGTATATAAGAATGTATAATAAAAATATATACAAATATTCAAGTTAGACTCTTGGTGGAATTCAACCTATCTTCTGGATCTAAGAAATGCAACAAGATATAAGAATATGATGTCGAATGCACATCTCCATAATCTTCACCATTCCATCCAGATGAGACTAAATAATATCATACTCAACAAATGACTTAGTCTCTCATTTAGATTTATCATTAATTGCTAAAACTAATTTAATGGAGCTTGAACTTACACCAGTATCGATGTTTCTCATGAAATTCCTATATTCTAAATGAGATCTATGTCTTTTATTAATTTTTCCAAATTCCTACGACAATTGGTTTCATGTAAGATTCTTGCATACCAAACATGTCCTCAAGTGATGTTTTCTAAGGAAAAAAATGGGGGGGGGGGGGGGGGAGGTAATGATGTGACCAAGATTTAAGGCGTGCTTATTTAGTTTCCTTTGGGTATCTAAAGGAAAATGTGGTTTTGGATTTATGCACTAGTAAATCCACTCTAATGTTTTCATTTGCTGCTTCACATCTGTTCTTGCAGTGCTGCTATACATACGATAAACCTTTGTACGACGCGATGAAGTGGCCCACGTAGAAGTAGATGGGTGCCTCCTCTGTCTGCTGCTCCCATCGTTGACTCAGAATCACTCAGCGCTTGTCGCCGGTGGTAGCTTCGACTTGCACCACGACAATACCAATGGCCTCATCGACGAGCACTGTAGGACCGGATGACAACAGAGGAGAGTGAATGGTGCCTCACAAAATTTTTCTCAAATATTCTAAGCCTAGAACAAAACACCAACCTCAAAAAACAAGAAGAGGGAAATCTCAACATTGTAGCAATATGACCGGCTACTAGAAGTGGTTTGATTGGCGGCTAGCGGTCAGACTAGAGGTGCCCTGGTGGTATGACCAGCAATAAACAAGCGGCCTAATTGGTTGAGCAGTACGACAGGGCCCAGGAGTGGTATGACCACTCTCCTGTTCTAAGAATAGAAAATCAGCTTGGATCCAAACTACTTTTAGTACAACTCCAAAAATCTATAGCCAAATGGGATAAAACTTTGCACACACCTTGATTTTGCTCTAGATGTATTTTCACATGTCACAACAAGCAATAACTCCTAAAAAGTCGAAGCAAAAACCTTGATATCAAGAAACTCCAAGATTAGGCTAAAAATAAGCAAAATTGGGCAATTTCGAAATCCTTTAAGACCTGGTACCTAGATGTGGCCGGTCCACGGCAGGAGCGCCCTATGGTGCAGCTTCATGCCTCCTCTAGCATGCACTAGAGGTGGGCATCAGGTGGCTCATGGCTTATGTGATGGAGCATGGGAGAGGATCGAGGAGAGTTTGGAGAAGAATTGGACAGATCCAAGGTAGAACAACTGAACAAGAAGTGGAGCAAGGGAGGAAGAAGAACCAAGGTGATAGGATGAGGAGAGGCTATCTCTGATAACCATGGCCCAGAAACTAGTCTCAAGGCAACCTTGCATGCAAACATGGCGCTGGCTGGTGAGGTGAGGCTGTTTTCATTGTAAGCATCCTACGTTTGTGTTGGGATGGTACGTGAAGCAATTTCCCTAGTTAAATCATAATCAACTTTACTCGGCTCAATTTGTTGTAGCCAAGGCTTGTAGACCTAGCTCAAAAATCTTGGCATGTCCCACCTGATGCACTCTTGCTAGTCTTGGCTTGCTTGCACATTCTAGGCTTGGATGGGCTGGATGACTGGATCTATCCCAATGCAATGTGTACTTTCCTTGGCCTTTGCTTTTGCCCTTCTTCAACTTAAACAAATGGTGCCTCTCGAAAGGAGGAGAAGACAACGACGACAACTTCAAGCCTTCAGCTAATTTAGCCTAACTAGCTGAATATATGTGCATTGCTATAGATAAAAAATATTAATTCTTATTAGAATACACTAATGAGTAAATATTCCATGGATAATGATTATAAGTATTTCGTCTTATTAGTATTTAGTTCTTATGAAATTGTAGTTACAAAGCTAAGACATTTGGTAGCATTCACTTCCTCCCGAAAAAGACCCCGGAGTTGCGAGAGCCAGTTCTAAGTTCTGTTTTTATATGGATGCACTTATGTTGTTCATACTTAAAAATAAGTCTTCAGTGGATCCTATAAATGGTCAACAATAGGCCGTTGTTATGAATCTTAACATGCCAAGTTCATGTCTGTTATCCTGAAACAAACAAAAGTTTCATAACTACAGAAGAATGCTGAATACTTGAAAGAAAAAAAAATTTACCACCCTTCAACGCCAAATTGCCAGTAAATCTATTCCATAGGTGGTCGAAAAAATTAGTAAGAAACAAGATTATGTCAAATATTTTTCATCCGGAAAACACATATATGCAATTCTCACAAGTCTACAATCAGCAGCCCGATGAATCAATGGTGTAAAAGTATGCTGGCTATGCTACTTCAGCTTATATAGGATTAGTGACCACCTGTAATAGAAAATTATTTCTGTATGTTGGCTTCTGAATCTCTCGATGTTGGCTACAACCATCGTGCCAAAGCATGTTAGAGCTTCCGGAGCTATGCCCATTGTGCCATTCAGTTAGCCAATTTATCGAACATCGGAAACGCATCCTGCGGAGGGCGCATAAGGAACATGCTAGCGGGGATCATAGCAGAGAGCTCGAATGGAGGGAGGTGGGACTGCGGGCAGCGGCGGCCGGCGGGGTGGGAGGCGGCACGCGTCAGGCCGTTGAGACATGCCTTACTGGACCAGGTGGACATCAGATGCAACCAAGAGCTAGGATGGGAAATCATAGACTGGATTAGTCGCCTTCTTCACATCAGGGTTCAAAATCCATCGGTTACCCTTTTTACCCATGAAGACCAGTAACCGAAAAAACCGGCCGGTATTAATTTTTTGATTTTCGAATTTTAACCGGTTTTTTTTCTAGTTTTTCCGGTTACCGTTTCAAAATATCTCAAAATTTAAAATTTGATTTTCAAATTGTGGCCGGTTTTTTTGGTAGCCAGCCGGGATTTCTTCGGGTTCCGGTTTTTGGACCCTTACTCCAGATCCGATCGAATTGGATGCTGGTGACGTCGTTTCTACTGTCGAGTCGAAGGGACAGATAAACCATCATCACCATGTGGTTTTTTAAGTAGCAGTAGAGGGGGTTAGCCGTGACCAATCTGTGCGGTTGCTACACGTTGCGAAGCCCGTTTCGTTCGGGTATGTCATTCGACTGCATCGTTTGGTCATGAATATGTCATCTAATGACACGTCATCAAGTGATTATAGGCAGGAGCACCTCTTTGTCACTATCAATCTAGGATGGGTTAGGAATTGACTTGATTATTTTTAGGGTTAGGAATTGACTGAGGTGATTGACTTTGCGAGATGTCAATTAAATATTTATTGTCCCGGGCATGAATTGCTTGACTTGTCTGCGTTTCAGAATAGGAAATTTGCTGGTAACTTTTAGTTGTGATTAATAAATAGTAGTGTCTGTTAGAAGTAGGTGATGAATAGTAGTGACTAATGAATAATAATGTATTATATAAGAAAGATGGTGCAACAAAAGACACTATAACATTCAGACATTTATGCGACTTACGAAATTATGATATAATAAAATACAAAATACATTACAATATCTGAAAGCAAAAAGTCGTGGTTGATAGAAGTAGCTTATAGAAACTAGGTTTTTCGTATTGGCTTCTGCTTCTGCAAACAGAAACTAGAAGCAAAGGTCAATATGAACAGGCCCACAATCTCAATGGTTAGTACTCCACTTAGTAGCATTGGGTCTGCTGGTTGGGAATGGATATGGATTATCCATACTATTCAATTGTTGTATTTGTTTCAATACGAATATGGTATAAATTTTTTTATTCAATTAACAAATTCTCTTCTATTCATATTCGTATCCGAATGTGCATAAAAAATATGGATGTGAGTATGGTAAGAATTTTTATCATCCGAAATATTATTCGATCAAAAGTATTCGCATTTGAATTTGATGAAATAATATATATATATATATATATGTATATATATATATATATATATTTTATTGCAATATGGTTGATTACTTAGACGTATTTTCAATTTAATGCAAATTCATGTTTCTTTAGGTGAAATAAATAAATTAGAGTGATTAAGTGCGACTACATAAGGATAATGTGCCATTAATATCTTCATATTACATAAGTTATAGGGATATTTGAATTTGTCCAAATTGAGTAGATATTCAATTTGAATCGTATTCATTGTGATATTAGATTCATATTCGTGTTTATTTAAAAAATATGAATACGAACATCGTTTCACGTATATTCAATTGGTATTCGTGTTTATTTAAAAAATATGAATACAAACATTATTTCACATATATTCAATTCATATTCGATCCGTTTTCACCCTAGATTTGCACCGGTTCTAAAAATAGGCACAGTATCCGCAATTCCCTATGATACAAATCATTTGGATTCAAAGTTCCAGATCCCAAGGCATTTCCCTTGCAGGAATGCTGAAATTTTGCGTGAAAACATTTCCTCCCGTGTTTGAATTCTTCCATTCTAAACAGGGTCTAAAGGCTAAAACTCAAAGAAAACCTCTACATATCAATCCTGAACTTTAGCTGCATTAATGATGAACCAACGAACACAAATCACAACTCACAGTTAACAACGTCGATCGCCACCACGACAAAGAAAAAAAAAAGGACGAGCTACAATATCGAGCAGCACTTGGGCTCTCCGCCGCCGTGCCCATGCCTCCCCGCCTTGCGCGAGCGGCCCACGGCGTGGTCGTCGTGCCGCTCGATCATCGGCGAGTAGTTCGCCGGGTGGCTGCGCGCCGCCGCGCGCGCGTAGCTGCTCCCGTACCCGCCGTGTCCGGCCATGGGCGACGGGTAGTAGTAGGATGGGCTGGGCGTGCTGGGATAGTAACCCGCCTGCCTGTTCTCGGCCGGCCACCGTGCGGCGCCGGTGTTAGCCACAGCCAATGGCTCGGCGACCGGGTACGTGATGCGTCCGTCTCCCGGCAAGCTCCGGCCGGGAGTACTGGGATGCCAGTGGTACGGGGACTGGGACTCTGCGACGACGATGCCCTTGGACGTGCCGACCGGTAGAAGCGCTCCCGTACTGCCTGCGTCCAGAGTCCGCAACTCCACTATCTCGGCCTCTCCGACTTCCTTCCTCAGCTTCTTGGTCAGCTTGCTCGTGTCCACGTCGTCGCCGATCACCAGCAGCAGGTCCTTGTCCCTGCCGGTCACCGTAACCGACTCCACTCCTGATCAAATCACGAAATCATTCTTCGCTTCAGATTAACCAAGTTGCATTTCTTGAGAACACAGAAGAAGGAAAGAGGAGCAGAATCAGGTTCAGAAGTAGCGTACCGCTGACTGTAGCTGCCACCTTCAACGCCTTCTGATGGGATTTGTCGGAGTCCGGTTGCATCCGAATGATAATCTCCTTCTGAAGAATTGTGGAAGTTCACGTGTTAGATTAGACACTGTAATACAGACACATCAACAGAAACAGAGCTGAGAATCCTCACCCTCATAGTCTAATCTGCAACTGTTTCAAGAGACTCCAATTAAAGAAACCAAACTGTGAGGTGCTGAGTGAAGAAAATAATGTCTTGCTGTCCCTATACTGTGCCTTGCATACAGAGTACTGGTGGTGGTAGGACGTGTACTGGTAACCAGTCATATATCTCCGATTATTTAGAAGTATTCTTTCTGTTCTTTTTTCTGGTTAGACTAGCAAACTGACAACCGCTCACAGTTTCAGAAAACGACGAATCGGTTTAGAATTCAGATGGTGACTCGACATCGCGGACTTCACCCAATTCAGACAATGCACCTCAAATGGTACATCGTAGCTCTATAGACTATTGGAGCCTCGCACTCAGCGATGTCGCAAAACCACACAGTATCATCCGCTTTTCTCTAAAAAAAAGGAGGAAAAATGGAGCAAAGTGTAAACTAGTGGTGCCGTTCCGTGTTGACGTAACTGCAAGCAGAATAATCACAGGGTTACGTAGAGTTGATATAATGACCTCGAATACGATGACGTTGTTTTAAGGGGAAAAACATAAAAACTGTCCAATTTATGGCCTTTGAAGTGCAGCGATTTGAAAGATATAGTTTAATTTTCTTAAAAAATGAAGAAAAACTTCACATTCCAAATAGACCATACGGATTTGAGTCCTTTGTCACCTGTCCACCTAGCTGGACCAAGGTACGTGCGCTTGTTCAGTAGTACTAGTTTCAGCCTTTCAGGTATACATGGGACTACCTCATTTGAAATGATCGAGGACGGTTTAGTAATTCAGTGTGCAATCCAGGATCAAAATTCGTTGCCTACCATTTGCCAAATTAAGGCGGTGTTTGGTTGCCAGCCACAGTTTACCACCTCTAAGGTTAGGCAAGTTTGATCAACTTTGGGAGCTGTTTGGTTGCAGCCACAGTTGTGGCAAGATTCCCGTCCAGCAAACTAGATCCCACGTGTCAATGACTCAAAAAAGTGTGGCAATGTTCCCTTATACTTGTTAAGGTGTGGCAAAGAATTTGAGCACCTCAACTTAGACAAGTATGGTAATTTTTGTTGGTAAAGTGTGGCTAACAACCAAACAGCCTCTAAGCTACTGCTTGTCATGGTCCTTTTGCCATTGTCGTTACTCCCTCGTTTAGCATACTATGTCATAGATGGCAAGTCTAGCGATTGAGCTTGGGCTGAAAAGATTCCTGGAGCAGTTGAGAAGTAGATGCTCTGACCAAAACTCGGCGTCACCGGCTTGCGAAAACAACGTCCTGTCGTGTGCACGTCATCGTTACACGCGAACAGCGAGAGAGAGGGAAATGTTAGTCTAAGGGGTTAAACTACTTGATGGAGGTGATCATGTTGTATAATCACTGTCGGTTCTATTAACTAAGTAGGCATGCTTATCGTAATGGAGCGGCGATGTTGTTAATTGGCTAGAACACTACTGGAAGGGAGAAAAACAATAACGGACACTGTCTGATCCGGAGCAACTGATTTTGAGCCTAGTTCGGTTAATCTTGCATGATTGGAATAGTAGGACCTGAGAACTGAGACTTGCTCAGTTGGCTGGAGAGCGATGCCGCTCCGATGCCTGCCCGAGCCTGGCTCCATGCGCGCGCTCGTCTGAATAATTAGCGGATACATATGCATGCGTATTAAGTGGACAGTGTATACCTGTGCTCCTGGAGGCTGTTTGAGGATCCAGTTAATTTCCTGGCGTGTGTAGAAGACGCATATATATTTGTGAATATATGTGCGCGTGTATGGTGCGAGTGAGTTATAAGTTATGTGTATGTCTACCCTAAAAAATGTAGCACGACCTAGTTGAAGTCCCGTGGGAACCTGATAAATGCTGGTGGAGCCGTCGATTGATCGGGAAGTGCATGCTGGTGGACATGATGTCTGAACCCGGCCGGCTTACGATCAAAAGCAGTAGGCGCACGCTCGTGGGCTTGCCGTCATATTATATACGTGTGCTCTGGAAGAAGCTAACCGTGGCGCGACTTGCGTGTTGCATCGACTGCGTTGTGGGCTCGACCGTGGGTCGTCGTCTTCATCCTTTTTTTATTGAAACGTGGGTCGTCGTCTACATCGACAGAACGAAAAAGAAAAACAAGCGCGGAATCGGCTGGATGCATGGTGCCAATGAACGAATCGCCATGGAAAGCAGAGGAGATCTTGCGTACATCAGTACATGCATCCACGCGGACGATGAAGGCATGATGTTTGAAGCAATGGAAGTTTGGTGCTCCTACCCATCTCCATATCTGGTGAAGACCCAGCAAGCCCCACATTGTCTTCTTCTCTAGACACGGTCGACGTCTACGTCTTCAACGCAGGCGCCGAGTTAGAGTTATAGTCCACGGTAGTCACCGGATTTAGAGGGATGCTAGGGTGGGGTGGACGGCGGCGGCGGTGGCACCGCCTCGACTGTGGGATTAGAGGAGGGCCATGGGCGGTGGAGGTTGGCGGGGAAGAGAAGACCAAGAGAATATTAGGAGGTGGGGGGCTGTGGCGAATCCAACGGCGAAAGCTGTCGGAGACGAGGAAAAAGACGGGGGCGGGGGAGATGGAGGCCGATAGCGGCATTGGCGAGGAGGGAAGAAGCAGATAGCAGTAATAGCGATAGAGATGGGGAAGGAGGAGGTGGGCAGTGGCAGAGCGTGGAGGGGCTCGCTGGTGTCGCCTTCGATGCAGACGAGATGGCTAGGCAGGGGCTCAGGAGGCAAGAGGTGGGTGGCACTGTGAGATGAGATAATAGGAAGGCAGAGCTATGGGATCGGGGAAGGGAAGTAGTAGTAGTTATGAGAGGGGAACAGAACCATTGGACCTAGATCCAATGATCCAAAAAATGATGGATTTTTTAAGAAAGAAACAGTCGAATGACAAGTAGACCGACCCTTGAATCAAATCTAGATTTTGCGGAGGCGATGCTTTCTTTTCGATAACCTTGTTTTAGATGATATTATTTGTCAAGCAGTTCGTAGAACAGGAGCGACCACTTGGGCAATCCACATGGCAAGCGTTGACGGGCACATCAACACACCACAGTCTAAGTGATGGATGATGATTACACAAAATTGGATAATTCGAGTGCTTAAATCAACAAATTAAGGAGGTGTTTGTATTAGCCGCGGCTAATGGGTTTTAGCTAAAAATAAATAATAGTGGATGAAAGAAGTGGCTTTTAGAAGGAGTGGGTGAGTGGTGTAAAAGTGAGGGAGAGATGTCGGAGAGATGGGGCGAGAGGAGTGGGGTGCGTGATGCTCCCGTGACCTCCTGTCTTATCCAGGGAGCGAGACGGAAGTAAGGGAAGTGGAGAAGCTGCTTCGAGAAGCCAGGTGTTCGTATAGGCTTTTAGTTTTTTTAAGTAGAAATCAGAAGCAGAAGCTAATACAAACACCCCCTAAGAGGTCTTCAATAGTGCTTGGGAGTCATTGTATCCGATCCATTGATTGCAATCCAATGCTCCACAATTAAAGGAACTGTGGGGAAGGAACTTAAGGTGTGGGATAGGCACCACCAGAAAAACAGGGTGAAAGGTTAGGTAAGTAATTTTATACATTCAATAAATAGAGAGATGTAGTGATCTGGATTTAGCAATTCGGATCTTATGTGTATTTTGAGCTAGTCCCTAGATCAATATCTAGCCCACGCGGTATAACAATGACAAGTACCATATCTATACATGCACATAAGTAAAAAAGAGTACTTAATATTATATAGATAGTCATAAATAGATCTTACCATCAAGTTTTACAGAATGGATCGACAGGTCAAATGAGTTTATCTACATATAGCAGAGGAAAGCAAATAACCCAAAAGAGCTTCCATGATTTGCCACAAGCAATCAACTAGGGCTAAACCTAGTCTTGGCCATCGTCTTCAATGTAATAGCAGGAGGCATAGAAGTATTCATACACCGGTTTATCGCTTTTGTTAGCTAAAATCTACATATTAAGCAACTATACATACAAAAATACCCAACAAGTCTCTATGCCAAATGCAAGTATAGAGATACAGGGCTTGACAAGGGAAAGTTATATGGTTTTAGCGAAAAGCAAGTTTTTACATAGGCACCATAACTAATGTACAAACCTATGACTTAGCTATTTTTAACTAAAACCAAAGTGTCCAGTTTAAATCAAGTTTTCATGAGAGCAAATTCCCTTTGCTTTCGTCTTTTATTTTCATTCCACAATTACCAAACGAATTTCACTTTCATAGATATCGTAACTATTTCCTCGTACTTTTATCCATAATCACCATTAACCAATAACCATTATTTTTATAAAAACTACACAAGTGCGGCTCCTCTACACTATGCCTATGACAGGGGGCATGACAAGGGATATGATTAACTCATAATATTAACCACTACATGCTTTTGTAGACGTGCAACTGAGAAAATCATAACAAGGCTTTTACAATGCTTAGTCCCAATGCTTTCTCCCACTCCAGGGCAAAATCCCTTAACAATGGCAATATTGATCGCTTCCTTCCCGGATTATGCCTCACCCATAGAATGTTTCCTTCCTGGACTACGTTTTCATTGAAAGGCCCCGTTGTTACAGAGTTTATGACTTTTCACATTAAAATCTACATAGGGGCAGTGGCCACTGACCAACATGGGTTACTCCCAGAATAATCATAATAGAAATCCATAAATCCATCTATCAATCTAATATGTAGAAGTCACATCGAAACTAAGAAAATTAGTTGGCCAGGTCAATCCTATACTTGACTTGTGGTTGTATGATTGTGGTGTATAAAAGAGTGGCACAAGATTCAATCCTTAATCGACTCAGGCGAAACAAACCAATAAACCCAAATCTCATACAATCCCTACACCGGTCTCATACTAACTACTCGCCCGAGTCTCCACCATTTCATAACATATTTCCTTGTCTCCAATGGTAAACCACGTTACCACTCCCATTATCACTCAATGTCTCATGTTTTTGCTGGTACTGTTTGTGTCATGTCCAAATTTACAAGTAAAGAATTTCCAAGCATAACCATAGTTTCTTAAAGTTTAACTAAGATGGAGTATTATTATAATAAGTATCTTAGGGTGACATGGTAAAGATAATATCAACAATCGAGAGATGGGATAATATACATTGTCGATGTTTTAATATAGATCTTACGTATGACATTTTTGAATTCGGGAAAACTCTGGAAGACTCGGTGTATGAACATGCAGCGTAGAGACACAGGAATTTTTATACAGGTTCGGGCATTCTCTTAAGAGAATAATAACCCTACGTCTTGTGTGAATATTGCTTAGAGAAATTAATTACAACTGAGAGTAATGCGAAATGCCTAACACTATCTCATGATTCAATGTGATCCAATCCCTTTCCTTCCTAGCATTAACCTTTATATAGTTGATGAAGCGATGGCTGTTGTCCTGCGCCAAAAGACGTCTCAATGTTTCGGGAGATAACTGTCTGGCGAAAATTACTATGAGAGAGACGTGGTGGCCCATTCGTTGTGCAGCGGTTGTTGTCAGAGAGAGATCACATGCGGTTATTAGAAATAAGCGCACATTCTAACTGCCTTGTTAGACGACCCTACGATGTAGCAGGACGCTGTTAGACAAGTCGATCAGAGTTAGACTTGTTGTAGAAAGACCCATGACCACAAGGTGACTGCCCTCCTCCTCTTTGGCCGGGCTCTCCACTTCGACCACAGCCCTTTCTACCACGACTTCTACTTTGACCATGGCTTTGACTTCGACCTGATCCTTTGACCATGGCCCTTCGACTATGGCATCGAATTTGACCACATCCCTTCCACCATGGCCCTTCGACCGCAACCACGGCCTCGACCTAAACCACGGCTTCAACTTTGCCCATGTCGACATCAACATTGCGTTAACCTCGACCATAGGCACCTTCGACTACAGCCTTGACTTTGACCACGGACCACGGCCACGACGTTGACCATCGACCACGGCCTCAACTTCAACCATAGCGCCCTCCAACCATGGCCTCAACCTCGACCATGGTTTCAACTTTGACAGTGATCTCGACCTCAACCATGGCCCCCTTTAACCATGACCTCGACCACAACCTCCTTTGACTGCCCTCGACCTCGACCACGGCCTCCTTCGACCACACCCTCGACCACGACTGTTTCAACCACTGCTTTGACTTCAACCCGGTCCTTCGACCATGGCTCTTCTACTACGACATTGATTTTGACCACACCATCGATGTCGACCACGACATCGACTTTGACCATGGCCCTTCAACCATGACCACAGCCTTGACCTCGACCATGGCTTCAACTTCGCCCATATCGACCTCAACCACGGCCTCGACTTTGATCACGGACCATGCCCTTGGCGTTGATCATCAACCACGACCCTCTTCAACCATGGCCTCGACTTTGACCATGATGTCGACTATGAACACTGCCCCCTTCGACCGCGCTCTCGACCTCGACCATGGCCCCCTTCGACCACGCCTTGCACCTCAACCACGGCCCTTTTGACCACGACCTCCACTTGAACCACGGCTTTGAGCCAGCATTCGACCACGACCCTTTGACTACGGCATGAATTTCGACTACGGCATCGACTTCGAGCATGGCCCTTCAACAACGGTCCTTCGACCATGACCATAGCCTTGACCTGGCCCACGGTGTCGATGTCACATCGCCTTTCAACCATGGCCTCGACTTCGACCATGGACCACGGGCCTCGGTGTTAATCATCGACCAGGCACCCTTCGACCAAGGCCTCGACTTCGACCACAGCCTTGACTTCGACCTCTGCGTGGACATCGACCACAACACCCTTTGACCACAGCCTCAACTTCGACCTCGACCATGTCCCCCTTCGACCGTGCCCTCAACCTCGACCATGGCCCCCTTCGACCGTGCTCTCCACCTCGACCACAGCCCCCTTCGATCGTACCCTCCACCTCGACCACGACCCTTTCAACCATGACCTCTACTTGCACCATGGTGTTGACTTCGACCCAGTCCTTCAACCATGGCCCTTCAACTACGGCATCGATTTCGAGCACAACATCGACATCGACCACAGCGCCCTTTGACCACATCCTCGACGTTGACCACGACCTCCACTTGCACCATGGTGTTGACTTCAACCTGGTCCTTTAACCACGGCCCTTCGACTACGGCATCGATTTCAACCACGACCTCAACGTCGACCACAACGCCCTTCGACCACATCCTCGACTTCGACCATGGCGCCCTTCAACCACTCCTCGACTTCAACCATGGCATCGACTACGACCACGGCCCTTCTGACCACGACTTTCACTTGGACCACAACTTCGACTTCAACCAGGTCCTTCGACCACGGCCCCCTTCGACCAAGCCTTGACTTCGATCACGTCGCCTTTCAACCACAGCCTCGACTTTGACCATGGATCATGGCCTCAACTTTGACCATGGCCTCGACTGTGACCACGGCCTCGACTTTGACCACGGTGCCCTTCGATCACAGCCTCGACTTTGACCTTGGCGCTTCCAACCACAACTTCCACTTGGACCACGACTTCGACTTCAACCCGGTCCTTCGAATATGGCCCTTTGACTACGACATCGATTTCGACCATGGCCTCGACGTTGACCGTGGACCACAACCTTAGCAACAACCATCGACTACGACCCCCCTCGACTAAGCCTCAACTTCAACCACAACGCCCTTTGACCACGGCCTTGACTTCAACCACGGACAACATCCTCGACTTCGACCACGGCGCCCTTCGACCACGGCCTCAACTTCGACCACAAACCATGGCCTTGACTTCGATCACGGCGTCAAGTACGACCACGGCCCTTCCGACCATGACTTTGACTTGGACCACGGCTTTGACTTCGACCCGGTCCTTCAACCATGGCCCTTCGACTACAACATCGATTTCGACCACAGCATGGACTTCGACAATGGACCACGGCCTTGACTTCGACCACTGCATAGACTTCGACCACGGTGCCCTTCGATCACGCTCTCGATCTCAACCACGGCTTCAACTTTGACGTTGACCAAGGCCCCCTTTGACCATGCCCTTGACCTCGACCATGGCCCCCTTCGACCGCACCCTCCACCTCGACCATGGCCCTTTCGACCCCGACCTCCACTTGGACCACAGCGTCGACTTTGACCTGATCCTTCAACCATGACTTTTCAACTACAGTATCGATTTCGACCACGGCATCGACCTCGACCACGGCCTTCAACCACGACTCTTCGACCACGACCACGGCCTCGACCACGGCTTTGATTTAGCCCATGACGGCATCGACCATGGCGTCAACTTCGACCACAGCGCCCTTTGACCATGGCCTCAGTGTCGACCATCGACCATGGCCCCCTTCAACCACGGCCTCGACTTCCACCATGGCATGGACTTCGATCACGATGCCCTTCGGCCATGGCATCGACTTTGACCACAGCTTTCACTTCGACTATGGCGTCGACTATGAACATGTCCCCCTTCGACCGTGCCCTTGACCTCAACCACGGCCCCCTTCGATTACGGACTATGGCCATCTTTAATCACGGCTTCGACTTCGACTCGGTCCTTCGACCACGACCCTTCCACTATGGCATTGATTTTGACCACGATATTGACTTCGACCACGACCACGACCCCCACCTCGACCATGGCTTCGACCTCACCCACGTTGACCTCGACCATGGCATCGACTTCGACCACAGCGCCCTTCGACCACAACCTCCACTTTGACCATAGACCACGGCCTCGGCGTCGACCACGACCTCGACCCTTTCAACCATGACTTCCACTTTGACCACGGCTTCGACTTCGACCCGATCCTTCGACCATGGCCCTTCGACGATAGTATCGATTTTGACCACGGCATCGATGTTGACCATGGCCCTTCGACCATGACTACGGTCTCAACCTCAACCATGGCTTCGACGCCGCCCACGTCGACTTCGACCACGGTGTCAACTTTGACTATAACGCCCTTCGACCACGTACCACGGCTCTTCGACCACGGCCTCGATCACGGCTTCAACCTCAAACACGGCCTCAACCTCGACCACGGACCACGGCCCTTCGACCACAACCATGGCCTCGACCTCAAACACGGCTTTGACTTCGACCACAGCATCGACTTTGACCACAATGCCCTTCGACTCAGTGGCGGACCCAGGATTTTACCAAAGGGTATGCCGCACCAAAATTTTCATATGCAATTTGGTAAATAATTGTAAAATCTGCACCGTAATTCGGTATACATGCACTAAATAATATGATAAATGTTAAATTCAAGGATTAAGTTGGAAACTTGCACAAATTATAATATAAATAGTTCAAACACCATACTAATAGTCTCAAATATACATAAAAGATATTTATAATACTAATTATTAATATGAGTTCATAACCATCTAATAGACTAAGTGCAGACAACAAAAGTGTAGCACTACAATGTATAGACTAGATAAGAGTCTATGCAGTACCTCCACCAGCATCCAGAAGCATCTTCAACATGGACCGGGGACCCAATGTAGTGCGTATGATGTCTTCGACAGCCTGCACAGCAAAAAAAAAAAATCACATTTTTACCTAACAGTAGAACAAAATACGAACAAATGCATTAACTGTTGTCATCACAAGTCACAAATTTAAAGCTACGTCTTACTTTGTTGAGACAAAACAGTGTTAAGTCAAAACTAAACTGCCAGGCAACCGAATAACCAAAGACAGGGTCGCCACATTCAAAACGTCAATTTAAGCTACTAAGAAATCTAAGACCCCTATGCGTTGTCCAGAGCAAGGAGATAACAAAATACTTTGGCATCTTGATTAGCACCACTTGAGCAGAACTATGCAATTAACA
Organism: Dendrocalamus latiflorus; assembly: GCA_017311315.1. NCBI lineage: Eukaryota > Viridiplantae > Streptophyta > Magnoliopsida > Poales > Poaceae > Dendrocalamus > Dendrocalamus latiflorus. The sequence goes on from CM029656.1 coordinate 26,284,049, forward strand.
ACTAAACGTAATGCTTACACTGAGCAGCTATCGGCTAATTGACTACGATCTACCGTGTAATGCCTGGTATTCTGGTAATCACCAACATTCAACAAGACAACACGGAACTAGTGGAACAAAGCTTGAGAGCGCACACCTTGGCTGCCTGGATGTTGGCGTGGTGGACCTTCGTGCCCGATTCCCGCTTCAGCGAGTCCTCTGCTCAAATCGAAACAAGAAACACACAAAATTCAGGGAAATTTTACATACATAAACATAAACGGGCGAGATCAGTTCAGAATAAAAAAAAACCTTGCAAAACAGAAGCAACCAAACCAAATCGTGGATTTCTAGCATGGGATCAAGTAGATTTCCCCATAAGGAGTTCAAGAAACAAAACATATCAAAACCTAAATGCGAGAAAATATCGTTTTCATTGAAAAATCCAGAGGGAAAACCGGAGGAGCGGGAACCCTAGGAGCCGGGAGGGGGTTGGGAGAGGCGAGGGGCTCTTACTCAGCACGAGGACGGGGGTGTGCAATGCCATGGCAATCTCGCGAGAGCCTTGAGGGGCAGGAGGCGGCGAGGAGTTGGGGGAGGGGGGAGCAGAGGAAAGGAGAGGAGGGTGCCGCAAAGACATACGGCTGGATCGAGGCGGCGCGTGCGGTGCGGCAGCCGAACCGTCAGCAGGTGCGCACCTGTACTGAGTTCGCTGCCGGCTGGGCCCCAGGGTATGCCGTGGCCCACCCGGCATACCCTGTGGGTCCGCCCCTGCTTCGACTACGACATCGAGTTCGACCACGAACCATGTTGCTTCGACTACGTTGTTTCAATCATGATATTTCGACTAAACCTTCTGATTTTTCAAAATTGTATATGAACCCTTCCAAATTACATATAGATCTCATTTTTTTAGAAAAACCGTCCTTCACGGAATAAAGCCATATTTTTCGTAAAACACCTCGTTTTATGTAATTAAATTTTAATTTTTATCAAAATTCCTCTTATAAAGTATTTGTTTTTTTTCTTTGGTTCACATAGTAGCTAGCGCGGCTCAACAGGCGCTTCCGCATCTAGTTTACCGGACAGGAGGCATGCTTCCTGTGCTGCTCTGCTGCCGTGCGCTGGATTTCCTGCAGGTGCTGCTGCTCCCTTGAACTCGTACGTGGGGTCTTCAGTTCAGTATCTTTTTGCCTTTTGCAGATTCCGCGCGCCCTGTGTCTTCGTGGATCATTAGGGCATCTCCAATAGTGACTTATGAGCTAGCTCTAAGCATATTATTTCATATTTTAATAGAAGAGAGAGAAAAGCTAGCTCTTGATCAAGAGTTAGTCTCATACACACATTTCAAGATTATGTGAGAGTGTCATGTGAGGCTATTTATGTTATGAGCTATGTGCTAAAAGTTAGTACTATTGGAGAAGTTGTCTTAGAGCTAGTAACTAGCTCATACTGTTGGAGATGCTCTTAGAGCAGCTCCAGCAGTAGCCCTCAAAACAGGGCCCCTACTTTTCATTTGAGGGCTCCCCCTATTTTTGAGGGTCCAATTTTTTTGCTTCTACTCCAACAGCACCCCTCAAATCTAAGCCCTCAAATCCATCCAATACACACTGACATATGGGACCCACTACTGACAAATCCATTCGGAGAGGGAGGCCGGCGGCACGCTCGGGAGGGAGGCACGCGGGGAGGGAGGCATCGGCGACGGGCGGAGAGGGAGGCTGGCGGCGCGCTCGGGAGGGAGGCACGCGGGGAGGGAGGCGCGCGGGGAGGGAGGCGACGGCGACGGGCGACGGGCGGAGGCGTCGGCGATGGGCGAGGCGACGGGCGAGGCGGCGGAGAGCGGAGGCGGCGCGCACCTCACCTTGCGCGTCGCCAGCGGTCCACGCCTCCCCGAGCTCGGCGCCGGTTCTTCTCCTCCGCGGCGCGGCAGCAGCCTCCCGCCGGCGCCTCCCCGCGCTCGGCCACTCGGCGGCGCCTCCTGTGCGTGCTGCCCCGAGGGCGCCTCATGGCGGCGGCGGCCTCGTCGGATCCGGGCTCGGCGTCGGCTACGGCGGCCAGATCCGGCCGGATCCGGCCGGATCTACTCGGGGCGATGGCGACGGCGACTGCGCCTCCTCCTTCGGCTCGACCTCCGGGGACGGTAGGGGAGGGGGCGGCGGCGGGGGAAGGAGCAAGGAGGGAGGCGGGGAGTCGGGGACGGCGGGGTGGGAGGGAGGGAGACGGGCGGAGGCGGGGGAAGGAGCAAGAAGGGAGGCGGCGGAGAGCGGAGGCGGCGGAGAGTGGAGGCGACGGGCGAGGCGGGGGGCGAGCGGGCGGCGAGCGGGCGGCGGAGGCGACGGGCCAGGCGGGGGGCGAGCGGGCGGGGGATTCGGCGGGGGGCGAGCGGGCGGCGGGCGGGGGAATCGACAGGGGGCGGGGAAATTTTGGGGGAGGCGGGGAATTTTGGGGTGGAGGCGGGGGAAGTTTCACGAGCGGGAAAAAAACAGGAAAATGAGGGGTGGAGGGGGAGCCCCTAGGAATGAGGGGTGGGAGGGGGATTTGAGGGGCTCCTCAAATTTGAGGGCTCTAGTAGGGGCCCTGCTGGAGTTGCATTTTTGCCTCAAGCCCTCAAATATGAGGGTTGAGGGCTCAAGTAGGGGCCCTGCTGGAGTTGCTCTTAGAGTTTGGTTCTTGCTCCGTCCCGTGGTCTTCGGCGGGATTTTTTTTGTTTAAAATTGGTTTGTACTTATAATTTCTGTAGTAACTAACTTTTAAATAATGTATTTTTAAGACAAAATTAATAGAAAAATTATAATAAAAAGTATACTAAATTCAACTATACCGGCCAAAATCGCATGTGACTATTTTCCTCTGCGTATTGTCTCTCACGAACAATCGGAATTCAAATATTTAAGCCATAAGCCATTAGCCCCAAAAAAACCCACCCTTCGTGTTTTCTGACTTCTGCTTCTCTGTGTGTATCTCAGTGAGGCGAATTATCTATCTGTGCATTCGTTTCTCTCTCTTCTCTGCTATCTGATATCAATTATTGGCATAGCCATTGAAGAGAATTCACATACCGCACGAATTCATGATGTAAGAAGAATAAACAGAGAAGAATACATAAGAATTACCCTAGCCTTAACCACGTAGCCGAGTTTTATGAATTTCTCTATTTTTTTACATAATTGGTCACAAACTTTTTTTTATTATATAGGTTAATACTATCTAGCAAATATATATACAAACTTTAAAGTAGTCATGATTTTAAATTAAATAGCACGAAGAGACAGACTCTTCTACGTGTGACTCGTTTCAAACTCTTTAGATTTGCGCCATCACTGCACCGAGTCGCGTACGTACGTCGCGCTGTTGTCGCACGCCCTTAATTGCGGCTGGGGCAGTCGATCGGGAGGTGGAGTAGCTTAATGGCACTGACGTCTCCTGGCTTGCGGAAGCAAGAAATTAAGGAGTAGCCTAAGCACTACTTATTTCATCTTGACTTTTTAGTTTTTAACTTATTTTTTTATTATTTTTAAATTTCATCTTTTTTCTAGTTTTTAGTTTTTTTAGTTTTTTCCGGTTTTTTCCTATATTCGTTTGCGTTGCCCGTGATGGGTTAACCTGTTTTTTTTCTATTTTTAAAATTTTTAAATTTAGTTACACGAAATAAGCCATCATCAACTACAGTATAACTCAACCAGTTATATATAATTTTAGCTATAAATTAACTTATTTTAATCTAACGGCACCTAGGGCGGTCATCCGACTCATCTGCATAGGCAGTCATCCTGTACGTACGCGCAAAGCGAGAGAAATTTTCTATGTGAGCTTAACTAACGGGCGAGACGACCTGACCAAACACAAACATAGGCTTTGATGGGCAGGGCGCCTGAAACTGGAACTGAAAGTGACTCGCATCGATCGAGCAGCCGTGCCGTGGACTCATGAGGAATTTTCACTGTGTTTGGTCTGGTGCAATTTTTCTTTCAAATAGTTAATTGCATTTCTGGCAGCAGTGAGCATAACCAACGGGCGCGGTGACTTGACCTAACACAAGGCTTGACGGGCAGGGCGTCTGAAACTGGAACTGAAACTGAAAGTGACTCGTATTCGATGGTGCAGCTGTGCCGTGGAGTCATGGTGGGGAATTCTTCACTGTTTTGGTCTGGCAGCAATTCCTTTTGTAACGCCCCCGTTTCCAGGGGCGCGTACGGACACGGCACCCCGTAACTATTCACGCATGAACAGTTATGGACTGTCGCGCAAGAGTATACCATTGCATGCTAACAACAAAAGTCCAGCATATATTTGACATACGGAATAACATCCAGCTTTTACAGCGGGGCGTGCAAGCCCAAAGTATAATACATTACAAAAGGCTCCAGAAACTGCTTCAAGCGCGGCGGAGACCTACAGCCAAGGGTCCTCGTCGAAGAAAAGATCCTCGGGAACTTCTTCAACGGGGAGACCTTCTCCTTCGTCTTGATCTTCTAAAGAGTGGATTAAGCAAGCCGTGAGCCAAACAACCGGCTCAGCAAATCCCAAAAGGGATCCTAACTTACTACATGCACGGAAACCTCAAAGGAAGGGAGTATACTTGGTTTATTACATTTGGTGGATGCAGTTTTATTTGCAATTCATTTTGATAAGACCGACTCAAAACTTACTCCTTAAGAACTCAGGGTTTTTCAACAAGAGTTCATTAACCAACTAACCAAGTTAAAGTATGTACAAATCTACTTAAGCTTTGCTGCTGGAATCACCCAAGTGACACAGCTCCAATAACCGGGAGCACGGCGTATTCGAATACCATTTATTTGACTCTGCAGAGTTTGCTCAGCTTTACCCACACGATCTCTCAACTCCCGCTAAAGAGTTAAGAAAGCCAGGTCTTTTCACTGCTCGACTCTTTGTATAGGCTCTACCCAGTAGAATTCACTCGGGTCTGGCTCACATCCACACACACACACACACACACACACACACAAGAGGACAACGTCCGCTTCGAGTGAATTCCACCGTTGTTAGGCATCCGTAGCACGGCCTGCCTAACCTCACTGCTACCCTCCTGTAGAGTTTCAATCGAGTTGAGCAGCTAAAAGACAAGGGTTGACAAGTCAACTCCTGTGGTTGAGCGATCACTGTGACATTTGCTCAGCGTAAGGGTTTCAGTCCTTATATTTTCACATGGCCCGCAACCTCGCCAGGTCCGCGACCCAAACTAAGGTAAGCGGTGGGCGTAGACCGTCCCGCGGTTTCCCACTCACCCTTACCCTACTCCAGCCCTAGGATAAGAGGTGGGCAAAGACCGTCTCGCGGCTCTCCCCCAACCCTTACCCTACCTTGTGCACGCCGGCACTCTCCGCTCTAAGATACGGTGTCCCATACCACCCTACCTTAGAGTCGGGTTTTCCAGATTCTAAAATTGGTCCGCAACCACAACCTTATTAGTGTAACATTTTGCATGATAATCATAGCCTACAATTACTAAGATTAACAGATAAATATTTCTAGGGTTTCAATGGCATGGCTACAAATTAAACATGGCATTTAGCGGTGGTAGGACTAACTAATACACAAGTCATTCTAAACATTTTATTTTTATTTTCAAACTAACATTTCAGAACTAGCTCAATGCAAATAACATATTAGCATATTTAAACATTATGGGATACATTATGATCAAAGGATTTGGGACTTGCCGTCTATCCGGATGATCTCTGCGAGCTCAAACGTCGAAGCACCTGGATCCGGAATTTGCTCCTGGGCTTCCGGGATCTCCGACACTAACGCAAACAATTAAAATAAATTAAATCCAGCTTGAGACTAATCAAGCGAGGCAAAATAATCTAAATAAAAAGGAATAAAATTCATAAACACCCCAAATGGAATTTTAGGAATTTATCTGGGATGAAATTGTGGAAATGGATTTCACCAGAGGGTCTGGAATAATATTTGGAGCAATGTGGTGAAATTTGGGAATTTTTGGGATTTTCTGTGATTTTCTAGGATTTATTTGGATTTTCTGGCATTTTGGAAATTGATAAATTCTCTGGAAATTGGATGAACAGTGCGGCCCGGCCGCTTTGCTACAGTGCGGCCCGGCACTGTGCGGCCCGCGCGGCCGAAGGCCAGCGCGGCCCAACGCGCGTCGACGCGCGGCCCGCAGGCGCGCGCGCGCGCTCGGCGACGGGGCAGGCCGGCTCGGCCCACGCCCGCGCGCGCTCACGCGGCTCGGATGAGCGACGCGTGGCTCAAGCGGGTGGCGGAGATGCGGCGGGGTGAAGGGGTACGGGAAGGAGATCCAACGGAGGGGAGGGGCGGTGTTTAAGATGATCCGACGGCGACGATAAAACGGAGGGGCGAAGCGGTAAGTGGAGGATCGGACGGCCGATGTTAGAAGGTGGAGGAGGGATCGGTCGGCGGAGGGGCGACCACGTCGTCGTCGTCTTCCTCCAGCCGCGCACGAGCGACAGAGGAGTGGGGACGGCGGAGCTGCGGCGTTCCGGCGACGGCGATGGCTCCTGAAGACCGGGGAGGGATGAGGGAGATCAGCTCCGAGGGGCCGCCGGCTCACAAGACGGCAATGGCGGCGCTCGGAGCGGCTAGGCTCCAATCGACGGCTCTGGGAGGTGGCTGGGAGCAGTGGGAAGGAGTTGAGGGCGTCGGGGAGGCACGGGAAGCAAAGGAGAGGGAGGGAGCCAGAAGGGGGTATTTGTACCCCGGGCAGGGAGAGGGAGTCCTTCGGGGAGAAGGCAACGGCCGGGGCGCGGGGTCAACCGGAGTGACGGGAGCAGTTGGGGAGCGTCTCCTCCGCGAGACGGGGCGGTGACCGGGTGCTGAGCGGCCGTAATGGCGAGGTGACAGTACGGGCGGGGGCGGAGTTGCGGCATGGGAGGGGAGTGCGTCCGCGCGCGGTGGAGTGGACAGGCGGGGCTGCCAGGTGGGGTCGGGCGCAGAGGAATGGCGCCGCGTGGCGCGGGGTTCTGCGGCGGTCGGGCCAGCGCGGCGGGGCGGTCTGAAACCGTGGGCGCGGAGGGAGGACCCGAGGGCGGCGCTGTCCGCGCGCGCGCGTGGAGGCGGTGAGGGGGCGGATGCAGGCGCAGCGCACGCGCGAAGAGAAGGCGGGGAGCACGGAAGGCGCCAGCAGGCGAGGGAGGGCGGGGAAGGCGCTGAGGCGCGGGAGAAACGGGGAGGGAGCGGGCGCCAGCGGAGGGAGGAGAAGGCGTCCGCGCGCGAGAGGAGGCCGGGGAGCGGGGAAGGCGGAAAACGGCGGGGCGCCAGAGCAACGGGGAAGGCGTCCGGCCGAAAAGAGAAGGCGGAAACGGGGAGACTTTCCCGAAAAGGAAAGTTTCCAAAAATCACCCAAAAACCGGCAAAAATTCACAAATTTTTGGATTTTGAAATTTTGGGGTTTTTCAACCTACCCCCCTTAAAAGAATCTCGACCCCGAGATTAACTTGGTCCAGGGAGTAAGTTGGGGAAATCCCGCTGCAAATCTGATTCTCGTTCCCAGGTGGACTCATCTGCTGTGTGATTTTTCCACTGCACTCTGCAAAATCTGATGTTCTTGTTTCTGAGTTGCCTTTCTGATGTTTCAAGTACTTGTAGTGGTTCTTCAGCATATGTGCAGTCATCTTGCAATTCAATATCTGACAAAGGCACTTCATCTGTTGGTTGGCGTAGACACTTCCGAAGCTGGGATACGTGGAATACGTTGTGAATTCTGGATAAGTTGGGCGGAAGCTGCACTTGATAAGCTACTTCCCCAACTCTTCCAATTATCTGAAATGGTCCCACATATCTTGGTGCTAATTTGCCTTTGACTTGAAATCTCTTGACTATTTTGAATGGGGTGACTTTGATGTAAACATAATCTCCAACTTCGAAACTCAAATCTTTCCGGCGGTTATCTGCATAGCTCTTCTGTCGATCTTGTGCCATTCTGAGTCTGTCTCTGACAATTCTGACATGTGCTTCTGCATCCTGAACAATTTGGGGTCCAATAAGTTGTCGCTCTCCTGTTTCTGTCCAGTTCAGTGGAGTCCTGCATTTTCTGCCATAAAGTGCCTCAAACGGTGCCATTTGGATGCTGGCTTGATAACTGTTGTTATATGAGAACTGAGCAAATGGTAGACAGGTGTTCCATGTTGCTCCATACACTATCGCACAAGCTCTCAACATGTCTTCTAAAATTTGATTGGTTCTCTCTGTCTGTCCATCCGTCTGCGGATGATATGCTGAGCTGAAATTCAGATCGGTGCCCATAGCTTCATGCAATTTTTCCCAAAACTTGGATGTAAATTGTGCTCCTCTATCTGACACGATCTTCTTCGGAACTCCATGCAACGTCACAATTCTGGTCAGATACAACTCGGCAAGTTTATCCTTCCCATAAGTTTGCTTGATCGGGAGGAAATGAGCCACCTTGGTCAATCTATCAACAATGACCCAAATAGCATCAAATCCTTCACGAGTCTTGGGGAGTCCAGTGATGAAGTCCATGCCAATGCTATCCCATTTCCATTCGGGAATTGGTAAAGGTTGTAACAATCCCGATGGTTTTTGGTGGTCTATCTTGATCTGCTGGCAGACATCACATTTAGCTATATATTCTGCCACTTCTTTCTTCATTTGGTTCCACCAATATCTTTTCTTCAAATCTTGATACATCTTTGTGCCTCCTGGATGAATTGAGAATTGAGAGGAATGGGCTTCAGCTAAGATCAACTCTCTCAACTCCTTTTTGTTGGGTATGCAACAGCGACCACGGAAAGTAAGGAGTCCATGCTCGTCTATCGCATACTCTGATGAATTTTCTCCTTGGATATCCTTTTTCAGTTTTTGAATTTCTTCATCTTCATCCTGGGCTGCTTTAATCTGATCTGGTAACAGTGGTTGAATCTCTAAGGCTGTTTCTTCACCTTGTTCTGTGATTACCAAGTTCAGCCGTAATATGTCTCTCTGCAGCTCTGGTGGGTACTCTGATTGACTGCCTTTGTTTGGACGAGCCTTGCGGCTAAGTGCATCAGCAACTACGTTTGCCTTGCCTGGGTGATACTGGAGATCAATATCATAATCTTTTATCAGTTCTAACCATCTGCGTTGTCTCATGTTCAACTCTGGCTGGGTGAACAGGTACTTCAAACTCTTGTGATCTGAGAATATCTCACAACGATTTCCTAGCAAGTAGTGCCGCCAAATTTTGAGGGCATGCACCACAGCTGCTAGTTCCAAGTCATGTGTGGGATAATTCTCCTCATGTGGCTTCAACTGTCTTGATGCATAGGTAACAACTTTTCCGTCTTGCATAAGCACACAACCCAAACCTTGCTTTGAGGCATCACAATAAATTTGAAACTCCTTCTCTGGATTGGGTAAAATCAGCACTGGTGTTGTTGTCAACTTGGTCTTCAACATCTGAAAACTCTCTTCGCATGCATCAGTCCATGTGAACGGTCTATCTTTCTTCAACAGTTGAGTGAGTGGGCGAGATATTCTTGAGAAACCTTCTATGAATCGGCGATAATAACCCGCCAATCCTAGGAAGCTTCTCACTTCAGTTACTGTCTTAGGCTGTTTCCATTCCATCACTGCTGAAATCTTTTCTGGATCGACCTTCACTCCATCTTCAGATATAACATGACCCAAGAAAGCAACTTCTCTCAACCAAAAACTGCATTTATCAAATTTTGCATATAACTTATGCTCTCTCAATCTGGTTAAAACCATATGCAAATGCTGCCTGTGCTCTTCTTCGCTCTTGGAGTATATCAGAATGTCATCAATGAAAACAATCACAAATCGATCCAATTGGTCCATATGCACCAGGTTCATAAGATTCATGAAATACGCTGGTGCATTAGTCAAACCAAAAGGTACGACCGTGAACTCAAACAATCCATATCGGGTAATGAAGGCCGTCTTCTCTCGATCTTGCTCTCGGATCTTGAGCTGATGATAACCCGAGCGCAAATCGATCTTGGAGAACACTTTGGCTCCTTTAAGTTGGTCAAACAGATCGTCAATTCTTGGGAGGGGATACTTGTTCTTGATGGTGACAGCATTCAAACCTCTGTAATCTACACACATTCTTAATTCGCCGTTCTTCTTTTTCACAAACAGCACTGGGGCTGACCATGGTGAAGTACTGGGTCGGATGAATTCTTTCTCTTGTAACTCATCTAACTGCTTCTTCAGCTCTTTCAATTCACTAGCTGACATTCTGTATTGGTGCTTGGCGATTGGCTTGGTACCAGGTACCAACTCTATTGCAAGTTCTACTTGCCTGTCAGGGGGTCTACCTGGTAATTCTTCTGGGAATACATCAGGGTACTCTTGTACTATTGGCACTTGATCAGGTGTAGTTGCTATCATGTTGATCATACGTTTCTTGGCATCTTTCAGCACTTGTCGATCTGTCTCTACTACTATTTTCTGACCTTCAGAGTTGACCAATGACACTGTTTTAATCTCGCAATCTACCTTGCCTTTATTTCTGGCCAACCAGTTCATGCCCAAGATGGCATCTAAACCAGACATGTCTAACTGCAACAAGTCTGCTCTAAAGTCTACCCCTTGGATTTTTATGTTAAGTCCCGCACACCCACGGTGGGACTCCATTCTAACCCCAGGGGTTTCCACCACATAGGGTCTGGGTAATGCAACAGAAGGCAATTGATTTCTTGCAGCAAAACTCTTTGAAATAAAAGAATGCGTTGCACCAGGGTCAAATAAAATCAATGCAGGTATGGAATTGATTGGGAACATACCGGCAATGATGTCACTGGCTCCAGCGGCATCCTCTGCAGATACATGGTTCACTCTGGCATAGAAAGTAGGTCTGGCATTGCTTCTGCCTCTGCCTCTGCCTGTAGCTGAGAAATTTGCAGTGCCTGCAGGTGACTGGGGGTTGGCTGCTTTAATCTGCAAGAATCCTCCTTTGGGGGTACCAGGGGTTGCTTGTGACTTGCCCTCTTGCTGCTGTTGGTTTTGAACTTGTAGCTTGGCTGCATCTGATGGCAAATTCTTCCTAGGACATTGATCTCTGTAGTGCCCTATCTCACCGCAGTGGAAACATGCGTTTGACCTTCGTGGGCAGCCACTAGCCAGGTGATTCCCACCACAAGTGGGACACTTGAGAGCCAATGGTAAGGGGGAGGCATAATGCTGAGTCTGGTTGGATTGGTTCCTCGGCATCATCACATATTGTCGGGAGGATGGGGATCGATATGAAGAAGATCCCGATGTCCTGGCTCGTTGAGTGGGGTGTGACGATGACTGCGATTTATGTGCCGCCTTGCGTTTTCTATAATCTTCCATCTCACTTCTGGCTTCTTCGGAGGTGATTAAGCCATCAACCATATCATTTAAATCCTTGAACTTCAAAGCTGAAATGTGGAATCTCAAGGACTGCTGTAACCCTGCACGGAACTTGTTCATCTTCTTGTCCTCACTATCAACATCCTCAGGGGCAAATCTTGAGAGATGGTTAAACTGGTGTAAATACTCCATCACAGTTCGGCCACCTTGTTTAAGCGCCAAAAACTCCCGGCGCTTTGCTTCCATAATGCCATCAGGGATGTGGGCCTTGCGGAAGGCCTTGGTGAAATCTTCCCAACTAACCTCTCTGTTTTGCAGTATGCGTTGATAGTTAATCCACCAGGTCGCTGCTGCACCTTGCAACTGGTGGGATGCAAATAAAACTTTCTCTCTATCATCGCACCGCACAGTCTGGAGTTTCCTCTCCACATCTGCCAACCAATCCTCAGCAACCATAGGATCAGCGGTTGTGGAGAAAGTGGGTGGACGGGTTTTTAGAAAGTCATTCCATCGGGAGGAAATTGGAGCACCGTCCCGAGGAATATTTCCTCCACCCTGTGCTCCTGAAGATCCGGTGGCGATCTGTTCAATCAACTTGGCCTGTTGATCCAACACTCGCAGTATGTTCTGCTCTCCTTGGTATCGATTCTCTTCTAACATTGCAATAACATCAGCAAGTGTGTTCTGGTTGGTGGCAGGTGCACCCTGCCGGCTGGTCTGACCCGTCTGCTCTGCTGTCTGCTCTGCTGGCTCCATCTGTTGATTGGGAACTTCAGGTTAGCTTTGCAGCGGCTTTGGCAATCAAGAACAGATAAGTAAGACTTAGAATTTCAAGGCAAGTATAGGACGAAAAGATAAGAACGAGAGCGAAGGGGACAGGAGAAAGCTTTGAACACAGGAAGAACATACTGATAATTAAGCAAACAAATTAAAAGAGGTAGCAACATAATTTACATTAAGCAAGTGGTGCACAGACCACATAAAGGTTCGTGTTACACTTGCATTACATACAAAAGTACATCTATCACCAAAAGGTCAGGCTACCACTAACGGACGGCGTCTACTCCTCGTCGTCCCCTGGTGCTGGAAGAGCAAGCGGGGCTGCGGGGCGGAACCGGGCACGGTACTGCGCCGCAGTCATCCGGCGCTTGGGCCTAGACTGCACCGAAGCACAAGAAGAGTGAACGCTGGGCGACTCCGCACTGTCTGAACCCTCTGCTGCCTCCTGGGCCTCAAAGCGGGCGAGGGACTCCCGGAGGCGCTGAACCTCCTCACGAGTGTCCCACAACTGCCTCTGCCAGACTCTGGCCTCCTCGACGGCTCTGTCGTAGCTGGCGACCTGCTGCGCCATAAGGGTGGCGATACCCGCTAGGCGGGGATCGTCATCCTCACCGAACCTAGGGACTATAAAGTCCCCAAAGTGCGGGCGCGGCACCAGGTCGAAGGGCGTCCCTGCTAGCTCCTGGTGGTAGTAGTCCCTGAGATAGAGCGCGGCTTTCAGAGCCACGTCCTGAACAGCATCCTCGTCGTCCACCCGTCGGGCTGTGAACCTCCGCTTCCTGTCTGGGCGGACAGGCAAGGGATCGAGGACCACCCAAGCCTTGTACTCGTAGAACTGGTCCTGGCGAAACTGTCCCTCAGCGTAGATCACTGGGCCGTGGTTTCCTCTCGCTCCGAGGAATCGTCGCATTTCCCACAACTTGTGGTGCCATCCATCCCTTCGGTCGGGGCGGGAGAAAACGAGGCGCACCATCTGCCGGAAACGAAATTTTGAAATTAGACAAGTAAGACAGTAAACATTTGCGAAAATTAAAACTTAAGCAGAAATAAATTTAAGACAGGAAAGTAGCAACAAGAGAGGAACAAGACAGCAATAGACCTTATATTTTTCATAAACTCTTTTTATGCCTTAAATTAATTTTTGCGATAAAATCGCTTCCTAGACAGCCTTAGGTCTCAACCTACGGTCAAAGAGCCTGCTCTGATACCACTTCTTGTAACGCCCCCGTTTCCAGGGGCGCGTACGGACACGGCACCCCGTAACTATTCACGCATGAACAGTTATGGACTGTCGCGCAAGAGTATACCATTGCATGCTAACAACAAAAGTCCAGCATATATTTGACATACGGAATAACATCCAGCTTTTACAGCGGGGCGTGCAAGCCCAAAGTATAATACATTACAAAAGGCTCCAGAAACTGCTTCAAGCGCGGCGGAGACCTACAGCCAAGGGTCCTCGTCGAAGAAAAGATCCTCGGGAACTTCTTCAACGGGGAGACCTTCTCCTTCGTCTTGATCTTCTAAAGAGTGGATTAAGCAAGCCGTGAGCCAAACAACCGGCTCAGCAAATCCCAAAAGGGATCCTAACTTACTACATGCACGGAAACCTCAAAGGAAGGGAGTATACTTGGTTTATTACATTTGGTGGATGCAGTTTTATTTGCAATTCATTTTGATAAGACCGACTCAAAACTTACTCCTTAAGAACTCAGGGTTTTTCAACAAGAGTTCATTAACCAACTAACCAAGTTAAAGTATGTACAAATCTACTTAAGCTTTGCTGCTGGAATCACCCAAGTGACACAGCTCCAATAACCGGGAGCACGGCGTATTCGAATACCATTTATTTGACTCTGCAGAGTTTGCTCAGCTTTACCCACACGATCTCTCAACTCCCGCTAAAGAGTTAAGAAAGCCAGGTCTTTTCACTGCTCGACTCTTTGTATAGGCTCTACCCAGTAGAATTCACTCGGGTCTGGCTCACATCCACACACACACACACACACACACACAAGAGGACAACGTCCGCTTCGAGTGAATTCCACCGTTGTTAGGCATCCGTAGCACGGCCTGCCTAACCTCACTGCTACCCTCCTGTAGAGTTTCAATCGAGTTGAGCAGCTAAAAGACAAGGGTTGACAAGTCAACTCCTGTGGTTGAGCGATCACTGTGACATTTGCTCAGCGTAAGGGTTTCAGTCCTTATATTTTCACATGGCCCGCAACCTCGCCAGGTCCGCGACCCAAACTAAGGTAAGCGGTGGGCGTAGACCGTCCCGCGGTTTCCCACTCACCCTTACCCTACTCCAGCCCTAGGATAAGAGGTGGGCAAAGACCGTCTCGCGGCTCTCCCCCAACCCTTACCCTACCTTGTGCACGCCGGCACTCTCCGCTCTAAGATACGGTGTCCCATACCACCCTACCTTAGAGTCGGGTTTTCCAGATTCTAAAATTGGTCCGCAACCACAACCTTATTAGTGTAACATTTTGCATGATAATCATAGCCTACAATTACTAAGATTAACAGATAAATATTTCTAGGGTTTCAATGGCATGGCTACAAATTAAACATGGCATTTAGCGGTGGTAGGACTAACTAATACACAAGTCATTCTAAACATTTTATTTTTATTTTCAAACTAACATTTCAGAACTAGCTCAATGCAAATAACATATTAGCATATTTAAACATTATGGGATACATTATGATCAAAGGATTTGGGACTTGCCGTCTATCCGGATGATCTCTGCGAGCTCAAACGTCGAAGCACCTGGATCCGGAATTTGCTCCTGGGCTTCCGGGATCTCCGACACTAACGCAAACAATTAAAATAAATTAAATCCAGCTTGAGACTAATCAAGCGAGGCAAAATAATCTAAATAAAAAGGAATAAAATTCATAAACACCCCAAATGGAATTTTAGGAATTTATCTGGGATGAAATTGTGGAAATGGATTTCACCAGAGGGTCTGGAATAATATTTGGAGCAATGTGGTGAAATTTGGGAATTTTTGGGATTTTCTGTGATTTTCTAGGATTTATTTGGATTTTCTGGCATTTTGGAAATTGATAAATTCTCTGGAAATTGGATGAACAGTGCGGCCCGGCCGCTTTGCTACAGTGCGGCCCGGCACTGTGCGGCCCGCGCGGCCGAAGGCCAGCGCGGCCCAACGCGCGTCGACGCGCGGCCCGCAGGCGCGCGCGCGCGCTCGGCGACGGGGCAGGCCGGCTCGGCCCACGCCCGCGCGCGCTCACGCGGCTCGGATGAGCGACGCGTGGCTCAAGCGGGTGGCGGAGATGCGGCGGGGTGAAGGGGTACGGGAAGGAGATCCAACGGAGGGGAGGGGCGGTGTTTAAGATGATCCGACGGCGACGATAAAACGGAGGGGCGAAGCGGTAAGTGGAGGATCGGACGGCCGATGTTAGAAGGTGGAGGAGGGATCGGTCGGCGGAGGGGCGACCACGTCGTCGTCGTCTTCCTCCAGCCGCGCACGAGCGACAGAGGAGTGGGGACGGCGGAGCTGCGGCGTTCCGGCGACGGCGATGGCTCCTGAAGACCGGGGAGGGATGAGGGAGATCAGCTCCGAGGGGCCGCCGGCTCACAAGACGGCAATGGCGGCGCTCGGAGCGGCTAGGCTCCAATCGACGGCTCTGGGAGGTGGCTGGGAGCAGTGGGAAGGAGTTGAGGGCGTCGGGGAGGCACGGGAAGCAAAGGAGAGGGAGGGAGCCAGAAGGGGGTATTTGTACCCCGGGCAGGGAGAGGGAGTCCTTCGGGGAGAAGGCAACGGCCGGGGCGCGGGGTCAACCGGAGTGACGGGAGCAGTTGGGGAGCGTCTCCTCCGCGAGACGGGGCGGTGACCGGGTGCTGAGCGGCCGTAATGGCGAGGTGACAGTACGGGCGGGGGCGGAGTTGCGGCATGGGAGGGGAGTGCGTCCGCGCGCGGTGGAGTGGACAGGCGGGGCTGCCAGGTGGGGTCGGGCGCAGAGGAATGGCGCCGCGTGGCGCGGGGTTCTGCGGCGGTCGGGCCAGCGCGGCGGGGCGGTCTGAAACCGTGGGCGCGGAGGGAGGACCCGAGGGCGGCGCTGTCCGCGCGCGCGCGTGGAGGCGGTGAGGGGGCGGATGCAGGCGCAGCGCACGCGCGAAGAGAAGGCGGGGAGCACGGAAGGCGCCAGCAGGCGAGGGAGGGCGGGGAAGGCGCTGAGGCGCGGGAGAAACGGGGAGGGAGCGGGCGCCAGCGGAGGGAGGAGAAGGCGTCCGCGCGCGAGAGGAGGCCGGGGAGCGGGGAAGGCGGAAAACGGCGGGGCGCCAGAGCAACGGGGAAGGCGTCCGGCCGAAAAGAGAAGGCGGAAACAGGGAGACTTTCCCGAAAAGGAAAGTTTCCAAAAATCACCCAAAAACCGGCAAAAATTCACAAATTTTTGGATTTTGAAATTTTGGGGTTTTTCACCTTTTTCAAAGCTGTGCCGTGGAGTCATGGTAGGGAATTCTTCACTGTTTTGGTCTGGTAGCAATTCCTTTTTCAAATCTAACCTTCTTCTACACACGTAATTGCATTCTGGCTCCTTTCTTCCCCGCGACAATAGTGCCAGATGACACGTATTACTTGTCAAACTACTTAACCACAGTAGGTCCTACCACAGTGCCCGAGCACAGTAGCTCCTGTTACGGTACCATACCGCAGTAAGATTAGCTGGTCCACAGGCACACGCATAAAACCAGTGACAGTGCTCCCACCTAACGTGTCCTGCCGCAGTCCCAGTCCCACAACACAATAGGTCCTACTGCAATACTATACCGCCATAGGTTTGTGGCTATCATGCTTGTGAGCGACTTGCCATGGTCTAGACTGCTGCTAAGATAGGGGAGCGAAGTAGATACACATGTCATCTGCAGCTACTAATGCGGTCATTCAGAAGTGCAATTTCACACAAGAGAGCCAAAATTGCAAAAAAGGACTAAGGGGCCAAAAGTGCAATAGCTTCCATAGTTACCAAATTTTAAGTGATTTGAAGCTCTAATTTGAAAGTGCATATTAAATTTTAAGTGGTTTGAGAATTAGCTCAATTTTAGATTTTGGCCTGATTTTGATGCAACAGAGCTTCATGAAGCAAAAGATCTTTTTTCTCTTAAGTTCTTTTAAGATTTTTGGTTAGGATAGGTTCTAAAGTTCATGATCTAGTTATGCTTTAAGTTTTAAGTATTTTCGATTTTCGGATCAAAAGTTTTATGGATTTTTTAGATTTAAAGTAGTGCTATTTTCGATGTCCATGGACTGAAATTACTGTATCACCGAGATTTTTCGGATTTTTTTGCTTCTCTATCTTCATAACTTCTCATAACTATTAAAGTGAAGATTAGACGAATATTTAGAGAAAAAAATTTGAAGATACAATTTACCCTATCTATTACTATACCGGTCATAGACGTATTCGGCTCCGAATCTAAGATAAAATATGAGCTAGGCTATATAAAAAATAATATCTGTTTATATGCGACCTGATTTGACCCCTATACACAATCATACAATCACTGCATGCTTGGCTGCTTTCTGTACATCAAGTACACGGAGTCGGAGAGCAGTACTGTAACACCATGCACCATAAGAGCAAGTATAATAAGAGCATCTGCAGTGTATGAAAATAGAGGGTTTTAAGCCACCTTAAGGTCAACCTTATACATTACAAGGGTGACCTTAAGCAGGCTATAAGCAAAAAAGGCTTAAGGCTGGTCCTCAAGCTAAAGACCTGGCCACAATCATTAAAATACAATTTTTTTATCTGCCGAGTGGGACCGTCTTAAGGCCCCTTGGGTTATATACACTATGGAGTCGGCCTTAAGGTTTAGATGGGATCCACCTTAAGGCCCTTTGGGTTATATACACTATAGATGCCCTAAAGAGGCTGTTAGTAGGCTGTATGCTGAGGTGGAGGAGAGAGAAGAGAGGTGGGCTGTAAGTTTATAGCCAGCTGAAGCACAGGAACCAAGAAACTTTGTGAGAGAAAGAGGTGGGTCATACAGCCTTCAGTTGGCTACAAACTACTATATGAATAGGCTGATAAGTGGATTATAAGTGTTCATACAGCTAGCTGAAGACTGTATTATTAGCCTTGCTCTAACACCAGCAATCCATTCGTAAATCGACACAATTGCTATTGCAGTGCTACTGCTACATGATGGAGCAGTTGTTGGGGTCGCTTGAGTACTCGTGGTGCACCACCGTGTGCGTGTTCGCCGCCGCCGGGTAGTAGTAGTAGTCGTGCTGCTGCTGGTACTGCCCCGGGTAACCGCCGCCGCCGTAGTAGTCCCGCGCGCCCATCGTCGTCGGCGCGTACGAGCCGCCGGTGTAGTAGTGGACGTCCCGCGCGCCCGCCACGGCCTGCGGGTACCCGCCGGTGTAGTACAGGTCGCGCGTGGCCACGCCGTGCTCGTACGGGCTCGGGTGGTAGCGGTCCCTCCCGGCCATCTCCTCCGCGTCGACGGTGTGCAGCTCCACCACCTCCGCGTGACCCACCTTCCGCCGCAGCTTCTCGGTGATGTTGTTGGAGTCGATCCCGACGCCGATCACCAGCAGCAGGTTCTTGTCCTCGCCGGCGATCGTGACAGACTCCACCCCTGCAGCCCGATTCATACAGACATGTATCATGCACGGTGTAAATTAACTACATGGGTTTTAATGCAAGTAAAAAAGTGGAGATCGACGCTGTTCGATCTGTGCTAATTAACCAACTGCTAGTTCTTGATAATTTCTCTGAAATTGATAACGACGCAAGGAATTTACCAGTGATTGCAGCAGCCACCTTGATAGCTTTGGAATGGCCCTTCTCAGAGGCCGTGTGCATCCTGATGACCATCTCCTTCTGCAAATTTTGTTTCAAACAAAATCTAACAATAAACGGCAGGAAGAAACAAAGCTAGCATTTTTTTGTCAAAAAAAAGTACTAGTTGATCACAAAACATGCACAATGCAAAAAAAAAAAAAAATCATTGAGAGCAGAACTTAATCAGTCGGAACTAAGATCTTACCCTCATTTTTTTCCTTAGTACTCTTCAGGTGACCAAGCAAAGCAAATTAAGCAAGAACTAACTATACTGTTCCTTTGCAAGCTTAAGCAGGAGGTTTGTACCTTGTCTAACACAGTACCGAGCACCACATCCCTTTATACACACACAAACAGCTCCTAGATGGCAATTAGCCGATTAATTACTCTATCGGACAAGCCGTCGCTCTGAAGCATACCCGTAGGGCCTGCAGAGAGCGACATGAATTCTTGGATAAGAAGACCTCGTGCTTCTAATTCGATATCTTGATAGGAGCAGGTAGCGACTTTCTGACTCGGCCACCCTAACCTGCATTTGCTATTGCCACTTGCTCGCGTCGACGCGTGATTGAAGGGTTTGGATGTATCAGTTCCCGAAAATTAATGGCAAGAATGGGAAATTTGGTTTTCGGTCCAGTGGGCGACTTGATTTACCCCCAGAATTCGGAAGGCTTCCGGTTAAAAATAGCCGTGCAGACCTATCCGGGCAGTTACACTGCTGAGGAAGTAGCTGAAACCAAAATCAAAAGTTAGAAATAGGAATCAATACGAGCAGAACCTAAACAGTGTGATGGGCGGCGGAGATTGCGCCGTGCTGCCATTGAAGAGCCGATGGGCCGTTGATCCTGTATGTGAGATGGAAACCGGCCTAGGGTGAAGAGATTTTCTATCTGACGAGGTTGCAATTGGGTGGATCAGCTGCTTAACTGACATACATGGTGACGTGTCGATGTATTGGACAGGGCCATTCTTTTCTGTTTCTGGGTTTCGATTCCCACAAGCTTTGCGTGACGCAGGCGCCCATATATATATATGAGAAAAACTATACATCGGTGTATCGTTCTATCACCAAATAACTAGATAGATATCTACTGTCAAATTGACTTGACTTTTGTGTAGGCCATCTAATCACTGTCCTGTCCTTATCTAGAAAATACCATCACCAGTGACCACACGATCAAACTTCCCATTCCTCTCTCTCTCTCTCTCTCTCTCTCTCTCTCTCTCTCTCTCTCTCTCTCTCTCTCTCTCTCCAATCTCTATCCACTCGACGCAGCACACCGGAAAGGAGCAGCACCTGGAGCAATGGGCATAGGGATCCCACCACGTCAACAACGTAGTCGAAGACAAGATCAAAGGGCGCCCAGAGCATCTTTGCCAGGTCGACCAGCAGAGCCTAGGCGGAGCCTATGCTGAACAAGATGCCCAAGGCTAAGACCTCGCAAAGGTTGCTGCACATGACGAGGAGAGGGTCAGCGAGCTAGCCCAGGGGCTGGAGTAGTGCCCACGCCAAGCGCACCAGCTTGTGGAGCCCTAGAGGCACTTGTGCAAGTTGCGAAGGAAGAGGATGGTCATGACGTGAAAGCTACAACATATGACGAGCCTCATCGCATTCCATGCCGACCACTAGGGCAGCACGTGATGTGGCCTAATAGCTGGCGGTGAAGGCAGCAGCCACACTGAGAGGAGCATCCGACTGGGCAAGTTTGGCCGATGGTCATCATTCTTGGTGCGGACATTCTTTGCAAGGTTCCCAGTGTGGGGGTCAAGGTCAACGCGAAGGGCGAGGCGGACGGGTAGAGCAAGGGCGGGAAGGTGGCCGGCGCTGGCACCAGCAGCAAGTCAGTGGAGTACGACGATCAAGCCTATGTTGCTGATTCATGAAGTTGAACTCCAAATTTCATGATGTTTCAGTAGATTTCATGATTAAGTTTCATAAGGTTTCACTACTAAGTTTTATGATGTTTCGGGAGGTTTCATGACTAAGTTGGTTAAGTTTTATAAAATTTTATGTTTAAATTTTATGGTGTTTCATAAGGTTTCATAAAGTTTCAGGAGGTTTCATATCTAAGCTAATTAAGTTTTATGGAGCACATTTGAAACTTTTTGAAGTATTGTAAAACTCATGAAACTTAAATAAAACCTAGTGAAACTTGACTATGCCATTAAAATAATTTCTAACGGTATACCGTGCGTTAGACATCCCCATATATAAAACTCTGGCTTTATATTAGTGTGTGTGTATGCTTTGCCCGAAATTCGATACTGTAAACAAAATGGCTAGTTAAGTGTCTGCTCATATTGGTTTCTGTTTCTGACTTATGTTTGAATAAGCTAGAAGTCAATATGAACATCAAGTTTCTCGAAACGGTTTTTTTCATTGCTCTCGTTTAGGGATAAAACAAGGGGCAACGGGTGTATCACGCATCCCACTCCTCTCAGTTCCGTCTTACACATGTATCTCTCTCTCACTTTCTCCATTGCTCGCTCCTTCCTTCTAAAAACTAATTCTTTCACTTATTTATTTTTAGCCAAAAATCACTGGCTATAGAAAAAAAAAACATCGGCCACAGATCACTTTTAAAAAATAAAAGCTTCTATACGCAGCTGTATTGCTGAGAGTCACAGTGTGAAAAGTAATCTGTATCTGGACCTTTGATTTCTTGCTGTAGTCTTAGTACTGTAGCGAAACCTTTTGCAGGGATAGTCTTAGTACTGTAGCTTCGATCTGGACCTTTGATTCCGATCGGACGGCGGACATCGACTCATAATGCACAACACTGTTGCATCCTCTGCATTTTGAACCCTACTGCAGGGTTCGTCTCCGAGAATCCGAACGGTGTGTAGATTCGGTGGACTTGGAATGATCGATCTGAATGGCTACCAATATTTTTAGATGAAAATGCTAGCAAGTTAGTTTAATCCATTTTGGAATGGAAATGGATTCTTAGGGTTAGAGCTCTAAGTACACTTGTCCAAATTTATGACCGCGCTAACGAAAGCCCATGGGATAACTTAGCTCTTTACCTCTTTTGTGGTACTGGGTGGCCCGCAAGCCTGTTAGCAGCCCATAATTTGCTCCCCTCGTTGTAACGCAGGAAAGGCTTAACAGTACTCTGTAGCCTCTGTTACACTAACTAATGGGCACACTCCTCTAAAAAAGAAATACTAAGTGGCACAAAACAAGGAAGCGGGTCTTATAGTGCAATTGGGCTCTTCTTTTCTATCTGTTCTTGATCTAGTGTTCAGTTGATGACTACTCCCAAAAAAATCGATGGGGAAAGGATTGCTGCCGCCGGCCGCAGCTCTGTCGATCCGCTGGCTGCCTCTCTCCCTTCTACTCCGGCTTTCTCGCCTATATCGAGTGGGTGGAGACCGTTGATTTTTCAGAAGTATTTCCTTTTTCTTTTCATTTTTAGGCCAAGTTGTTCTAGTTTATTCTTCTTTGACAGAGTTCTTAACCATATTTTCTTTACCAATAATGGTTTTTTTTATCGAATCGACTCATCTGGACGACGTTAGTGACAAGCCGACGACTTTGGTGGAGATCAACACCACGTTGAGTTTGGTATAAATAAATCTCTTCTAATTTTCTTCTAACGAACAACACTTCTAATTTTCTTCTGACAAATAGCACTATTACTGAGGCATAAGTCCTACACATCAATGGAGGTCATTGACAATCTACTTCCTGTTGCCACGATCATCAGCAATCATGATGCTGTTGCAAAATCCAGAGGTGAGAAGTCCAACACATTCATCAATTTAAGGACTTGATGGTAACATGTTTTTTTATCCATGTAAAAGTTGGATACTTCTGTACTTTATTGATGAGTTTCAATGTAATTCAGATGATATATATATATATATATATATATATATATATATATATATATATATATATATATATATATATATATATATATATATATATATATATATTAAGATGAACAAGTTAAAACAAATCAATACAACTCTATTGAATAATTTGGGGGAACGACTATGTTGTCTTATAGGACCTCTATGGTCCTGTTCTTTTTCAGCTTCTAAAAGCTGTTTTTTGGCTTTTCAAGATAGGGTCTACTAGTTAATTGTAGTATATACTTTATCGACTTTATTTACATCGGCAAAAACCGTACGTGAATTTTTATTACCTTGTAATCTCTCGCATAAACAGCCCAAAAACCACAAGCGGTAACCAAAAGTCATAAGTCGCAGCCAAAAAGAACAGGCCCCATACCCTTTATTTATAGTGCTAATGTTATAATCTGACTTTAGTGTGTCTTACGACTCGCATACGGCTTGGACTCTTATTGGACCCTAATTCTAACTCACAACACTCCTCTCAAAATGGGTATGAGATATAATCATGGCCATCTTGTTACATAAGGTAATATCTTCACTAGAATATAACACTTTATTAGACCTATCGTCAACTCCATAGTGAATATCACCACCATAACATTCACATATACCAAAGCTACCTCCAACATCATGATCAACACCACCTCTAAGACTGCTATAATGGTTGTTTACACCACTCACACCATGTCCAACACCGCTACACAGACGCAACACCTGCCTCAACCAACATCAAGTCTTTCGCCTTCTTCGTCACACCTTTAGTCTTGGTCTCCTCTACCTCTACCCACATGCTTTATGCCTTGACCTCCATTGTCTCCATCTCTAGCCCCCGGCCACCCCGATCTCTACCACATCTTCACCTCGGCTTCCACCATCTCTCCCAGCACACCCTCAATCACCTTGACATCCACCTTCTACCAACACATCAATTGTCTTCACCTTGAACCCCTGACCACCTTAGCCTCTACCAGCTCTCCCAACACGCCCCCGACCACCTCGGGCCTCCTTCATAGCCACCACCAACATCAATACCTGCACCACTACACCATTAGAGATGCTACCAACTCTATATATCCAACACCAAATGCCACCAAAGCAAACACCACACCTCCCCTTGCTCCACTATCACCATCAAGCACCCTCACACTGCCTTCACCACCTCCTCTAAAACCACCAAAACAAAACACCTACCTAACCAGTCTTCTCCTATTTTAGGGCATCTACCTTGCCCCGAACCTTCACCATTAGCATCATACCTTCCTCCATAACCTCTACCACGATCACCAAAGCCACATTGCAATAATTTCTCTCCAATCCAAATCCAAAACCTCCTCTCCTCCTTTCACCAGCAAAGCACCTTCAGACCCAACACCCTCTACACTCCAGTCACCAACCTATGCCGCATGTCTTTCTCACGTTTGCGACAATCACCTCGTTGTTGCATAACTACAATGCACACAAACCAAACCTACCAGCCACACCACGCACCACACCAACTCATCTCTCTTTTATTTTTCCCTTTTTCCTTCTTTCCTTTATTCTCTTCCTTTCCTTTTTCTTCTCCCTCTTCTTTCCTTTCTTCACTTTCTTCCTCCACTGCACATCTCTTGCCTCTTTCTTCTTCCCCAATCTCCCCTCTCCTTGTCACCTCTCCTCCCTTCCCTAGGTCAAGCCGGGCCAGATCTAGCTGTGGGCTACCAGATCCCGCTGCCAACTAGCACCATCCACTGCTAGCGGCCATCACCATCAACCCCCCCCCATTGTCGCCGCCTCCGAGCTCCGCATATCCTCTGTTCGCTGCCGGCTCGAGCTCCGTGTCTCCTTTGTCCGCACCCCACCTTAGGATGAACGGATGCTGCCAGCTCTGATGACAGCTCGGCTTGATCCGACCAGATCCGCTGATGGCATGCCTCAATCCAACCGCCCCTGACCACGGCTACGCGACCTCCTCCTCCACCCCCTCACGGCAACCCCACACTCCCTCTCCACCTCCGATGAGTTCGATGTCCTGCATGCAACCAGGCTGATCGCAGCCCCACTCCCATGCGACGTGGCTACGGCAGACCACACGTGATGGGGTGGCGGCCGGCAGATCAATTGAGGACTGATGACAACGGTGATGGTTCTAAGGTGTGGGTTTTGCTCGAGATAGGGTTTAAGATGGAGGCTATGATACCATGTTGAATAATTTAGAGAATAATCTTATTATCCCATAGGACGTCCACATCATTTATTTATAGTACCAATGTTACAATCCGACTTTAGTACCACTTATGACTCGCACATGACTGAACTTTTATTAGACTCTAATTCGAACTCACACCAACAAACTCTACTTAACATAACCAGTTCTGACTCTCTCTCTCTCTCTCTCTCTCTCTCTCTCTCTCTCTCTCTCTCTCTCTCTCTCTGTTGTTTCAAGTTTCTACTGGCTAGTAGGTTCTGATTCGAGATGGTATGCGTCTCGGCCTCTCGGGCCTGTACGTATTCTTGTCTACTATTACATGATAGTGCACGAGGAATCCGTGTGGGACTCGTAGTAGTGCCCTTCAGGGTACGGGTAGACGACGGCCGGCGGCCGGGGGTAGTAGCCGGGATACGGATACCACTGTTGCGGGTACGGCGTAGTCACGGTGGTCGCCGGCGGCTTCGTCCCAGCACTGACCACCTCCACCTTCAGGAGATCCGCGTTGCCCATCTTCTTCCGCAGGCAGCCCGTCAGGTTGGCGGGGTCCACGCCGTCGCCGATCACCACCAGCTGGTTCTTGTCCTCCCCTTCTACCCCCACATACTCCACACCTACACCCATGAAGAAATTAACCGAGTGATGCATATGCCAAGCAAGTTCTGTGTTGTCTGAAGACTGACGTCAATGGCAGAGGATACGATTCCGACGACAATGTAATCAGGCAGTACTAACCGTATGTCGAGCCAACCAACCCCATAGCTTTGGATCGGCATTTGTCGCACCACATGTGCACCCTGATCACAATCTTTTGCTGCAACAACGTAACCAGCATGTGGTTCAGTCAAAAGCCAGAGACAAGGGGTTCAGTCCAGTAATGGAATAGAACATTTCCTGAAACATTTACTAGTTAGTTACTGTACCTTCATATTGTTGCTCTGCTACTGGTGACCAAGGTGAACTCGTAGACAAAAGATTTCAGGTGACAATGTATACTAGAATTCGAGGCTCTTGGTTGTCCTGTAATCTAAGATGAAGCCGGGAGATTCTTGGGTAATGAATTCAGAGGCCCCTGATCCTACTTATATAGGGCCGAGGAATGTACTTTACGCCCCGATTAAGAATAAGACTCTGTCTGAAGAAGATTCTGAGCAGTTTAGGCCCCAACTAACAACCCAGGCTTCCGTAACGGTTGGTTACTTCCTCTAAAAAAACGGCTGGTTAAGCAACAAGCATAGTCTAAGACTTGACTGCCTTTGTTGCCGCGCTTCCGTAAACCGTGTTTGATTTTCACAAGGCTAATACTAGTCATTGCTTCTTTGGTTATTCTGTTTTTTCTGCAATTTGAAAGCATGTATGCCTCCTCAAAGTTCCAATTTGGCGTCTGTGGGATGCATCTCCATGTCATTGTTAAACATTTTTTTCTCTGGTATTCTAGAGGTTAGTAGGTTGGCTGACTACTAGTCTACTACTTTAACACTTGACTGTTTGCCGAAATATAATCGGTGTGAAAGCTACATAAATAAAAAGAAAGACTTAGACAAAGGAACTATTGGTGAAATGTTAGTCCCTGAATTGTTGACAATTAAGTGTGGTTTTATTTGTGCTACCCACTAAAATAAGTGTGAATATTACAGCAAAACTGAATCAGTACGAGGGATTGCAGAACTTCCAGCAGAAAACCTACTCATCACATACAAAATTTGACAACTTGGACCGTAGGGAATAAGAAATGAACCTAACACAAAGTTCAGAAAGATTACCTTTTCAAACACCTTAATCGCGTGATTATACGCACCTTTTCCGTGCTGCAAGGCAACGCCCAAGAAACTTAGTAATTCACAACACTAATCTCTTCGTTAGTGCTCTAAGCACTTCCTGTTAAGCCTTAGATGCTAGTGCTCTAAGCACTTCCTGTTAAGCCTTAGATGCCTGGAAATGTTACAAAGCAACTTTCAGAAGCTGCACAACTTTGAGCGCCACATGACATTATCCGTCGTACATCAATCCCTCTTGCTCTGTTAATTAACTTACTTGACTTGGGACTCTTGGTTGGTTTATTCTCCCTCTAGGTAGATATGGTGGTGATTGGTACACCACTGAAGTCTGAAAAAGCACATGGCTCTGTACTTAAAGATATAATGATCAGCACCATCATGGCGTTGTTGAAGCTTTCTAACGAGTATCTTTCAACCTATTTGGCCCATACTTGGCAATTTCATTCCTAGGTCATTCTGGGCTCTTGGAATAAAATATTTTGTTAGACGATGTGGATAGATCATAAATATGTAGAATCGCTTCTACATATTTCAATAGCAGTCTATTTAGAGACACCGTTCCAATGTATAACATAATAATATATGTTTATGAATATAGATAAATATGAGAGTAGATATTAACTATATTTACCATGTTGCCTATAAGTTTTTGAGAAAAAAATAGACAACGGGTATGTTGGGCTAGCCCAACAAGCCGAGACTCAACAACTTGTGACCCAGGGCTCCTAGACCAGGAACCCACACACACACAACATCCTCACACACACAACAAAGTTGGGCAAGTTGCTAGCGCCGTCGGCACAAAGAATGGAACACACACACACGAGAAGGGAGAGATGGAACCGCCGCTCCTACTAGGAAGGATAGCTTTGCACTCGCTGTTACCGCAGTGCCACACACCTCACTCTACTCTTTTGTTCTTTTGTAGCTGAGGTTTGTTTTTTTTCCTTTTGCTTTCTTCTTAGATCTATTTATTTATTTTTCGTTAATTTCCTGCCTTCGGGATGGACTGGGCGGAGTCTGTGTTCCTTGATTCCTTGCTTTCTTCTCAGATCTAATTATTTTCCTCTTCATTTTTGGCCTTTGAGATGGATTAGAATGAGATATTATTTGTTTGTTGGTCGGCACTGGAATTGATGATAATAGAATTCTACCCAGAACATTGGATTGAGCAGAATGGCTGGAATAGAGGGCAGCACGGGATGTAGCCTATTGTGTGCCAGTTTGGGTGACTATTATAAAACGCACAACAAATATAGATGATCAAGAAAATAGCAAACAATGCTCATTGCAACTTGTACGTGTGGCAACCACGTATGTCAAACTGTCGGCTTCAAAGGTAACTGAATTCTATAATATGGTTGAAACTACTCCTATAAAATTGTCCAAATGAAAGTAACTCTTGTATTGTTAATGGAGTACAAATTGTAGTAGACCCCTCATATCAAGTTATGACAACTGAAAACTATTGTAGCATCCACGCAAAAGACGAACTCCTTCTTACACTTAAAATCCTTCATCTCGATCTAGAATTGGAGCAAAACCTTCAATTTCAAATAGCAAAGCTCTGAAAAGTATTATGCTAGCCACCATCAGGATGTCATCAAATTCCTGAGAATCAATGTTGTCAAAACCTCCATAATGGTCATTCAAGTTATACAAATTGCAATATATCCAAACGATGAATGAAGCACCAAATTGAGTTTTCTCCACAACTGATATTGATTTAAGTCTTCTTGATCAAGCGTAGCCCCAAATTAACTCATTGTGTTGAAAACCTGCAACTCTACCTTAGACTCTATATGTGCGGATCTTGCCGCAGTAACGCATAGTAGACAATAGATTATCGAAGAAATCACCAATTATAGGCACAACAAACTAAATTGCAATGAACTCTACCTCTAATAGAAGCAATGCGACGATCAGCTAAGGTAAAATATCATTGACAGAGATGGCACAATGCAACGCAATGGAACTGTCACTGAGGTAGAGCATGGGTCGACGCTCAGTATGGAGTTGAGTCGTGGAACGGAGTCGAGGTGAGCCCTCGATGCTACGCTTCCTCCTGGGGCAGAGTCTTTAATTTTGAATCTAGAGATCTGATATCACTTGTTAATTTTGAACCTAGAACTCGATACCATTTGTTATAAAACACACAACAAAAATAGACGATCAAGAGAATGGGAGATAAGGATTTAATATAATGTGGAAAACCTTTACGAAAAAACTATGGATGCATGAAGATGAAATTCACTATATAAGGATATATTTATAACAAGACTATTACCTTCCCTATGGTCTACATGCGTATATATATAGTGATTATTGTTAAAAATTAAGCGATTTTAGCAAATTTCTCGTATTAATTCCAAGGTTAATCATGTACAGTAAAGCATATATCCAAAGATATGATAATAATATAAAGAATAAGCTATTATCTCTCAACATGAATAATGAATTCAAGCCTAAGGACACTATGCTAAACTGAGCACAAACATGATCATTGTAATCTGCATAATGCACAAATTAAGAAGTGAGTTTTGCTCTCAGTTTGAGGAGTTGCTCAAGATTAAAATCTTAGCCTTCTTCAACTCTTGGCAATTGATTAATACACAGAGTGACTATCTCTCTTTTTGCTGGTTTTACAGTCTAAAATTACTTCAGTTAAATTACAGTATCAACAGCATGCAGAATAGAAATATTTCGGCAATGACCAGGACTAAGTGACAGACATGAGCTACTGCAGAATCAATCAATTTTCAGCAATATTTAGGACTATACAACAGTAAACAACACTGATCTGAAGTATGAAATAACAATTGAGAACACAAAACTAGTAGACTTCTTTAGATAGTCACTGTTATTTCAGATTTGACAAGTTTCCTCATCGAGCATTTTCAAACCCCACATTCTATTATGCAAAGTCCTCCCAGAGCTAGTGATTATCACAGATTTTAGAGATACCAAACAGATATATAACACTAGCACAACTAACATTTGCATAATAGAAATTACAGAACACAAAGTAAAGCTCATTGTGCAGTGATAGTCTAAACCACCAAGAAGCCAACAAGGGCAATGCTTGTTGAAAGGCAATGTTTCAGAAAACCAATCACCGGCATATGCTAAGATATCACCAAAGTAATAATCGAAGATACAATGCCCAACTCCACAGATCAGTACTCACCAGATCGTGAAGTCAAGATGCAAGTTGATGCCACACAAAACCAATACAACCCCAATCGGATGAAACAACCGAAGAACCAGTCGCACACTGCACACGAATGTGCAAGTGCTTAGCCAAGCGCTCAGCTCAAGCAGCATCAACAATCAAGAATACCCTCACCACAGCGGATCAGCGGAGCCTCGCCAGCATGGATCACCGTGGTCCCGGTGAGCTCGCAAGTGCAAGCTACTCGGGAAACCAAGGAGAGTACTCACCGATTGCTCTCAGATCTATTTGCAGCTTCTTGATTCGTGTTTTTTTAGAGCTCTTCCATGGCTTGATTTAAAAGGGGGAGGAGTCAAATCTAAGATCAGAGGCGGAGGCGCCGTCGCTCGAACTGGCCATCCACGCCTTGCATCTGAAGACCAGAGAGAGGGAGGAGACAAGAAGGATCCGGTCCAACTCAAAGAAGGCACACCGGCCATATCCCCTCTCCTCACCTCTTACATGTGGGCCCAATGAGAATTTCCTTTTCTTTTCATTTTTCTTTTATTTCGAAAATAAGGGAAAATTTCATATTGCTTAACAATTATAAATAGGGCTTCAAGTAGGAATAGAACTCCGTACATGTTAAAAGCAGAAATAAATCAAATAGAACTTGGATCACAAACTTAACAGTGACGGTACAGCACATTCCGACCAATACCGAAATGGAATTGATAAGGCTGATTTAGCCACTAATCCACTCTACGCGCTGCCATCAGATAATTGAACAAGCACCAAATGGATTAGGAGTACACTTTGTGACAAAATATCTTGGTGAACGAAGCGTATGTACATCTCATGCCGTGTGGTTTCAGACTTTTTCTTAACGAACTTTCAGATTTTGAGTGGTAATTAAGACTGACAGAAATCTTTTTAGATTGTGATTTATGACTTAAATTTTTTAATTTTAGTTGTTCGTAAGAGATATATAGTACACACAGAAAAATAATCGCATGTGATTTTAACTGATATAACTGAACTCGGTACACTTTTTACTTTAATCATCCTGTTGATCCCACCTTGAAAAAACGCACCATTTAAAAACTAGCTACTATAATATAAGGTATAAGCCATAAGTCATAAGTGAAAAAGAAGAGAGCTTAAAAATTGTTGCTTAAAATAGCTTGATGTTAACTCTACCGAGAGAATATAAATTCAGAAAGTATCGTATATCAGTAGCAATACGTGTGCAAATACACAAGAGATTCTAATCTCTTTTCTTTTTTTTAAAAAAAATTCCATGATACGTCAACCTGATTGCCCAACCTGTGACGAGGTACTCCCTTGCTAAGGTAAGTACAATACCCGCACACCGCAGTAGGTGGCTATTGTTTCAGATTATAAATCTGACATGGACAGTTTTGTACTTTTGTTGTTCTGATGGGCCAGGCGGTGCACCAAAGAGTGTGCGGTGTGAATATATATATATATATATATATATATATATATATATATATATATATATATATATATATATATATATATATATATATATATATATATGTATGTATGTATGTATGTATATATGTACGTACGTACGTAGGGTTTGTTTTTTTCTATTCGGTTTATGGCTTTTAATTATGGTTTAGGTTTTTGGGTTATTCATGAGAGAGTATAGAGTAACAGAAACTTATATGCGGTTTTAGCCGATATAAATGAAGTCGTTATAGTGTGTACTACAATTAACTTGTAGACACCACCTTGAAAAGACACTCCGTTCGAAAGCTAAATAGCTAATTACCATAGAAAAACCAAAAAGTAGCTTTTAGAAACTGAAAAGAAGAACCCTATAAGTCCAGGCTTCTGACTTTTTTTGCACTGTAGGCTGTAGCGACTGAAAATATATTGTAACTGTTATCAGCTTTTTCTGCGTAATTAAATTTAAAAAATAAAAAATATCTTTACAAACAATACAAAGAAATAAGAAAAAGGCAAAAAAACCAAAAAAATTAAAAAAAGAAGTTAAAAGCTAGAAATCAAATGCGAAGGCTCGTTTGAGCGGTGTAGACTTCACAAACTCATGAGGACCGAGAAAACCACGCCACTGTCAAAACATTGAACAGCCGAGGAGCCAACTCCTACAAAATCACTGCAGAAACGAGGATTTTTTTTCCCACTGTACTGTGTTTATTCAGATGTTTTGACCGTACAGAGAAAACCACTAGAAGAGTTAGGAATGAGTATTTGGCGGATTCGATGGTGTTGCGATTGCTAATTACAGAACTAGCATTCGCCGTCGCGAAATTACAGATTTGGTGCGACCTCCGCACGGCCACCGCGCAGGGTCCCCTCCCGGGAGACACATGGCCCTGTCGCACAACCGTCGTGTGGCGCAGCCACTTCCGCACGACCACCGTGTAGTGTTGGCAGTCGCACGGCACCACATGCGGTGGTCGTTTAGCCATGGTAATTAGCCGCAGCGAATTAATTTAGATGTCAAGCTTACAAGAATTTTTAAATATAGTAAATAAGCTCAGAAACTTATGAGTTTTTTTGTGAAGCCTTCTGACATAGTGTAATTGTTTGTAATTTTTTTCACAATTTTATCCATTCTGAATTTTACTCCAAAATTCATTTAATCGTACTATTTGTAGGAATTTTCTAATATAGCAAACGAGATCAAAAAGTTGTGATATTGTTTAGGAAGGATCTTTACATAGTGAAATTGACTGTGTAATTTTTTTAGTATTTTATCTATTCTAAATTATACTAAAATTTTTTTGGAATAAGCATATACTAATCTGCTAAATAATCATGCATGCAGTAATCTTCTACCGTATGGCCAGCGTGCATGCATGGAATCTTCAATAGTGCACGCATGGAGGTCGTCACACCCATTGCATCCGTCCCATCATTGTCAGTGTATGCATACAAACTTGAATTAATCACAATCGCTACGTGTCGACCCATCATTGTCTGCGCATGTATGCGTGTGGGGAAAAAATTCACTCCCGCAGCTAGAGGTGGGAATTGGGCACAGCACGGCTAGGGCTGGAAATGAGCCGAGCTTGACCTAGCAAGCTCGAGCTCGGTAGAAACTCGAGTCGAGCTCGAGCGAGCCTGAGATTAACATCGAGCTTTAAGCTAGGCTCGAGCTCGGCTAGGACAAAACTCGAGCCGAGCTCGAGCTTCGCATGTGTAGGCTCGGTGAGGGAGTACCTGCAGAGGTGGCGGCGGTGGCGCCGGGGGACGGCCGGAGAAAGTCAGGATGGCTGGAGCTGGACTGCACCTTCACCACGCGGTGGCCGAGCTGCAGGGACGGCCGGACGGGTGGCGCCGGCGGGGAAGAGGAGGGGCGCCGGGGGGAGGAGGGGCGGCGGCGGGCCGGGTTGAGGAAGGGCGGCGGCGGGGGGCGAGGAAGGGGACCGGGGGGGCGGCGGCGGGGGAGAGGAAGGGGACGGGTCACGGGGGGCGGGAGAGGGGGGCGCCGGCGGGGGGTGAGTAGGAGAGGAGGGGCGCCGGCGGGGAAGAGGAGGGGCGGCGGCGGGCCGGGTTGAGGAAGGGCGGCGGCGGGGGGCGAGGAAGGGGACCGGGGGGGCGGCGGCGGGGGAGAGGAAGGGGACGGGTCACGGGGGGCGGGAGAGGTGGGCGCCGGCGGGGGGTGAGGAGGAGAGGAGGGGCGCCGGTGGGGGGAGGAGGGGCGCCGGCGGGGGGCGAGGAGGGGCGGCGGGGGTGGGGGCGAGGGGACGGGGGGCGGCGCCGCGGCGGCGGGGGAGAGGAGGGAGGGGGACGGGAGGAGGGGCTCAGCCGCGGGAGGCCGGAGAGGAGGGAGGGGGTGTGGGGGTGGCCGGCGGCCGGGGCGACGAGGGGCGGGGGCGGCTGGGGCCTGGGGGCGGCGAGGAGGGGCGGGGGGAGGCGGCGGGGGGCAGGCAGAGGCCGTGGGGGGGGACGGGGGTGGGGGGCGGCCGGCGGCGGGGGCGGCGACGGCGAGGAGGGGCGCGGGGGGCAGGAGGGGCGGCGGCGGGGCAGTGGGACGGGCCCCGGGGGGAGACCGGGAGAGGAGGGAGGGGGTGTCGGTGTGGGGGGCCGGGTGAGGGATTTTGAGAGGAGAGGCGGGAGGCAGTGTGGGGAATTGGGGTGGGAAAAAATCTTAAGCTCGCGAGCTATTCGAGCTCGGCTCGTTAAAGCTCGCGAGTTTAAGATGAAGCTCGAATTCGGCTCGTTTCAAGCTCGAGCCAAGCTCGAATCGAGTCTAAAGCGAGCCAAGCTCGAGCAGTTCGCGAGCCTCGAGCTTTTTTTACAGCCCTAGGCACGGCCCGGGCCCACCGTGCTTCGGGCCACTTCGTGCCGTGCCGGCTCGCCCAGTCATCCCGTCGTGCCGTGCCGTGCCGGCCCGCCTCGTCTTCGGCCAGGCCCAAGCACGGCCCAAAGCCCACCATGCCGGCGTTCGTGCCGTGCCAGCCCAAGCCCAGCCCAAAGTAACTATACACGACGAAAGCGACGGCGACAATGGTAGCGGTGGCCGCCATCTTCCTTTCTCTTGTACCCGCCTTATTAAAAATCTACTTAAAATTCGATATTATTGTCTCATGCCATTCCACCTCTGAACTTGGTCATCTAATCTAATGGTATGCATATCTTGGTGCAAATTGGACTGTGGCGTACGTGGACATCTAGCTCATTGCCTGACAATCTAGCATAGGGCTGCCCAACTAGTAAAATAGAAAAGCTCAAGGAGAGTCATAAGTGCATCTTACTATAATTAAGAAATCAATTTTAAATAGTTTCTGAAACATTTAGTAACTACTTGGAATACACACACCAATAACAATCTATCTCTGTTTACATAATGATTAATTGTAACATACGTGGGGTGGTTATCTCATCAATTGCTCGAATTAAAAAGGCAGTCGGTGAAGGGAGCTATGTTAGAAATAGAAGCACATGTAGTAGTAATTTGGTTACATAAAATAAAATCACAATGGGGGTGAGCTATGTTGTCAAATTATAATATATGTTAGAATATGTTGATTTGATTGATCTTCTTCTCCAGCAGTCCAGCCCTACGATTTTACACAAAGAAGCAAGAAATCTGTGAGGATGCGACCTTGGGTTCGGTGGTGGTGACCTAAGGAGGAGCAACATTAAAAATACTCATTATTTTTGTATGATGATATTTCTTAAGAAAGAACAATAAAAGACACCTTATATCACAAGTGCAAAAATAAAGAACAACAAAAGACACCTTATATCATAAGTGCAAAATGAACTCAGCCTAAATCACAGCATATCTCAGTCACTTTTTTCATTCATTATATTAAGATCCAATAATCCTCATCTTTCTCCTCATCTCATATATATATATATATATATATATATATATATATATATATACACACACACACACACACACACACACACACACACACACACACACACACAGTTGCTCCAAGCGACCGCGACGGCGACCTCGACTACTCCGACGGCAAGCCCACTAGCGGCGGACGGCTGGGCGGCGACTAGGGCGGCGACGACGAGTTCGTCATCGATGGCTCGCTCTTTGAGCCTCCGTCGCCGGGTGTCTTCGCGCCGAAGCTGCTGCGGCCACACCGCTCCTCCTGCGGCCATCGTCCACTCGTCCGAGCCCCGGTGACCGGTACACCTCCTTCCCCTCTACTCCCTCTCTCTGCTCTAATGTGTGTGATGGGTTGTGGTTGTGGCCTTTTGGGGAATCTGGGATGGTCGTGAGAGATGTCGACGGGAGGGGGACTGGGGGAGGCGAGGTAGAGGCCGAGGCGGCCCGGCCGCTGGAGCCGACGTGCCAGCCGTGCCGCCCGTGCCTGCCGTGCTCCCCCGTGCTGTGCCGGCCCAAGCACGGCACGATCTGCCGTGCCATGCCGTGCCGCCCACTGTGCCGGTTTGCCAGGCCCAGCCCGGCCCACCGTTCGTGCCGTGCTTGGGCCGTGCCGGGCCGGCCGTGCTTTGGGCTGGCCCAAAAAAGCACGGCCCAAGTCCCAGCTCTACCCGCAGCGGGTAAAAAGAGAGAGCTATCGCAATTTCATTTTGCCGTCGCTCGCTCGCTCTCTCTGACTCTCTATGAATTTTATTTTTGGAGACGTTTTAGTGTTATTAATTATTATCATTAGAAGCCATATTAGTAGGTAATTTTTACATGTTTGTAAATTCTTTATTAACTACATTGTTTGTAATTAAGTCATAGTAAATATTTAACTGGTAATTCAGAAAAGAAATTCATGCATACGACATGAAGACATGAATGAGTGATCTTTCTTATGTCCATTGTAATATTTTGGATAGCAGTAATCAATGCAACTGTCACATGCATGCAACTGCGCAACAGGCGTGAGGGTTAGTTCATAGAATCATTTTATTACTTATTATAAAAGAACAAGACGGTGGTGTATGTTCATTCTCCTCCAACTGCTTTATTCTCTCAACTTCTCACTATTCTTCACTTTCTAGCTAACCGATCAGAGCAACTCTCTTCTATAGCACGATTCTCTATATATTTAATGAGTTCCTTTATAACGCACAGGTACATACCTAGTTTAGAATGGAGAATGAGTTGGATGGTTGGTGTCAGTTCATGAAGTTTTCTAGTATATATTCCACGTGCTTATGTGCTAAAGTGCTAATCAAGCTTATATACGACCTACACTCATGATGGCAATTTTTTGTTTAACTCATGATGGCAAATTTTTCTTCAACGCACTGATTTAAACTTGAAATTTCAAGGAGTTGTGCAATACTCCACATATTATCTCCTCTTTTTTCAGAATTGCTGTATTGACTTTGGTGCTTAAACAAGAATGATACGCACACTACCGCACAAAGGCCATCACACATAGTTCTAAACCGTCATCATAAACAGTTTCTGAACCGTCTAATTTTATGTGTCTGTGATAACAGGCGGTTATCACAGATGGTTTCTGTACCGTATGTAAAGATCGACTATCACAGACGGCTATGGCTAAAACCTGTCTATGATATGTAATACATCACAGACGGTTCTACGTATGTTGGCAATCAGACTGGAGGGGACGGTCTGGCCGCTCCTCTGTTCCAAAACTGAAAATTTTAACCCGAGCCAATGCAACTTTTGGTGCAACTCTAAAAATCTAAGTCCAAATGATATGAAATTTTGAACACACCTTACTTAAAGTCTTAGAAACCTATCACATTCAAGGATCAGAAGAATCCATATTGAAGTTTAGACCTTTTTTCAAAAACAAGCAAGATTACATAAAAGTCGGGCAAAAACTGAAAACGAGGAATATAACTTTCTTGTGGGTGAAGGATAGTCTAGATAGTTTTAGATGTATTCCCACATGTCACAGCAAGTAAGAACATTAGAAGATTTGAGACAGGAACCCTCGAAATAAGAAATCTCACGTTGAGGTCAAATCAAAGCAAAATCAGGCAACTTTAAGAAATTACCAAATTTGATGCCTAAGTGGATGAAAGTGATCTCTATGAGTTATTTCTATCACTTACTCGTCCTTGACATCCAACAAAATCATGAAGGGGAGAGAGAAGATCAAAACCAACAAGATCAAGAGCAAATCAACTAAAACAAGAGAGATTTATGAGAGATGAACATAGTTGATATATTGTTACTTGAGAATGAAAGTTTCATAACCACTTCACATAGAGAAAAGAGAGCACACCACAGTACTCACACTTTTCAAACTCTAATTCTAGAAATACTTGGTTTTAATGGCATGTGCTCGAAACCGCTAAGTCCTTAAGTTTTTATCCAACTTAATCTTCTCAGTTTCTTTTTAACCTAAATCGCTTTCCTAAGAGCCACTCAATCACTGTGTTTTTGTCCAAGATAGTTTTCGATATTTTGACTAACTTATCAAAATACAAACTTTTAAAAATCAAACTCAAATTTCATAAACTGACTGAATAAAAAATTAATTACTTATCATAAATATAAAGTTATACTACAAGTCCACTAGCCAGCAGCGATCTAATTAATTAATTGACCGGTCATCACAGATTGGCACACTCGAAAGCATAGTTCAAATCACATGGTGCATGCATACGTTGCACTTTATTTTCTCATATCGATCGATGAACTATTTGAAGCTGCTTACAAAATTACGGCAAATTCGATCCTAATTTACATGATGGAGCACGTGCTCGGCTCGTCGACGACCATCAACGGCGGGTAGCAGTAACCGGGGTAGCATTGCGGCAGCGGGTGCACGGCCATGCACGGGCTTCGGCGGGTCCGGCTTCTTGTCCTTCACTTCCTCCACCTGCAGGATCTCGGCGTGGCCGAGCTTCCGGCGCAGGCAGATGACGAGGCAGACAGAGTCCACGCCGTCGCCGACCACCTCCAGCCAGTCCTTGCAGTCACCGGTTATCCCCATCGAGCACACCCCTGCACGCAGCCACACCACCGACGGTCTGACAATGCACAGGAGGGAAGAAAACCATGTAGTATAGAATTCACGCATTCGTGCGCAAATGCTGTTACACCCTGATCTATGATGACTCATATATGTGTGCATATATGGGTGTGGGTTAGTCCTATCTTACTAGTTTAACTTGAGAAACACGTACATATAAACTTAGGAGTTCCAAGGTAGTACCCCCTGGTTAACCGTTTTGCGCGAAGCGATGACGAAAGTACAAGCGGGTTGCTATGTGTGCGTGATCTATCCAGAATGGGGTTAAGCCTAAGCCGGTTTGGACTTTAAGGTGTTACAAATGGTATCAGAGCTGACTCTCACGGTTACATGGGCATGTGCGGGTTAGGGGCGCGGGCATATGGCGCAAGATACGTGTGGGTCCGGAGTGGACACACGGTATAGCATATGTGCTGGCACTGAACGCACGGACATGTGCCAAGAGGGGAGATCCTTATCATTTGCCCCAGTGTGGGTATGTTGGTCCGACGAGAACATCGGGTCTTTTGAGGGGACATGTGCCAAGAGGGGAGATCCTTATCATTTGTCCCAGTGTTGGTATGTTAGTCCGACGAGGACGTTGGGTCCTTTGAAGGGGGTGTATGTGACACCCCGGCCCATGATGGCCATATGTGTGCGCACATGTGGGTGTGAGTTAGTCTCTCCTTATTAGCTTAACTTGAGAAGCACTTACATATAAACCTACGAGTTATAAAGGTAGCACCTCCAGTTAACCGTTTTGCACGAAGCGAGAACGAAAGTACAAGTGGGTTGCTACGTACGCATGACCTATCCAGAATGGAGTTAAATCTAAACCGGTTTGGACCTTATGGTGTTACAAATGCATACCGGCTGCTCTTGCCGCCAGCGCCATGGCCTTGGACCGGCATTTCTCGCACGGCATGCTCACCTTGATCACAATCTTCTGCTGCAAAAACAACAACGAGCAAAAGCGATTCATCGCATGCTTCAGTTTCAGAATGCTCAAAAGCTGCGAAACAAAGGGACATGAGAAGTATCTCGATGCGAAGTTGGACAGGTTCCGTACCTTCATCTCGTACGTGCTGATTTATGATATGCCAAGGAGAAATTTGGGCAAGAACTGAGTGGCTATTGTCTATTGATCGATCTTTCGCAGATGCAACCAACCAAGAGCTGTCTTGTGAAGGAGCTAGCTACGCCCACGGCCCTCATATATACACCGGCAGTGGCGCGGGTGGGAGAGAAGCACATGCTCCCAAGTACTACTACTCCTGTACTAGTCAAGACTAAATTAAGAGCGAATACCAGACTAATCGACGTAAGAACATCCGTAGCAGCAGCTAAGCTCCTAAGTAGACAACTCCCAGTACTAAACGCGTCCTCGCAAGCTCTAGCTTGTCAGATCGACTCCCGATGGAAAGGCTAAGAGTAGACAGTGAGTTGACGAGACCCGATGCGTTGCGATCGATCGAGCCAATTCTACTACCCACTGGCCACGTTTCTCCGAAGCCGCGGCCGCGGGTGTACGCACACCGACTCGATCAGTTTAGTTAGTTGAACAGCAAGCAAAGATTCGAGCATGCATGCATTCATCAAGGGCCTGTTTGGTTGCCTGCATAAGCTGATACAACTGCATGAGCGTGGCCAGGCTGAGTAAAGAAGATCCTCAGTCGCGTTTCTTCTCAGCCTGACTCCAATTGTTTTTTTGCATCCGCTCGTGCAGGCTCTCACCCCGATGCAGGCAACCAAACACCATCTCCCTGCATACGCTGGTGTGAGTCACCCCAATGCAGGCAACCAAACAACCCCCAACTGACAGGATTCACCAATACAATACTCCGCCACACTAACAGCCCGATCGTACTGTATACGGAGCAAGACTAATAATACAGCCTTTAGCTGGCTGTATGGACACTTACAGCCCACTTATCAGCCCATTCATATAGTAGTTTACAGCCAGCTGAAGGCTGTATGACTCACCCCTTTCTCTCACAAATTTCTTGGTTCTTGTGCTTCAGCTGGCTGTAAACTTACAGCACATCTCTTTTCTCTACCTCAGCATACAGCCTACTAACAGCCTCTTAGAGCACTCCCAATGCAGAAACTATGGATGGTTTCTATGCCATTAAATAAGGTGCCAAGTAAGCAAAATACTGATGTGTCATTGGAGTTAAGGAGGAGAGATAAGGAAATGGTTTCTAGAGCAAGTTTAATAGTACAGATAGCTGCTACCTCCAATACATTTCCATGTCATCAAAAGATAATGATGCAGTCAACTCATACAATAAGCTGGCTATAAGTTGTCTCCACAAGAGCTCTCAATCATTTAATACATACATGGGTATTGATAATTTAATACATGCATGGGTATAGCAATTAGTTCTATGGGGTACATGCATGAATAATGCCTCTTTTCCTGTGCTATAGCCTGACTCTTGCATGGGAGTCGGCTTGGCTCTCTCTCTCCTTTTCTCTCCCCTCCACATAGGACTATGCTGACATGGATTCCCTTATAGCTAGCACAGTCAGCCTTATTAAACTTGCTCTTAGAAACCATGTCTACACAAGAACCAAGATAGAAAGAACTGTGATAGGTAGATGATAGGAGAGAGAAGATAGATAATTGGATGAAAATTTTATTTGTAGAAACTATCCATTGGGAGTATAGTTTCTATGGATAGTGTCTACATTAATTAGCAAGTATAGAAACTATCTCATAGTTTCTGCATTGGGAGTGTCCTTATTACACAGGCAGAAGGAGAGAAAAGAACCAGCTGCATGCATGCATGCAGAGCGCCCCAGGGTTCATGTTCATCGTTTTATTGGCCTACGGATGGTTGTCGGATAGACTTCGCAGCACGCGCTGTAGCTAGACGTGTATGGTTTGAGTTCATGTGACGTACTATTGTGCAGCTAATATTTTTTTTTTAGAAAAAACTATTGTGCAGCTACTAGTAAGAAAAGAACATCACAACACAGCAATCTTAATTAATCTTAGTCCATTGCCCTGTCCACAGTTCAAAACTAGAGACTTTGTACCTTGTTGGGTCTTCTCCTTTTGTCAGGGTGAACCAATTTGACTACCTTACCTAGATCACCTCACAAACATTTGTCTTATTCCCATCTGGCAATAATGTAATCGTATAAGTAAAACGGCTGTTACCGCTTCAGCAAAATCACAATTCTGCTGTGCATCCTTTCTCTAGCAGAATTTAAAAGGATGCTTAATATGAAATTTCAAGGGTGGTATGGTGTGACCTGTGAACACAACGAGTCAACGACCGGTCTCTATCTGAAAAGCTTGTTCATAGGTCATATGAATGAATATCTAAATACACCAACATCGTCCCTTGCCGTACCTTTGGTACATAATACATCTATTATATTATTAAAGTAAACGAAAAAAAACCACCATATTCACTCTCAAGGCGTCCCATGTTAATTGGAGGGAAAAAAAGATCCACACCATTGATCATGGTGGGTCTAAATTATAATGATATAGATTAAAAGAAAAAGCTCATATGCAATACAATCCAAACAATAAATTAATTTTAAAATAAAAATAAATTAAAATTAGTAATTTGATTTGCATACGAATATCTATGTAAAATAACTAAATAAATTAAACAAAAATTAGCGATTGGATTTGTATTTGATTTCCAAAAAAATTAACAAAAAATAAAATAAAATAAAATAAAATAAAAAATTTGATTCGATATAAATTCCAAAGTAAAATATCTAAATAGCTGTAAATTAGAATAAAAATTTAAAAAATGGATATTGGATTTACATATGAATTCCAACTAAAAAATTGATATAGATAAGAAAATTACAATTTAATTTCCATACAATTTCAAAGTAAATTCCTTAAATTAATAAAATTTACTATAAATTAAATAAAATTAGCAAATTGGTTTCTATACAAATTACTGAGTAAAATCCCTAAATAAATATAATTTAGAAAATAACTAAACAAATATTCAAAAAATATAATAAAATTACCAATTTGATTTTGATACGAAATGCAAAGTAAAATCCCTAAATAACTATAATTCTAATTAAAAATAAGCAAAAATAGAAATTAGATTTGTATACAAATTTCAAGAAAAAAAGCTAATTGAAATTTAGAGTTAAAAAAAGAAAATTTTCAATTTGATTTTCATACAATTGAAAAGTAAAATCCTAAATAACTAAAATTCAAAATAAATTAAATAAAATTAGAAATTTGATTTGTATACGCCCTCCAATAAAAAATAAATGAAATTTTAATAAAATAAAAGTTATAACAAGAATAGCATGAATAGTATCAGAGGAGATCACGAAAGAGTGTAATGGTGTCGATTTGTTCAAAAAGAAGACATTGACCTATCAGGAAACAAAGAGCCGAGGCAATGGCGGGGAGATGAGACGATGTCGTGCTACCCACCTTAGTTGTTTAACAAGAACAATGTTATGCTACTCGCCGAAGTCATTGAAGAGAAATGCTAGAGTCAAAGGAGCCAAGGGCTATGACAACGAGTGGTCAGTGTCAGCATTGCTGAAGAAGTCAGTGTCGAAATAAGCTTGACAATGGGAAAGCTTCAGCAGAGAGAAGATGAAGATTTGCATTAAAGATGAACTTTAACGATATAGGGCCATCAGTTAGCTAGATACATGCCATCACTGGTGATAGGGATGATGTCACCGACAATGGCGACTAAAGCAGACATGCCGGTATCAGTGAAAATATGAAGTCACCATGGTTAGTAAGGAAACCATAATATTGAGGTAGCCAATGTCAAAGAAGAGGAGCGAGTGACACGAGAGAAGAGGAACATTGGACACATATAACATCATGCATATGTATATACATATGTACAAATAGAAACACGGACGTTCAAAAGCGGAGATGGCGCAACCATAGAGAATAGACTTAAGGCCACCGAGAGAGCATGATAGGTGTCCTTGGTAGGGATCAACGATGGTTGCACGTTTATGCATATTTGGTATTGCAATGGTCAGTATTAAACAACAATTGGAGAAAAATAGAACATAACTATGTGATGGAGTATTTTGTTGAAATGGGTAGCAGCAAAAAAGATTATATTGGAATGGGTAACAGTTAAGAGGGGTTGATCAACAATTGGACGTGTTGTTGGAGGTTAAAGTAGAAATATATAGTGACGAGAAGTGATAGAAGACACATAGTTCAATAGGGTAGCCAGCGTGTGAGAAATTATAAATTCAAAGTAGGTCACTCATGGTGCATCGGTGTATATGTGAGCCATATATTTTGATACCATGTAAACTAATAAGATAATTACGAGACATATAATTAACGTATTACTTTGAGATTAAATAAAGGTATATATTCATGCATACATTTTTTGAAAATAGTAACTAATGAATGAAGAATAGAAGCATGTAGCTACATGATCCAAGCATAATGGAGAGTACTTACATTTTTAAGAAACTCAACAACTTAGTATTCTCAATGATTTTCTTCCATCAAGCTC
Source organism: Dendrocalamus latiflorus (assembly GCA_017311315.1). NCBI lineage: Eukaryota > Viridiplantae > Streptophyta > Magnoliopsida > Poales > Poaceae > Dendrocalamus > Dendrocalamus latiflorus. The sequence continues at coordinate 26,327,833 of CM029656.1, forward strand.
ATATTTCAATTACATTCTTTAAATTATATTTTTCTTTAAACTTTTATTATCATTTACAATGTTTATGATATCTTAAAATTCTAAATAATCTACGAGATACATAAATATATTCTTAAAAATCTAAATCATATCATTTTATACTAAACATTTTAAAACAAATCAGCAACATAAATACGTGGGCCATCCTACTAGTTGATTTAGAAAAGAAAGGTATTGCATGCTTTTTGTTTATCAAATAATGGTTGTGTACTTTTAATTATAGCGTTCAGTGTGTGTATAGCATTATGTTCTTTCAATGATTGAAGCAATCGGCGTCAGCTAGGACCTTTGTTGGACAAAGTACTACTAGCCAGTAGTCGCCTGGGAATGCTTACCAATGCTAGGATTTCGTGCTGTCTTTTTAAAATGGGTGTGTTCAAGTGGGAAAAAAACTCGTTAGTGGGACTCGTTGACTCCGTTTAAAATTGTTTCATTTATACTATTAATTGATTAAACATTAAAATGAGCTGATTTCAAATGAATTGAATTTTGCTCTAGCTCGACTTGGCTTGGCTCGTCAGGTCGTTTCTAAAAATACTTTCAAATTATACGTAAAATGATATTGAATCAAACTATGTCAATTTTAGAAAAAGCTCGATAAGACGAGGAGTTGGCTCGATATCCACCCCTGTGCTCAACCACTTTTAAGACTTTGACCATAAATATACATAAAAGTATTTTGATTTATGATATGAAACTAACATTACTTTGTCATCAAAAATAGTTTTATATCATTATATTTTTAATATTTTTAGCAATATATAAACAGAAAAAAACAATGAGCAAAGATGTGAATTAGAGGCCGTTGATATCCAAAACAACAAATAAAGAAGAATAGATGTATTATCACATTGGGTCATTGTAGCAATAAATAGGGGTAGTTAGCAAGAATGGATGTAGTATGTTGTGACAATGTAGCAATAAGAACTTTAGCAATAAATAGGGGTGGTTAGCAAGAGTGGATGTATTTTGATTTATGATATGAAACTAACATTACTTTGTCATCAAAAATAGTTTTATATCATTATATTTTAAATATTTTTAGCAATATATAAACAGAAAAAACAATGAGCAAAGATGTGAATTAGAGGCCGTTGATATCCAAAACAACAAATAAAGAAGAATAGATGTATTATCACATTGGGTCATTGTAGCAATAAATAGGGGTAGTTAGCAAGAATGGATGTAGTATGTTCTGACAATGTAGCAATAAGAACTTTAGCAATAAATAGGGGTGGTTAGCAAGAGTGGATGTATTTTGATTTATGATATGAAACTAACATTACTTTGTCATCAAAAATAGTTTTATATCATTATATTTTAAATATTTTTAGCAATATATAAACAGAAAAAACAATGAGCAAAGATGTGAATTAGAGGCCGTTGATATCCAAAACAACAAATAAAGAAGAATAGATGTATTATCACATTGGGTCATTGTAGCAATAAATAGGGGTAGTTAGCAAGAATGGATGTGTAGTATGTTGTGACAATGTAGCAGTAAGAACTTTAGCAATAAATAGGGGTGGTTAGCAAGAGTGGATGTAAGTATGTTGTGACAATGTAGCAGTAAGAACTTTAGCAATAAATAGGGGTGGTTAGCAAGAATAGATGAGCAATAAATACAGGTAGTTTGCAGCTGGCGAAGTTGGGCAATCGACCCACCCTTACTTGGTTAGTTAGGCCACGCCTTTCAGTACGCATCGCCGCTAGAGCGTTGACTTCGCCGCTGTCGGGCCGGGCAACCCACTGCAGCGTGCCGGCACGATCGTGTCGCTGCTGCATGCCGCGCCGTGCGCGTGCCGCCATTCCACCCACCGCGCGTATCGTCTCCTACACGGGCGTGGCGGGCTAGCTCCTCCTCCGTTAGACTCGATCGGTCGACCGCTCCAAACACGACTCAGCATGCATCCTAGGAAATGATCCTAGGACGTACTGCAGATCGAGCTAGGCAGCCAAGCTATTTCCCCTCTGGAATTGCAACCCCGCACACAGGAGAATCCCAAAAGGATCATAACACGCTGCAGTTAACGTTTTCAGCTCTGGATTTTTGGTGTTCAAGTTTCGTTCTTTGTTCATACAACTTCAGGTATGGAGAGAAGTGCAAAGAGCACAAGATAAACAGTAGATTATCCTTCCCCTCGTCACATTTGACTTCAAAACGTATTCTTCTTTTACTTATTTGCTATCTGAGAAACTCTTGAGATGATACAGTACAACATCACTATCGGAAGAGTGACCTTCACCTTGGCCTAGTCAGTCTATTGCACCAAGAGGCTCAATAACCATGTGACAATGTGGCTAGGGCTGTAAAAAAAGCTCGAGGCTCGCGAGCTGCTCGAGTTTGGCTCGCTCTAGACTCGATTCGAGCTTGATTCGAATTCTAACCGAGCCGAATTCGAGCTTCTTCTTAAGCTCGCGAGCTTTAACGAGCCGAGCTCGAATAGTTCGCGAGCTTAAGATTTTTTACTTCCCCTTTCCCAAATTCCCATCCCATTCCCATTTCCCACCCCACCCCTCCGGCCCTCCCGCCGCGTCCTCTCAAATCCCGCCCCGCCCGGCCGCCCCTAGGCCCCCACCCCTCCTGGCGACCTGGCCCCCCCTCCCGCGGTCCCGCCCCTCCTCGCCGGTCGCCGCCCACCACTGCACCTCGTCGCCCCCGCCGCCGGCCGCTCCCCCACCCCCGTCCGGCCGTCCCCCTCGTCACCCCCTCGTCTCCCCCGCCGCCGCCCCTCCTTGCCCCCCGGCCCCCCGTCGCCGACCCCCTCTTCCGCCTCCCCGTCCGGCCGTCCCCTTCCTCTCCCCCGCCGCCGCCTCCCCGTCCCCTTCCTCTCCCCCGCCGCCGCCCCCCCCCCCCCCCCCCGTCCCCCCTCCTCGCCCCCACCCCCACCGCCCCTCCTCGCCCCCCGCCGCCGCCCCTCCTCCCCCCACCGGCGCCCCTCCTCTCCTCCTCACCCCCCGCCGGCGCCCCCCCTCTCCCGCCCTCCGTCCCCTTCGGCCCTTCCTCTCCCCCGCCACCGCCCCCCCGGTCCCCTTCCTCGCCCCCCGTCGCCGCCCTTCCTCAACCCGGCCCGCCGCCGCCCCTCCTCATCCCCCCCGCCGCCCCTCCTCTCCCCCGCCGCCGCCGCCCCTCCTCCCCCCGGCGCCCCTCCTCTCCCCCGCCGGCGCCACCCGTCCGGCCGTCCCTGCAGCTCGGCCACCGCGTGGTGAAGGTGCAGTCCGGCGTCTCCGCCTCGTCGCCTCAGCCGCGGGTCGCCATGGACTTCGACGAGTACGAGTACTTGGAGAAGGCGGTGGAGACCTCCGGGGCGTCGGCCAACGGCGCCGCTGCTCCCAGATCCGAGGAGGAGCGCATCTCCCGCCGCCGGAGCGGCGGCGACGAACGCGATGACGGCGAGCGCAGATCCAAACGCTCTCGCTCGGAAGAAAACCGCGACCGCGACAAGGACCGGCATCGCGACCGTGACCGCGAGCGCCACCGCAGCAGCCGGGACCGCCGCGACCGTGACGAGGAGAAGGAGAAGGAGAGGAGGAGCCGTGACCGTGACCGCGAGCGGGAGAAGGAGAGGGGGAGAGAGAAGGATAGGGAGCGGAGGAGCCGGAGCCGGTTGGAGCGGCGCCGTGATGACGAGTCCGGCCGTCCCCCGCCGCCACCGCCGCCACCTCCTGCAGGTACTCCCTCACCGAGCCTACACATGCGAAGCTCGAGCTCGGCTCGAGTTTTGTCCGAGCCGAGCTCGAGCCTAGCTTAAAGCTTGATGTTAATCTCAGGCTCGCTCGAGCTCGGCTCGAGTTTCTACCGAGCTCGAGCTTGCTAGGTCAAGCTCGCTCGAGCTCGGCTCGTTTACAGCCCTAAATGTGGCTGGCCCAAAAGAGCTGTCACAGGAGAAAAGACGTGATTGCCTCTATAATTGTAGATCGAGATATGGATGTTTATATAAGTAACCTCCTCATGACTATAAATATGTGCCTCGGAGCGCCATGTGAGGGGAGAGACTCATTTTTTCCGGAGATAAACCTATGTAATGCATACACCTTCTATACCCCATCTCCACGGTTTCTAAGGCTCTAATCAACCTCTTTGTGGCTTCTTCGTAGTCATATTGTTCACTGTTTGGTCAGTAACCACAACAGTTAGCGTCGACTATAGGGACCAGTATAGGAGCTACGAACAAAAGAAAGAGCGTTCGGACACAATGGCACCGAAGAAGATGACGACGTCAACCCCTAAGCGAAAGAGGAGCACCGCCACCGAGACCGTTGCGGTGAGAGTGAGGGAGCCGGTCTACAATGGCCCCCTATCCCCATGGGAGTGACACACTGGCACAGCGGCATCCAGAGCTACAACAGGTAACTAAGGCAGTTCTTCAGCAGCTACGCCATCGACGAAGTGAGAAGCATCGCAAACGGAGGACCCAACCGTAGCGGCCAACTAAAGTGTTGGGGTTTGTGCCGCCCAAGCAATGGTCTCCGCAAGCATTGACACCGCTGCCGTTAGCACGCAGGGAGCAGAGGGTGTCCCCCCCATGCTAAATGCGGGTAGATGCACCCTTGAGGCGATATGTGGGACACTACAGCGAGAATTAATGAACCTAAGAGCCATGCTCGAGATGAAGGAGAATCAGAATCAGCCAATGCTCACTGTAGCAGTAACGGAGGCGGCATTAGAAAGGACGAATAGTCACGAGGCTAGTGCTGGAACTCACAGTGCCTCTTGGCAGGTGGACCCTGAGTCCCCCTCTACATAGGCCTGTAGTAGACTGTTTGGCTGGAAGACTTCATGATGCCCACAGTGGAGCCATAAAAGGACGACACGGACCCCCGCGAGTTTCTATGCATCTATGAGATGGCCATCAAGGCAGCAGAGGGAGATGACTTGATGAAGGCGAAGAGGCTCACGCTCGCTCTTTAGGGAGTCACACTCTTCATTTTTCACTATCGCTCCTGGCTCAGCGTACATAAGGGAATAAATGAGATCTCCTATTCGCCGACGCCTTTGATCAGATGGGCATCCCGTGAAGCAGGCTAGAGCCACTAGGTATACCCCTACAGGGTTTCGGTGGGCAATTGGTCAGCGCGTTGGGGCACATAATGCTCGAGGTGGCTTTCGGGCAAGGAGAACAAAGCAAGCAGCAAGTCATCAACTTCGACATGGTAGACCTCTAATATCCTTACAATGCTATCTTGAAAAGAGCTACCCTCAATGCTTTCGGTGCAATCCCGCACCATAACTACCTATGCATGAAGCTCCTAGGCCCCAGGGGGAACATCATAGTATTCGGCAACCAAGACCTCGCATGGCAGATAGAAGTCGATATGCGGAGCCTACACCAAAAGGTACACATAGTAAGTGAAAGACCCACGCCTCCCTCAGCGATGCCCCTCCCTCCGGAGGAAACCCCACGCTAGTGCAGATTAAAAATTTCTACCATATAAACCAAGAAGACATGCGAGAAAGAGATCATAAATCGTTACCACTAGACGTGTAGTGCAGCGGAAGTAGATTTGAAGTGGCCGATTCAACAGAGTGCGGCGGTGTAGTGGAAGTAATCAATCATCCTCTGGCCAACCATCTCCTCACGATCGTCCCGATTAGCTCCGAAGTCGCAGAAGCTCCTCTACCGAGATCCACACGTCCAAGGATAGAACACCATACGTCGGCGTATTACTACCAACGCACACGGCAGGTGTTATGAGAGGTGGTGGCTAGGGTTTCGATGGGTGTGTTTCATGATACCTCCCTCAACCCCCGCACCTCTCTTTATATAGCCTCCAAGTGGATCCTTATTTGATACGATCGGATATCATATCTAACTCGGAAAGTCTTAGGCTAGATCTTTATCCAATACAAGTAGAAATCATATCCCCACTCGAAGACTATCATTCGGACCCTTGTCATTCTAGCACATTAAGTATGTGATCCTATAGGTTGAGGTATATTTGGCCATATGCCAAAAACTCCCTTCCGATCCATAAGTCGGTAGTAGTCCCTAGCAGGACATAACGACTCGTAAATATACATAAACATCATATTGGATAAATCTATATAGTGTTTATGTACCAATCCCTTTGCCTCATAATTCCAGATCGAACTCAAGGCGAGAAGTGTGCCATCCTATAATAGCTCAATCCTTCACTCGAACCTGAAGTGTATTACTCAGTTGTGATTGACTTTTCAACCACATTTGACATGGCCATACACTTCCTTAATCCAGCCACATCGAGAGGCCTGGTGATCTCTCTCCCATTATATAGGAGGGGCAAATTCCATTTTGATCGCTCACATTCCTCAACATATTTCATAGTAAACCCGAAAGCTACCTTTGTGACCACCCAGTTACGGAGTAGTGTTTTATAACCCCTAAGTAAACTATTACACTACACATATAGGAAAAGTGACGATCTCAAATTTAAGTATCCTATATACACTATATATGAGACCAACTGATGACACTTAAGAATATAACAATTCCCTTAGTGCCTCATGAAGGGGCAATCCAACACCATGCTCCCTAACATGTATCCACTTTATTGATTTGATATCCTATATCCATAATCTGTGAAACATGATCATCAATCAATATATGTGCTTATCTGTAAATCATAATTATATCACATAATGACATAGGATTAGAGATAATTTAAAATAACATCAAAACATGAATAAAGAGTTCCACAAACAAGTCACATATTTGTTGATCAATATGAAATACATTTATTCAAGAGACAAAACAACATATTATTCAAAAGATCATAAACATAAAAATGATACAATCATATCCATAATTGTCTCTAGAGCATATTACTAACACAATAACTATGTGCCAACGTGGCTAGTCCAAAAGAGCTATCACTGGGGAAAAACATGATTGCTCCTATAATTGTAGCCTCAGATAGAAGTATTTATGTAAATAACCTTATCATGGCTATAAATATATACCTCAGGACACCATATGACAGGAGACTTATTTTTTCCAGAGACAAGCTTATGTAATGCATACACCTTCTATACCCTATCTCTACGGTTTCTAAGGTTTTGGGCAACCCCTTTGTGGTCTCTTTATAGTCCTATTGTTTAATGTTTAATCTATAACCACAACAATCACCTACCTTATAAACCCCACATGTGTTTACGAACGAAAAAAATGTATACTAAAATTTCAGAAAAAAAGAGAATGATTTACATTGTCGCATTTTGACGCGATAAATCAAACATTGTCGAGTCATTCAGCCTCCATCCAATGTCCCGACTGGATGTCGTTAAGAAGGAATTGTTTCTCTCGGTTTCTCCATCTAGATATCAAAAGCACAAGCTGGACTAACTTAACCGGAATGAGAGGCATTGAGGGCCCCTTGGCAGGGAACAGGACAGGCCATTTTTTTACCATGATCACCCAGTGCGTCAATATTGCCTCTGATGTGTCCTCTCACCAACAAGCTATCGATGCCCTATACTTTTATGGGCTAGTCACATTCACCAGAAGTCGCCACAAGAACAAGAGCCTCCTTTGAAATGATGGAATCTTTTGGCATCTCGAACCACAATTTCCCTTTCAAACAGCTTACACACTAGCTCGGTGAACTCGTGGCAGTTGCCGCACACACTGAAGTTCTTGGCTATCCTTAAGAGGTGTACCTGAACGAGTGCCGATCAAACCGAATGCTATCGCAGGCCTCTCGCTCTGCCTGTGCAGCACATCTATCCACTCTTTTTCGCTCACATCATGCAGAACAAACCTTGTGTCCTCGGTGTACCCACCTTCTTTTCTCAGTCTTTCCGTTATTTCGGCAAGTTTGAGATGGATTGCTTCTGAGTCTCTATGAGAATGATCTCGCGCAATGAAAGTGTGGACACTATTTCCAATCTCAATCCAGCTGCAGGCCGGATCTTTTCTCAACCCCCGTTCTGTCATCCTTCCTCTAACCTCCTTGACATTGTTCCACTTGCCCATATCAGCGAAAACATTTGATACAAGGACATAATTACCTGGGTTATCTGATTCCAACTCAAGAAGCTTATTGGCTGCCACCACAGCAAGTTCATGGTTCTTGTGGACACGACATACCACAAGGAGTGCACACCACATCACAGACATAGTGATCAACGACACAGGCATAGTGCTCCTGCCATGGTTCAACCTGTACTTGCTCATCATCATATCCAGATAATATTTACCCTCAATGACAAACTTTGAATGACTACAAGCATACGACAGAGCAAGAAAAGAAACATGATCCGGACCTACACTGGTCTCTAACATTCTCTTGAAAAGGTCTATGTATTGCTTGCCATGACTCTGCATCCCAATAGCATTAATCATCGCTGTTCAAAGAACCACATCTTTGCATTTTACCCCATCGATTACTTTGAGAGCATAGTTCATGCTTCCACAACCAGAATACATTTCCACGAGGGAACTAACCACCACACCTTCCATAGGAAAATTCCTTCTGATAAGAAAGCCATAAACTTCATTTCCTTTTGTTAAGGATGACAAACCAGCGATAGCCCCCATAATACTTACTAGTACTACAGAATCAGGTTGAACATCTGACTTTTGCATCTCAACAAACAAGGCAATAGCTTCATTTAACAGCCCATTATTTGCATAACAGTTGATCATACTAGTCCAAGTAACAATATCTTTTTTCACTACCCTTTCGAATATATGAACTGAATGGTAAACCTCTCTGCACTCCCCATATATATCTATAATTCTGTTCTTCAGTACCAAATCAAGCTAGTCATTTCTAGTAACATAAGAATGCACTTGTTTTAGCAGTGAGATGCTTTTCAAACCACTGCATGCTTCTAAAACGCTTCCGATCATCATAGGATCTACCTTAATCCCCTCTTTCTGCACTTCTCTAAACTTTTCTAATGCCTCAAAATACAGAGAACTCTGAGCATAACAAGCAATGATTGTTGTCCGTGATATGTGGTCCTTAATCCTCATCCTGTCAAATACACGAGCAGGGCACTCTATGGAGTGGCACTTTATGTACATGTCCATCAATGTATTTCCAACCTGCAAATCAGTACCAAGCCTTTGCTTTATGGAGTATGCATGAACCTCTCTGCCACTGACTAGCCTACCCAAGTGTCCCACTGCAGAGGACAAGCTTACAATACAAGCATGGTCGGGCTGAAAACCAAAAAATTCGATATCCTCAGCATATAATCCATTTTGGACATAACAGGGGAGCATTGAGTTCCATGACATGTGGTCTTTCTCATCAATCTCATGGAATACTCTGAGAGCACTATCCACCCAGCCGCATCTAGCATACATGACAAGCAAAGCATTGCATTGGATATTAACCTCACTACCACATTTCAGAAGTGCTGCATGTAGCTCCCTGCCAAGCTTCAGCTGAGCTAGCTCTGCAAACACCTGTAGGCTGTAGCACCCCAAACGGTTGTGTAAGAGCAAGTACAATAGTATAGCCAACTAGTGGCTATAACATTTGTCCATTTCATCTATAGCCTTCAAAAAAATAGTTCATACAATAAGATAGCTATTACAATAACTATTTGGCCCCATGTGTAAGAGAGTGCAATGCATATTTTTACGTGCTATAGCTAGCTGTAATTTAGTAGCCAGCTTCCTTCTCTCTCTTCCTTTCTCTCTCTGCCACGTAAGATTTGGTTGATATTATATTTGCTATAGCCTGCTGACTAAGCCTTATTGTACCTGCTCTAAGAATTCATACTGAAACCAGCGCTCTGCATCCCTCGAAACAACCCCAGAGCTTCCGAGAACCTCCCGTTCTGCACACAGCTCGATACAACCGAATTCCACGACGCTGCATCCCTCCCGTCGTGCAGCCACTCAAACACCCGCAACGCAGAATCCAGCATGCCGCACTTGGCATACATCCCGATGAGCTCATTGGCCAGCCCATGAACCTCGCGCCCGCAGCGCCCATCGCCCTCCGCCCCGCACGCCTTGAGCCCCGACGCGAGCGTGCACCCGTCGGGCGCCACCGCCGAAGCCCGCATCGCCCGGTAGACGCCCACGGCCTAGCCGGCGCTCCCGGACGACAGGTACGCCCCGATAAGCGCGTTCCAGGAGAAGACGGTCCGGGCAGGCATTCCATCGAACAGGCGGCGAGCGTCCGTGAGGCGCCCGCACTTGACGTACATGAACAGCAGCTTGGTCGCGAGGAACCCGTCGTGGCCATCCAAAGAAACGGTGGCCACGGCGTGCGCGTGAACCTGGATGCCCTGCGCGACCGCCTTCTTGGCGGCGACTAGGTCGAGCACCCAGCCGTAGTGTTCTTGCGGAGGGGGCCGCCCCGGCGCTCGGGCGGTGAGCAGGCGGAGGGCTTGCCGCAGGTTGCCTTCCTTGCAGAGCTGCGTCAGCCTTCAGGGACGTGGGATTGAGGGGCGAGACGGCGGGTGGAGTGGGAGGGGGCTTCTGGTAGGGGATTGGTGGGAGGGAGAGCGCGGTGGTGGCCACGGCGGTGGTGGGCTTGGAGGCTCTTTGGAGCCGAACGCTCATGCCAGTGTCATGGCGAAACAGTGAAGCATGTGAGGATCGGGAATTTGGGATTTGAATGTTTCCTCCTTACTGCACAGTAAAAAAGAAAAAAAAAACTTGTATACGATGAAGACGGTAGATGAACAAATTGTTACCATGAAGTCCTTGAGTAAATAATTATCTTTCTCACCAGATAATCCAGAGAATTCAGATCTTGCAACCATATCATAATTAACGATAACCATGGCAGCGAAAGTTAATAGTTGATGATCTCTATTGATATACAAAACCTAATGGTAATCGTATTGCTCGTCATACGAATATTAGAAGAGAATTACTTATGATCAACTTGTTCTTGTCACATATCATCGTCGTTGTTAGGATGAGTTACTCTAAAATATATCATAAGTTTTAAAAAAATCCGGATGAGAACTCGTTCGAGAAGAATGAAACTAGAACATTTCAATCTAGGGAAAAAATTAAATAAATCTAAAATTTCATTTCGAAATTAATGTCTCAAGTCACCAGAAAAGAGGAGAGGGGATGGTGGGGGCCTCCCCCGACGTCATAGGGCATGTTCTTTTTGGCTGCGGCTTCTGGTTTTTGGCTGTGGCTTGTGGCTTTTAGGTTGTTCGTGTAAAAGATTACAGAGTCACTGAAACTTACGTGCGGTTTTTGCTGATATAAATGAAGTCGGTACAGTATGTACTATAATTAACTAGTAAACTCTATCTTGAAAAGACATTCCGTTTAAAAATTAGTTGCTGTAAAAAAACTAAAAAAAGAATCGGCCATAGTTTGGCTGATCGTAAGGACGGGCATATTTTTTTTCGGCTGCGGCTTATGGCTTTTGGCTGAAAATTTTGAATTTTGGCTGTTTACGGTACAAATTACGGAGAGACAGATACTCACTTACGATTTTGGCTGATACAGATGTTGGGCTTTTAACATGTAGATCGTTTAACTTGTAGACCCCCATCTTGAGAAAATACTCCGTTTAGAAGTTAGGTATTGTAGCAAAAGGTAAAAGCCGCCAGTTTTTTACTTAAAGAGCAAGCCTGACATGCGAGGAGCAGCTGTTACTTCAAACAGGTTTGGAATGGGTGAGCCCAGCCAGGGCCTAGCCCAGTAAAGCCCAAGAGGAAGGGCTGGGCAGGCCTATGCAGCCTAGCTCATGCACACTCTGAAACCCAGAAGGCAGTGCTTCCAATCCAGTCTGGCCAGAAATTTGAAGTATGGACCTAGGCTGGGCTTGCAGGCCTACAATCGCTATAGGCCCAAGCTTACCTGCTCTGTTTGCAAATCGATCCCGTCCTAAAGCCTGAAGCTTGTAGGCGCTCAGCTCCGGCCGCCGTTTAATACGCACAGATGTTGCATCATGCTTGTAGCAATTATGAAGCATGTACTGCCATGGAACTGGGACAGCAAATGAACAAGCTGTAGCCGTAAGCATAAGCGACCTGTGTCTGTTCTGTTTGCAACTCGCAACACGCGCTCCATCAACGCCACGTTCATGTTGTTATACAAGATCCTCGCTTCGAAACTCTTGATGCCGTCAGGAATCAAGCTCACGGCTTCTTTCAGCCGCGCACCAACTTTTGTAAGACGCAAACGCCGGAGGTAGAGAAGAAAGAGATTACGGGCATGTTCTTTTTGGCTGCGGCTTGTGGTTTTTGGCTGTGACTTGTGACTTTTGGTCTGTTTGTACAAGAGATTATAGAGTAACAGAAACTCACGTATGGTTTTTGCCAATATAAATGAAGTCAGTAAAATATGTACTACAATTAACTCGTAGATCCTATCTTGAAAAAATACTCTAGTTACTGTAGAAAAGCCGAAAAGCAACTTTTAGAAGTCAAAAAGAACAGGCCCTAGTACACTATGGTTCCATTCGAGAGATTAGGCCATCTGAAACAGCGTGGCTACGTTCTCCCTCTACCACCGGCCAGACCCTGGGTATCTCCTGGCTTCGATCTTAACAAGATCGTCGACGGCATCGTCGGTCGCGGGTATACGCAGGTGAGAACAGCGAACGCACAGCTTTCAGATTTTGGCTAGAGAAATTAGATGCAAGACCACAATGTTCTGTGCTGAATTGATGAGGATGGGATCTAGGTGCATATTCTAATCTACCTAAAGTTTCTTATTAGACGAACAATCTCATAGAATTGAAAGATCATGATGCTTCCTATAAAAACACAATCTTTGTATTAGTTAAGGTATTACAGAAATGTCTGTTAAGGCTTATAACCATTCGTCTTCGTTAGGAGTAAAGACGTAAGTGTGATTACATAGGTTACATGTTGTTGAATTGTTTAACCACAATGGGATCAAGGTGTGCTGGTTGACATGCCAATTGTTTGATTCTTCCATGTGTTGACCTTGTTACAAACCTATCATATCCAAATATTTCCTTTATTGCAGATTATGCAATTGGCTGGGATGGAACCATGAGAAGAGCTGTGGCAATCTTTGAAGGGTTTAAACGCCGTGGTTTGAAGTTTGAACATATCCATTACAGGGATCCCGAAAACTGTGGACAATGACATCGGCATCATAGGCAGGTCACTTGGATTCCAAACTGCAGTGGAGATTGCTCAGCAGGCAATCGACGCATCACATGTGGAGGCTGTGAGTGCCGTGAATGGCATCGGTCTTGTCAAACTTATGGGCAGGAGCACAGACCACATTGCTCTTCATGCCACCCTGAGCAGCCGTGATGTTGACTGCTGCTTGATTCCTGAGGTTGATTTCTGCCTTGAAGGCAAGGGGGGGGCCTGTTTGAGTCCCTGCATGAAAGGATAGAGCAGAAGGGACATGCTGTCGTCGTGGTTGCTGAAGGCGCCGGTCAGGAATTGATCCCCCCGGAATGATGATCAGAAGCGAGCAGCAGGACGAGTCTGGCAACATTGAGCTGGGTAGGTGGTGGAAGAGAGAACACCCCAGTGAGCTGTTCACTGTGAAGTATATCGACTCTACATACATGATTCGAGCAGTGCCAGCAAATGCTACTGATAATTTATAGTGTACCTTGTTGGCACATTCAGCGATCCATGGGATCATAGCTGGGTACACTGGCTTCGTACCTGGCCCGATAAATGGAACCTATAGTCACATATACCATTGGAGGATGTTGCTGTGGCCAAGAACCCAGGGGACGTGAAAGATCACAAATGGGCATGGGTAAGGTCAGTCACAAACCAACGGGATAGAATTTTTTACAGTACATTATATTAATAGTAGAAATATGATAGTAAAAATAAAATCTTGTTAGACTATGTGGTTAGATTTAGAATATTTATGATGATGAATAATTGACAATGTTGCTTATTTGATGTTATTCGAGACGTGTAGCGTGTGTTGACTCATATTGGTCGAGTTGGAAATAATTTATGCTGAAAAAAATGTTGATTTGGTTTTTGCATATGCAGAGTAATTCAGAGGCGGTTGTGGTCTACGGCGAGGATCGAAAAAAAATAGATCTATTAAAAAAAACTGTTAGACCATGTGGATAGTTGTGAATATGGTGATGATGAATAAAGGATCTCAAAAAGTATAAAAAGAAAATTAAAATTCATGATCTTATTGTTGAGAGCTTAAATTCTGAAATTAATAGACTTAGAGTTTCTATTCCTAATTATGAATCTTATCAAGTTTTACATTCTGAGTTAGAATCTGCTAGAATAATTAATACATCAAATTTGGTTCAACTCAGTAATATAACTGCAAAATTTGATGAATTAAGATTGGCACATGACTCTTGTAATGAAAAGTTAAAATTTGCAAATGATGAAATTAAAAATCTCAAGTTTTGTTCTTCTACATATTTATAGTCAAGTATTTGAAATGTTCAATCTAAAGCTTATTTTAATTGTGAATTGCTAGAAACTAGACTCAATTCATCGCAAAAATTAATTCAATAAATACTTTATCATGATATATCTTCTTACTCTAACTATCCTAAACTTTGCACAGAAATAAAAGCATTAACTAGACAACTTAATGATTTTGCTAAAAAAAAGATTAACTTAGTCTAGTGCTTCTAAGAATATTGTGAATGAACTTGTTAAATGCATAACTTGTCCCACATTATTTTGGCAACAAAAATTTGAATATGATTATAGACAGGTCAAAACTAAGTGTCAAAAATAATGGTCTAGGGTTTAATGCTGCTAATTATGCCAGGAATAATACACCTAAGGTTGTTAAGGTCATTGGAAGTGGGCTAATTGAAATAAAAAAATAAGCCTCATAGAATTGTGTTTAAACTTGCTGATTTTGTGCAAAGTTCATTGAATAATGTTGCAAGTGCTAGCTCATTATCTCAAAAAAATTCTAATTATGTTAAATTTCGTTACACTTACTGTGGATGGGTACTTGCATGAGTTTTGCTTTAGGTGTGCAAAGAAATAGAAGACGGAAAGATTGAATATTTTAAGATAAAAACATGCAACCTTTTTTGTTTCTAGAACTAATACGAAAGCTAGATTTTTAGAGAACTTTTTATGATACTTTTAAATTTGCTTCATGTATTGGATTGGGATATAATTAAAATAATTCATATTTTTTGGTGTTCTGATAAATAATATGCACGTGATTTTGATTCTAGTTTTGTTGCTGTTCCGCTACGTCATGTGTCTCAGTATTGGATTCCTAGATCATATTTCACTAACCTAAGTACTGTGACACCGATATTTCTTGTGATATATGTACAGCTAATGAAGAAGGAGAACATGTGTCTAGTGGATTCATATTATTCCAGGCACATGACCAGTGATTTAAGATGGTTCTCCTCCCTTACTAATGCATCCAGTGATGAGTTGATCACTTTTGGGAATTCCTCAACAGGTACTATGGTGTCTAAAGATACAATGAGCATTAATGATAAATTCATTCTCAAATACGTTAATTTGGTTGCTGATATTCTCACTAAGCCGCTTGATACTTCTTAGTTTGTCCGTTTGTGGAGTGAGTTGGGATATGTCATCCAATGGGATTGTTCTGAGGGGGAGTTTTTTTGTATATCATTGTAAAGGCTTGTTTTTAATTTTATTTTTGAGAACTTGAGTTATTATTTAAGCCAATAATCATGAAGTAAGCCATGAGGTGTATTTTGAGCTTTATTGATCATGATTTTTACATATGTAGCTTAGCAATGCCATAATTAGATATTTATTAAATTTTGCAACTTGAACAAACAACATGGCAAGGCTAAATTCTTTGGTGAAGTTTTGATTATAGTGATTACTTCTTCAGATGTGTCATATTCAAATACCGAGTTAAATCCTGATTCTAGGTCAAGTCTAAGTTTGAATCATTCTAGTTCTTTCTTGAATCACTTTTAGCTTTTCTAGAATATAGGTGGCAAATTGTGGTGAAATTGCTAATTATGTATGCATCTCAGCAATTCTTTCCCACGAGACGGCTTGTCATTACACTAGCCATAAGCATGGGGGGAGTTTTGTATGACTAAGATCATGAAACCTTAAGCCTTTTGGCTTGGCATGATCAAAAAATAAGGCTTGAGATGCTACAATTAATAAAATATGATTCAAGCTGACTCAAAAATGTCATTATAAATGTGCTGAAATTAATTTGGACTGAAGCTTAGGAGATCGTTGTAGATGGCTCCCAGTCTAGGACGTACTTTATTGAGGTAAGCCATAATCAAGTGTTAATAAAATGCTATGTGTTGAGTTATATCTATGTTAAACTTTGTGTTTCAGTTTGGTGCTTGTGGCTCACATAGTTTTTTATTCTAGCATCTAGATTTAAATCTGTATTTTTAAATGATTATCTTCTTTAGTGAGATTTTTAGCTTAACTGGACATTTTTGTGGAGGTCTACCTTGTACATTAATTAGCTTAATCACATTATAAGCTTTTTTGGCCTGCTTTATTATATATACGTGCTTATGATTGGACAAGTTTTATAAGAGCATGACTTGTATACATCAATTCAATTGGTTTAAATAATCTTTTAAGTTTTCATGGTGTGTTTTTCTTTAAAACTTTTTTAGATCAATGATACTTGGATATGAGTTTTCCCTTTGTTGTTTCTTCCTTTTGTGCATTGATGCTTACATTGTCGAAGGGGGAGAGAAAATGCTTTGTGCTTTGTGAGATATTTGTGGCTTAAAATGCTTCAGCTTCAGTTCTTCACTTAGACCTATTTGAAGTTATATTATCTTGAGGTGTTGTCAATGTATTCATCAAGAGGGAGATTGTTAGACCACGTGGCTAGGTTTAGAATATTTGTGATGATAAATAATTAACAATATTGCTTATTGATGTTATTTGAGGCATGTGGCATATGTGGACTCATGTCGGTCGAGTTAGAAAGAACTTATCCTAGAAAAAGATGTTGCTTTGGTCTTTGCATGTGTAGGGTAATTCGGATGTGATCGTGGTCTACGACGAGGATGGGAGATGGCTTGGTGCAAAGTCATAGTCCAGAGGGTCAAGGATACTGAAAGAGATCATCATGCTTGAATTGGAGCATGTGGAGATCAAAATTGAATGATATGTGTTAGAGCTACGGATGTACGGTCTGGAGGCTACGACACGTGACAATTTACTTTTGGTGCATCCAAAATTAGGTAGTGTGACAAAAGTTAAAAAAACCGTGTTATGTTAGAGTTTCGGGGCCCTTATTTGTTGGAATTGGATAAGAACTCATTTAGGCCCTCGACTATAAATAGAGATGGGGTTAGGGCTAACCCCAAGACTAATAGATGCAATTTTCGTGCTAGGGTTTGAGGGGTGCTAGGAGGGCACTTTGTGGCCACAAACATGTTGATCCAAAAATAAAAAATTAGATCTATTCAGAAAAAAGCCAACCGCAATGGTGCATCTTGTTCTCTGCTATGTTTTGATGTACTTTCACTGGTCACTGCCCTCCGACATGACTCGCCGGTACACGCAAGGATAGCACAGGCAGGGGAGTGCTCCTTCTCTCTCCATGGGACCCGTGCTAGTCCATGAAGATCAACCAAAGCAACCTTGCCTGGTTCACGCAAGTAGCACTGTGTCATTGACATGACTACTTTTCTGGTGCTTTGCTTCCTGTGCTGATCTCTGCTCTTCACGTGACCTTAGAAAAGAAGCGGCAACATCATAAGTAAAAGAAGAAACATGTAGTGCTCAGTATTCAACGAAATTAACAACTTTGGCTTTAATTTTTAATCGACTGCTACAGTACCATTGTAGTACTTTACTACACTATCCCCGAGAAAAATATTGTTTGCTGTCTCTTTTGTTTTTCTATTTTTGTGGACAGGTTGGAAGACACAAGATTTGAAGAAAGGGGGTTTCACTATGAATTACAATCATTCACCCTCCTCTGATTATCATTGATGATCCTACAAATCTAACCATTGATTTATGAGGGTATTATAGATTTTTGTTTTTCAACCTATTTTTACACTCAAATCTAAAGGTAAACTGCTAGGTCCAGGTGACAATGCTGACCAGGCAAAGTTTTTTTTTCAAACGCTTGAAACCTTTGAAACTTGGGAACTTCACTGGGAACCTGTCGATCTCATCCATCCATGAGTTCTTCTCCTTCGCTAGGTTCACCAGCCGCAGCGCCTTCTAGACGGCGCTGTTGCACTTGAATCTTGAGCTGAACGTAATCTACCAAATCATGTCATGCCTCCTGATCCTCCCATTGGCCTCGTTGTGGGCCAGCTCATACTAGAGAAAGCTATCGGATGTGTTGCCAAACTGTACAGCGTCATCGGCGATGACTCCATGTGCTAGTTAGTGAGGTTCGGATTATTCTCCGACTCGTCCAACACGGCCTGACCGCCGGTGTGGATGTAGAAGTGCTTGAATGTGAGCTTGAAGTTGGGGATGTACGACTTGATCTTCATCTTGAGATTCTACTGCTAGAAGTGTGGATGGTAGTATAAATAAATCCTAACTAATTTGAACCATTGGATTGCAAAGATTGGATGACTCATATCCATTTTAAGGTGCCATAAAAAGCTCTTCCTAAAACCTCACGAGTAAGACCTAAAGTTAGACCTAAACTTCCATTGGTGTATTGGTGTTACTAAATGGTAAGATGACTTGCCCCCTCTAAACACATTAAAATTGGTTCTTTTTTATGTAGTTGCTTCTCTCGTTATTTTAGACTATTCAATAGATGTTAGCAACTGTGTTTTGTCTGGTTGTGCGCTTATGGAACACTTTGAAAGCATCTAGGCCTCTAAAAATTATTTTGGTAATTAATGACAATAAGTGAATATGGAACTAACATGTTTATTGAGTGTTTAAAAGGTTTAGTCCCGATGAAGAATGTGACAACATGAAAATGCATGCTATAGATTAACATGAAGATCAATATGGCTCAAGATAAATGTTTAATATGGCTCAAGATAAATGTATAAGAAGTCGAGAATCTCCTTTTGATTTTACCTGTCTTAGGAGAAAAGGTTGAAAAACTGGATTTTAGGTTAAATAACGTACAATTAAGAGAGATCATGACTAGTAGCTTGACAGTATGTTCTTGTGCTATTGGATCAATTTAGGATCACGCATGCACTTAGAATTTAAATTGCAAGCCAACTGTACATTCTCAGAAAAATCAGTAGTACCGAAGTGTACAAGGTGGTACTACCACTATGTGGTATGACCGGGAAGGTAATGTGGTACTACCACAAGTAGTGTGGTACTACCGCAACCTAAAAGTACCGGATCTTAGTTGGCAGTATGTTTTTTCCAAAGAGAGCCAGGTCGGACCTTAAAGGGAAGCGGTGGTACCGCCTTGAAGAAATGGAACTACCAGAGAGCGGAACTACCGCATTTACAACGGCGGTAGTATCGCGCCACAAATATAACAGATAGTTCATAGGCAATTAATACGACTGCTATAGCCGTTATTGTGCAGACTTTGCAAGAGCGGTAGTACCGTCCTAAAAATGGTAGTACTACCGATTTTCCTAATTTTTTATGATCTTCTCTCAAACAGTCAAATTTGGTTGGTGGGGGTATAAATACCCCTCCACTAGCTCAAGGACAGTAGCTAGAGACTTCATTTAACACCCTTGAACTAAGAGCACACTCTTCACAACTCATTTACACTTGTTGCATTCAATTGAGGTAGTTAAGCCAAATTCAAGTACATTCATTCTAGATTGATTCTTGGCAATTGAAATCCATCAAGCGAAGATTGTGGTTTATTACTCTTGGTGCTTGCTAGCACCTGGACGGCTTGGTGGGAGTTCATGCGGTGATCTCTTCAAGAAGATTGTGAAGAGGCACGGTGCCAAATTATGAGTAGCTTGGTGTTCGCCATCTCTAGAGTGGAGGAAGAACAACCACTAGTAAAATCGAGGAGTAAGGTTTAATCCGTGGAGCTAGTCCAAGTCACTTGAGCTTTCCTCGACATGTACTAGTGAAGACCATCGATACCACGTCAAAAACATCACGTTCTTCATTTGGTTACTACTCGTCTATATTATTCCACATTTATATTTCTAACAATTGAAATTATCATATCTTGTTGAGCTAGCATCATATTTGTAGAGACATTACTTGTGATACCTTAGTTACTCTAGAATTGTGTAGGTCTTGAATTGAAATAGAATTCTTGCTTAAGTTGTAATTTATGGAAATTAGTTTTAGAAAGTAAGAAATTTTAGAACCTCCTATTCACCCCCTCTAGTCAGTTATCCTTGATCCTACACACTTTAAATCATGTCAGTAGGAATTGATGATGTAAATTGTTGTGATTATGATTCTTGTAAATAAATGTAGTGGCATGAAATGATGTTTGAAGGACTGAGGGCACCATACGATGCTCTATTTTTTCTACCTCTCTCTACCAAATATGACGAAGAGTTGTATCTATATTTAAGAGAGAATTGTGGACTCGCCTTGCTGCTTGTTATAAAATGCATGCAAAAAGTATACGATCATATTTTACATGAAAAATCTTTGCGGGAAAATCACGAACGCACAAAGATGAAATTCATTATATGATAAGAATGAGGTTCTTACCCTTCCTGTGGGCTACTGAGGTATATTTATAATGATTATAAAGACACTTCAGGTAGAAGTAGAACTTTGTGTTAAAAATGAAAACAAATCGATAAAATTTAGATCACACTTTAACAATCTCCACCTAGAGATGAATTTAGATCACACACTCAACAATCTCTAACTTAAGGTGAATTCTCTCCTGTAGCCTGAATTCGCTCATGTAGCCAAATCAAATCAAATCTCCTTTAATCATAATCCACCATCAATGGTCCTTGTCAGTCTTCTCCATTTGCTGAGTAAGACTGGATTAGTCTTCCCCCATGTTCTTCTCCTATGGCTCTGGATAACTATAGTGAGGAACTCATCTTATGGATTTTTTACATGCTCCATGTAGAACACATAACGCGGCAAACAATGCCCATTGAAGAGCAATTTGCACATGTGATCATCACATACATCAAGTTGTTGACCGTAAAAGTAACAAATCAAGCTACTTACTTGATTCTCACCAAATGCAATGAATGCACAAGCTTACATATATACAAAATTCACCTCTAGATGCAACACATGCAACTAGAGAATTTTGTCCTTGCTCACAAGGTGTGGTGTGACACATATACAATTAAGAGGAGAATCTCACACTAGCTCAAAGGAATGGAAATAGATTCAGCAACCTTCTCCTCAACCGGCCATAAAGAGGTATTTATACCCCACACAAAGATCTAGCCGTTGAAAGTAAAAAACAGGAAATGTGGTACTACCATGGGCAAGTGGCCGGTTGTATTGTTTTCCTCCCGACTGCTAGAAAACTAGCTGTTACTTGCCTCATTAGACCGCCCTCACAGGGGCCAATCAGACTGCTTTCTGATCAGACCGCCTCATAGGCTGGTATGACCACACAAATCAAAACCCAAAATAGTACTCTCTGGAAAAAAACCAACCACCAGACAAGCCGATCATACTGCACTGCTGATCCGACCGCTTACAACACATCGGTCGGACCGCAGGCCAGTCAAACCGCCAGCTGGTCCGACTGCTCAGTGTGAGCTGGTAGTACTATTGTGACAAGGCCAGTTGGACTGCCAACAAATGGCCAGTCAAACCGCCCTAGAATTTTCCAACAAAGACAATGAAAGTACTTCGACGCATTTGCAAAATACATTCATAAATCATATACCATGCACACAAGGATTACAACATGATTCATAAAAAGTTATAAAACATATTTTGCACACTTTAAATCATGCCACAATATTAGGTACATGGACTTAATCCATTTGTAAAATACATTCGTAAATCTAAACTACTAGACATGATCTCTCTTAATAGTACGGCAATCTACACTATTAATCTAGTCTTTCAACCAAACACTAAGACCACTAAAAGATTAGGAACATATTCTTAGTCTATGCTAGTTATATCTTTGCCTTGAACATTTTCTTGAAGCTTGATAATGAACATTCTCACTTCAAATTTGTGCTCTTGTCTTGATGTGTATCAATCCATGATGCATACTTTACTTGCTCTCCATCAACACATGATGGGTATTCTCTTGATTTGATGATTAACTCATAATCATTTTCTCTTGGGGATCTTGATCAACTCATGAGTATATCCTCTTCGAGATCTTGACTTGATGCTCATCAACACATTATATCATCCAAAGTCTTCATCAACATGGGATATTACCTATTTATCCAACTCATGAAAAATATTAGTCGTACAATACGATTGTCATTAATTACCAAAACATATCTTTAGCTCATCATGATGAGACCAGATTCTTTAGTTGGTGAACTTGGCGCTGCAATAGTCAATGAGAATTACCAAAACATATCTTTAGCTCATAATGATGAGACTAGATTCTTTAGTTGGTGAACTTGGCGCTGCAACAGTCATCGAGGTAGAGCATGGGTTGACGATTAGTATGGAGTTGAGTTGAGGAACGGAGTTGAGGCGAGTCAAAATCGCCGAGCAGAGGCTGCTGAAATGTCCTGGTATGATTTTTATGTGCACGTAGCAAACCTTGTCAGAAATCTTGGTATGCCTGCATATGCACCTAGCAATTTCCACCGAGAGCATAAAAAACCAACTTTAGCCGACAGCTTCCGGTCACGACTACCACTTGCAATTTCTTCCTTTTTTCTAGACATGGGGCCTCTACTCTGATGGACGCTTGTTGATTCCTCTTTTTTACAATGTGGAAATTGATGCCTCCTCTCGTGTGGCTTCGCTTCTGACACAGACCGCTTTGGATTTGACCACAGATGAGACATTGCCAACTTCGATGCCGCACGATGGCCGTGCAAACACTGCACCTTGAGTGTCGTGCGATGGCCGTGCCTGGGGGTAATGGATAGGATCTTAACCCTAAGCTTCGATACCACTTGTTATAAAATGCACAGTAAAAGTAGATGATCAAAAGAATAAGAGACATGGATTTTACGTGGAAAATTCTTGTGAAAAAACAATGGACACACGAAGACAGAATTCACTATATAAGAAGATGTTGACAAGGAGACGCTTACCCTTCTTATGGACTACATGGTATATTTATAATGATTACAAATAAATTTTAGGTAGGAATAGAACTCCGTGTTGAAAACAAAAATAAACCGAATAGAATTCGGATGACAACTTTAACACTACCGAAACCTCCAAACACCTCTGGTATTTTGTTTTGTTTTACATTATCCAAGTCCGCCAAATAGGTTCCCTGTTCATATCACTAAGGCCCATGCCAAATTCAAATGTGAACTTCTCTAACGCAGTCTATTTATGAGGATAGGAGCGCTCTTAAGTTTCAATGATGATCCGTTCTTAAATATTTCGGTCTTTTGAGTTCTAGAAAATATAAATGACAAACCCTTCGAAATCCCAAGAACCCAATTTTTCTATAGAATAGTAGTAGTTGAAACAGTGCAGAATGTTACAGGGTGAAGAACCAACAACCGCCACCTCAGGTAATCGCATGGACAAAATATATCTACACCATGTACAGCAAATTACAATCTCAGCTGCCTCATGCTAGCTACTACTAGCTAGTTCTCAGTGTTTCTTCACTTCTTGCGATCTCTTCACTGGCATCATCGTCCCCTCTTGGAGGCCTAACTGAAGAACTCACCACCATGACTGCAACCCGGTCAAGATTCAAAGCAAATTGGCTCGATTTCTATCAGCAGACCTCTCTGGAACTCCACGTACGGGTATGCCATTGGAATGTCATCGCCATCGATCCTCCATCTGCAAGTTCACCAAATTTTCAAGAAACGAAGGATGGTCAGCTAACACAGTAACATAGAGATTCAGTAGGCATTTCTCTCGTACTCTGGAAAAAGAACAGCAATGGCTTTTGTCACATTCAGATAGTTGCAAATATTAATAAACATGATTTGGGAGCTTGATCACACTACGACACTCTTTTAGCCTGTATGGTAGCATGGTACCACTCAACTTGCATAGCCTACTTATCGAAAACTCCATGCTGCCATGTTTGTACTGTGTGTTGTCGTCTGATGCTACGTTCTATAGTGCCGGTTCAGAAAATACACAGTTTAGCTGATTTCAGACTTGCGGTCCTTGTAGACAAAGAACATAAATGAGAGAAACTAGATGTTTGTTATAGCCTAGTTACCAATGTATTATTAGTATGAGAGTGATAACTACATCAATCCGTGTTCCTGTTCGTGTGTCTCCGATTTAACGTCGTCCCCACTGCATTAGTTTCTTTCTTAAGTTGATGTTTCTTAAAAGTACTCTTCATGTTCATTGATTGCTTCTTCGATTTGTCAATTTTGTAGCTCTGACTGCATCAGTGGTATACCTAATACCTATGGGGCTGTTTAGTTGCCTGCATGTGCTCATGCAGCTGCATGAGCGTGGCCAGGCTGAGGAGGGAAGCTCCTCAGCCACGTTTCTCCTCAGCCTGGCTCCAGTTGATTTTTTGCATCTACTCATGCAGGCTCTCTCCTCCATGCAGGCAACCAAACACCATCTCCCTGTATGAGCTGGTGCGAGCCACCCTCATGCAGGCAACCAAACAGACCCTATGTATCTCCTACTCGGGAATGACAAATATGCCCTTTTGTTTTACCTGAAATTGAGCACAAGATGATGGAGGAAGAAAGCAGCCTCTACTTTGGCAAGCTCTGATCCAGGGCAGAGCCGGGGGCCACCGCCAAACGGCGTAAACTTCTTGCTTGTCCCTTGGCTTGCGCCCTGGTGCATCAATCAATCAGTTAAGGCATACACATGAATCAATCAGACCATTACCTTCATCAAGGAAGCTTAGAAAAGGAAGCAAAGCCAAGAATGTTGGCTTTGAATGAGGAATCATGGTTAGGACCATGTACAAAAGGCACTACAACCTCAGGCAGAGCTTGCTTGGCATCTGAAGATACCAGAATAGTTGCAAGTAATTATGTCATGGTTGGACACTCACTAATTAAAGGTAGCAATTAGTTAGAGAACACCCTTTAAAGAAGATTCTTTCAAAGCTCTAGACAAGTTCTCCTGATAGGTGCTCTAACCTTTTCATTGCATAAATCAGTAGTATTCTCGAAAAGTATATTATGACAAAGCTAAGCTTCATGACCTAACTGGTATGATTATTCATTAGTTCATTACCAATATGGATTTTAAGTACTGCGGTGTCTCCATGCGCAGGTCATGAAGAACAGACATACCTCCCATCTACAAGGCTGAAATTGTTGGGCATTTCCATGAAGTGAGGGGTTCAAATGAACAGCGCTGAAAACAGGTAGGACCTTCCAACCAGATGGAATCAGATACTCTGCAACAGAGCAAAAAAATGAGCCACTTGCTTTTGAGCATCTTCTATCAAAAGCTAGGTGTTTTAGGGATAAAAATGCTTAAAAATCAGCAATAAAGGTGCAACCATTCCCTTTGCCTGATCCATTATCATGTGATGAGCACAATGGAATCTGCGACGAAAGCCTCAAGTAGGGTTAATTACCTTTATATCTGACATCTTTGATAGCCTTCCTGTGGACAAACTTGACAATGTTTCCGCATCTCAGCGCCTCATTGATAACCTGTAAGGACATGCACTTACGCATCACTACACCATTTCCATTATTCAAGTCCCTTTCCCCATTTGCACTGTTTTATAAAGACTTTTTTTTTTTGCTCTAGTCAAAATTCTAGATATGGGCAGGCATATGGACAAAATGGTCTGAATAACCAAAACAAACATCAAACTTGGAGGGTCACACGTTTCTGTAGATTGCTGGTAACAGAAAAAGGCTCCTGGCTTACTAATTAATCCTAAAGCATGTATTGAATGATGATCTTACATGTTGGGTATATCCCATCTTCTTGTAGTCCTCAGAGCTCAAGCACTCCTCCTTCCCTTTGCTAGATCTTATGCCCTGATGCTCCCTCTGCATATGCGTAGCATGTTCATATATAGTTAGTGACAGGCACCCAACTACCCATCAATCACCTGTGGCTAGCTTCACCATGGGAAGCATGCATGTACCTTCACTAGGTCCAGATCCTGAGCTGACTGCCCAAGGAAATACACAACCATGGAGATCAAGAGTGAGGTGGTCTCGTATCCTCCTAGCAAGGAGTCCAGCACAAAGCTCACTTTCTCCTCGTCAGAGAGCTCATTGCTTGAGAGGAGCACGTCAAGGAAATCACCCTTCTTGCAGGAGCCAGCACTCCTCCTCTCCTGAATAATACCCTTCACAGTGCTTGATATCCTCTCTCTGGCCTGTAAGGATCACCAGACAAGAGCAGCAGTGTTATTACAACACATCTTTAATGTAAACATTAGTGTGTGTACTCGTTTCATGAGCTATGATGGTAAGTATACAAAAAGGCTTGAAACTTTGACAGTTTAACTTAAACAAGCTGCTGTGAAAAGAGATGCTTAATTAATTACCCGGACAGCTTTGGCATAGGGGGTCCCTGGGATGTGGAGAGGGAAAGAGATGAGTCCCTTCATGAAGGTGAGGAAGTCCTCCAGTATCATGGCAGTGACAGGCTCCTCTGGTGAGAGCCCCAGCACCTGCTTCACTATCACACTGAATGCAAACTGTGTCTCTCCAGGAAATTAAGAGCACACACCAAAAAAAAGTCAAAAAAAGAAGAAAAAAAAGACCCTGGTAAGTCAAAGCCACCTTGGGAAAAGATTCATGCAGCAGCAAGTAACAACATGATGATGTAGGTAACATGTGCAGAGTTTTTCCTCCATGTTTCAAGGGATCATGTCCCTCTAGTGATATGGCTCTGGTTTAGTTAGTACACTTGCTAACCTTTCTTGCCTCCTCACAGAAGGTGATGATCTTGACCCTGCAGCTCTCGTCCTTGCCGGCCTTTCCATGCCATGACCCAACTATGTGCAGTGCAATCTTCTCAATGTCACCGAGGTAGCTGGGTTTGAGCTTTGTGGAGGTGACCAGTGCTAGAGCAAGGTTCCTGAGCCTCTTGTGGTCCTCCCCCAGGACCACGAGCATGGAGGACTTGCCCAGTATGCCATGAATTGGCCTGGGGTAGCTGCACTGGAACAGCCTCTCCTCGTTCTGCAGGATGAAGTGGTTCAGTTCCTGGTCACAGGACACTATGGTGGGGGTGCAGAACAGATGCGACTTGAACACCCTCCCATACCTGCATCAATATCACATCAACAATGTTGCCATGCTAGTGTTAGTGTGCTACCTTTCCTTTTTTCCCACTTCTTCAGAAGCAAGTTACACACACCTACACTACACTGTCCAATTCATATTACAGCCTCAGAAGGGAAAAAAAAAAGGAAGATAAAAGCTGCTGAGACATGACAGCAACATTACTTTTTGCTGTCACATGAAATAACGATACAATACTTAATTGCATGGTAAGAAGATTTGTGGTGGTGACAGAAATGTTACTGATTACCGGGAGCAGTGATCCTCCAAGAAGCTGCCCAGGGTGTTGGAAGCATGAGGGCTGAGGAACCTCAGGGTCTCACCAAGGAGAGGCCACCCGAAGCTGCCCTTGGGAGCCCTGGGATTCAGAAGCGAAGGCAGGAAGTGGCTCAGCACCAGGGACAGAAGCAAGGCAAGCAGGATCACCAGAGCAGCCAGCACAAGCTCTCCTCCCACCATCATACCACCCACCAGGCACCACCACCACCACAACCTAGTCTCATCTCACAAGCATGGAGCCTCTGCCTCTGTCTATCTACCCTTCACTTGCTCACCACCCTCTGTTTCTCCCCCCTCTCTTCTCTATGGAATGGAAGGTGAGGGGGAGGCTATATATAGTAGTAGAAGCAAGGCAGGAAGGATCTTGGCAAAGGGTGAGGGAGGGAGAGGGAGGGAAAGAAAAAATAAGGTTGCCTTTGTTTCGTGGCTTTGGCC
The DNA here is from genome assembly GCA_017311315.1 of Dendrocalamus latiflorus. Classification (NCBI taxonomy): domain Eukaryota; kingdom Viridiplantae; phylum Streptophyta; class Magnoliopsida; order Poales; family Poaceae; genus Dendrocalamus; species Dendrocalamus latiflorus. The sequence continues at coordinate 26,355,706 of CM029656.1, forward strand.
TTCGTTTGAAGTTATCTATTTCTTGCTTTGTTTGATCTCTGTTTTTACTGCAGTGAGCGAAGTGAATTGTCTGCATGTATATGCATTGTGTGAATAACTTATGGCCTCGTTCCAAACAAACAGAGAGGGCTCTAGCTATTTGAAACGTAATGGTTTTTTATCATAGTTTTTTCTTTTTTTGTATTATTTATGGAAATATAATGATATTTTATATTTTTCTTACTTTTTATTTTTTTTAATTTAATATTTTAAAAAAGGTAATATCAATTACAGTGTAACAAGGCCTTTTATCAAGGAGGGCTAGCTAGTAGGATGGCTAGCTAGGACTAGTAGGATGGTCCAATGTAGAGGAGCATCTAGGCTGCTGCTGCTCCAGGTGCAGTCAAACACGCAGGTAGAGAGAGAAAATGTATTGGAGTACGCAGCCAAGTTCGGATGCATCATGCATACGACTCTGGTGCTAAGCTGCGAAGGTTATGCGAGATTTGCACCTTGTAATCTCAGCCCAACCGCCGACGAAGTACAGCTGTACAGTATCATCGTTGATTTATAATCCTTGGCTCTATAGTTCACTACATAGCAATGAGTTGTCCTCTGATCCTTGTCAAATACTCCTACTATGACGCATTGGCAACAATGCAGAGAGTCGTTCCTAACATCATTTTTATCTGAAAAAATAATTTCAGTCGATATTATGTTTTTATATACCTTGATTAGTTTGGTTATATGTTCTGTTAATAACCTTCTTATATATATATTTGTCCATTACCTTATCTCCCTCTTCTTAACCTGTTTCTCCATAGTAGTCTGACCAGGGCTTATCAAGCTATGCGGAAAAGTCAAAGTACAACATGTACCTCCGCCTATGCACAATCTCATCGTCCTAGGTCAACATGTGCCTCGGCCTTTCTTGGTCACACTCCCAACACGGAACATTATCAATTGACTGTAGTTGACTTTGATATTCGCTCCCCTGAGACTATCAACAATACTGTACAAAACGAATTACTACCTGGCAGCTTTCAACAACCAAAGATGAACTGAAGTCTAGCATGTGAGCACTGCCGCAACATGATATCTCAACTTGCATATCTCAATGTGGCAACCCAATCCAACTTACTTAGCACTGCGAGATATCTGTTACGTGTATATACTATTTTTTTAATATAAGCATGTACTTTTTTGTAATTTCTCCATATATTTTGTAACTCTACATAAGTATAAATTCAGTACGAAATAGGACTGGTGGTTGCTTATTTAAGTTTTTAAACCCGAGCTTCTGACTTATTTTACACTGTATCTGATGATAGTTTTTTTAGTATAATTAAATTTAAAAATATATAAAAAATTATATCATAACAGACAATGTAAAGGATTAAAGGAAAAATACAAAAAACCCAAAAACAAAAAAAGATAAAATTAAAAAGATAAAAATTAGCTAGAAACTAAAACAGAAGGTCTGATGAGCAATGCATTAGTCTTTGTTACCAGTGGAACTCCGACAACCACTGCTACCTTCCCCACCCTGAGTAACCTACCTGTGCTGGCAATTATTAGACATACTCGTACAATGGACACCAAAATGTGCCCCAACCAATCACCAACAATAATCTGGGCCTCTGCAGATCTTTGCTTTTGAAAGCTAATTAGGGCCTAAAATAATAATTTGATTAAATTTGATCCATAGCGTGTAACCCCAATCAATCGTATGCGTCATAAAATATATAAAGTAAAGCCTGAGAGTACGTATATTAAACTCTGATACCGCGTAAACAAAATCAAGCAGCAGTAGAATACTACCAGGACCATGTAGTGGCACATAGTCAAAGTAAAATTTGGACTATGGTAAAGCACATAGGTAAATGAGTACAGTGCTATTACTTTACCGGCAAATAACCAAAGTCAAAAGAAAGGTTCTGAAGTTTTTACCGGGCTGTACACTTGCGTGAGCACATCTAGATGTACTCGTAGCGTTGGGTTTGCTTGACCCAGAGGACACAAAGACATGAGCAACTGTTGGGGAAAAAATATTCCTTGGGGTGGTGGTAGTGGTGGGTAATATATTTAAGGAACCGCACGAGTGGCAGCGGTTGCAGTACAGATGGGTCCGCCTTAACCTCATCGACGGGGGTGCCCACAAGCAAACACAAAATTTAATCTCTCATTTACTCTTTTTTCCCAATTGGTCAGATCTAACCTCACCTTTCTCTCCCCTCCCTCCTGTATTACCCTCCTTTTTGCTTTGCTTGCCTCGATCACGATCTGGCTGTATAGTAAAGAAATGAGGCTTTATCCAAAACGATGGGCGATGCTGTAGAGCGTGCTCTCTTCAAGATCTCTGCATTTTTGAAAGAATTTCTCTCTCTCTCTCAGTGCATTTTGATCGACTGCCTGGCTGGAAAAAAATATCGATTTAGGTCCAGTTTGGCACTTGGGATTCTTTTCATATACCTGCAGGTTTTTGTGAAAATTATGTAAAATTATCGCGTTCCTACATGTTAGACATTGCAGTTACAACTGCAGGGACTATTTTAACAGAATATGTAAGTCACATTATTTAAGTACAGCCGCAAAACAACATGTTCTAGCGAAAATAGGCTACTTCTGTCAACAGGAGATAATCTTAGTGCAGTTATCTGACAAGTGGATTACCTACTCCTAAACAAGTCATTTGCAGCTTGATTTGATACCTCTACTTGCTTGAGCATTACGATTGAGCCAGGAATAAACACCGCTAGAATAGACACAGGACCTCTTGATGCTTCAGCGTCTAAGTCGCCTAAACTAATGGCTTTTTTCCTACAAGATGAACCATTCATGAATATATCAAGAATACTTGTGCTGTTATTCTCCACTTTTTATGCAGAAAATTGCGGCTGACCTAATTTGCCGGTAAAAAAATAATTAGCCTTCACGCCGCTACATATGAGTGGTGTGTTGCATATTCTTTTTAACTTTTCAGGGTCATTGTAAAATGCTAATCTGTCAATAAATGGGGCTCTGTTTATGTAAAGATATGGAGTATTACCTAGTTTTATGCCTGTCCGAATTATCAAGAAGGGTGTAGACTGACTAGATAGCGGGCCTACAAGTTGGAATAGAGATGGACAAGAGGAAACAAGTCAAGAAACTATATGCAGAACATCATCTATAGTCTTTCTTGGCAGTTTTGCAAGTCTCTCATTTTGGCTTACAGCCAGAGGCAGAGCCAACATAGGCCTGATTGGGCGGCCACACAACTTGCCGCCTACGAACAATGAGCCAAAAAAAAAAAGGAACTCGTGTTAGCTGAACATATTCGCCATTGTTTTGCTCCAGCTGCAAAGGAGTGTGCATGTGGAGACGAAGGTCGGGAGCTCGCTCTACCGTCTACGAATTCTTAGGTCCCGTTTGGCAGAGCTCTAACTCTAGAAAATCTGTAGATTTCCTAGAGCTGGTCATCTGTAGCTCTAGGAAATCCTGGATCTAGAGTTACAGGCATGTTAAGTGCATTTACATGACTCATTTTCATTTATATTATATATTAAATAAAAATATTTAAATCACTTTAATTTAGTTAACAAACTACAGATCCATCATAGATCTCGGAGCTAGAACTGTGCCAAACAGGGCCTTAGCTACGCTATCGTGTACAACAACACCCCAAAATTCAGCATGAAAACAGGGTAAAAAAAAGGGTAAGAGTATCAAAGCAAAGGATCTACATGAGTGACGTAACTTCCAAACTCTATTCTCTTTTAATTGGACGGGGCAGAGCTCTTGCCGTCCGTTTCAAAAGAAGCTTTCTCAAAGCGAGTGTTCTCACCATCTGATCCTCTAGCTATTCGAGGGAGGTTGTTTCTCATCTTCTCGACATCAGGACGCTCGCATCGCATCGCGTCGCGTTGCTTCTACAGATCGGAGAAACGACCGCGTGTGGGGGCTACGGCGATTTTGGCGAATTGCGGCCGCATTAGCCAAAAGCCCGAGGGCGAGCACACCTCCCGCATCGCGCCGTCGTCGTTTATTCTTCTCTTCGCCCCCGAGATGCCTTTCAGTCTCTGCACCGTTCACCCGTTTGTCCCTTTGCTCCCAGCTCCGCCCGTATCTTCCTATGGATTTGCAGCGGTGGGCTCTTCTTGGACCATTCCGCGTACGCGCTCGATTCATCCAGGGGCGAGCGAGATGTGGAGCTGTTCGTACTTAATTGCGTTTTGTCCCGCTTCCCTTGTTTTCTCATCATTTACTAATCAGCAGTAGAGGTGCCAATCCTGTGATTAAAATGGTTTGTGTTGTTGTTCTGTTCCCCATTGAATGGGGCCTCTGTTTCGCAGCAGCTGCTTACCTCCGCGAGCTCTTGCATTGCTAGCTTGTCCTCTCTGCCCTGTATCATCCAGCTCCCCGTAAGATCGATTTAAGAAGCTAGCGTCAACGATGATGGGATTTCCAAAAGGATATGCAAGCTGATGGCTTTTTCTGTGATGATGTTTTTGTTGAAAATAAATAATAGTAGTCAAAAAATAGCAATTACAAAAAGAGCACAAGCGGTGAAAAAAGTAAGAGAGGTACATACGCAAAATTGGAGCAAAAAGAGTACATTGCGTGATACGTTCGTGTGATCTGATGCTTTATCTTCGAAGCAAGAAAGGAAAAAAAAGTGAAAAAGTCACTTTGAAAAGTTAGATATTGACATTATTTTCTAACTTCCTTAAATAGAAGCTAAAAAGAGAAGCTAATACGAAGACGCTAACGGAAAGCCAAATCTGTACTACTATTTGGCTTGTTGCAAATATTAGTCACTATGCATGATACCGTGCAAATACTAGCCACATTCAAAACAGTGTACTAGTCACCGAACAAGAGTGATTGCTAGAACTATGCGGCAGCTGTCCCCAAGTGATTTCTGCTTAGGGGTACTGGGATTACTGTATGTGCTACTGCATATTGCCCTGTTCAATCTGGCCGGTTCTTGGCTTTTGATTAAAACTGTATTATAGTGACGAATAATTTTTTATTCATTCAATTAAAAAATTAAAAAAAGAAAAACATAATTATATCTTCACGTGCAATATAAAAAAAGAAAGAAAAGGCAAAAACAAAAAATTAAAATTAAGAAGTCAAGAGCCGATGCCGGAATGAACGGATAGCTATGGGCCTGTTTGGCAGGCCACAAGTCGGCCGGCTTTTCGCAGCCGTTACAGTACCTAACTTTTAAACGGAATATTTTCTCAAGACGGGGTCTACAAGTTAAACGTACTACACGTTAAAAGTCCAACATCTGTATCAACCAAAATCATAAGTGAGTATCGATCTCTCCGTAATCAGTACCGTAAACAACCAAAATTCAAAATTTTCAGCCAAAAACCATAAGCCGCAGCCAAAAAGAACAGACCCATAGCATATACTATAGCTAGTAAACAAAAATTGCCCCCAAAATTCCACTTAAAGACCTTTTTGATTTGCAGGAATGAAAAAAATACTGAAATAGAAAAAACATAGAAATATGATAGGATTGCAAGTGCAAAATGGAGGATTGAAAAAACATAGAAAAACTACGACATGGATTGTTTGGAACATATGATCATATGAATCGTAAAAACACAGGAATCCAACGAAGGACGTTTGGAGGGAATATAATGCTGACTAGATGTGATACAGGTAGGGTGATAGCTATAGCATATACTATAGCTAGTAAACAAAAATTGCCCCCAAAATTCCACTTAAAGACCTTTTTGATTTGCAGGAATGAAAAAAATACGGAAATAGAAAAAACATAGAAATATGATAGGATTGCAAGTGCAAAATGGAGGATCGATAAAACATAGAAAAACTATGACGTGGATTGTTTGGAACATATGAATCGTAAAAACACAGGAATCCAACTATGGACGTTTTGAGGGAATATAATGCTGACTAGATGTGATACAGGTAGGGTGTTTTGCCTTGATCCTAAACGTAGGGGAAAAAAGAGCTTTTGGTAGATGTTATTTTTCCTACATTTTTCTTTTGAAATCATATGTAAAGGAAAATTTTCTACTATTTTTCTTTGCTTCGTTCCTACGAATTAAATGGTCTTACAGTAACCGAATCTATCTCCAAATCCTTGCACAAAACACGCCAAGCGTGCGTACCTTACCTTTGTGTATTTTTGGTTGAGGACTGAGGAGGCCAAGGGTGTGTTAAGTTTGTTGCCTCAATTTACCGTATAAAAACATTAGTCTTTATAATATATTTGACTTTTGCTTGATTTGCTACCAAATCTTTGGCTGCCTATCAAAATATCAGTCATCCCTCATATTTTCTGCCCAAATTTTTGACAAACCAAAGGTAAAAAAACATTCTCTAACAAAAAAAATCGGTTAGCCAATTTCTATCCAAATTTGATGGACCGCATAGAGCATAAACCAAACGCACCCCAAAGGCGCCAACGCCGGTCAACCTTCAGTTCCAGACGTGATTTTCTATCGGCTCACGGGCACCGCAGGGAGGAGGCATCTGGACTTGGAGTCACTGTTGCGCTGCCCTGCACAGGTGCATGCTCGCACGAGCTGCCTCCGAGCCCGTGCCTTTCGCGCCTCTCGAGATGGCACGGGGACGTGTCATCTCTCATCTCTGCTTCTCTGTCCTCTGACCGTCTCTCACCTCACCCTTGGCAATCCGAGGCAGGGCAAGAGAGAGAGAGACAGAGGGGAGGGCTGTGCATGTGTACGTGTGCGACTGTGAGGCGTGATCGGGTTGGGATTCGCACCTGCAGCTAGCTAGCTGGGCTACGCCTCCCCATGCGCGGCAGAGGCGAGGACGAGGTGGCAGGGAGCGTTTGTTTCGTTTGACCGCCGCGCCCGCACCGCACGAGGGGCGCATTCATTTCGTCTCATCGCTTCGGTCCGTCTCGTCCCTCGCTTTTTCAACCCCTCCCCCTCCCCTCCCCTCCCTCCTCCCGAGACCACCAAACCGATGCACCCGTGCGCGCGTACACGAACGGATCAGCCGGCCGGACGTCTCGTCCAACTGGGCTCTCCCACCGGCTTTAGGCCCTGCCCTGTTTAGATCAGTTTCAGATTCTTAAAAACCAGTTATTACTTTTAGTTTTTAAAAACTGATTTCTAAGCAAAAATTGATGAGGTGTTTGAATCCCTTAGTTTTTAAAAGCTGATTTCATTTATGATTAGTGCTAATAGACTATTATACCCTTACATTTATTGGTGGCCTTTAATGGAAGCGTCTGCGCGTGGTCTTTAATGAGGGTAAATGGGTATTTGTGCAAAAAAACTGGCAAAAGCTGGGTATCAACAGTTTCTTGGTTTTTAAGAATCTGGGTAGGTAGATTTTAAAAACTGCCTCAAAAATTGGTCTGTTTGGATCCCACCCAATTTCTAAAAGCCAGATTCTTAAAATCTGGGTGGATCCAAACAGGCCCTTATTGCTGGCTGCCTCTCCCATCCAGCCCGAAGGTGACCTGTGGATCGAACATGCCGGAGTAACAGTAGTACTAGTGGTACTACCTCACGTAGGAGGATGCGAAGCGTGTCCAACAATGTGATCCCTAGTTCACTGAAACATGAGATAGGGAGACGTCCAGGTACCACGCTGGTAGAGCACTTGGTTGCGGTGAAAAGGTAGTTGTGGCTCTTAGTTTTATGTGAAGCAAAACTTAAATTTTAGAAGGTTTTTTTTTGTCCTGATTATGTTTGTTTCAGACTTTCTGAATTGATAAGAGCGAAAGTTTTAATTAAATATTGGAACGGTTCTTTTTAACTTTTCTATTGATTTTTAAATTTGACTTCTATTAATCGGTGTTATCTATTAAATCTATCAACTATAAAAAAAATCAGTTGTAACCTAGGATAACAAAGCCATTGTTAGAAAACCTTCCGATCAAGCGAAGCACGAGACAACGCAACCTCCATAAGAGCAAGTCTTATAATACAGCCTTCAGCTGGCTGTATGGATACTTATAGCCCACTTATCAGCCTACTCATATAGTAGTTACAGCCAGCTGAAGGCTGTATGATCTACCCCTTCCTCTCACAAAGTTTCTTGGTTCTTGTGCTTCAGCTGGCTGTAAGCTTACAGCCCACCTCTCTTCTCTCTCCTCCTCTCTCTCTCCTCCACCTCAGCATACAGCCAGCTTACAGCCTCTTATAATACTTGCTCTAATTCATCACACCCATCCTTGTAAGTAATACCTCTATGTTTATCCAATGATGATATGACACGTATGGAGCAGCAGATATGTTCAAAAGCTACGTGCCCCCCGCACGCAGTCCATTTTGGACTCTTTTTCATCAAATTGAGGAATACATATTACCTTCATTTTTATTTGCAGTTTAGTTACATGTAGATCTATAACATATCGGATTTGCTATATCACACTCAAGTAAATTTTTTGGATTTCACATGATTTTCTAAATGTGGGATACTTGAATTTGCTTCGAAATCTGTACATGGACAACTCCGATGACACCAGGTACTCCCCTGCCTCTTTGCATTGTCAATTGTCACCAACGCCAGAAGTTCCAACACCCACCTTTGTCGTCGGTGTTGGAGCCAACTAGGTGGCAAGCAGAAGCGGCGAACAGCGTTTCAATGATGTGCTATGGGAGGGGGAGTGGAGGTTAGTGAGAGATCCATTGGTCCAAATTTCAACCGATTTGGCAAAAATAAATCAGTATATCAATTGTCAAGTGGACAGTCCATGCATGTACGTAGAGCATATCCAACAGTATGAGCTAGTTACTAGCTCTAAGATAACTTCTCTAATAGTACTAACTTTTAGCACATAGCTCATAACATAAATAGCCTCACATAACACTCTCACATAATATTGGAATGTGTGTATGAGACTAGCTCTTGATCAAGAGATAGCTTTTCTCTCTCTTCTATTAAAATATGAAAGAATATGCTTAGAGCTAGCTCATAAGTCACTATTGGAGATGCTCTAATGGAAAACTTTTGTACCTACAAAATGTGCCTGATGGCCACAGCGTGTGTTTGACATCCTCATATATAGTTTGTTCAACGGACTCTAATAGTCGTTCGATCGTGCTTGACCATCTACGGTGCAATACGACTCTACCTTTGGACACTATACAGCGCAGCTGGTCGACCTGTAAAGACAAAACATATTAGACGTGTATGCTCAAACAGTAGAATACAACTACGAAATTTAAGTCTTTTATAGCTTCATCATGCCTTGTCGCACGATGTCGGCCTAGGTCAAGTGCTAACATGTCTGTGTGCATGACCTGCATGGGGCTGCACTAGGAGATGTGTTAGTCTATAATGGGTTCGTGCCACGTATCACTCCAAGTACGCGGGGTCCATGTCCAGGTCGTATGGCCATCGCTTTTGCTCGACCTCCATCCTCACCAACTTCTCCTAGGCATGCATACGCGATGCTTATGTCTTTTTGCACTCGTCGATTTTTCATCCATTCTTTGTTTGCTAGCGGAAAAATGAGGGTACACAAGTATTACTTTAGTGGGGAAATAAAGCACATACAAATGGTACATAACGAACAGTACGTAATGAGGTAAGAAATAAAGTTACTTACAGGTGAATGTGGCCAGGTAGTGGTAGACACAGTGCTGGTGGCACCTGCTGGTGAAGCTTGAACTGTCTCATGACTTGTTGGCGGCGTACGGCTCTACCATATGGGAGAAGATGAGGTGATAGGTTGTGAGCCAGTAGTCCCTGTCTTTCTCACACTGCTCTAAAAATCTAAAAGGAGCTGTCTCAGAGATAAACTATGCGGTCCACATGACGCTACCCTTGTCTAAAGTCTCAAACGCATTGCGAACATCTGGGTACACTTGTCATGGCCTTTCCCTGGACCATCCTAACTCATTGGCAGTCCAACAGGTACCTATGATGGATCCGTCCACCAGATCATCGCCATTGTTGTCACCATAGAACAGCGACTCCAACTGTTATAGGGGCACTTGCACCCAAAAGTATGTTCGACCAATAGAGAAGTGCTCCCATGACCACAGCTGCAACAAGATATAGCAACCAGCGAGGTTTGGGTCGCTAGTGGCACGCCGCGAGCCATCATACAAACCCCTATAAGTCATGCATAGAACAGTTGAGCCCTAGCTGTACGGTAGGACCTCAACAGGCTCGATGTTGACTAGGAACTCAACGATGTGATGTAGTTAGGGTATATCCAGTCTTGCTGAGTCACAGAGAAAATATGACCCACGCAAACAGGAAGGGCAAGTAAGCAACAAGGTAGGGATCTATTCTCTTTAACACATGGCACCCATCCACTAGCCCACCCTTTCTCTTCTTCTTCTCTCTCACCGACATGCGAGATCCACTTGTCATCTCCCTCCTCTACCCTTTCCTCAAGCCAAGGTGCCATGGCTGTGCCCCCTAAGCTTCCATGCTTCATCTTCCTTCCGTTTTCTCTCAGTGTAAGTGGTCATTAATATCTCTAATCACACCGCGCTCATCCCGCCACCTTCCTCCCCCTTAAAACCTCATTATCTCTCCCCTTTAACTTGCCGCCACAACCGACCATCACTCCGGCGAGCCCCAAGCTTCGGGTTCACCTTCACCCCCTATAAAACTCCCTTCCCAAGGGTCCCATATCCCCACTATTCCTCGCTCCTCTCCCTCTCCACGCCCAGGATGCTCTAGCACCGCCCCTCCCTCCTCACCAAGCACTAACGAACTCCAGCAAGCAATTCCGATCGCCTACAGCATTTCAGCACCACACTGTCGTCATCTTTGGCATCCTTAAGTCCACCCGACCATCCTTCGCCACACTGCCGAGCAAATCCGTTTCTGAAGTACCATTTCCACTGGAGACCCAACGTCGACCACCGCCAATCCTCGCCACCAACCTTCTTCGGACCTCCCTGAGTGTTGCACCTAGGTGAGGAAGCTTCCTTACGCTGCTCTCTCATCTTTGCCCACATCGGTCACCACCGCCATGTGCCAGAGCGCCAGCGGGCCATGGTCCCGAGCCCCACTCTAACCGACATGGCCATGTCAATAGCCAAGGTGACGAGGCGGCCATATGGCAGCCACATGGCGTGCCAAATCAAGCTTGGTCGCCTCATCAACATTAATTTGAATTCTCCTTTACAGAATTATTCTAGCCAAAAATCTTAAATAAAGAACTAACGTCATAATCTTGATTTTCAATATAAAAATAATTCAAGAAAACCTCTTTTTCCTTTTTCTTTAATTTTAAACTTTCAAGAGCCTGTATTTCTTCATCCTAACTCCGATTAAACCCGTTCAAATCTGTAAATTCATCTAAAATTCTATACTATCCATTTTTGAATTTTTATGTATTTATTTGCTTTGGTTTTTGCATGCGCAGACTACGATGATTCCGAAGAGTTCCTTTTCGATGATTCACAGCACCAAGACTTCGAGCAAGGCAAGTTACACCTTTGATCATGTTGTTCCCATTAATTTAAATTATTTAAATTTATTTTTAAAGTATTATGTATGCATATTTTTGTTCAAACTTAGTTTAAATTCGATTTAAATTCTAGTTATACCAAATCCTTTGTATATGACCAATTTTGACAATGAACACAAACATACCTTGTCACCTCAGATAAAAAACTAGTTAGTACATTAGTATTAACTGAAAATTTTATAGATTTTCTTAGCCATGCTTAGAATGACTTTAGGTGGGAATATTCGTTTCACATAAAATGATGAATTCTAAAATTTATTCTTGACTTCAGTGAGTCAGGAAAGTCTATGAAATTTTTGATAAAATAAAATTATAAAATCTAGTTTAGACTTAGGCATTGGTATGGTGGTGGGTGCTTGCTGGTTCTCATTGATGTTCGGTGACACAATGCTGATACCTGGCACAAGGGGTATGTGGGTAGTGCCTAAGTCAAATTAAGAACTGGTCTGTGTGCTACTTTTATAAAGTCACATCGTACTACCACAAGTCTGGTATGAGACAAACTTGGATAAATAATTTGTGAAGTACTAACTTTGGTTTCGCTATAAGTTGAATGTGAGTGTGGCGAGGCTGCGTGAAGTATCACATGGCACAAAGAGGGTGCCCAACTTGTGAATTCATGTTGTGATGAAATCTTAGTAGCAACGTGACCAAGTTGGCAACTTAACATTGTAAAGCCCTTGTCATGAACTCTCCGCCACACATATAAGGCAGTGTGCTAACCGTGTGGCAAAATAGTAGGACTCTGTCTTGTGGGCAAAGTTATACACCTCTGCAGAGTAACAAACTATCCTGGATAGCCGTGTCCACAAGCATGGATATACTAAGTTAGGTTTTTCACATATTAGACTTTGGTTTTATAAAACCTGGTTTACGGGAAATGTTGAAATCTTTTTGAAGATGGTCCAGGTGGAATGTCCGTGGTTAGGTTAGTGTTAGATCGGTGCATGCACTAACGATACTATTTTAATTAAAATATTATTTCTATGTATTACACTATGTTCAGCTTTTGTACTTACTCTACAATATTTACTTTAATATTTCTTTTTGCACAAATAATCATATTATGCCTTTCTTTGACAATATCCATGCATGCATTATGTCTGTTAAATCTCTTGGTGTAACTTGTAAAGTACTTTATGTGCTCACCCTGCTTAAAATCTATTGCTAGAGGACAACATCATCGGCTACGATGAGGAATGCGATGAGTAGGCTATGTCTTACAGTCATTCGCCTATGGGCAGGCAGGATGGGCTGCTGCACTTATTTATCTTCCGCTGTTTTACTTTATTTTTGGCTTATGTGCAGTAATGATGTAACCTTGGCCATAAGGCCCGTACACTTTGTCTTATAATAAAGTTTGCCATTATGCGTAATATGTATCCTTGTTAACTCTGTGTGCACTAGCTTTTTCTGGACAGTATGATTTACACATAGAGTTCTGGAGTTGTTGTTCCAGAATCCAACACGTCTATTGGCAGTACGAGAGTGTGGTTTGTAGCAGAATAGCCCAGATAACCCTAAGGACTGAATCTTATAACGACCTCCCAATGTAAAATAGTACAACCATAAGTCTATGAGTATGACATAACTAATTAATTTGTATCAACCCAAGGGTTGTGCCATTCAGAGGAACATGGGTTGTGACACTGGTTTTAAGCCATCGTGCAGCACAAGAGAGGACCTCTGGAGCAAGTGGTTGGAACCCCACAGTTCTAAAAATCTTAGCGGGTGTAACCTTGTTAGGAAGATGCATTGTAAATGCCTTGTGGTGATCTTCTTGATCTGCATGTCTAAGAAAACATGTGAAATATAACAAGCTGGTTATGTCTTATGGGTAAATTGTGTGACGTCTGCAGAATAAAAACTGTTTGAACAGCCGTGATCACGATCACGGGTGGGTATAGGAACTTACTTAAGTTAGTGTCTATTTACAAAAGAATCCTTGTGGTTATGATGGAAAACAAGAAAGGGTGGTGAAAATCCTGACTTTGATTTCCCCTAGGTTGTTAGAATCCAGTGATTATAATAGGCGGTTAGAACCTAAGTATCAAAAATAGCATATAGTGGAAACAATGCTCTGGAACAGGTGAATAGAACATGAACTACTACTATTATTGCATACTCTTACATTCTTTAAAAATATAGTTTAGTTAAAATGCTAAGTCTTAGGATATTTACTTATTGTAATTGAACTATGGCATTTTCGTAAATAAAAGAATCTCAAGACTCCCATTATTCAGCATTGCAGTTATTGTTATTGTATTTGGTGTGGTGGCTTGATGGGTTTCTTCGTACTCAGTGTTACTCAATTACTATTATTTAGTAAGTAGGAAGAAGAAAGAAAAGCCCTACCTGTAGTCATCTAAAGGCGTTGACAAGATTGGAAAATGATGAAACCAAGAACTAGGTCACGAGTCCTAGTTGATTGCCTGTGGTATATATTGAGAGTCCCACTTATGTGTTGTTTTCGTTTCCGCTACTGCTCTTTAAAGGTTTTGGCTTGATTTGGCCATGTGTAAGTCTACTATTGTATTAGCTACGCTTTCACAAAATTTATATTTAATGTTCAATAATGTATTTATAAACACTATTTATTAATCTAAGAAATAATATGATAGAATCATAAAAAATTTTAGATTGTAAATTCGGGGTACGACATACTGATATTTCCACCCCGGGAAAAAGTCTATCGATTCCGCGAGAGGGTGATGTGTAGCACTAGTAGCAATGGAATGTTTCCGGGATGCCAAATCCTGCTTATGTTAGCAGTGACGTACGCTGCCGCACAGGCTAGGTAGCAAACGTGACAAACGATGTGCAAACGACCAACATCAGGAATCAGAACAAAGATACATATCCTTATCCAAACATAACCGATACAGTGATGTGAAAAATCACACGATTTTTGTAATTAAGGCCGATTTCAAAAAATTGATAGCTTCTAACTTTTAATTTTTACAAACCAAAAATTATTTAAAATATATTGACTTTTTAACACGATTTTTTCTTTGAATTATCTGTAGAAATATAACAGTGTTTTTAATTTTTTCTTAGTTGAATATCATATAAAAAGCTAACAACCAATATAGTACCATCTCAGTCAGAAAACAAAAACCATAGCACTTTAAAATATGACCTAAATCATGGAGCTAGCATGGCAAGATGGATCCAAAACTCGTGCAAAATGCTAGTCTCTACTCCTTAAAAGAAGGAGTTCAAGGTGATGGTGCATCCTACACCTTCTTCCTTTAAAAAATCCTCATGCTGACGTGTGGACCCCACCCCGCCTTAGAAACCGTGCGCTGCACCCAAACCCCCTGGAATCCCGTGCCGCCCTGCTCCGCGATCCTCCTCTCCCACTCCTTTGGGGCGACCTTCGGCCGGCCCCCTGTCACCGCCGCCTACGCGCCACCCGCCTTCCTCGCCGCCGCGCGCACCCGGGGCGGGTCGCTCGCGCTCGCCGTGCTCGAGTGGAGCGCCGACTGCCGCGGCCGCCAGTTCGACCGCATCTTCGGCGTCTGGCTCTCCGGCGCCGAGCTCCTCCGCAGCTGCACCGCCGAGCCGCGCGCCACCGGCATCGTCTGGTCCGTGTCCCGCGACATCACGAGGTACGCGGCCTTCCTCGCGGAGCCCGGGGATATCGCGGTGTACCTCGGCAATCTCGTCGACAGAACCTACACCGGCGTCTACCATGTCAACATCACGCTCCACCTCTACTTCCACACCGCTCCGCCGACGACGCCGCCGCAGGCCGATCTGATCGTGCCCATCTCGAGAAGCTTACCTTTGAACGACGGGCAGTGGTTCGCCATCCAGAATTCCACCGATGTGCAGTCCAAGAAGCTTGCCATTCCGTCGAACACCTACCGGGCGGTCCTTGAGGTGTTCGTCTCGTTCCACTCCAACGATGAGTTCTGGTACACCAACCCTCCGAACGAGTACATTGAGGCGAACAACTTATCCAGCGTCCTGGGCAAGCTCCTGGACGGCAAGGAGCACAATTTTGGGTTTGGCGTGACCAATGCGTTGGATGTATGGTACATTGATGCCAATTTGCATCTGTGGTTGGATCACAAGACTGAGAAGACAATTGGGAGCTTGATCAGCTATGATGCACCTGCACTGGTGCTGAACGTGGACTCAGGGTTCAGAGGACTGGATGGGCAGTTTGTGACGACCGCAAGCCGGCATGTATCTGCCACCGGGTGGGTGAAATCGTCATACGGGGAGGTCACCACAACTTTCTACCAGAGATTCAGCTACAAGAACAGCAATGTGTATAACAAGAATGGCACCGTGCAAGTGGTGAACCAAACAATTGATGCAAAATCTGGTGTTTTTGCCAAGGATGCTTTCGCTGTGCTTCTCTCAGAAGAAGTTTACCAGGTCTTCCCACTATATGTCTATACTAGAAACTCAGATCAAGTGGGTGATGAGTACTCATTGGTTTCGCTTGTCAAATTGGGCATCAAGGAGAAGATGATCTCTGGTGGGAAGTTGGGGTTCTCGTACAGCTCTCTGCAGAATGTGCAGTCGGCCTGCGGCAGTATGAAGGTGAAGAAGAATTTGCTGGTTGGCGGATTGGGGAAGACCCATCAGGAGTATAAATATGTGGGTACTGATGGATGCTACTTCAGGGATGTGAGTAGCAGGAATTACACTATAATTTTTGACCACTCTGGTGACTCCTGCTCAAAGAGATAGCCATATAGTGGGGCCAAATTCTCCTCCAGGAATGATCAACCAGCAAGAAGAAATTTGCTGGTGAACAAACTGTAAAGGTAGGGGACTGAATTTCCCATGGTTCACTTTACTTTTGTCTCTTCAGTAAAAATTGCTTAGGTTAGCTTATCCTTCATGTAGTTGGTAAGAAACTTGGAAATTTCTTTGTAAACACGCCGCTTTAAATATAGTCGTCTTGAGAACAACTTTCCCTTCTAGAGTGTGGAGATTAATGTAAGTAGTAGTACCTTCAAATCTTTCTATACTTAACGTTTAGAGGTGTTTAGATTTGTCATAAAATAATATTGGTCAAATGTCATCAAAAATAGTTATATATTTTTTATTAACATATTACTATAAAATTAATGGTAAAGAAATATATATGGAGAATATGTTTAAACTGATCTACTTTTGAAGCAGAGGATGGCTGCTCGGACCGGGACTGTACACGTGAGTTGCCATAAGCAATAGACTATTCAGATCTTTCCTTTTTTTTCCCTCTCTAAGGAGGCATCTTTCCTGGTGAGAAACATCATATACAAATTGCACGCTGCAATTGTTCTTCCACTGTGGCCTGTAGCGCTTCCGAGTCCATATGAAGTAGCTTTTACCTTTCCAAACCTTTTCCCCTTCACTTTTCGTGCTCCTAATGAACCAGGCCGGGGAAGCAAGCTTCTACACCCTAAAAATATTCGCAGGAATTTCATAAGAAATAGCTCGACTCCTGCAATAATCGAAAAACAATCCCGTATTCCAGTCGGGACCTTAGACTAACCAATCGTTTCCTGCTGAAGTTGTACTGCAGTAAAAATTTAGAGCATTTTGCATGGTTATTAAGGTTGTAAGACGAGGCGAGGCGATCCACCCCCTCACATTTTTTAAGCGGTAAGGCGTGAGGCAAGGTGATGCCTTACACACATCGTAAGACGAAGAAAATGGAGCTTTTGATGTCTAAATTATAAGAAATTTAAAGAGTAAGAATGACTTAATTGCAATTTTATAGAAGTCTGAAGGCTAAATTGCAAAAATCTGGCTTCTCTTCAAAGAGGGAAGACTTAATTACAATTTCATGTAAGTTTGATGGCTGAATTGCAAAATTGTTGACCTCTCTGTTAAAACGCCGCCGATCCTGTTAACCCTAGCCGCAGCTGCAGATCAAATTGAGCCCGGCTTCTCTCTCGTTCCCTTTCTTCTCCCCCACAGGCGCTGACGAGGGCCGGGCCATACCTTGCCAGCAGCCACTCCACTGCTCCACCTCTCCTCTGCTGCTCCACCAACCAGCTACCATCTCTCCCCTGCTACTCCCTCTGCGCCGCCTTCCCCTATCGTGCCACCATGACGATAGGGAAGAAGAGGGGGAGGGAGAGGGGAGAGGACGGGGGGAGGGAGAGGAGGGGATATACCTTGCTGCTGGGTGACGGGGATGGGCTGAAGAGGATGCCGAGCCGAGACGCCGACGGGCGATGGGGATGACGCCGAGACCGGAGCGGGCAGCGGCGAGATGGAGGCGCCACCAAGACGGACGATGGGGATGATGCTTAGGCGGGAGCGGCCAGCGGCAAGATAGAGGCATTGTCGCCTAGGGTTCCAGGTGTGTTCACCCTTCTCTCTCTGCTTCAGCCGCCGCCCACTCGGGTCTGTTCTGGTTTAGTCAGTCGGCCTCTCGGGTCCTCCTCCGACCGCCTTGGAGATGCACGGCAAGGCGGGTCGATGCCTTGCCCCCCTCCGACCGCCTTATCGCTTAGGCAACGTGACACGTGACTTAATGTTTGCGAATGTGTTTTGCAACATGTCGAAGTCTATGTTGTTTTTCCTCTTTGAGGCATGACGCTAATATTTGAGATGTGTCTCTCAAATGATTGTAGCTTATGCAAATATTGTTGCCACATGTGACTTAAGTTTGAAAAGGCGATTTGAATTTGGTTTAAGTCCATGTCGTCTTCCTGGTGATGTGATTCCAAAAGATACGTGTTTTAAAATTTTATCATATTATATGTTCTAAAATTAACGAGTGGTAAAATTTGTTGGAACGTGCATATAAATATGTTCTAATTTTTCTAAATCCGTAGCAACGCACGGGTATTCAGCTAGTTGTTATTCGTTTGCGACATCTTGTCAGGTCTTATTTGTGCATTCTAGATTCAATGACAAAAAAGTACCTTATATATATTAATAATTTCTAATTGAGTAACTTCTATACATATCAAGAGATCATGTGAATGTCTAGAATATATTTGTAGTAAACAATTGATACTTTGGTTGATATAAATTAGAATTTTATAAAAGTTTCAAAAAATTCAGATTTTAGTTTACGCTGTTAGGGTTCAGGCGGTCTAACTGCCATGGGGTCGGCGGTGACCGGTAGATGGCGACGGTCTAACCACTATAAGAAGAGTGGTCAAACCTGCCTTGGACTTTTGGGAAAATGAACACCAAACACTTGTATAGTCTTGTTTGGGGGTGAGTTTACATTTTGTTCCACTGGAATTTAAAATTAGAGCTGAAACTAGATAGAGTTTAACCAAAATTTTAGAGATGGTGCTTTCTGGTGCAGTTAAGCAGTCAGATTGGCTAGTGGTTGGCGATCTGATCGGGATGATCCGACTGACATGGTGACAATGGTCAGATCGACCTTAGCAGTCTGACTGGCCTGGTAATGATGGTTAGACCGGCTGTTAGTGAATTGGTTTGGTCAAGTTAGAATCAGTGGTGATTGAGTGTGTGCATAGCATGGGTGGCATGGGTTGGTTGTATTATGTTGTATGATGCATGGTTTTGACTAATGTGAGTTATATGCTCGAGATGGTTGCTTGATCTTTAGATGTGCAGGTGGCTTGGAGAACGTTAACAGTTGATAGGAATGGACTGAGACTAGGCGGGGGAGCTGAAGTCTGAGTGGTTGTGTAAGTTCGTGTGATACTATGTGGCTCAAACGGGAAGTATAGAGAAGACAAGAATCATGAAGAGCCAAGTTGGTGCATGTGGTGCGCCAAGTGATGAATGCACGTAGAGACGGATCGAGGGAGACCGAATATGTGAAGATGAGACGACTAGTCATAGGTTCTACAGGCTACGTGTGAAAGCATGTGGAGATGTTTTGAGGTAAATATGAAGACAAGTCAAGGAAAGATGCCCAAAAGCTTCGTCAAGGGTATTTTTGTAGTTGGCTAAATACTGGGTTAGTGCGTTGATCAAAACCGCGGCACGGAAGGTGCAAAGGAGAAGTGGTTTAGATTATGGAGAGTTAGAATTGTTAAGTAGATCAATTGCTAAAGAATTAGTGGGTTGAGCCTTGTAAATGCGTTGAGAAGCGTGCACAAGTATGTAAAACCTGTGTTAGTTGACAGGTTCCTTGGTAGGCTTAATGGGTTGGGCCCATTAGGATTGTTGCTAGTTATTAAAGTGAGGAGGGAATGTGATAGATCTAAGAATTCTAGTTTTTGTTCTACCATCTTGTCTCCTTCCATGATTGTGTGGGAGAGAATTTGAGAAAGGGAAGAATGATGCTTTTGCTGCACCTTATAATTATTTATGAGTATGCAAACTTCATCATCTATAGAAAGTAGAGCAAAATTTTGTCTCAATCTTGTTCTTGTTTGCTTTATTGCTTAGTTTTGCTTATTTTTGAGTTAAATTTATGATTTCGTATTCATGGGAGTTATAGCCTAAACTCTTGCTTAAATTACCTTCCTATGATATGTGAGAATATATCTGAAAGACCTTATGCCTTAAATCATCACGAGCAAGAAGTAATACGAGTTTTAGGGGTTTTGGTGTTCTTATAACTTAGATTCGATTCTCTTCAATTCAGTGAATTCGAGCCTAAGAACCTTATGACTCTTGATTGGTTCAAGTTTTTAATACTTTGAACAAGTCATACAAAACTTGAAAATGTTTGGATGATAATTGAGCAAGTTCTTGAGATTTGAGTTTTGACTCGAAAGGCTTTCAGGTCTGGTAACAAGGGATTAACCAGACCGGCCCTGAACATACGGTCAGACTGGCCTTGTGCTTATGGTCAGACCTGCAGTGGCGATCACGTCCCATTCATAGCGGCCGGACCAGCCTTGGGTTAAAGGGTGTTGATTTTATTGATTTAGGTATCTAGCCTTATTTTGGTAAAGCATAACTAGTGCAATCTAGACTTAATGACTCTTATAGTCATTTTAATAACTATTTTAGATATTATTAGAAAAAATTTAAACAATCATTTACCCCTCCAGCCCTTCATATTACTGGCATCAATACTACACATATAAATGGCGGCGTGAGATGGTACACAACTACACATGAAGGAACACGTTAAGCTTGTTTGTACAACATTGCACGGGCTTCCACTTTGGAACGCCGTACGTACGCCTGGTGTACTTGCGATTCTTGCTATGTGTTCAATTAGTAACCTTACCATGCATGCGTGCACGCAGGCCCTGATCGATATGGCTTCAGCTTCTGGCTTCAGTTTATTTTTGCACTATTCATAAATTTCGTCTTTTTCTGAACATTTGGCTTTTTTTTGAGTTTTTTTACCGGTTCTTTTTTTCCTCGTATTTGTTTACATTATATGTGATGGGCTAATATGTTTTTTCTATTTTTAATTTTTTTTAAATTTAATTATGTTAAATAAGTCTCTGTCAGCTACAGTGCTTTTTTCAGCCAGCTACAGTGTTTTCAGCCATAAGCCATGAGGTTTTCAGCCGAACCGATCACCACCATAATCTGGTGTAGGGGCCATGTGCACGAGAACGAGCACGAACCTATAAATATGTCGTCGATGGATGGATGGCAAAAGGCTATGATCAAGCGAAGATGGACGCATGGCCCCGGCCCCAGGTTACGATTTACAGGGCATTTCGGTCGGTCTTTTCCTCTGTATGACTTCTCTCCCAACAATAATGGAGAAATGATTGTTACACCACATTCCTGTGCTGCGTCGCGTCGATGGCTAACCAAAAACCAGAGTGACATGTGCACTCCATTCTTTTTTATTTGTCGCTCTAGAATGTATATATATACACCTATATGCAGCTAATATAATTAAACTTTGATTATTAATATACATAAAAGTTTTTATTTTTTTATATAAAAATAGTATTAGTAGATTTGTCATCGAACATGTGCCTTAACAAATTTCATTAATATATAAATAAAACACTAATAATCAAACACGTGTATTGGAGACTATACAAGTAAAAAAATAACAATGGAGTACGTGGTATAGCTGGCTAGCTAGGTGCAAGATGCAGCCGAATGCCTGCCACCACTGCACCGACACGTAAATAGGTAGACGTGTCACCAACCCATGCAAACATCATTCTGGTTTTAGCCCCTTCAAACGGCTTTATTGCTGTTTTATTTTAAACTTTAGCTTATTTAAACCACAATTTATTTAGAACACGTAATATTTTAATTTTGACTTATTTACTTTTTGGCTTTTATCGGTTTTTTGTCTTTTCTTTTTTCTTCTTATTCCTTTGTGCTGTGGTGGTATAATAATTTTTTATTTTATTTTTTCTTAGAAAAAATTAATAGTTATTACAGTGCAATTTCAGCTATCAATCATAGCCAGAAGCATAAACCATGAGCCAGTTCAGCCATATGCTCTTAGTTTGTTCTTCCTTGATTTTAAAATTTGCAACACAAAATAATTTGAAACTCGATGAAGAAACTAAAACCCGAGTCTCTTTGTTACGCTTTCCCCCAGTGTGCTATCGCTACCTGTAACCTTTATCTAGCTTTTTCCAAAGGGGTCTTTTCTCAGGCTGCAAAAGAAGGTCAAGCGCCGGCCAGGCCCACCAAAAGCAATGCACGTATGGATCGATCGATCGATCAAAGATGGCATCGTTTTAGGGTGTGTTTGGTTGCCTGAATCTCCTTTGTTCTGGATGGATGGATCCGTATAATCTAAGAAAGAGCCTGTTTGGTTGCCTGTATGAGCGGATACAGCATGTATGAGCGGATGCAAAAATACGCCCTCATCCTGGATGGGTGGATACGCTCAAAATGAGCTTCACTAGCCATCCTGGATGAGTGGATGCAGTGTATCTTATGCGGTCCCACGTGTCAGCCTCTCAGGTTTGGTAGACTGCATCCGCTCATACAGGCAACCAAACAGCATATCAGTTTTTTTTATCCGCTCATACAGCCTCACCAAACATCTTCTTTTTCTGAAATACGATTCCACTCAGCCTGCATCCACTCATCCAGGATATACGATGCAACCTCCATCCACGAACCAAACACACCCTATAGTTCCACGTGCGACTATGTTGTCCTCTCGATCGAACCAAACGGAATGCCAATATTTTGACACAAAGATGCATGCATGAGCTACCAAATCATTTGTGCATGTCCTGGTCATCGGATGCTGCTAGCAACCACCGGTAATTAATTTGACCTTTTTGCTACAAGTATGCATCGACAGAGCCAATCATATGAATACTTAAGAAAAGTTTGAAGTTGCCATTCACCTTTTTAAGTTTTTATGTTGCTATACCAGCCAGGAGCGGTGAGTGTATGATCGTCTCGCTATGGTTGGTCTGATGCGTCAGTCCGCAATGATCATGCACGCATATTTTGGGGCTGTTTGGTTGCCTGTATGCACTTGGCCAGTATCAGCTCATGCAAAGAGCGTGTGTTTAGTTGTCTGGTTGGCTCTCGGAGCTAGATCCATCGCGTGCAAATTTTCACCCCGAGCCAGACCCGAGGGAAACGAGCAGAGGGAGCTTCGCTCCTCAGCCTGGCCTAACGGATGCAAAGAGCGGTGCGGAGGCAGGCAACCAAACAGCCCCAATGGCTCCAATCATGCATCCATGGTGCACGTGCGACATGGTGGCCGGCCCTAGCCTCTGGCTCGAAAGCAGCCCGACGTGGCGGCGTTCCATTCGCTATGTTTACACTTGATTAATCGATAGTTAATGATTTGCTGTGGATTTGTTTACGCTGTTACATCCTGTCATTTTTGTAGTGTTTGTTTTTTTTTTTGAATGCATGCATGTGGGAAACATATTCCTTTGCATCCTGGTTGTACTACTCATAACTGAGATGTTTTCTCAGAAAAGATGTTAGGGAGTTGAGCCAATTTTAGCTGGTGTTGCATGCTACAGTAGTTCCTTAATTATTACCATGCATGCATAATGCTTAATATATTGAAGTTTGCTGCATGCTAGGTGTACAATATTTTATAAGTGCTTCTGCACTATTCTAGAAAATACTAGTGCAGCAGTGCTCATTTCTGTCATGTATGCATCATGTTGATCGCTACTCATTTGAGGAGTACTAGCTAGCTTCTGTTCTCCCCCATATATATAGTTGTCGACGGTCTAGATCGACGATTTTGTGGAAATAAAAGGGAAGCGCTAGAACTAGCAGACAAGTAAGTCTTTATTCCTGTGAATAGATTATAAGGGTACTCCTTGATCACAAGGGATAATGAGCGTGATCTGGTTACAATTGTTCCTGTCCTATCATGCTATCCAGCCGGTCCTTATGTACTACCGAATAGGTGTCAGTTGGTAATGTCGGAGGAGACATCATCTTGCTTCAAAGAACAGAGCATGTGATAGCGGCTCTTGTCAACTACTCATCTCTTGGCAACGTGGAAGAAATAGACTATGCGGTTGTTGTTAGAAATAGACTAGTTACGTATCCGTGCGTTGCAACAGAACTCGTTGAATGTATAGAAAGTTGTTGTTAGACATATATTAGCTACGTACCCGTGCGTTGCAACGGTACTCATTGAATGTATAGAGAATCGTACTATAGAAGAGAATTGCTCTGATCGATTGAAAAGTGGAGAATGGTGAGAAGTTGAGGGAATAGAGTGGTTGGAGGAGAATGAACGTACAACCACGGTTGGAGGAGAATGAACCTAGGCGGCGGGCCTAGGTTCATGCAATGGGATGGGGGCCAGCCGGTCGGGGAGGCTGGGGATTTGGGCTAGATGCGACCGTCTATGGCCCGTGTGCACAGAGCTGACAACGACAGCAACCATGACGAGGGTGACGACCATGATGGTGTGCACTCGCCTTCCCCCTCTCTGGCTATTCTCACGTCCCACCATCCCTTGGCATCCGCACCATAAGCCCAGCCGCGTCGCACCTTGGCACAGTACCGCCCACTATGCCACTTTTGTGTTGGGCCAGCCTGAGCACAACCCTACAGGCTGTGTCGTGTTGCCTAATGAGCCTTCTTTCCATATCGTGCTGGCCTAACCCACCACGTGTCGTGCTCATGTCATGCTTGGGCTATGTCGTGCCGATCGGGCCTCGAGCTAGCCTAGAAAAGCTCGACCCAACTCCTAAGTCTACCTTGCATTACAACAATGACTCCCTACATGTAGGTTAAAATTGGAGTACTCCACTGACTAGTGAACACCCTCCTAGGCAGGGGCTGGAGCCCCTCACCCCCTCGAAGTCCCCGCACCCGCTCGGAGTCGGCCAGTGGAGGCACCGACTGGGGCGCGTCGATGCTAGGAGTAAGCTTGCTGATGGCAATTCAATGTTAATGCAATCTACATACTCAAGAAAAGGTATAGGGAGTGAATTAGCAAGAATAGAAAATAATTGTAACCTGCAGGTGCTTGGTTCTAACGTATGGGCTATCGCTGGTGGGCACCTTGTGGACAACATGGAATAGATCTTTCTTCTCCCCTCCTCCTCCTCCACCTCTCCTAGAAGAAGACATTGTTGAACACAACCTGAACGGCTGAATCTCAACAAAAGAGAGAGAGAGAGAGAGCACAGATTGCGGGATCTGGGGGGTGGGAAGGAAGGGGTTGGAGGAAGATGATGAGGGGGGGGGGGGTGGCGAGAATCCAGATAGGAAGGTGTTCGGGTTCCAGAGCGGAGGTGTAACCAGCAAGCTAGAGCGCGGCGCGTGTTAGGATCTTGCGCTGGTGCAACCACATGCTTGCAGCGCCTTGAGAGGAAGCTATCGCATATTTGGGCAGGTAATATTTTTTTTTTGCAAATCTAGCACTTGTTCACATGAAATTCAAATTTAGCCCCCTCCACGATCGCCTTGTCGATTCCATGCATCTACCCGAGTGAGCCGTTGTTGTCAATGGGAGAAGGGCATGTTCTTTTCTTTCTTGAAGCTTATGGCTTTTGGCTGCGGCTTGTGGTTTTTGGGCTATTCGTGTGAGAGATTACAGAGTAACAGAAACTTACGTGCAGTTTTTGCCGATATAAATGAAGTCGGTACAGTATATACTACAATTAACTAGTAGATTCTATTTTGAAAAGATACTCCGTTTAAAAGCTAGTTACTATAGAAAAGTCGAAAAGTAGCTTTTAGAAGCTGAAAAGAACAAGCCTGAAGTTTGATCAATAACTATCGACTGGTTATTGTCAGTGAAGGAGAGTCTCAGGAGATAACCGCAGGGGTTATCGTCAGAGGCGTAGGACCAAACATGGAACGGTTTAAGGAAATAGAAGCTCATCCGTTCTGTTCTTTAACCGCATGGGGCATAGTCCAATGAAAATCCCATATGTTAGGTTATAGAGTTTTCGAGTAGTGGCTGGTCGAGTAGATGAATAGTAATTCTACAAACGATAGGGTACTCAAGATGTGCTGTAACATAAGCCATTATAACACTGTCCTAAGAGTTTTATGACGCTTAAAAGCGGTTTTTAATGGATTATTTAATCCTCAGTTACAGCTCTTATGGTGGAATAATTGGCAGAGCAGCAAAAGATAAAAACTTTTTAGATGCTGTCAGTACTCTTATCCCTAATTTCACACAGGATAACAATTATGTTGGTTTGCTTGATAGGCTCGTTACTATCATAGGACCTTTTAACAATAAGATGCGTGCGATATATTTGATATTAAGCAAGATCTGAGGATGTTCATTACCCACCTAATTCAAGTTCTCCATTTCCATTTGCAGCTAAATCCTAGCAATTTTCACTACTTGGGTGGTGATCGGTTCGGCTGAAAAGCTCATGGCTTATGGCTGAAAACACTGTAGCTGACATAGACTTATTTAGCATAATTAAATTTAAAAAAATTTAAAAATATAAAAAATATGTTAGCCCATTACGTATAATACAAACAAATACGGGAAAAAAAGAACCGGCAAAAAAGCTCAACAAAAAATCAAAAGTTCAGAAAAAGACGAAACTTATGAATAGTGAAAAATAAGCTAGAAGCCAGAAGCCGAAGCCGAGTTGATCAGTGCCTTGATGTTACCACATGTCATTTCCCTTCCTTTCTTTTCTATTTATCTATGAATTTAGATTGTGCAAGACAATTACAAAGTATGTTTGGTATATTTGTCTCATATTAGCTGAGCCTACGCTCAACACGAGAAAATTTAGGAAACTAGCTAGCGTTGGCCTGCAACTGTAGCCTGCAGGCGTGCATGGTTGTTCACAAGTGTCCTCTGATGCGATCATTTCCTGAAGGCAGAGGAGTAGTTCTTCCATTGCGGCCAGTGACCTGCTTGCAGGCTCATGATCGCCCATCGTTACGTTTGGGTCAGTTCAAACCGTGGTCGCGGCCAAAGTCAAATTAAACTATCGCCACACGCATGCAGGTGCAGTGGTGGTGGTGGTGCCCGATTCCATGTGGTACGTACACTGAATCCTGGCCCCGCCGCGCGCGCGGCAACCTGCGCAGGCCGGTGACTAGACGGCGCCGCAAAACGCCATGATCCCTCGACCTGCGTACTTTCGGTCATGTGAGCATTGACTAATGGCTATAGGCTATATATATACTCGTCGTCACGGGAAACCTTTAATCGCAGCCGACCGATCGATTAGCTTTGAGCTTTATTTGTAATGATGGTTAACTATTTTGTTAAGACCAAAGAAGTAGCTAGGGTAGCCCGATCATGCATTGCATGGTCACGGAGTAACTTTGTTAATTGTGCGGCGCTTTTGACCAGCGCTGGGTCGACGATGCATCATGCACCACGCTTCGTGGCCGAACCCACCGGCCGGCCGCGCGCACCAAACCTCGAGCCGCGCACGCACTGCGTGCGTCGCCGACGGCGACGGCTTTACTTAGCTGGGGACGGACGTTGGGTGAGGTAGCTAGGCCGCCGGAGGCCGCCACCATTGATGCATCGATGCACGCGTGCATCCGGTCTACTGTTGCAGCCGCGCGTCGCTGTGCGCATGTAGTTACGTAGTCACCGTCCTGTCCGCAACAGTGATTGATTCTCCTTCTCGCGTCGAAAGTTATTGTAGGCGCTGGTGAACACGTACGATGTACAGCGCGGAACTACTGCTTACGAACAAGTTCACGTGTGCTGGCTTGCTTGTGTAGTAGTGTAAGATCACTCGCTATCTTGGACTGGATCCCCGGCCACGAGGGCCTCCATGCCAAGCGTGTCCTGGGAAAAAATTTCTCTCGAAGATTTGCTCTTCGGCTCAATCTTATGCGGTTGCATCCGGACCGCGCGACTAGTTTGCTCGGCAGGCAACATGAGCCGAAAGGCCAAACTGGTCGGACGGCACTGGGCCGGGTAGCGCCGATGAGTTTTGTTTGGTCTGTTCGGCTTACGGCCCAATTGGCGAACCAGCGCATTTTTGGCCCAGCCGCTCAACATAATGCTCTGGCCATTCAACCAAATTTTCCACTGATTAAAGATCACAGTTTGTCTGCCAAAAGGAAATCGCAGTCTGTCAAGCAAAATACCAACGAATTTAGAAGGTTAACTTTAATACCGCTCAACGATTACTCAGTATTTTTGCCATTCTGTCAAAATCAAAGCATGTTTGCCGTTTGTGATGACATTTTTTTCGCACCTGTTCAACATGTTCTCCAATCAACCCGAGCCACCAAGTTCTTTGCCGACCAGCATTGTTAGCATCGCGACAGACCGCTACGATCTTTTTGCCCATTGTCGGGGCACCATCCCCCTCCATTGGCGTTATCCCAACATGCTGAAAATTACACGTGTAACAGATATGGACGGAACGGTAAAAAGCTTACGGTCTCAATGGTACCAAAGTGAACAGATGAGGTGAGTAATGTTTTGCTAAACCAGGTACTTCTGAGTTTTCCTGGCATGAAGCCAACTTATGTTTTGCTAAACCAGGTACTTTTCAGTTTTGCCGGCATGAAGCCAACTTTTTCTTATCTATGCCGTGTTTTTTTCTTCGGCTTTAAGGCTATGATCGATAGTGTTTGATCTCAGTTTTGCTGGCATGAAGCCAACTTTTTCTTATCTATGCCGTGTTTTTTTCTTCGGCTTTAAGGCTATGATAGATAGTGTTTGATCTTAGTACGAGTGTTGTGTGAACATACGTAGATAAATTTTTTCAAAAAAATTATAAACATAAACTGCTTCAAAATGATATTAGAGAAACTATTTTATTTATTTATTTATTTAAAAACTATAAATTATAAACTATAAGCTAGTAAGAATTAAGAATTAGACCATAATAGTTGTGGCTGGTCTAGAAGCTGGCTGGACTCGCCCCTTCCCGAATCCGGCTTGACGGGACAACCCAACCCGAAGCTAACAGAAGAATGGAGTTGGGGTTGGGGGAGCACGGCCGTTTCTTCCTTCCCCGCTTTCCACCGTTGGTCGGCCGAGATAACCATACCAGATGATCCGCACGCGACCGGACTCCGACGACGCCAAGCAAACCGCCCCCAAATTAGCTCTCGCCGCTTAGTCACGTTTCCTCCTCCCCCCTCTCTCTCCCCCCCTCCTAAGCAAGCCAATCAATCCCCCATCTCCTCCTCCTCTTGCGCGCGCACGCCTCACCTCGCGAATCCCCTGCCGCCCCCTCGCGATTCTCGGAAGGAGCGGGGAGATGTCGTACGCCTACCTCTTCAAGTACATCATCATCGGCGACACAGGTCCGTCCGTCCTCCCTCCGCCCCTCGATCGATGGGTCCCTTCCTCTCGCTGTTCCGGGACTGGATTGGATCCGTACGGTTCCTGGCTGCTCTTGTTGTTAGGGTAGATCTATCTGCCTAATCTGATTCGCTGCTTTGGCTTGCGCTGTGGCGCGCTTCGGTTGCTGATGATGTGCAGGTGTTGGCAAGTCCTGCCTGCTGCTGCAGTTCACCGACAAGAGGTTCCAGCCCGTCCATGACCTTACCATCGGCGTCGAGTTCGGCGCCCGGATGATCACCATCGACAACAAGCCCATCAAGCTCCAGATTTGGGACACGGTGTCGTACCCTGCAACTTTTCTGTCTTTTCTACTCTACTTAGATCGCTTGGTGTTCGTAGGATATAGTATCAAATGGGGATAACGCTGAGACTTGCTTCATTAAACCTAGATCACTTTTAAGTGGGTTTGTTGCCAATTGATGGGATCAGTAGAATGAAGTTTGTTACCGAGAACGATAAATTAGATGAGTCACTGTTCCATGTGAATATGCCCTCATTGAACTGAGCGAATTGTTTAGCTTTGCTTTGCACTGGAAACTATTTGACCATTTGTTAGCAAGTTATCCTTGGTCTCCTCTCATGTGGTAAGCCTTAATATCGCATACCCATATTCGTTCTCGAGGCCAACACTCATCTTGTGCTGCTACCTGTAAACATTACAGGCAGGCCAGGAGTCATTCAGATCTATTACTAGATCATACTACAGAGGGGCTGCTGGTGCTCTTTTGGTTTATGATATCACCAGGTACTTGCCCAAATAAATCGAAAGCTGCTTGGTTAAGTTTTAAATGCATGGTTTCCTGATTCGCGCTTATGGTGGCATGCACATTTTTGTTGAACCGGCTTCAGGAGGGAGACTTTCAATCACCTTGCGAGCTGGCTGGAAGATGCAAGGCAACACGCCAATGCTAACATGACAATAATGCTAATTGGGAACAAATGTGATCTATCTCATAGGCGTGCAGTGAGCTATGAGGAAGGCGAGCAGTTTGCAAAGGAGCATGGTCTGATCTTTATGGAGGCATCTGCAAAAACCGCACAAAATGTCGAGGAGGTGATTGATTCCTAGTGCATCTATGTGCAATTAAGAATTTTTCCAAAATTTCTCATTCCATTTGAAATACAGGCATTCGTCAAGACTGCTGGAGCAATATACAAGAAAATCCAAGATGGTGTATTCGACGTATCTAATGAGGTAAAATTTCAAATGTCAAATCATTTATGTTGGTCTGCTTACTGAAAAATAAAAACTAGTGAGAACTATGATGTTGCTTTGAGCATTATTTACACAACTTAAAAGCACATTCTTAATCAACATATTGCACCAAAAAAACTTTACCTGAGATGAAGCAGAACCACCTTTATTTTGATATATGACTGCTGTGTGATCCTCAAGCCACATTTTTGAATATTCAGTGTAAGTGCTCATGTACTTTTGTTCCACTTTACAAAATATGGATCCTTGCCTTACAATGTGCATATATGCCTTCCTTTGCGCTTCCCCATCTTGTAGAAAGCGTCTCTTTTGCTGACTGCCTTTATATACTGAAATCCTAAGAGCAGTAAGAATAGCCAAACGTGAAAATGACAATATTGCATAAATTTTCCTGTAGTTTAATGGAACAATTAGTTTTTTCTTCATGCTGAAAGAGCAAGATTTGTTAGCTTTCAAAATTGGCAGAGGAAGTTAATAAGTGGAAGGGCAGCAATGTTTCAACTTTGAATAGCAGCAAATGTCATCCTCTCCAATTGCAACCTTTTTCTCCTCTCCAAAGCACTTGTGATTGCTTTCATTACAGTATTGTGTTACCGACCCTGAGCATGAACTGATGCTTTTTCTTAAATTTTGCAGTCTTACGGAATCAAAGTTGGCTACGCAGTCCCCGGACAATCTGGAGGTGCTGGTGCCTCATCTTCTCAAGGTGGTGGCTGCTGCAGCTAATGGAATGGAATGATGTACAAAGGTGTCTGTCATGTGTCACATACTCGTTGCATTATCTTCATGTTGCTGAGTGAAAAATAGTTGCTCCAAGGTGCTTTGTTATTTCGCACACCTATGGATTATGTGTTCGAGTGAACAAGTCAAAGACTCAGTTCATTTATGTCAGCTGCTCATAAACTGTACAATCGCTGTAATCTATCAGATGTTTCCTGCTTCATGGCATTTAGTATCCACGAATTGTATCCATTTGCATGTGTAATTAAAATAAGAATGTATGTTTGATGTGGTTGTTTCAATCATCTCCAAGCATTTCGGTGCTAGGGTTCATGTAAAGTTGTTAACCACCAAAACAGCTTATAACATACTTGACAAAATTGTTTAGGGATTGTTTTTGCTTAAGATCAAGCTTAGGTCTTATCAGCAGAATGATCTGACCAACTTGTTTTTGGGCCTAAGCCCTGCAGCCCCTGCTTCTACAAGTACGCTTTAGCCTGCGAAAGTGGAGATTTAGGTTGTGATCAAAATGGCTGAAAAGCCTGTGGCTTATGGCTGAAAACACTGTAGCTGGCTGAAAAAAGCACTGTAACTGACAGAGACTTATTTACCATAATTAAATTTAAAAAAATTTAAAAATAGAAAAAACATATTAGCCCATCACGTATAATGTAAACAAATACGAGGAAAAAAAGAACCGGTAAAAAAACTCAAAAAAAAGCCAAAAGTTCAGAAAAAGACGAAATTTATGAATAGTGCAAAAATAAGCTGAAGCCAAAAGCTCAAGCCATTTTGATCACATCCTTAGCTACGGAACATGAAGCATGCAAATTAGTCGAGTTTGCCCAAAGAAGATTTTGTTGTCAACAATAAGATAGTCTTGCTGGTCCTCTTTTCATGGTGGAGATATCTTGCCGAACTTAGGGACTGATGCGAAGACCAAGCGGGTCATATTTCTGATCATGGGCGCGATCAAATTGGCTGATGAACAGTGCCAGAGGCTTATTTGGCACTATTCACAAGTTTCGTCTTTTTCTGAAATTTTGGCTTTTTGTTGAGCTTTTTTGCCGGTTCTTTTTTTTTCCCGTATTCGTTTGTATTATACGTAATGGGCTAACATATTTTTTTATTTTTAAATTTTTTTAAATTTAATTATACAAAATAAGCCTCTGTCAGCTACAGTGCTTTTTTCAGCCAGCTACAGTGTTTTCAGCCATAAGCCACGGGCTTTTCAGCCAAAACGATCACCACCATGGGCATGTTCGTCAGGCGCCGTTCAGATTGAGCTCCAGCCTGAAATAAAACCCAAAAACATGTCGAGACAAAATTATAATATTATGACATGCTTTTTGGGATCGACATGTTCTCAAAACACAACTTTTACTACTATTTCTATTATAATATATTTATAAAATCTAATAAAATTATAAAGTATTTTTCGAGGCAAATTTATACCTATAATTTTTATATATACAATCTAAATATTTAAAAAGATATTAATAGTCTAATTTTTTTTACCGGAGGGAGTAATTAACGAGCCAGGTGTGCATGACTGCCCTGAATGACCCCTCTTGTTTAATTGTGTTTCATATTATGCATGTCGTTACAATCGTGTCAGGGAAACACAGCAATGAACAGACATGACAAAGAAACAGCAGGGAGAGGAGGCATGTCTCAGTACCTTACCCACAGGCGAGGCATGGCTGAAGAGTAATTTTTTTCTCTTTTTCTTAGAGGTAAAAGCCACGTATACACAGCTAACACCCTACTCACACCACTATATGGACACAAACGTGTCCCCAAATATATGCTTAAAAATTTTGCGAAGGCTCCAAAGTCTTACGGAGTATAGATACATACTTTTCCATTTAACACGTACACATATATACCCGATGCTAATTTTTTAGGTGAAATACACCGGGTTCGATCTCATGGATCGATTTCGAGTGAGCTGTATGCACTATAGCAGTAGCGAACGCAGCTTCTATGTTTCCTTCTCCCTTTCCCGTCGTGTTCCCGTCGACGTGGCAAATATCTAGAGCATCAAGGGAACACAAGGGGGACAGAGAGAATGCTCTGGATTTTTGCCACGTCGACAAGAATACGAGGGGGGACAGGGAGAAGGGAACAGGGAAGCTGCGTTCAGCAGTAGCAGCAATTCGAGCTATGCTAGATTCTAGATTTTTCTTTCTTCTGAGCAGAAGGGAGGTTGATGTGATTGGGACATGCATGGGGTTGGTGGTGTTTGTTTAGTCTAACTTCTTTGTTCTTGTTCTTTTAGACTGTGACTGATAATTTTTGTCTATACTTTTTGAGATGATAGAGGACGGCGAAGGCGCCAACACGGATGGCGCACATAGTTTTAGGCTCGCGAAGCTGCTTGAAGAATCTACTTCAAGAAGCCATCCCGTTTGTTTCGATTTTCAGAGAAGCCAAAAGCCAAAATACCAAGGGCTTGTTCTTTTGGATTGTGGCTTTTGGCTATGGCTAATAAATAGTACTGGCTAAAGTAGAAGCCGTAGTGTTGTTTTTGGTTGTGACCTTTGGCTTTTGACTGAATATGCTGATTTAAGGATCATGTTGAGTTGCATTGCGCCAATTTGCATGTGGCCATGTACTGACTGAATTGAAATGCACAACTGGATACTCTAGAGTGTGTCTTGCATACAAACTGACATACATATATATGTTCATTACATGCACATACGAGTTAGTACAGTACAAATGGCATCACATTACTAGACCGTCCGCGATGGCATCATGTATAAGGCTGTAAAAAAAGTTTGAAGCTCGCGAGCTACTTTAGTTTGGCTCGTTCTAGGCTCGATCCGAGCATGGCTCGAACTTTAAACGAGCCGAACTCGAGCTTGATCTCGAGCTCGCGAGCTTCACCGAGCCGAGCTCGAATAGTTTGTGAGTCTCGATTCGAGCTTAAATAGTAATACATATTAATTCTTACCGAGCTTACTCGAGCTGAACTTGAGCTCAAACTTTTCTTTTTGTTGAAAATTAGTGTATGTTTGAATTATTTTGACTATTATCGAGCTTACTAGAGCTGAGCTCAAACTCAAATTTTTTTATTATTGAAAAATAATGCATAATAAATTATTTTAATTGTTGTCAAGCTTCAACGAGCCGAGCTCGAGCTTACTTGAGCTTAGGTCAATTCGAGCTCGAGCCCAGGTCCAGGCTCGGACCCCAACTCAAGCTTGGCTTGTAGATTCTACTGAGCTCTAGCTTGGAAGGCCAAGCTTGCTCGAGTTCAGCTCGTTTACATCCCTAATCACGTACATGATTCATGTAAGCATCGCTCGATGGAACATGCGCACCATCAAAACTAAGGTCTACTTCCTCACTTACATATTCCCCGGTCAACGCTGAATTGTGATCATCCATGTCCTGGGACATAGTATCTATTAAGAAGTTGTGCAAGTCCATTGTTATTGCGTTCCTCTTGCTTTGTACCTCCAGTTTGTACCTTGGTAGGTTTCATAGTATGTGCCACTTCATTTTTCAAAGGCTGAACGCACGCTCAATAACGTTGTGGAGGGACGAATGGTGTTAGTTGAATGTCTTATTATGCCCTCACATTTTCAGTACGTCTTAAAATTCCACTACGTACCGGTGCCTCAGGAGGCCGTTGTTGGAGATGTCCGAACCATCTCAAGCGATGTTGGACAAGCTGCTTTTCAATTAGTGCTACCCCCACCCTATCACGTATATTATCATTGCGGATGCGATCCCGTCTTGTATGACCACAGATCCACCGCAACATCCTCATCTCCGTTACACTCATTTTCTGTATATGTTGTCTTTTAGTCGCCCAACATTCTGCTCCATATAACATTGCGGGTCTGATCGCCGTCCTATAGAACTTACCCTTTAACTTTTGAGGGATTTTTTTGTCACACAGGACACTAGATGCTTGGCACCATTTCACCTACCCCACTCTTATCCTGTGGCTCACATCTTCATCAATCTCACCGTCCCACTGTACCATCGATCCCAAATAACGAAACGTGTCCTTCTTAGGCACTACTTATCCATCCAATCTAACATCTCCATCATCTACCCTAGCACCACTGAAATCACACCTCATATACTCAGTTTCAGTTCTACTAAGTCTAAAGCCCTTTAATTTTAAGATCTTCCTGCATAACTCGAGTTTCCTATCAACACCTATCCTACTCTCATCAACCAACACCATATCATCAGCGAAAAGCATACACCAAGGGATATCTCCTTGTATGTCCCGTGTGACCTCGTCCATCACTAGGGCAAAAATGTATGGACTCAACGCTGACCCTTGGTGTAGTCCTATCTTAATGAGAAAGTCATTAGTAATACTACCACACGTTCTGATATTAGTCACAACATTTTCGTACATGTCCTTAATTAGGGTAATATATTTTGTTGGAACTCTTTTCTTTTGAAGCGCCCACCACATGACATTTCTTGACACTTTGTCATAGGTTTTCTCCAAATCAATAAATATCATGTGAAGATCCTTCTTTTGCTCCCTATACCTCTCCATCAACTGTCGTAGCAAGAAAATCGCCTCCGTGGTCGACCTCCCAGGCATAAAACCAAATTGGTTTGTCGTCGCGCTAGTTACTTTTCTTAAACAACGCTCAATCACTCATTCCCAGAGCTTCATTGTGTGGCTCATGAGCTTAAATCCTCTATAATTAGTACAACTTTGAAAACAATCAAAAAAAATAAAGGGTACCATCTCATCAGTTCCAAACCCTATGACGTAGGGACGAAGAAGATACGCAAGCTATGCCAAGCGTCACCAGATAGTAGTTTTTAAATCTTTTCTGGGAACGCAAAATTTGCATAAGAATTCTGGGGGATTTGGATTGTTTCTCGAAAAATGTATGTACAATTTCTGGTTTCAAACAAGGCCTTGCTATGTTGTAACTTCTGTGGATTACTGTAACATGATACGGTATTTACTCTAAAAAACTTTGGTGCTCTTAATTGCAATTCGTCGGCACTGCACGTTTGCCGAATTTTTTGTATTTAAGCCATTTTTTTGAAAAATATTCACATTTAGACCCCTGGTGGTTTTAATTCCGTTTTTGGACCCAGGGGGTCGGAGCCGTGACCCACGGCGCCGAGGTAACACGTCTCGGCGCCGTGGTCCATGGCTCCGAGGTCGCAGGCCCGCTCCAGCCTGGTGGCCTGCGTGGCGCTGACGTGGCAGCACCTCGGCGCCGTGGGTCGTGGCGCCGAGCTCGGAGCCGTGGGTCGTGGCGCCGAGCTCCCTGCCACGTCTGCAGACACTCGGCGTCTAGGGTTTGCACCGATCAGGCTTTACGTTGTCGCAAAAAAAATTACTAGTTGTATTTTGTTAATTTGAACTGTAATGATTATAAGTTTTGTTAATTTTGTAGTTGTGAATTACAAAACAATTTGAAAAAATTGTAAAACAAGTTTATGTTGATTGGCTCGTTGTAGATGCATAAAAAAAATATGGTAATTTTTTTAGGAACGATTGTGCGTAGAACGGTCGATATATAAAATGGTAAGTGTCTTTTAAGGTTTGATTCCCGTGGTTTTTGCAAGGTTTGTTATTTTGTAGTTGTAATATGGGAACGAATCTGATGAAGTCGTAATAAAAATTTATGTTCATTGCAGGTTGGACATGCAAACCAAATTAAGCTAAATTTTTTTGCCGAAGGATTGAGCGTAGAAATATCGATGCATATAGTGGTAAGTGATATTTCGAAGGTGAGTGATATTTTGACATGGCAGGCATGTGGCATGTGTGCAACTCTGTACTTCTAATGTTCAGAATTCCACCACTAGTCCTAACATGCATGCCGTAGGGAAAATAACTTGCTGGGTCTATTACATTTTGTCTATTGGGTGTAGCGTGGTTGTTTCCCCTTTTTGTCACGCCCTGAAGATGGCTCCGCTGCATCCTTCTTCCTGTCACTCTTGGTCTTGAGAGCTGCCTCCCGAGCTTGAAGCTCCTCCTCCTGACGCTTGATGGCAGCTTCACGCAGACTTAACTGCTCCCGCCTCCTTTGCAGCTCATCCTCCTTGCCCTTCAGACGGATTTGGTCCACCCTCACGCGACGCTCTTGGTCAAGCCGCATCTGTCGTTCCACCTCGCGAGCCTGAGTCATCTTGACAAAGTATTGTGCTTTGTTTTCCACCTCCATTGCCCGGTTATTTGGCCATGCCGGCGACACCCGATCCACCCATTCGATGAACCTGCAAGCCTATGTGTGGCGTGGTAGATGTCATCGATCAAGTTGAAAAAAGATAACGAGAAAGAAATGATTTAGTTGTGGTCGTTACCACGAAGTCGTCATCCAGGTCAGGACATTTGAAGAACCTACGGCCGTATTTGGCTCGTTGTACTCGATCAGTCCAGACTCCCAACATCGTCCTGAAGCCGCAATGGCACTTCGGGCGCTCATGCCACTCCGGCACTCCAAATGGGTCGGACCTCCAGGAAGACATTGTTGTGTAGTAGTATTGTGATGCCTTGGGGAGGAGATGTGGTATGGAAGACATAGGAGGGAGGCCTTTATGTAGGCAGGTTATCTGGTGCAGTGGGCATAGTCCATGGAGAGGATATTTTCGCTTTTCCTGGATTCCAGTGTAGCAATAAATGGCCCTATGTAGGCTTTTCAGAGACTATAGTCTCGTAATTCCAGTGTAGCCTTTTCAGAGATTGAACCATTCAAAGCCTAGAAAGCTAAAGACCTACGCCCCTATATGTGTACAGGCCTACTCCTGTAAAGGCTAAAGACCTACGCCCCTATATGTGTACAGGCCTACAGGCCTACTCCTGTAAAGGCTAAAGACCTACGCCCTATCTGTGACCTTCTTCTGTCGCCGACGATCAAATCTGCATGTCACGTAAACCAACCGTTAAAAATAGAAAAAGCTCTGTGCAATTGGATTCCAAGGTTAGAATTGAAATTACATGCCACTTACTTGTGCAAGGCCACAGACGTGGAGAACTGCGCTACTGGCCACATCTGCCTCATACCAAACTGGCGTGCAACTCTATGTGGCAGGTGATACTCAACAGCATAGAAACAGATAAGAGGGCACCTCTTCCTGTAGAGGGCCTCGTCTATGCTGCATAGTGCGCTGAACTGAATGGCCTCCACCTCCGGCTCGGCGTACGGCTCCCACTTAACCTGCATTGAAACAATTTAACGTTTAAGGTCATATACTAACAAATGAAAATCACGAAACCAAATGGAATTAACTTACACTGGAGGCCGTGAGCGCATCTAGCTCGTTCGTGTACTCTAGGTAGGCCCTCTTCGTCCGGGCGAAGGGCACTGAGACCTGGTCCCAAAGATATGCAAGTGTCGGACGTCGACGAGGAGGAACCTCTGCGAACCACGGACGAGGAGGCGAAACTGTGGGACGACCAACTGGTAGACGACACCACATCCACAGCTGGAGGAGGTAGAGGCAACCACCTACTGTCGCGTTCGGCGAACTCCGACGACACGCCTCGCAGAGGTGGCGGTAAAGGAACGCCAACACCCCGGAAGCCCAGCTGTACTGCCCCGCCGTGTCCCAGTCGGTGAGGCAGTGGATGTACATCCACGACGCGCTGTCCCCCGTTCCGTCGGGGAAGAGAACGCAGCCAAACAAGTGCAGGATCCATGCCCTGCAATTATATGTGAAATGATATTAAATCAAACTATGTCAATTTAATCAAAAAGC
This sequence comes from Dendrocalamus latiflorus, assembly GCA_017311315.1. Lineage (NCBI taxonomy): Eukaryota > Viridiplantae > Streptophyta > Magnoliopsida > Poales > Poaceae > Dendrocalamus > Dendrocalamus latiflorus. The sequence goes on from CM029656.1 coordinate 26,394,346, forward strand.
TCGATTTGTACGACGAGTTGGCTCGATATCCACCCCTACCTGCAGTAGTAGGCAACGGTCTGCTCGTCCGCGTGTGCAGGACACTCTGCGAAAGTCTGCCGGAGCCATGTGATCATAACTGCAGAACTGCGATGGACTGCCTCAGCAGGAAGCTCTGTCCCGAGGAAGGCCTCTACTCGGGCTCTCCAACCAGCAGGCACGCATGGTCCGATCACTGGACGGCCGTGAATGGCGACACCAAGTATCTTCTGAGTGTCCTGGAGCGTAATAGTCATCTCACCGAAAGGGAGGTGGAAGCTGTGAGTCTCCGGCCTCCACCTACATGATACAAAAAAGAGGACTACATGTCAGAGAATTTGAGGCGCACATAGCCGACCAACAATGAACATGCAAGTGGAGCAATGGTTTAGGAGAATACCTGTCAATCAGTGCAGTGATGGCCGGGGGGTTCAAGGTGGGCAACCCACGGCGAACCTGGTAAGAGATGGCGTCTAGGCCAGCCCTCTCCAGGAAGGGAGTGTACCTCTCGTCGTACCGCATGTCCAGGAACCCGTCATGGGTTCGAGGACGAAGGATGGGCAGCTCCTGTATAGAATAGACCAATTTATGTAGTTAATGCATCAATATAAACTCAAACTGTACAGGAAGTGATGAAGGCAATACCCCCCTCCGCGGTGAGCCGTCCTCGGTGGCTCTCCTCGTAGTACTGGTCTAGCAGGTGGAATTGCGCCATCCTACAAAAAAATTGAATTTGTCAGTCCAACATACAAGTAAACAAAAAATTGAACATGCATAAAATATGGAAAGAATAAGAAATTAAATAAGAAACATAGCAAATTACATATGAAAAAAATAACTAGACGAACTATGAAATATAACGAATAACACGCACTCGCACCTGACTAAGTGGCCAATGGCATGTGCGTGAATTGTGGCCAAGTCTACCACATCTGCTACATTGGTTCTGCTCGGGGTTAGTAAGAAAGGGGGTTGCTCTCCCTCGCCTCGTTGTTCCTTGAAGCTGATCCATAACCATCTTGTGTCTCGTCCTTTTCCTGGTTCCACGTTTGTTCCAACGGCTACCCGTATCCGCAATGTATTTGGGCCCGGTGTACGGTGGCCACTCTCCCTCATCCCGATAAGGCTCGAAACGGGGAGACCACGTAAGCACAAGGTTGTCAACACTGAACTCCCGAGGTATCTTGCTCTCGTAGTCAAAGTTGCGATGCCTCGCTGCTGCCACGTAATGAGAACATGGAAAGTGGTACTGCCTCGGTTTACCACATGTGCATGAGAAATCAATAAGAACAACCTTATGCCTCCTCGTCGGCCGGAGCTCTCCATCGGTCGTTGTACCACCCCTTTCTACAACCTCGTAAGTGCCCGTGGAGTTGTCAAAACACTGTACCTCATGTGCCTCAGCCCTCGCCTTTGCCTTTTCAAGGTGACACTTCGGTTTTAGCGCCCATCTCTCTTGTTTACTCTGTAGCGCCATTGCATGTGTGTGTCTTTCGTTGAACCAGGCAACAAGCTTGTAAAAGGTGAATGATACTATAGCATTGACGGGCATACCACGTATACCCCTAAGCAAGTTATTGAAGGATTCGGCCATATTGCTTGTCTGAAACTCGTACCTCCAGCCACCATCGTCATGAGCCCTTGTCCATTTGTCTACATCTCTCATCAATCCCGACAACCACTGTCTACCTTCTGCGGTTGTTGCAGTATTAAGCTGCTCCAACTTCTCCTGGAATAACTTGACCTCAAGCATTCGAGCGACCTCCTCGAACAGAGGAAAGTTATCCTTCCTACAATCCTTACGGAGTAGATTCTCGGCAAGATGCCGAGTGCACCAACGGTGGTGCAAAGGTGGATACCCCGGTATCTGCTCTTGTACGGCAGCAAGTATGCCCTGGTGTCTATCAGATATGACACCCACCTCCCTACCAGGGCCGACCACGTGCCTCCGAACGAGCCGCAAGAACCATCCCCAGCTGTCTTTGTTCTCCCTCTCAACCAAAGCAAACGCCAAAAGAACCAACGTGTTGTCTGCGTCACACGAAATGGCTATCAGAAGTGTGCCCTGGTATTTGCCAAGAAGAAACGTACCGTCAATGGAGAAGACGGGACGACAATGCCGAAAGGCCTCGATGGACTGAGCAAAGCACCAGAAAGCACGGAAGAATATCTGCATCCCATCTTGAGTCCATTCGTTTGGTTTCGGGACGTACTCATAATGCATGCCTGGATTTACCGCTTTGATTGCATTGAAAAGTGCTGGCAACTGCAAGTACCCATCTTCCCAGTCCCCATATATCATCTTCCAGATGCGTTGCTTTGCCCTCCATGCTTTTCCATACCTTATCTCGTATCCAAATTTCTCCTTAACAATCCCAGCAAGTGTCTTCACCTTCATATTGGGTTCTCCCTTTACTATGTGACACAGTGACTTCGCAATAATGGTAGAGGTCAACTGCCGATGCTTCTGTTTGAGCTCTGCTTCGGCACAAGTGTGTGGGCCAACGATTCTTGTGATCTTGAACTTTCCCGTGTCCTTCTGTTTCCTAGCACAAACCCTCCATTCACATGTTTCCTTCTCGCACACAACTGTGTACCTCCGCTCCACATAAGAATGCCTCACCTTGAATGGCCTTTTACGAATCACTGAATACTCCTGCAGCCACCTTCTCAATGCAGACAAGTCCTCAAACATCATGCCCTTCTCAATTGTCATGCTTGAACCGGCCTCAGGAGCATCTAGCAGCTCGTCATCCCTTCCTTCTGCATAAGCCCCATGAGAATGCCTAAGATCGCTGAATTCATGAACTGATGGATCCCGGCCAGGGCAATAACGTCTGATCAGCTCAATATCACTTTCGGTCAGCTCTCCAAAAGGGCGGTCATCGTCATATTCAACGGCCCTTGCGATCTCGTAAGGCTGCAGATCATCCACAATTTGAACATCCACACTATTGGAGTCCCTGCAGACTTCTTCAACGTTGCTAGATGGAGCAACGGGAGGAACACCAACATTATCAGGAATGTCTCCTGCATCATAAGCACGAAAACGATGGGATTGAGACAAAAAAAAGCAATGACGACAAAAGGCTAAAGTGTTGCTCGACACTTACTGGGATGATTCTGGGTCAATTCCATCTCCTGAGGGGCCGCCACGACATCATCAGTCCGACATTCAACTCGAACTGGTTGAGAAATCTGAACCTCGTTCGGGGCAGATAGAGCATCGGGCACCTCAGGCACTTCTTCCACATCCACCGCAAAATCCAGTAACGGAGGGTCAAAGGGTGCCTGATCACCTAGTTCTGGTGAATAACCGTGAGGGGTTGGTTCAATAGACACCTTCCGCACAACAAGGTCCAAACATTTTAACTCATTCCTCATAACCACTTTGACATATTTGTCCCACTCATCCTCACAACCAATTAAGATCAACCGCCTGAGAATTGTGTCTTTCGAACCGAAGTGAAGTAACCCCTCAACTGTGATGCTCTCCTCGTTTCCATGACAATGTAGCTTCTCCCGGGCCCTAGCAACCAACTCACTAAACGACAGCCGATCACTGAACATCAGAGGCACCCTTTGCATTTCAACAAATTGAACATTTCCATAATCATCACTTGTCACACTGCCTCCATGATATAGGGTTACTACGTTGTCCATCTAGTTCATACACAAAACCAAACTCAATACCTTTAAGCGAAATTTTGGATAAATCACATGCATACTTGTTTAAGCAATAAAATATCTAAATGAACCCTTTCCCATTCAAACATCTATATATCTAATACGATCCAGATATAGTCACATGAGATTTTCAGTTATAATATGCAGCCTACAATGTCTTTTTTGGAGTCAAACAGAACCACCAATATTTATCTAGATATTGTATTAATCACACCAAAAGTCTAAAATCATTATGCCTTCTCGTAGGTACCATAGATATGGAGTGAACATTAAGCGACAGTGTGTAACATATGTGGAAAAAAATTCACGATATACTAGAGATTCACCTTGAACGCTTGCGGGGGCCGGGGAGGCGGTGGCGGGCGGGGAGGCGGCGTGGGCCGGGGAGGCGCTGCCGGCCCGGGGAGGCGCCGGGGAGGCGGCCGGGGCCGGGAAGGCGGCGGGGAGACGGCCGGGCTGGGGAGGCGGTGGCGGCCGGGGAGGCGGCGTGGGCCGGGGAGGTGGCGGGGGCCAGGAAGGCGGCGGGGAGGCGGCCGGGGCGGGGAGGCGGCGGGGGCAGGAGTCGGGGGCTGAGGGCAGACGCGACGCGAAATGGCTCGGCCTGGCCTGGGTAAATGCCGCTAGCTCGGCGCCAAGATCCACGGCTCCGAGGTCGGAGCCACGAGTCACGGCGCCGAGCTCGGAGCCGTGGATCACGGCGCCGAGCTTCTGCCACGTTGGCACCACGCGGGTCGCCACGCTGGTGCCGGCCTGGGGCCTCGGAGCCATGGATCACGGCGCCGAGACGTGTTACCTCGGCGCCGTGATCCACGGCTCCGACCCCCTGGGTCCAAAAACGGAATTAAAACCACCAGGGGTCTAAATGTGAATATTTTTCAAAAAAATGGCTTAAATACAAAAAATTCGGGCACGTTTGCTGGTTGATGCATGTGTACTGTGAAAAGCTCCATCGATGTCCTCTGATTCTCTGAACCTGCCCAGCTCCCTGTAGATGTCGGACTGGGGTTTATTTCGCATTTTCCCCATTAATAAAACGTTGTGGACAGCTGAATATACCCAAGTGAGTGCTGAGTACCATCAGTGGAGTTAATCATCCAACCAATCGCTGAGTACCATCAGTGGAGTTAATCATCCAACCAATCTACTAAAGTAAGCCTTAAAAGTGGTAATTTAAAATTTGAGGTCTATTTGGTTTGCTCACTGGACATTCATTTTTTCGGACATGCCACAGTCAGCTAACTCACGACGTTCTACCCAAAAACCGAGTGACACATGCAGGAGGATTTGGCGTATCATGTCGAATGTAAGCAGCAGGCCGGGTCGAGCCAAGTTACTGTTACAGGAGGATACACGCGACAACGATTTAGCGAAAATTTTAAGACTAAAACTAGCTTAATTAGGCATTGCTAGAAGGATCATCCCAAGGTAGCCATGGACCTACTAGCAACCACAGTCGACGAGACATGGCACAGCACAAGCTTTGGCACCATTTGATAGCTTGATAGGGGAGACATTTGTGCCCATACCATACTCCAGGCCACCCACGGCCACGTACAAGGAATGCAGCTTCCCTGTTCCTCTTTTCTGTTTTCGTTCCTGTTTCTTTACACGTGTCAGTAGACTCTTCGTACTATTTTACTTTTTACGGGCTTATAACAACACCCACCTCTCTTAGACTACTGTCACATGTGAGGAAACATAGAAAAGGGGATAGAGAAGTTGCATTCACAAGGAAGAGGGTGGTGGTGGTGGATGGGGTTACCCATCCACATCCCAGGGCGTAATGGTATCGTTTTAAGAACCGGATGGGGGTTTATTCCTAGGCCAATATCGCTTTAAATGGGAACAATGAATCTTGACACCACAGGGAGAAGAAAGGAGAAGAAAATTTGACCTCTATTGCTATCCAAGCCAAGGAAGAGGAGGCAAGCTTTTTGGGTTGGGTGAGGACGACCTTTCAGTGTAGTTCCAATTCATTGCAGCTGGACCCTCTCCACATGGGCTATTATTAGTTTTTTTTGTTAAAAAATTCTCCCAACATTTGGGGTGCTTATCAAACATTTTCTTTAGCATTGGTTTGGGTTTTTTTATGTAGATTTAGCACAACAAAATTGAGTCCTAAGAGAATATTCATATCTCCCTTGCTTTAGGTCCGAATGAATGCTTGTGTCTACAAAGAAATTGTAGCTAACTAGGGCTAAAAGTCCTGAAATCCAAAATAAAAAAATAGGAATATGGCTTGCTATCATGAGAAATATAAAAAAAATATCATATTTATGAAGCAGAAATGTAAATCTACTTTTATCAATATGCAATAGACGTAACTGAATTAATCGATTGAAGTAAGCATTGTCAATTTATCCAGAACTTCTCTCTCTTTGCTCATTGAAACAAGAATCCATTTTACTCAAACCAAAGCGCTTAGTTTAGCCTTTGTTTCCTCAATCAAGGCAGGATTGGGAAAGAACATAGAGCAAGGGGCTAAATTACCATGGCAACTTTTTTTCCCTTATCACTTCTATGTCACTTCCTTTGGTTTTGTCAAAATGGCACTCTATTGGTAGGCAGTTATGTACGGCTATAATTCAGTTCAGGTTTCCTTGGATAAAACTTCGTTGATGAGTGAATTCTACGCTCACTGCATAAAGGTATACGTAGCTCAGCTCCCATCCACATATTTGCACATGGACACGATTAATAATGCTAAATAAAATACGCACGTCTAATATTTAGTACTCCGTATGGTAGTATATATAATTAAGCTTAGGGCATATCCAATGGTGATTTATGAGCTAGCTCTAAACATATTATTTCATATTTTAATAGAAGAGAGAGAAAAACTAGCTCTTGATCAAGAGCTAGTCTCATACACACATTCCAAGATTATATGAGGATGTCATGTGGGACTATTCATATTATGAGCTATGTGCTAAAAGTTAATATCATTGGAGAAATTATCTTAGAGTTAGTAACTAGCTCATACCATTGTACATGCCTTTATAATTAGCTCTAGTGTATCGGTCATCTAAAACAGCACTAGTGTAGTGTATTGGGAACACACATTTTGCGACAATCCATAAAGATAAGAGATAAATTAACAACCTTACACTGTTACCTCCTTCATCCATGGGATAGCGCTGCTTTCCCTTCCTCCTCCTCCTTTGTTGCTGCAACAACGATAGGTTTACCACACCCCTCGAATGTAGAAGTAGGCCGAGAAAGTGGTGGTTCGACCGTGGAGGGAGAGTGGCCAGAGGCTATTCATTAGATTAGACCCAATAGGACAGTGTTGGGTAGTAACTCTCTAAAAATAAATACCGTAGTTATTTATCACTTGTCATATTATTTTTCTAGAGCAACTTTTTTTAATCACACATATATTGTATAGTACGCGAGGACGTGATATTTTTTTTTCAGCATGTGATGTGTTTAGGATATGACAACGATCGAACACGAGCGCATATAATTTCTCATGCAACCAATAATTTTAGTACAAGCGCAATAGTTCGTCTAGTACGTGCGCATATTCTTATTATGCTGCCTCTAATGATGACTTTTTTTTTATATCAAATGAAGAACTTTCAACCCCCAGTTCTTCAAAGTTAGCATTTCTACTCTCTCCTCTTTAACCACCGCCCTCCCAATAGAAACAAAAGTCTGTTAGGATTTCATCTCCACTTCTAGACCTTTTGATGGTGTCGCCCCCCAGAGGATCCTTGGTTGCAGCAGCTTTAATTCCTTCTGTCGATAACGCCATTGATTGAAGGGTTGTTATGACCACTTTCTCCTTTAATGCTTCTACGATAGAAGCATTCAGGAGGAAATTGATCGGAGTGGTAGAAATGCTACAAAACCACAAGAATAAGAAGAAAGGAGTAAGAACTTCAAGAAGATAAAGACAAACCAAAAAGGTACGGCTAGTACATACTATGTTTTCTTTGTCTTGAAATTGAAATTCCCTGGAGCATAATCTAGAGCGCTGGCCTTCCTTTTCTTCTTCTCGACCGATTTCACCAGTGTAATACTAGTAGGGCTGGTCGAAATCTTTGTGCTTTCATCCTTGGTCGGCTCCTCCTTAGGGCGATCGGAGACTACTTCTCCAATCCCCCATACCTTCTAGGAGGGTTGAACTTCCTTGACCAGCAGAGCACTTGTCTCTACTAGTGTCATTGAAGTCTTGGGTGACCATCCAGCCTTCGATCTAGTCAGTGGCGATTATTTTGGAGCCCACGATTGGTGGTTTTGATGCCATCATTGGTTCTATGGTCATGGTGCCACCAATCAGTGGCTCTTCCCCTTCTCTTGCTTTGTCATCGACTAAGATGTGTTCGTGGAAAAACCCTTCATCGAAGAAACACATTCCCGTCGGTGTAATTTTTTCGTTCTTTGCACAAGAACAAGAGTGGGTTTGTAAGAAAAACTCTCAGAATTGTAGTAAAAGCCTACCTTCGAGGGGATTTCTGTCTGCTTCTTAGGGGCCTAGGCAGTTGGAGGAGCACGATGGGTAGGAGGATGATGCGATCCCAATGCCCCATACGACTTCTTGACACTTTTGTCGTTCTCTTGGGGCTTGGAGCAACTTCCTCCAAATTCTCCGTCGGCTCAACACCTTTCAATTCGACCATCTACACATGCCAAGAATGTTACGATACATCAGTCGAAAAAAGAAAATTCGGATGAAGAGAATTTTTCTGTTATCTTAAGTTTTTTGATCCTATCCTCTGGAGAGGTAACCACCAGGATCAAAGGAACTCCTTCTTTCCGCTCAGATTCCCCCTCGCAGATTGCCTTTATCCTCTCCCTTACTTCAGAAGGAGATAATACTACAAAATCAAAACAAGAGGAAAATCCTAAATCGAAAAAATATAACCAAACAAAAAGCTATTTAACCAGTTAGAATTCTTGATGCTTACCTTCTAAGGAGTCCCTAGTCGTGCGCCCTCATACCATAGCAAGACATGAAGTTCTCATTAAATAACAGCTTCAAAGGAACAGAAGCAGGATTTGAAGTTCAAAAAGTGGTAACTAAGCAAAGCCAAAGTAAGTCATGATCTTTAATCATGTCGAACATATTATTTCAAATCTATTTATTATTATTTAATTTTAAATTATCATGTATTGCTAATTTAATACAAACTCTTGTATTTAGTAGTTATCAACCAATTTTGATTAAATCTCTCCCTTGATATTTTGACTGCCATGATTCTATTGTAACTATAGGATGATTAATTATCTAGTGATGTGATATTAGTATCCACTTGGGTTGTATGTCTAGTATGCTTAACCATGCTTATTGTTACGTTGGGCTCATCATCACATGTTGATCAATTAATTAATTTTGACTTAATAAAATATTGAATCATAGTTGTATCCATATTTATAAAATGTGTGTGTCATGATATAGGTGTCTCATTGGTCTTCATTAAACCAAAATGGTTTTCACTTGGGCGAGGAATCATGTAGTAAAGTGGGTGCTAATAGTACATTAGAAGGTGGATGCTTTGCTTGGGTAATATTTAATGACTTAACTTTGTGCGTCATTGATCTGAGCCTTATAGTACAACCCCATGTCTACTACGGGATGAACCTGGCAAATTAATTTGTGATATTTCAATCTTGATTTCGCCATTGAGATATTTTGTTGGCGCAAGAGGGGGCTTTTACTGGTAGGACTATCAGCCTACTCGAGAGTGAAAGCTTAGTGGGCAAGATCAGTTTGAGATTAAGCATTGTAAAAGCCTTATCATGAACTCTCTACCACAGACTAAAGAAAGTGTGTTAATCGCGTAGCAATATGAGATGATCACGTCTTATGGGTAAAGTTCTGCAATCTCTATAGAGTATAAAACTATTCGAATAGCCATGTCTCTAGTTATAGACACTGCTCGGTGATTTCACACGAGTGGTAGAATTTCATAAAATTGGAATTGGTTGGTTTGGAAAGTGAATGGGTAGTTCACTTGTGGTTATTCATTTCCTTTGAACTAAATACTTAATAATTAGTTTCAAAGTGCATTTCACACTAATTATTATGTTTACGTTGTTGCTTCCTACAAAATAACCATTCATTCATTACTTGATAAGGCTTGCATAATATAATTGTATCTTATTACAAACAACTTGTTGAGTATTCTATTTACTCATGGCTATATCCACTATTGATTAGCTGTTGAAGAACCATATCGGCTAGAGATTCTTGAAGAAGGATTCTTTGATAACTTCTCGGATTAGGACTTTGCTTTCTAGTCAATTGCCTGTGGCATATCGAATGGCTGCTACACTTATTTCTATTTTCCGCTACTAGTTAGTTTAGTCAAGCCCTTCATGCTATTACTTGTAAGTTTGGCCATAAGTTCGCTACTATGATAATTAATAATATTTGAGACTTTCTTAGTTAATCATGATCATGGTCGATATTTTACTTATCTTTCCACTGTGTGCACTAGCGTGTTTCTGGACTGGTGCAACATACACAGAGAGTCTAGATTTGCATATTCGGTCTCGACAACTACTATTATCAGCTCATCCAAAACCATTATCCCATCCAAACAGTGAGTCCGTACGGGTTAGTCAAGCAGACGGGCTTTCACGTAGGTCCCATCAAAATAGTGAGTCTATAAAGTTAGTTAGGCAGACGGGCTTTCGTGCAAGCTAATTGGGCAGCCAACCAGTAGACATGCCGAGCTAGGGCATCTCAGCAGTTGTTCACCTGCTACGCCACGCCATCCTCTACCACGCATGAACCAGCTGCCACGAGCTCCACCTCTTGCCGAGCAAGGGGCACGGTAGGTGACATGTGTCACCTGCCATGCCTTCCGAGCCCATGGACAAGCCGATTTCTACAAAAACAGGCATTTAGTCGCTATTTTTGAAAAAAAAAGTTGTTATAGTGCTAGATCCATGTAACATCCTGAAAAAATTGAATTTGAAAATGTGACACTATGGAATTATTTTTGCAAATATATGTTATTTGAAATTGGAGTTTACGGCATACATCTGAAAATTTGGTTGAGGTTCCAAAAATTAAAGAAAGAAAGAAACGGGTTCGAATAATAGAGAACAAAAATTTAGAATTCGAATCTGAAAAGATGATCCATAAAAGGAGGGAGAAACTTGAATTAAACACAAAAAATTTGATAATGACAAAGCATTACAATGAGCAGCAAAAATGAATATATATATATAGGAACCATGTGCAAAAAGATTTAGTAAAGGAGCAAAAGTATAAAAATGAATATATACATACACACACAAAAATATACATAAAGAATAATAATATATACATATACCTGTATATATGTAAATGAAAAATGACAGGCCAGCCGGCTCAGCCCAACCCCGTGCGCGCTTCCCCACCGCGCGGCCCAGCCCGCCTCCCTCCGCGCACAACGCGCTGCGCCGTGGGCCCGTTTCCACCCCGTCTCCTCTGTCTGCCACGCGGGCCCGCATCCCTTCCCTCTGGCGCGTGGCCCCGCCTTCACCCGCGCCCTCCCTCACTGGTTCGTGGACCCGGGTGCTTGCACTGTGCTTCTTCTTCTCCCGCTCGAACTGGCGGACACCCGTGTCGGACCAATGGTCGCCGCCGTCACCTCTTTTTCTCGCCCGCCCCGTCTAGTCTCGTCACGCGCACGCGACGCCAGCCCCCTCTGCCACCCACGCGCGGCTCAAGGGCATCAGGCCGGATCTTGGCGAGATCCTCTGCTCTACCGCCGCCTGCAAACGCCGCTCGCCGACACGACCTCACGGGCGGCCTCCCGATGCCAGCCCCACCCGCGCTCCTATAAGAACCGTCGCCCCCGCCAGGCTCCCCACGCTTCACTCTCACTTCCACAGCAGCTAATTGAGCCCCCATCCCTTCAATCACCGGCGACCCCATCTTTCCCCCCAACTCCAGCAACCCCCCTCCCCGCCGACTCCCGCCATAAAAACTCAATTCCGGCTACCTACACCGTCCCCGCAACGCCACAAACTCATATTCGGCCTCCCCCACGCCTCCCGTGGACTACACACCGCTGGCGCCAAAGCCCCTCCCCAAGTTGCCGCCGCCGCTCGCCACCGGTCCGCCTCGGGTCTCCCCAGTCCCCGTTGCCACCACCTTCGGCATCCTCGCAGTCTCAGCATTCCATTATGACCCTCCCCGGCTTCCCTCCGACCGCCACCCGCCGACAACGCCGCCGCCCGACCGCCGCCCCGGGCTCCTCTGTTTGGGACGCTACCGTTTCAGCTCAACTACATTCGCCCCCTTCGGTAAGTCGAGAAACACCGACCGTCCGACTGGTTAATAGCGCCCCCGCCCGAGTTGCCGACCTGGGTTCAATCCCCCAGCTGCCCTGATAGTTTAGGTTTTGGGTTTATTTTTGCCGGCCGACTGCTGCATATTTACCTCTCGCATCCCTAGCAAATCACGAAGCACCAAGGGTTCTGATGGCTAGTTGAGTGTAGTAATAAGCTTAGGTCGTGGGTTCAAGTCTCCCTAAGACCATCTTTTCTTGTTATTTTTATTTTTGCTTTCTTTAGCCGTTCCAAATAGAAAATAACTAGGAAAAATTTAGGGGAAATCTAAGGACAAATCCAGGAAGGCTGATAAAATTTAATTAGGGTATAAATGAGAATATTTGAATATGTAAATTTGAAATAGTTCATATATGATTAACTAATATGGTTTGAAAATTTTTCTAAAGTACTAGATACTAAATAAAAGACATTGGTAAAGAAAAGCAACTTAGGATAAATAACTAAATGAAGATTGCTATTAATTAAAATTAAGATATATGCCCAATATTTAAAATACTGCCATTAGATAAATCCTAATGGTAGGTTTTACTAATTAGCAAATATTGGAAATATAACCTTGTAAAACAAGCCTTGCTAAATAGATAAATTTTAATTAAAAACTAAAATGTAGGGACTTTATAAGTGTGTGTGTATATATATATATATATATATATATATATATATATATATATATATATATATATATATATATATATATAAACATCTATATGTATATAAGTAAATAAGTGGTTAGAGAAATGCGGATAACATGAATACAACCCACTAGTAAATATAACAGTACAATTCTTGCGCTCACCGTAGACCTTATTAAAAATATACATACATGTAAACATTAACACTAAAATACTGCCAATCATGAAATCTTAAATGGTAACCATAGTTAATATTGGGAACAAAATATCACCATGTATAGCAGGCTCGAGTTACAAAGGGATAAAATATCATACCATAAAATGCTATAAACATAGACTATAAGATTAACTCGGTAAGCTAAAATTTGCAGACATATATATATATATATATATATATATATATATATATATATATATATATATATATATATATATATATATATATATATATATATATATATATATATATATATATATAGGAAGCCTATTTACTACACCCAGGTGTAGTTACACCCATGGTATCTACCGTCCATCCTATCTCGGAATACCACCTAATTGTTTGGGTTATTGGGTCTACTTATACCACCAAAGCTTCCAAACAAACCCGTGTACATCCAAAGATAACCATGTATTTAGTACCGAATCCAGTAATTACTGCTGTAATTATTTGAATGCTTGATTATCAGTGTAGTTGCATCGTGTATCACGGCCATTAGTGCTATCTGAGAATTCAAATACTCATTCACATTACACATACTTCCCATCATGAAGAATGAATGTACTGAAACTTGATATGGTTTTTCCATTGAAATCTGGAGATGAGTGTGGGTATGTATGATAGAATCATCAAGGAGAGCCATGGCAGTGAACAGAAAGTTGTATTGTTTAGATTTCACATACTCTACCTTGTGAAACCAAATGGCCTAAAACAAGGTGGCAGTATATACACACGAAAAAAGGGAGTATTGTTTCAATCGAGATACTACTGCATGTTGGCATAGAGATTGATAAAAAATCACGAGAACACAATTTGGCAAACACATGTGGTGCAGAACGAAAGAATGTGCATCGTTTCAGTTTTCTGCTCTGTGTTATTCAGTTTCGGACATGCTACAGTAAAAACTGAGGAGCCAAAATAGAGTCTTCGGTTCTCATGCACGCACACACACGATGGCTAACAAATCCATTTGGTTAGATTACACATACTCTACCTCGTGAAACCAAATGGCTTGAAACTTGCTATTTTTTGCTCCATCAAAATATGGAGATGAATGTGAGTATCGATAATAGAATCAGCATGAGAGACATAATGAAGTACATACAAATTAGAAATAGAGGTATGTTAGATGCCACAGCTAGAGTATCTCATACACACACAGCTCATGGAAGGGGAATTAGTAGTATATTCGTAATAAACTACGAAGTTTGTCCCACTTACCCAATTAAAATGAAAAAATATGTCTCAAAAAGAAGTATATGTCCTATATGAAAGTTACTTACATAAGTATGTTCCACATATGGTTTACGGAATGAAAAATGGTTTCTAAGAGATTACTAGAACACTTGACAAGTAATGGACAATCCATAACGCTCTTGATAGTTGATACAGCCTTAGCATGGAAGTGTTTCAACAAGCAGTACTATTCCTTGCTCATATAAGATGAGAAATATGCATTGGTAAAAGGGGTATGTACATTGGTGAAAAAATGGAGTACAATACAAAAGAGTTTATTTTTCATCCAAATTCATAATTCGTGTACGCGCTTGGTCAGCTTCAGTAAGCGATCACTTGCTAGCATTAATCCTCTGCAAACCACATGCTGCCTGCCTTGCCGTGGAGCAAAGACGCAGGTTTGCCGTCAGGCGATGAGAGAACAGACACAAGTATACTCCTGGAACTGCATGCAAATGTAACTCATCAGTTTTCAGTAGTGAATATGTAGTATGTACAATTTTTTTGACAAACAGTAGTATGTATATTTTGCAGAACAGCAGAAGTATGTAGTATGTAAATTGATGAGTTACATTTGAAAACTAGTATGGAGTATTTTTTAAAAAAGTAGTATGAATACATTCGAAGTGGTATGGAGTATTAAAAAAGGTAGATGTATGCATAGGAAAGTCAGCAATTTCAAAAATTATGGTGAACAGTAGTATGTATATTTTGCAGAATAATAGAAGTATGCAGTATATAAACTATGTTGAAACCAAAAATTTTTATATATAATTGATGTGTGCTTGCACGGCTAAAAGCGGTCATGTATATGGACTAACACTCTGCTAGACAATTGATGTGTGCTTGCATTGGCGGTAGAGAAAAGTATCAGTGATTTGCATTGGGCGACAAAGGACCAATAAAATGGCAAAATCATCGTGGAAGTACTACTGAATTCACCAATTTTCCAATCATGGTAAATTGAACACAATGATCGAATATGAGTTTCAAGTATCTACACTTACCAATCAAACTGGTATACTCCTCCATGATAAGCAAATTACTAAATGCTTAGTCGTCGGCATCCATATGGACGGGCCATTCCTGCAAGAGATGTGCTTTGCTGACTTCCCACAAATTTGCAATCCAATAAAATTGTAGTGATATTTCCGTGGTTAGGAAGGTTACAGGTAGATACTGATTACTCATACCACAACGTTGTCCATCCATGCATGTTGGGATGCTCTCATCTCAACCTGCCTTGGCAGCGATGGTGAGTTATGTTGTGCTGTTTTCCAGTTGATTCCAGTTGATTCATCAGAGCCCCAACATGGCGATCGGTCGTGAGATCGTCCGCTCTGCCCTCGTCTACGACGCGGCCGGCCTCATCTCACCGGTGCCACCCATCACCGCGGAGATACTCCTTTCGACTGTGGCATCGCCGGTGTCACCCTCGCCCCGCTACATCCGCCCGTTGCCGTGGAGATACTCCTCCAGCCGCGGCATCACCGGCACTGTCCACGTCCCGCTATGTCCATCTATCGCCAAGGAGATACTCCTCTGGCCACAGTGTCACCGGCGCTGCCTCATCCCGCAGTGGCTGCCCGCCGTCGCAGAGATACTCCTTCGGCCGCGGCGTCGTCTGTGCGGCCTCGTCCCGGCACAACCATCCATTGTAGCTGTTGAGATACTCCTCCCCCTACAGCCTTGTCGGCGCCACCTCGTCCTGCCATGGCCGTCCTCTGTGGCCTCATCGATGTCGCCCGAGAAAGAACCATCTGAATCTACACTCCGATGGTTAGGAATTGGCCATAAAAGAGCACCGACGGTTGGAATGACGCGAGGGGAGGAGGGAGGAACAGAAGGGCGGGGTGGGGATTAGGTAACGAAGATCTGGTATCTTCATGGAGGAAAAATCGCCGAGCTTTTTTTGGTATCTTGCGCATTCTCCAGGATATCCCTGGGTAGCGAAGCCGCTAGAAAATCGCGTGGATGTGGATCTATTCCTTCTCCTCAAACCCGTTTGCGTAGAGTTGGTTACCGGCTGACGCCACACGAATCTCCAAACAAAATCAACAGCGAATGACCCGGGTGTAACTACACCCGGGAGTAATATGGATTTTTCATATATATATATATATATATATATATATATATATATATATATATATATATATATATATATATATATATATATATATATATATATATATATATATATATATATATATATATATATATATATATATATATATATATATATCATATGCCCTGAAAATTAACGCTCGACAAGATAATACCTAGCTAGACTTGTACCAGATTCATAGGTCCTTCCTAACTCATGAAACTTCCTTGATAAGTCCAAAAATAATAAAAGAGATTATTAATAAAAAGGATCGAGCCATCGTAATTTTATCACCGATCTTATCTCAAATCACTCGAATCACTTGTTGACTCCTAATAAAACTAACTTAAGCTTATTCAGATTTATTTGGGTCTTTTGAGTTATTTGCTTCTATTTGGATTCAGTCGTTATCGCGTAATTAGAAACTGGAGTCCTAAAGATTCTACAGATCAAGCGGGGCCAAAATCGATGAAGACCATGAATTAAATATCATCACATGAAACAACATTGTGCGAGCTCAAGACCGCGATAAACCGCGCCAGGCGAGTCAATACTTTGATCTTGTTGAACCTATATTTTCTGCAAATTTATTTTTGTTTAAATTATCAAATTGCATGCTGTTATTTCATATGCAAATATATGTTTATTTAAAAATTCTAGTTACATACCCACTATTCGACTTGCTAGCATTATACCTCCTTTGAAACATTTGAATATCTGAGCCTTGTCAACCTAGCAAAATTATAATGGCAACCTTTCAAAAATAAGTCTGTAACTATACGTCATGCTTAATACTGCTTAGATAATCGGGGCACCAAAAATGCCCCAAAGCATCACTTTGAATCATGAGAAATTGGTTTGGGCAGTCATGGTGGAAATGACTGGTATATTTGGTTATGAATATTTTATGCTCCCAGAAACCTCAAGTTGCTTAATTATCTGGGCAGATGGTTCGAGGGTGTGTGTGAGTGGTGCAGTGGAAGCACGAAGTGGTTAGTGGTAGAACCGCCCAGATAACCCTAAGAACCGAATCTTGTGATGATCTCCAGTGTACAACAATACAACCACAAGCTGGCAAAATGTAGGCAGGGTTTACTAATTTGCGTGGCTCTAAGGTGGTTACGTGAAGGTATGACCACGAGCAAAGGGATAGATGGTCTCATCCCCGCCTTTGCCCGTGATGGCTCACGAGGGACCCTTCTTGAGGGATGTGCGCATCCTACAGAAGATAGACCTTAGCGGGCGTAACCACAGTAGGACTATGCATTGTAAAGGCTCTGTGATAGTCTACTCAACCGCATGGCTAAGGAATCATGTGGGGCAACGAGCGGATTTATCTCTTGTGGGAAAAGTGTACAAACTCTGCAGAGTGGAAAACTATTCGAATAGCCGTGCCCATTGTTAAGGGCGGACATGGGAACTTAACTAGATATAGTTCTGTTTCAAAATCTTTGAGGGTGGAATTGGTAAAGTGGAGGGCAGAGAAAGGCCCTTATTTATGTTGCCCTGAGTGTCGCCCCAGTGATAAGTTAAGCGGTTATGACGCTGAAGGATTATGCATATGGTGCAGAGGTCATGTAACGGTGGATGGAATCTAGATCACTATTACTATTGCATTCTTTCACACCTTATATTTTGGTCCAAACTGCTAGGTCTCAGGAAATTTCTATGTATTGTATTTCGAAAGCAATTTATGGCAAATAAAATAAACCGAGCCTTTCCTTTGATAAGCCATGCATACTATCTATTTGCATTCTGTGTATTGGCTCGCGGAGCACGGTGGTTTGTGCTCACACTCGTTTTCACAAAAAATCCAGAATTCAGAAATTAGATCACTACGCTTCAGCAACACTATTGGACATGGTGGCAAAGAAGATGAAGATGTCAAGGGCTAGGTCGCGAACCTTCTGTTGGCTGCCTGTGGGCATGTCCTGAGGGTCCCACCTGTGTGCTTCGTTGTTCCGCTGCTGCAATTTAATGATTTCGGCCTGATCGGCCCATAAGTAAGTCTATTATTATATTTACGTTTTCGCATGATATGTATTTTGATGTCCATTGCTGTATCTATGAGCACTATCTACTGATCCAGGGAATAGTGCGGTGGAATCACAGAGGATTCCGGATTGTAAAATCTGGGTCTGACAATCCATGACCAGTCCATATTGCCAGCTACGCCAAGATACCTACTTGTCGTCACCACTATACCCTGCTACCATCACCACCTCTTCCTTGTTTGGCTACTGCCAATGCCTCCTCCTTGCCCATCTACTGCCGATGTTGTCCTAGTTGGCAATGAAAACAGAGACCTAGTCGAAAATTAGAACAGTAACCTGCTAGGAGACGGGAACATTCCACTCAGAGATAAAACAAAGTCTTAGAAGATAACGATGAAGAGTTGTAATTGGAAGTGACTTGAGTAGCCACATCTAAGCGTGAACACCTTTAGACACCACATTTGGTGCAATTCGATGCAGAGACCATCACAAACATAAAGATGGTCTCAATCATAACTTTTGACTTTTTCACATTACCGACCAATCAGACTGATAAGAATATATCTTTTGAGCAAAACCTGATCTGATTCTTCAAGTGGCCTGACCCGACCAGATTTGGATCATGCAATAAAACAATCTTCACCTTGAGCCGAATTTATCCTGTAGCGAAAAAGAACCGAAGAAATTCTCAAATAGCTTGTAAAATACTTCTTGTGTGTCAAACGTTTGAAAGGACTAATGAGTAATACTGACCAAATATGAGCAGAGCTCATACTTAGCAGTAGCAATTGACTTTGTCATTGTATCAGCTTGAGAAATAACTCCTTAGATGAAGTGATATCTAATATTAATGTGATTTGTTATCTCATGATTCTGGTCTTTTTGTAAGACAAACAGTACTCTAACTATCACAATGAATATTGGTGCAAGATGTACAGACCTCTTAGCCAAATAGTTTCTTTATAGGCTTCCAAAATAGCCATATACCCAGCTTCAGTAGTTGAAAGAGAAACAATTGTTTGCAGACAAGCTATCTAGCTTACGGCGCAGCCTCCAACAGTGAATATATAACCAGTAAGAGATCTCCTCTTATCTAAATCTCCAGTAAAGTCAGAATCCACATATCCGACCAGTCCATCACTGGCCTTTCTAAACTCAAACAAGCGTTAGAAATGCCTCCCAAATATATGAGGATCCACTGAACTGCTCTCAAGTGGTCTTTTCCTGGATTGGCCATATATCTACTAACAACACTCAAAGCATGTGATAGGTCGGGCAAGAGCAGACCATGGTGTACATAAATGACCTGACTGCACTTGCATATAGAATACTTGATATGTGTTCAACTTATTTAATTATTTGCAGACTTGATGCTGAAGAGAGTTTGATGTGTGCAACTAACGGAATTCTGATCGGTTTCACCTTGTGCATGTTGAAAACAACAAAGCACTTTTTCAATATACTCTCTCTAACTTAGGTATAACTTTCCAAATCGACGATCTCTGAAGATTTCTATAACAAGAATCTTCTTTGCTGCACTAAGATCCTTTGTCTTGAATTTACTTCTTAATTATACCTTTAAATTTGATATTTTAGTCTTTTCTTTTGTCGTGATCAACATATCATCAACATGTAGGAGCAAGTAAATAGTTGAATCATTGACAGTCTTCAAATGAACACAGCTATCATAGTCAAATCTCTTGAAGCCTTCAGAGATCATAAAGGAGTCAAATCTTTTATACCATTGCCAAGGAGATTGTTTTAATCCATAAAGAGACTTCTTCAATTTGCATACAAAATTCTCCTTTCCCAAAACAATAAAACCGAACTGTTGACACAAATGGTACTATAGCCCTTTTTCAAATTTGGCTCTCGGACACTTGTTTTTACAAATCTAGCCCCCTTCTTAAGCTCAGCAAGTACCTATCGGTAGGACACCGGCCAGATTAATTAGTGTTACTTATGTTGAATAAGTGCTATAACCATGCAACATGATGCTTAATTAGTGCTAATCATGATTAACTTAATCACTACCGATCTGTAGCTGCTCAGCAACATCCTATCGATTTTTCTGCAGCATGACAGGCAACATGTGTCACCTACCACGGCTGTCGAGCTCGGAGAGGGGGCTCTATTTGCAAAAACGGGCGTCTGGGGGCCAAATTTGAAAAAAATGATTATAGTGCCATTTGTGTGAACAGATCAAACAAAACCGTCCAATTGCTTCACATAGATGTCTTCTTCTAACTCCCCATGTAAGAATACGGTCTTAACATCTAGTTGCTCAAGCTCATAATCATGCATAGCTACAATACTAAGTACGATCCGAATAGAACTATGCTTCACAACCAGGGAGAAAACACCTGTAAAGTCAATATATGAAATTTGATTGTATCCTTTAGCAATGATCCTTGCCTTGTACCTAATCTGATTGGTTGAAGATGTGCCTTCCTTCCTCTAGTAAATCTATTTACAGCACATAGGCTTCTTTTTAGTCGGGAGCTCGACCAACTCCTAAGTGGAATTCTTCTTAAGGGATTCTATTTCTTCATGCATGGCAGTCATCTAGTTATCTAACTCATCGAAGCAGATGACCTTTGAATAAATTGAAGGTTCAATAGTGCCTTCAATATCTTCTACCATGTTCAAACAATAAATCATAATGTTGGCTTCTTCTCTTAACCTCTTTGGAGGTGGATTTTCCCTCCTTTCCTGGCCAGCTGCAATGGATTGTTGGTTTCGACCACTTTATGTTGGAAGATTATTTGTTGAAGCTTGAACAATGATATCCTGTGCATTCTCCTTACAAGCCTCTGGTAAGAATCCTAAATCAATAACGTACTCCACCTACACACTAGTAAATTACGGCTTCTCAATGGGAGCATCACTGGTCGAAATTCCTTTTAATAGAGTAGACTCATCGAAAGTAACACTTCTACTCATGACTATCTTTCGGGTTTCAAGATCCCACAACTTATAACATTTAACTCTAGGCTTATAGCTGAGAAAGATGCACTTAACAGCTCTTGGCTCAAGTTTACCTTTATTAGTATGAGCATAAGCAGAGCAACTAAAAATCCTTATGCTCGAGTAGTCTGCAGGAGAACCATACCACATATCGATTAGAATTTTCTTGTCGATGGCAGTGTTTCGAGATCGATAGATCAGATGACAAGAAGTGGAAGTGACTTCAGCCTAAAAACCCTTTGACAGACCAGACGTGGATAGCATGCAGCACACCTTTTCCATGATGGTTCTTTCCATACACTCGGCCACATCGTTATGCTAAGGTGTGCCTATAACTGTGTAATACTTTACAATGCCCTCTGATTGGCATAAGGTTTCAAATTCTCCTAAACAGAATTCCAGGCCATTATTTGTTCAATGTTTCTTGACATGCTTGTCGGTCTGTTTTTCTATTGTAATCTTCCACTCTTTGAATATCTTAAACACGTCAGACTTGTGCTTGATGAATTATGTACAAACTCTTCAAGAGTAGTCACCGATGATTGTCAGCATATAATTGGCGCCTCTAAAGGTGGAACATGGGACTTACTGTCGGATCCTCGAGCAACAACTCCTAAATCCTCTATGTTAATCGCACTAGTCTAGGATCAACTGGTGCACACAGTGATAACACAATGACAAACTTTATTAATTAAAAGAGTGCAACCTTATGGCCAAGGTTTACATTCATGGCCCATAAGCTAAATTTAAAATAATAGCAGCAGAAGAAAAGGCCAAAGTGGAAGAAGCGCAACAAGCCTGCCCACAGGCAAACGACTGTAAGACGCAGCCTACTCGTCCTGGTCCTCACTGAAGTCGAAGCAGTCCTCTTCTGAGTAGAGATAGCAAGAGTGAGTATAAATTTGTACTTCACAAGTTACATAGAAAATGCAATAATAATGCAAAGATGACAAGTGAAGGTATATATGGCTATTTGAGTGTAAAGTAGAATTTAAATAAATACAGTAAATAGATTGGAAAATGCTAAATTTAATACAGTAAGTAAAAAAACATTTATTTAAACAACTTAATATCATTAGTGCAGGCACCGATCTGACACTAACCTAACCATGTGTATCCCACCCAAACCATCTTTTCCAAATGATCTCATATAGATTCCATCCATCCATAAGTCTTTGATAAACCACTTTGAAAAACAAAATCTAATCCATGAAAAACTTTACTCAGCATGCCCATGAGGTAGTACAACTTTATCCACAAGATATGATCAACTCATATTGCCATGCGATTAGCACAATTTCTTGAGTGTGGGGCGGAGAGATCATGACAAGGCATTTACAATACAAATCCATCAACTTGGCTACGTCTCCACTAAGGTTTCACCCCCAATAAGAAATCCACCAAATTGGGACCCCCTCTTGTGCCATGTGAGACTTCTCATGGCCTACGCCACGCTCACATTCAGCCTATAGCGAGACTCAGGTTGGCACCCACAAATTAGTCAGCTAGAACTGTCCCATACTAGTCTTGTGGTAGTACAATAGGGCTTTATAGTAGTAGCTTACAGAACGGTCCTTAATTGACTTAGACATCTTTCGCGTACCCCTTGTGCCAAGCATCACATTGTATCACCGAGCAACAGCGTGTGCCAGCAAACACCCACCATCTAACCATTTGCCTAAGTCTAAACCAAGTTTTATATTTTGTTTTAAAATTTTTTCACATACTTTCTTGACTTACTGAAGTCAAGAATACTTTTTAAAAGTTCGTCATTTTATGTGAAAAAGTCATCCCAACCTAAATTATTTTTAAGGAGGTCTAAGCATTTTCTACAAAAAGTTCTAGTTAATACTAGTGTATAAACCAGAGTTTTATTCTAGAGTGACAAGGTATCTGAGAAATAATATCAATGATGGTATTAATAAGTAGGCAGTAACTAAGTTGAAAAACTAAATTGAAATACATTGAATAAAAATATGCATGCAAAATAATTTCAAACAACATAATTTTATTTTGCAATATAGGGTGACATGATCAAGGTGTGTAACTTGCCTTACTCCACATATTATTGGTGAGAATCATTGCCAAAGTCGCACTCTCCGAAAAAATCGCAGTCTACACGCGAAAAGCCAACACAAACCAAATTTAAGTAAACACCAAATAAAAGCCAAATAACTTCAACAAATTAATTTATATTATAATTTTTAAAAAAATTCAAAATGTTCTTTATTTAATAATTTATTTGTTTTTACTTAAATTACTTTTCAAAGAGAAACCTTTTCAAAAGCTAAAAACAAGCAAATAAAATTTTAAAATTCAGGCAAACCAAATAACACTTGTTTTTATTTTAAATTAAATTAATTATTTTTACTAATAATTTTGAAGTAAACAACTGGGTTGTGACACTTACCCCACAAATCAAATGGAACATAATCCAATATGTCCTTTGAGTAGTGATTTAGAGAGCTAAAACTCACCTTCTATTTACCAAAGACACAGTGTTCACAAAACTTTAACCAGTAGATGTCTTCACTATTGAACATACTTCTTTTGCATAACTCCATTAAGCCAGCTTCACTCATATGCCCAAGACGCATATGCCACAAACTTCTTCGATCAGCATCGGACAACCTGATCGTAGCAACAACAGTCTTCTTGACCACGGTAGTGGCTTGAAGACGATAGAAGTTTGTTGCCTTCATATCACCTTTCATCACAACAAGAGAGACTTTGGAGATCTTCAGAACTCTACCTCCACTTAAATACTCGAACCATTTGACATCAAGAGTACTTAACGAGACAAGATTTCTTTTCAAATTTGGAATGTGTCGGACTTCTGATAGGGTTTTGATGGTGCTATCAAACATCTTAATCTAGATGAAACTGATGTCTCTATTCTTGCACAAAGTATTATCTCCCATTAACATTAATTCACTTGGAATGGGCTTATAATTAACGGACCAGTCACGATTTAGGCTCATGTGGAAAGTGTATGCTGAATCAAGAATCCATTCATCGCTAGTTTTATAATCACCATCAAAGGCAACAAGAATCTCCCGTTCAGAACCTTTTTCTATGACAATGGTGGCCTTAGATCCATCATTTTATTGATCTTTCTTGGAGCTATTATTCCTCTTCTTCTTATTCTGGAGTTTTTTTGAACTCGGAGACATCGTGTCCACTCTTCTTGCAATAACTGCATGACTTCTTTACCTTCAACTTCGAATGACCGTTGTATCTCGAGCTTTTACCTTTGGAATCACTGGTCAGAGACCACTCGGCTAGTCTATCTCAAACAAACCTTCTACACGTGAACTCGAGCTGTCGCTCGAAACCACACTTTTCATCTTTTCTTTTGCATACAGAGTTTTATAAACCTTCTTCAGAGTAAGAGTATCTCAATTATAGATAACTGTGCCTCTAAACGTAGAGAACAAAATAGACAGTGAACGGAGTAGAAAAAGACCCTAGTCTTCATCATCGTATTTGACCTCTATGGCTTCAAGGTCGGTGACCACATCTTTAAATACGATCATATGATCTTGCACTGATATGCCTTCTACAAACTTGAGAGAGAAAAGCTTATGCTTCGGATACATCTTGCTGGTCAAATCCTTGGTCATGCAAATCTATTCCAACTTTAATTAGCCATAACACAGTAGCAGTGGTCCTGTTCATAACTTTCTAGATGATATTATTAGAAAGATAAAGATGAATTTGAGAGAGAGCGTTACATTTTCTCCTTTGCTTCTCAATGAACCATGCAGTAGACACCTTATCTATTCCTAATAACGCATCATCCAAATCAAATTGTGACAGAACAACTCACATCTTTACTTGCCAGAGAGAAAATCTTGTATCGCGATCCAGCAACGGAAGATCATACTTTATTAACGCCATGTCGAGTATACCCTAGATTGATTGAGTGAAGAACCAAGCTCTGGTATCACTTGTTATAAAACACAAGACAAAAATATGAAACAACGAAGAATAATCAGAAGCACGAGACAAAGATTTAACGTGAAAAACCCTTGTAGAAAACACCACGGACGCATAATCGGTGAAATCACTATATAGGGAGAAGATACATAACGCTTTTGGCATGTTACATGTGTAGATGACTTGTGTTATGTGTGCCTCGAGTAGCTATGTCTAACTCCAATCGGCGTAAACACCTTTAGATACCATGTATGGTGCAAGTTGGTGCAAAGTCCATCACGAACACGAAGATAATCCCAACATAACTTTCAACCAGTTATACTGATCGAAATATATCTTTTGAGCAAAGTCTAGTCGAATTCTTTAAGTGGTCTGACCCAACTAAATTCAGACAAAATATAACACCACTTTTTACTGCACACGGAAATCAGAGTGGCACCCAAACAAACTCTTTATCAATATAGGGGAGGAATTACCCAAGTGCATTGACCTGGGAGGAAGATGACATGGTTAAACGCCCTGATTGTCATCAAGCTAGTGCGGGTGTGGGCGCTAAAGTATCGACGTTGCTACCCGATTCACACCTGTCTCTCAAAGTGATTTGCATCTGAGTAGCGGCATCAATGATTGAATGCGAATTAAATAGTTTAAATATGGACATCGAATAAAATAGATAATAAAAATATAATTAACACTTTTTATGTCTTATTGTATCAAATACGAATCGAATAATTTGAATATAGGTACGGATAATGTGAATCTAATGAACTCGGAGCCTCGTTGTCGTCTTGTACCAGATCGGTAAAAAGGATTGGTAAGGGGAAAATTGGCAAGGAATGTTCTGTGTCCTTTAAATAGGATGTGGGGGCCAAACTGTCAAAAACATTAAACGTGGTATTTTGGGGGCAAATACGGCCATTTTTCTCGACGGGCTCTTAGCCTTTGGAGTTTTGATTAGACAAGCTCGAGTCGGAGTTCAGCCAAAGAGAGCTGTAAATCAACGTTCACCGCATGTAGTGAAATGCTTGTTACAAATATTGCATCTAGCTACTGAATATACGCGGTTTTATAAGGTGGTTAACATAGGTTAATTAATTTAACCAAACTTCCACCCCTATCAATTGTTAATTCGGGGTTGTAGCCGTCTAGTTTATAGGGAGGGTGCATGATTCATCTAGTTTTTAATCCAGTCCAATCCATCTTTCACTTTCGCCGAGCTCCCTAAACCCGGATTAAACAATCAGAGTCAGTGGGTTGGCGTGATGCTGCTAGGTGATTAATTTTCTATTTTCCTCACTGGCTTGACATGACTAATCTAATATTGCCAATACACTACGGTCAGGGAAGAAAAGTTTAATCGCACCGTCGCATGGTCTTAGTTTAATTAATCAAAGTCTCGCATTGCACGCTCCTTCAGTCCTACTTTACATCGATCGCTTAATTTGATCATTTCCGGTGTGCGTTATTTCTATGCGCTTTCTCGGCCGTCCATTTAATCATACCTAATATATCCCTACAAAATAGGAAATCACCAAAGGATTTGATCTTAGGTCCAACATGCATGCATGCTACTTTATACTCCTGTATGCACGCGTAGCTTATTTCGATTTATATTACCTTGTGCCGACTGCCAAGGACAGATCCACCGTCTATGCACGGAGGCAGGCTTCTGCATCGAGAATTTTTTTACTAATATACTATTTTTATTTAAAATAACAGAAATATATCCGCAGCAATATTTTTTTACAAAAATAGGCTCTAGTTGTCCCTCCATTGAGCAACTGGATCCAATCGTCCAACGGCCAGGCAACACGCAGACAATCCGTCGGCCATTGGGCGAATAATTGTTGTCGCCCAACTGTTGGGCGACTGGAGGTCTAGTCGCCCAACGGACGGACGACTGAGGGGGGTTAAAACCGAGCGCTCGGCCACCGCCGCCTCACTCAATAGAGAAGAAGTTTGTTCGGACGAGGAGAGGAAGAAAGAGAGAAGAGAAAAGGAGAGGGAGGGGAGAAGAGGAGAGGAGAGGAGAGAAAAGGAGAGGGAGAGGAGGAGGGGGAGGAGAGAAGAGGAAGAACTAAATCCTGGTATTTTTTATTTGCAATATTGTATATGCAGTACATATTTATTTACTGTTATTATTAGTAGAAAATTGTAGATGTAGATAGAAATAGTTCAATTTTTGGTATAGAAAATTTAGTTAACGTAGTTATAGCAAATTAGCAGGCGTAGAAGCAGAGAGGAGAGGAAGAAGCAACTGTAGATATTTTTTTGTATTTGCAATATTGAAAATGACTGTTAATGTTAGAGGAAAATTGTAGATGTAGATAGAAATAGTTAAATTTTTTGTATACAAAATTTAGTTAATGTAGTTTTAGAAAATTAGCAGCCGTAGAAGCATTTAGTTGTGTATAAATTAGTGAACATAGTTTTTCAAAATTAGCATTGTTAGCAAATTGGCATGCATACAAAATTATAGTTATAGAAAATTCAGTCACTGTAACATATAAATTAATCTTTCTTCAAAATTTTAAACTTAGCCTTTTCTTTTCCAAGGAATTCATTTAACTCTTCTAACATATCTATCAAATCATCATAAAAAGGTGCATAATTGTCATCATCATTATTTACCTTCTTATTATCTTTAGCCATAAAGCATTGAGTTGATGTAGAGGGAATGGTGGATTCTTTATCGTCGGAGTTAGAGGTTGAGCATTCTTCTTCCGACATCCACTCTTGTATGCAATCATCATCGGTTGATGTAGAAATTTCATATTTGTCTTGAATTTTTGTCCACATATCATGAGCATTCTCAAGATTGCATATTGTGTTGAACACCTCTACACGCAAAACACTAAATAAAACATTAGTTGCTTGAGTGTCGAGATATGAGCATTTCTCATTCTCGATTATTGGAGAAAAAGGATCCTTAGGAGGAGAAAAGCTCACATCTACAATCCACCATATTTTTAGGCTCATGGCAGATTTTCTAATTTACATAATTTATGCCATCAAATAGAGGTGTGTCATCTAGGTACACTATTCCACTAGTCGTCATCCTTTACTCTCTAGGCGGTGAAACCTAATAAATGAGAGATCAAACTCTGATACCACTTGTAAGATTGAGGAGGTCGACTAGAGGGGGTGTATAGTCATTTCTAAAAATTGTTACAATTTAATTATATTTAAGCTATTTGGCTAAAACCAAGAATATAATACGGAAGCTTAAATCAAATTGATTTTAGCACAAACAAAGTCTAAATCAACTAGGTTCACCTAAATGCATCAACACACTAAGTCTATATCAAGGGTTTGTAATTTTAAGATGACAAACAATCAATTTAATTCTATGAATGTAAATTGCTTGAAAGTACATTGAGCACAAGAAAACAAACCACAAAGACACGATATCTTTTTACCGTGGTGTTCAGAGACTTGTCGGTCTCCCCTAGTCCACATAGAGGTAAGCCTAAACGATTTGGAACAGCTCCACAAATTAAGTCAAAACACCTCAATCCACTAGTGGTAGCTCTTTCCCACTCCGGGTAGGTGAGCTCCAATCTTCACAACTTTGCCGCGTCTTCTCATAACCTTCTTTGAGAAGATCACCGCGCACGACACCTCCAACGCCTTCTAAGAGTTGGCAAACTCTAAGAGTAATAAGTCAAGCCCCTCACTTAACTCTCACCATGTGCAACAAATGCACAAGCATAAACAGACACTAAGTCCAACTCAAGATGCAACACATACACTCTAGATCACTCTCCTTATTCACAAGGTGCAATACATTCATAATTGAGAAGAGGATCTCACACTAACTAAAGAGAATAGAAATGGGTCGAGCAACAACATCTCCAACTGGCCACACGGAGGTATTTATACCCCACACAAGAAAAATAGCCGTTGGAGCCAAATTCCTGAAAAATTAGGATTATCAAAAGTACCGGCAACAAAACAACAGTACTTCCGCTCCCCTCGCAATGGTCAAAAAACTAGCCGTTAGAAGCAAATGGCCAGTCAAATC
Organism: Dendrocalamus latiflorus; assembly: GCA_017311315.1. Taxonomy (NCBI): domain Eukaryota; kingdom Viridiplantae; phylum Streptophyta; class Magnoliopsida; order Poales; family Poaceae; genus Dendrocalamus; species Dendrocalamus latiflorus. The sequence continues at coordinate 26,423,462 of CM029656.1, forward strand.
TGGTAGTTCCACTGAACAATTTTTGGTAGTTTCGATCATCAGAAATACCTCTCCCACATGTGTAACTACCACTCTCACGGGAAGAAGAAGACCACCACACATGTGCCTCTCTGGAAAAAAAAATGTATCGCTACACAAGCCAAATGTTTTGCAAATCAGAAGTACTGCTCACACAGAGCCAGTAGTTTTGCTCGTTGATCGGACCGCTCACACAGAGCTGATCAAACCGTTCACACAGAGCTGGTTGAAAACTCCGATCGTCGACTATCCTGATCCGTAATCATATTGGTCTCTGACCACGTTATCCGGATCGACCACACAGGTCTCTGACTTCACTGGTCTATGACCACACTGGTCTCCAACCACGTTGTTTGGATCGAGCACACAGGTCTCCGACCACGCTGGTCTACGACCACATTGATTTCGACTGCTCAGGTCTCGACCACGTTGACTATATCGATATTCGACCATGTTGGTCTCTGATCACATAGATCTTCAACCACTACATCGATCTTCGACCACGTTGTCTTAATCACGTTAGTTCGACCATGTCGATTTCGACTACACAGGTCTCGACCAAGTCGGTTTCGACCATCCTTCTTCTTCGGTCTTCAGGCTTGTCCTCGTCCTCCCCACGGACGGCGCCAACTGTTGTGGCTACAGACCAAACAGAGAGAGAGATGGTAGTGGAGAGTGATGAAGATGAATGTAATGGCCTGGGTCCTCCCCATGGCTTACTCATATATATATATATATATATATATATATATATATATATATATATATATATATATATATATATATATATATATATATATACACACACACACACACATGAGGAGTGCTTTTACAGCTATACCCTTACATCTGGTTATCCCCTCTGGGGGTAGTTATGTCATTACACATGGCCTATTCTGGGCCTTATAATCTCCTATCAGGCCTGCTGGGTATAGGTGGGGGCCACCCCTACGACAACCATGTTAGTTTTGATCACATAGATCTTGACCACATTGGTTTCAACCATGATGGTTTCGATCACACAGATCTCGACCACATCGGTTCTGACAGTGCTGGTTCGACCACGCTGGTCTTTGATCACACAGATCTCGACCACATCGGTTTTGACAGTGCTGGTTCGACCACGCTAGTCTTCGATCACACAAACCTCAACCACGTTAGTTTCGACCACGATGGTTTCGATCATACAGATCTCGACCACGTCGGTTCCAACTGTGCCGGTTCGACCACCTTGGTCTTTAATTACACAAATGTCGACCACGATGGTTTGATCATACAGATCTCGACCACGTCGGTTCTGACTGTGCCGGTTCGACCACCTTGGTCTTTAATTACACAAATGTTGACCACGTCGGATTCGACCACATTGGTGTCGACCACGTTAGATTCGACCACATTGGTTTCGATCACACAGATCTCAACTACATTGGTTTCGACCACACTGGTTTAATCACGCAGATCTCGACCACTACGACCTTCGACCACATCGACCTTCGACAACACAGGTCATCGACCACGTTGATTTTCAACCACATTGGTTCTCGATCACAAAGGTCTTCCAATGACTAGTAGATGCAGTAATTTTGTGATTACAACACTGGTAGTTCTAGTCAGCGGTAGTACCGCAGACTACACTACGGCAATTTTGATTTCCCTGAGAAATGTAGATACTTCAACAGATTTTGCAAAACACATTTGCAAACTATAGTACCATGCACATAAGGATTATCCATGATTCCCAATAAGTTGCAAAACATATTTGCATACTTTTAGAATCATAACACAAGGATTATATATATATATGAGTTTCAACCATTTGTAAAACACATTTGCAAATGTAGACCTCATACTACAAAGAATGGAAACATGGACTTCAAACACTTGCAAAACACATTCGAATGTATAGTCTCATGTTACAAGGGTTCAATACATGAGCCACAACTATTTGCAAAACACATTCGTAAAAACAAGCCTCATGCTAAGGAGAGCTAGAGCAAGTTAGGTTCAGCTATCAATAGATGATGAGACTCAAACTACTAGACATGACCTCCTCTTAATAGTACGGCAATCTATACTAGCATTCCGGTCATCCAACCAAACACCAAGCCGATAAAAGAATACAAACACATCCTTAACCCTAGCTAGTCATATCTTTACCTTAAGTCATAGTCTTGACATGCATCAACTCATGATGCATCTATTACTTCAACTCCATCAACATATGATGTGTCTTCATTTGACTTGATGATAGACACACGATCATGTCCACTTAGACATGCATCAACTAATGATGCATCCACCATTTGATATGATAATCTTCAACACATGAAGTCATCACAAGTCATCCTCATCTGTGAAACCTAACATATTCATCCAACTTATAGAAAATATTAGTTTACAAAACAATTGCCATCAATTATCAAACTTCACCATTAACACATAATGGAGGGATTAGATTCTACAATCTTCCTGGATTTCACATCTATCTAGCCAATTATAAGTACCCACAAAGTCTATGTACACTTGCATTACAAGCTATAAAAAAGGAAACCTACAAGATTACACTACACTACCCTGTTAATGCCATATACAATAGCGTCATCTCTTATTTTGCCATATCACTATCACTTTCACATCATCCGTCACCAAAAGACAACTCTAAAGATAATATCCTCAATAAGCTATCTTTAGCAAATTTTACAACATTATTTTTTATCATTTCTCTTCACAGTAGGACCTTTATAATATCCTCAATAATTTCTCTTTTATAATTTTACAACATTATTTTTTAATACTCCCATTCCCCCTCTCTCGCCCTTCCCATCCCCATCCTAGGACTCCACCGGCACAATCCACCCCTCCTTCCTCCACCCACCAACTTAACCTCCCTCCGCCACACCAGCTCTTCCTCTCTACGGCACCATCCTCCCCCTCCCTCTCGTGTCGTCCTCCCCCCTCCCGCACTGTCCTCTATCTCTATCGCAATCTCGCCGTCCTTCGCCTCCATCGCTGCTACGCCACCCTTCGCCTCCACATCACTCCCCAAGACCTCTTCACTCGCTTCTGCCTCCCTCCTCACTCGCCACCACTGCCGACCAAACCTCCTTGCCCTACTTCGCCTCTGCCATCGTGGCAGCCTAGATCCAGTCGAATCCAAGTCATCGGTGTGTTTGTGCCATCGAGTTTGCAGTGGGTCCCACAAAACGCGTCGTGAGACACCGACTCAGCTCCTACAACATTTTTCACCGTCCTCTTACCCTTGGTTCGCATGACGCTGTTGTCGTGTCCAAAAACGATAGTTCGCCCATCGAGAAAGCTTCCTCTCCTCCCTCTCACATTCAAGTAAGCATAGATCCTACATGGATAGTTGTTAGAGACAACCTATATGTATTAATAGAGATATCCTAATGCCCAACTTGGAACAACCTATATGTATTATTAGAGATATCCTAATGCCCAACTTGGAACGCGGCGATTTCTTTAATTTCTGCAGAAATTGGAATGTTTTCTGTTGAAGCCCTGCGAAACGCATGCGTTTCCAATGGAGCCTGAAGTTTTGCTTCCTTGGAACCAGGTTTCTCATAGGATCATTGTGAAGCTGATATTTGGACAAAATTTCAACGCTGCAGCCAATACCTTTCCAAATGTACCCACTGTGCGCACTTGCGCCTTAATTGGGTGACATGACACCCCCAAAATATCTTCCACAAGAGAGTGTCGCTACATGTACAAATGACTTTCCAGCTTTCAAAACCATTGGCAACTCTCACAGGGACGATTATTATAATTAAACTAGTCACATAGGCGCGGCGCACGCCGCGCTAGCTACCGTGTGGACCAAAGTAAAAGATGCGATAATCCGCAGAGAGTTTCAAAAAAAAACAAGGGCAAATGTGTAATTTCAGAAAAATCAAAGGGTTTTTTTTAAAAAATCGAGGACCTGAAAGGGCTTGTACGTAAGTAAATAAGGACCTATACGTAATTTCGAGAACCCGCGGGGTGCCATCTAAAAATTTTTTTGTAAGAAAAAACTTGCAGGGACTTATTCGCGAGGAAAAAGGACCTTTACGTAATTTTAAAAAAAATATGAGGGAAGTGGCTCGGCCGGCCGTACGCAAATTCCTGCGCCACGCGCCGGCCGGCCGAGCGCTCGGGCGTGACGTGGCCTCGCGAGGAGGCCGGGACTCCGCGGGTCATTGGGGGGTCTGGATGTACCCCATTTGTGAGTAACAGTTGTGATTTCTATCTGACTGGGAGTTTCTGTACAGGATACTTCCTAACATATTTCTCAAATCAATGTTAAAGGCAGAAGAAAAACTTGAATTTGATTAACCACCAAAAATGAGAAAAAAAAAGGCTCGGTAACATTCAAGGGGACCACGGAGTTTGATTCCCCATCGTCTTCTTGCCAGTGCGGCTCAGGGGAGGGGACCCGACTATCTATTCTCCACAGGATGGATTATTTTTCTCTCCACAGGGAGTATCTAGCAGAATACATGTAGAATTATTCAGCATTTACTTGATGGATTAGCGCTCTAATCAAAGGCATAAAGCAACAGATCTGCCGCCATCTCAAAAGAACTTGTTGTTCCGGGACAATCTTATGTTTACCAGTACCAATAGCAGCTTTTTTTGGTGGGTGAGGGGGGAGCGTGGTTTGCTACGAGCACCTGAACGCTTGTGCTCAGATATTCTGGGTGTCACACTTTTCCAAGTGAAGACAGACGTTAGTGAGCTTAGGGTAGAGATGTCAACCGGCACAAACCCGCTGGGTTTTGCTATCCTAAATCCGTGCCCATGAAAATTGGACGTGCCCGCTAAAAAACCCATGCCCGTGATGGGTGCAGATTTTTGCCTAGACCCATGCCCACTGGGTTAACGGGTACCCACGGGTCGCCCGTAGGGTTAGTAATGCGAGCTGCAACAATGGTTAATGGAGAGGAGGAAGAAGTTCACCGGCCATCTTTGTTGAAGCCGGAGGGCAGCGCCATGGCCAAGGGCCTACTGATGCAATGCGCGTTGGCTGCGGCGTGGGGGCGGCGGGCTGAACTGGAAGGCGAGGTGACGACGAGGGCGTGCAGGAGGACGAGCGTGCGACGAGAGCAGGAGCGGGAGCTGCGGGACGGGAGGGCGAGCGTGGAGACTGCCGGAGACCGAGCGCGGAGCGCCAGATGCAGCCGCCGCTGCGGCGGCTGTTGAATCGAGGTGGGGACTGGGGAGGAGTGAGTAGTGACCGTGACCGAGTGCTAGCTAGGGTTAGCCGTATGGGTAATGGGGCATTGCCGCATTGGATTTGGGGGCTTGGGGCTAAATGGCTAATGGGCTATGGGCTGAGCTGGTTTGCCTAGGATGCTGGAAGCCTGGGTTTATAACTCTTATGGATCGGGTTTATATTACCTATGGGTTTACGGGTTTGGGTACTATAGGAACGTACCCGAACCCGGCAGACCCGATGGGTTGGGCTTTTTGCCCATTAAGAGACCCATGTGTTAGGAAATTAACTCAGACACATGCCCTAATAGAGTAAAAACCCACTGGGTATCGGGTTTCGGGTACCCATTGCCATCTCTAGCTTAGGGTCTGTTTAGGAGAGCTCCACCAGCTTCAGATCGACGAAAAACAGCTCCACTCCACGAAATTTTACCCAAACGCTCCAGCTCCGCGAAATCTGGATCCACCAAAATCCTGGATCTGAGGGCCAGATCCATGGATTTCATGGAGCTCCTCAAGGGGTGCTCCACCGTGGAATTGGGTGGTAATTACCCACCAATGCCACTGGTTACACACCCTATCCCACCAAAAGTGGTCATTCCCACTAAAACCTCAATTTCGTGGATCTGGAGCTGCTGTACAAGACAAACACTCCATGGTGAGATCCCAGATCCACGGTGGAACTGCTGCTCCAGATCCACGTTTTCAGTGGTGGAGCTCTCCCAAACAGACCCTTAATAGTAGTAACATTTGGTGTTAACCCTGGTTTCCGTGGTTGAACCGCCAGGATTTTATCTTGTGTCTCTTGTGCTCTCGACATGTATGGTGCTAAAAAAACCTCATGTAATTTGTTTGTACTATTCTTTTGCAAGGAACTATAGTTTGTGCTAATTTTATTAGAAATAAACTGTGAAAACGCAAATGGTTTTTTGGCATATTGAGGTTGTCTTGAGAGGAACAATAGGCCTTGGTTATCCCCTTGTTTGAAGTGAAATGGGAACCTTCTTTGTAGCTGGTTTGGAAAGCTGGAATTTTATAAAATATTTTCATAAAAAGCAAAGTAGTTCCCGGTATGACATGTCATGATACATCGTAACCGAATTAAACCCGGGGGGGGGGGGGTTCCGGCTCCCCCGCTCGGCCACGTCTCCCCCCACGCTCCCCCCGGCCGGCGCGTGTCGCCCGTTTTCGCGTACGGCCGGGGGAGGCAAATCCCTTCGGTTTTTTCGAAATTACGTAAAGGTCCTTTTTTCTCGCGAAAAGGTCCCTGCGACCAGTTTTTTTCAAAAAAAATTTTGGATGGCGCCCCGCGGGTTTCCGAAATTACGTATAGGTCCTTATTTACTTACGTACAGGTCCTTGCAGGTCCTCGGTTTTTTTCAAAAAAAACCTTTTGTTTTTCCGAAATTACGCACGGGTCCTCGATTTTTTTTAGAAACTCCCTGCGAATCGCCGTCTCTTTTGCTTCGGTCCACACGGTGGCTGGCGTGGCGTGGCGCCACGCCTACGTGGCTAGTGGTTCATAAGGTGCAACAACATTGTGTGCTAGTTGTTGAATGACGCATTAGGATACGTTGTTAACAAGGAATCCGATGCATGGTAGTGTGCAGATGACAACACGACACTGTGTGCCAGCTATTGAATGATGCGTTAGGATACATGGTTGATAAGGAAATAAATATGTGGTAGCGTGCATATGACTACACAACACTGTGTGCCTGTTGTTGAATGACATACATGGTTGACAAGAAAACTAGTGCGTGGTTGTATTCAGAAAACATCACAACACTATGACACATTGCGATACATGGTTGATGACATACTGATATGTGGTAGTATGCGAACGAGGTACAACATTACATGCCAACTATTAAATGACCTATTGCGATATATGGTCAACTAGAATGCCAATTAAAAGCGAAGTGTTTTTTATAACAAATTCAAAGCTAATAACATAATGTATTCAAAATTAATAACAAAATGTATTTATTTTATGAAAAAGTCATACCGAAGTCAGAAAATAATTAAATTTAGCTTAGAGGGGCACCAATGAGCTATTTGTGTTCTTGCAAGGGCAAAACTGAAAATTTGAAGGTGCAGGGCAGTGCACAATATGGGGGTGATCGGTTCGGCTGAAAAGCTCGTGGCTTATGACTGAAAACACTGTAGCTGGCTGAAAAAAACACTGTAGCTGACTGAGGCTTATTTAGCATAATTAAATTTAAAAAAATTTAAAAATAAAAAAATATGTTAGCCCATTACGTATAATACAAACAAATACGAGAAAAAAAGAACCGGCAAAAAAGCTCAACAAAAAGCCAAAAATTCAGAAAAAGACGAAACTTATGAATAGTGCCAAATAAGTCATGAGCACTATTCATAAGCCATGTTGATCACAGCCTATTAGTGGAAAAAGTGATGGGCTTATTCGAAAGAAAGCATAGTGTCATTTCTAAGATTTTCTTGTACTACTAGGGGCAAATGCTATCCCTCCCTTCAATACAATCAACAAGAACACAACAACGAAAGAGACAAGAGAGAGAGTTTGTGAAAAAAAAAGGCAATAGAGTTGGTGCGGGATAGGACAGGTCCCAGAAAGAAAAAAAAAACCTCTTTTCTTTGCCTCCGCTCTCCCTCCCCGCCCCTCTGAAAGCAAATACACTATACACTCTCTCCTAGTCTCTCTCTTGAGTTGCTGTTAATGGTACAGCCCTGCCTTTACCTTGGTGAAGAACCAGATGCCTTCGATGTGTTGAGTGGCTGGTGTTTCCTTCGATGTGTGAGTGGCTGGTGTTTCCTTCTCTCCCTTTTTGTTATTCTTCACCCCTCTCTTATTGTTGTGTGGAACTAGGAGAGAGAGTGGGATAGATAGTAGTGGTTAGCCGATTCAATCAGCAGCCTCCCCCATTTTTCTTCCCCTTTCCCTCGTCTCTCCTGTCCTCCTCGTCTCCCTCCGCTCAGTCCCCCAAAAATCAAAGCTCCCACCACCCCAGACCCAGAGGGCCCAGAGCCCCTCACTCCTCTCTTCCCCATCGCCTCACTGGGTGGATCTACCAGGATGCGCCTTGGATAAGATGTGAAGAAAGGTGAGGACTTTGGTGTTCTTGCTGTGATTTCTTAGCCTGTTCTTGGCTTCTCTAGCTGAATCCGTGAGATTTTTTCCTGGTTCTTTTTCCCTGTATTTCTCCCACTTCTCTTGCGGCAAGGAGATAGGACAGCCATGGCGTGGATCTTCCTTGGGATTTTTCTCTCGCTGCTCGTACTGGATCTTGGCTGTTTTTCCTCTTGATGCGTATGCTGTTCTTAGCTAGACAGAGAAGATTCTTGATTCCTTGGATTTCTCCAGATTTGTTGCAGATTATGCCCTGTCCTCCACTCTTGTGGTTCCTTGACCACCCCTCCTTTTGCAAGCTGAAGAAATCCCCATTAGGCCAGAGATTAAGCAGCAAAATCCTTTCTTTTCTTGATTTCTCATGGTATATCTGGTTAATCTACCCCTCTTTCCCTTCTCTTCTTTTGCTATTTATTTCCCCATCAAGAAAGCATACCATACAAGCTAGCGTCCAGTGCTTTGCGACTGTTCATGTCTTGCTCCCTGCTGTTTCCTTTGTGCAAATCCTTGCAAGAGCTGTGTGATCTGTGTAAGCTTCCCCCTAATCTGCTTCTTGATTTGCCCTCCCTTCCTCTTGCTTGTCATGGTCATGATATTTCATGTGCTTTGGACTAATCTGACAGCAGCTACTCCTCCTCCCCTCTTCTTCTCTTTCCCCCTCCATTCCAATCTCTCTTGCAGCCTCTATCCACATAAAATGACACCATGAGATTTTCCAAGAAGAGCTCGCCCGATGAGTGGACATGAAATAACATGGGTCTCGGTTTTCTCTTTGCAGGTGCCTGATGCGGTATTGAGGTAGTGGTGCGGCCAAGGAAGCAAAGTTTCTTGCTTTCCACCTGGTGAACTTACCATCTTGTTATGCTGGAGGCCAAGGATAAGAGCAGGCCCAATTGCTTCGGAGCTCTTGGGTTCTTGGTGCCGACTGTAGCAACAGCAGTAGATCTGGGGGTGTTAGCGAAGGTGTTCATCAGATGTTATCCAGTGAGCACCCTTCAGGCTCCTCATGCTCCTCCAAGTCTGCTGCCCCGGGTGTGAGCGCTGATCCGGCGACGTCCCCCGCCGAGGCGACGGCGTGCCAGGATCCCACAGATCTGGTCCAACCGTGCCCCAAGTTTTCCATAAGGTGAAAAAGAGGAACATTTGATTCATTTAGTACCTTGGGATATTTTAAGCTCTTGATGGTGGATTTGTGTCTTTCTGATGCGTGGATTAATTATTGGCTGCAGCTTTGAGGGGTCGGATTGGGTATGAATTGTTGCTTTCAGGGGTTAATCTCTGTTATTGTTGGGGTGCTTAAATCTTAATTAGTTTAATTTTCTGTCGATTAATAAAAAAAAAGGTGGCCTTTTTCACCCGAAGAATCTGAAAACAAAAGGATGCCTTGTTTGATGAATCTTTGTCCACTGTGTACTAATGTTTTTTCTTTTTTCCATACTTAGTGGTGTTCTGCAATAAACAGACAGGCAACAAAGTTTGGAGATTTCAGTTTTGATATGACAGCATCTTCAGTAGGTCCTTGAAGATGTTGTTTTTCTCTCCTTTTCTTTTCAACATATTATGGAGGGGGTTTGAATCTAGTACAGTTTGGCGATGCTATACAACATATGGTGTTCGTTATCTATGTACATATGAGCATATGCTAATGGATCTGTGTTTCTCTATTTCCAGAGATTATGTTTTCGCCTCAAGGAGCAAAGGCGTCAAGAGAAGCTGGCCTTTCCATCCACAGTGGCTGCAGCTTTGCCTGAAGCGTGGCGTCAAGGATCTACTGCCTCCATTTGAGCCTCCTGATTTGATTCGATCACGGTCTTTCTATACTTGCATAGACGTTGAGCAATCTGCTGCGTGTTCAGAAGCCGACGCATCTGTTGTTCTGTTGAAGACGAGAGATGCTGGTTCGTCTAATGTGAATACAAGCGATATCAATTTCCAGTCATGTCAACCGGTAGATGAGTCACTTGGTCCGTCCCAATACACACTACCAGAGGATGGGAAATCTGCTATTGACCAAGGGGGAGATACAAATGCATCAGGCCATACTGATGAGGTTATACCAGTAAATCTGCAAGATAATAGTTGCACCAAAGCAAGTCGACGAACCGAGGTTGATGTACCCTCTTGGCGGTCGAAAAATCTTGACTCATCGCGTGAGCCTTCAGAAAAGAAGTGTAAGTTGGTAGTGAAGTTAGGTTCTGTGACAGATATTCGGCGGACAGAAGACGTAGCGTCAAACTCTAGCTCAGTTTCGGACCCAATGGCTTCGAAAACCTGTCCCGTTTGCAAAGTGTTTGCTTCCACATCAAACACCACCTTGAATGCCCACATAGATCAGTGCCTTTCTGTTGAATCTAATACTGAGCAAGTAGAGACAGTTTTCTTGAAGCCTAAAGTGAAGCTAAGGAAGAAGCGATTGATGGTGGATATTTACAAGACAGCCCTTCCATACACACTTGAGGACCTTGATAAGAGGAATGGGACTAATTGGGCTATCGAATTGGTTATGTCCACCGTGAACAAGGAAGTTTGCACTGAGAACCGAAGCCCAGAAGTGGTACCATTTGACCCAAGAGATGATGAAAGAGAAGGAGATGTCTATGTTGATTCTAATGGCATAAAAATTCGAATTTTGTCCAAGTCTAGTGATGTACCTTTGGTGTTGACGGATGAACTTAGTTCAAGGGAAGTTGCAAAGCATGTGACTGGAAAGAGTATATCAATGGGCCAGGCGTTCTTGAAATCTAAAATCTTTAAGAATAAGAAGCTCAAGGTACATGGAAAGAAGTACAACAAAGTAAACCGTCTGAATTCCCAGGTATGCAATGTCATTAGCTTGTTGCACAGGTTGTTTTTTCCTGGAACTTTAGTACTGTGTTTATTGCCTGACATAGCCTGGTATGTGGACCATTATTCCATGGAGCTCACACTCATGAGTCACGAACCATGATTTGTCAGACCTCTTAGATTATGGTTCAGATTGTTTGATTGATGTGGATGCTGTTTTAACTGAGCTCTCTACTTCTCTGTCATGTTTTAATAGTCTCCACATTATTGTAAAAGATAAAAGATATGAAAGAACAAACGAAGGTTTGACTTGGACATGATACTGTTTGCTCACAAATGTAGATGTGAGGGTATGTAACTAATTAACTTAATTGCAGATCCTAGTGTTTACTTGTTAAATTTCTGCATATAACATTACAGTGTTCATGACTTGATGGAAAAGCTTAGCAGCAGTGACAGATCCTTGTGTATGACCTTTTAAGTCCTGAAAGCAATGTTGAACATTCACTACATTTTGGCATCTGAGTTTTATGAACCTGTATAGTGTTATCAACGAGTTAATTTTATGCTTGATATTAGTTTTCCAGATGCCATGTTGCTTGTTGGCTGTTGTGATATTTCTGAATTGTTTTTGTCCAAATCATTCGTCAATTGCATATGATAATAGTTTGCTCTCCAGTCGATTTCATTTAATTACATTTTTATTTTGCACTTTTGATTTTATTCCTGTATGACATGTCCAGATTCAAGCATATCCAGATGGAGATATCCATGATGACACCTCTGAGGAGGAGCCTGCCGCCATGCATATGCGGAAACCTACTGAAAGCACTAGTTGTGGTGGTTCAGAAACTATAAGGCAATGGGTGTGCTCCAAACGCTCAGATCTCGCTAAGAATTTTAGCAGAAAGCTTGCTGATAAAGCATCCGATAGTATGACACGCGGAACACGGAAATTGGCTAGGAGCCGCATGCTTTGCTTTGATGATTCTCAAATTCAAGAAAGTCATACAGAGGCATTTTCTTCGCAGTCACCAGAAGAGATGGCGACCACTTCAGAAGCTAATGATGATGATCAGAGGAAAGGTTCTGCAAGATTGCTCAGATCAATTCCTAGATGGTCATCAAAAGCTCCGTCGTCCAGCACTATCATGCCAAAAGTACCTAGATCAGCCGCTGCTCTTGCAAAGCAAAAAATTAAGGAGATTGGAAGGAGAGAAGCTTATAAGTCTGATAATTATGATACAATGAGGAATTCCGCCTCAGCAGAAAGCTCTGAAGCTCAGAATCTTTCCTTCTCCATTGCAGGACTGAGTGATGACCCAAATATGGTAGCATCTACTTCTAAGCAGTTCCAGAAGCACAGATCTCTGTTGAGGACTGGCAGACCTGAATTTTCACCTTCCAATAGTGGGCTAGCTCATGGTTTTGGTCAAGACCATGAACCTGATCCCAGACATGTAAACAAGAAGTTCAGGGTTAGTAATAACAACACCTCCAAGAAGGTTGTGAAGCATACTCAAGAAGATACTGCAGATAACGACTTCTCTTATGGAAGTGACATGCCAGCATTGGGGCAAGGGGATGATGAAGATGATGTGGCACAACAAGCAGCAAGTACACGGATGGATTATGAAGATGAAGAACATGAAACTGAAATCCAATATGCCTCAGTCTCCAGAAGTAATCCTGCGGACTGTTGCAATGAAATAAGCAGTGGTTCTTTGAGTCCTGAAAATAACAGAACAGCCAATGATGCCTTGGCTGAAGGCTGTAGTGTAGCGATGGAGGATCCATTCTCTACTGAGCAATTAGCACATCATGCTCATGTATCCAACATTGTTGCCAATAATGAGATGGAGGAATGGCAAATAGATCCAGCTTCAACTAAGGAATCTAGTGCATGTTTGACTAATAACAGGGACATGGGTCTTGGAGCTCTGCAGGATAACTCGTCAATAACGTCGAACAGAGAAGACTCTAACCAATATCATGGTTTAGCATTTGATCGGGACTCATCTGACTCTCCTGTTTCAACTGCCTCGACTATGTCTCCTCCAATTGCTTTGAAGGACTCGAGAATTAAAGAGTCAGAACCAGGTCTATCTGCTGCAAATGTTAGCACTGTTGAACAAAGGATGTCTGGGAGCTCAAATCAAGAAACCAAATCTATGCCTCTGGCAAGAGAAGGTGAACAGTTGCCAAATGAGAAGACCTTTTGTTGCTCTTGTCGGGAGAGCATCTCCAGGGAGTCTCAGTTACACCATCAAAGTATAACAGCCAGATCAATGCCTACTTTTACTGGAAAGCAGGTTCCACAGTTGCACATTGGTTTGCGGGCATCATCGTCTTTCAGCACATACCAAAGAAACACAAAGGCAAACCCTTGCTTAGATTCACATGATCAGCCGTTAACTGATAAGGTTTCGGCTGAATCTACCATGAGCCTCCCATCTTATACGACAGATTGTATGAGCCCATCATTACAAACTCAGCTCCCTTCACCGTCAAATCCTATTTTGAGACTGATGGGCAAGAACTTGATGGTGATGAACAGCGAGGAGAGTGGGCATCCTCAAGCACCAAGTTCAAACTACATACTGAGAGGGAATTACATGGCACCTGTTGGTTTCGTGCCTCCAAACTACCAACATCTCAGTGATTCTGCATTTATCAACGCAGCTCCATCAGCAACCAGTCACCAAATTCCTCTCCCAAGTGTTCAAGCTGGTAACTTTGTTGGGCCTCCCTTGCACAGTGGTTCCATGATGCAATCTGATCATCATTCCCATCCGAATCCCTACAGAAACCTTGTTCCAGTCATGCATCACCCCGCTTACACGATGAAAGAAGTAATCATGATTAACGACTCCCCTGAACGCAGAAGTGAGCCACAAGTCAATGTGCTTCTTCCCAATGCACCCTCTCCAACAACAATCTCAGTTCCAAACACTATAGCGCCAAGGCCATTTTACTGCCTTCCATCCCCAAGCCAGATTTTGCCAAGGGAGGGTGCTGTTGGATCGCTGCCTGTATTTACAAACATTGGCCCAATGGTTGGTGTTAGCTTGTCGAGTCAAGGAAGCAAATCAGAAGTAACCAATCCTTACATGTCAAATCCATTCTACGTCCAGTCTCCAACAGGTTACATAAACCCACCAGTCTACTATTCGCAGAATTTACGGTGATAACTTCTCAGTTAACTCGAATGACCAAGAGAGCTTCATTTAACTTGTTGGTCATCACTGCCAAAGTGGGAAAAATTAGAGCTTTGTGATGGGTCTAAAATACTGAGATCAGTGAACCTGCGTAATATGTCTGACTTTCATGAGGATTTTTCACATAGGTTGCTTCTTTAGTTTTTCCTTTCAGGTAAACATGTTTGCCTTCAAAGTATTTTAATCACATTCTGCAAAGTTGCAGTGAATTATAGTATGGCATTGTCCAACAGTGCTCAAGGGTATATCTCACTATTTATCGAAGAAACTAATAGTTTACATTCTAGTAAGTTTTTTCTTTTCATTACTGTTCTTCTACTCTGCTCTGTGAATTGTTCGTTATCAAATTGTGATAGTTGATGCAACTGCAGCAATAGATGTTGCCAAGATAAAATATTGAACTTTGCATTGGATTGACAGAAAAAAAAATAAGCAAAGGAATTTGCATAATTGTATAAAGTTTTTTTATGAACCAACATCTGTCTCATTCCTCGGTTTATGAGCTAATTTAGAGTAGCTTCGGATTTCCTCTGTGAGGCCAAATCAAGTTGGGATAAAAACTGACCTGGAGAAGTAGTATTTGGTTGGGCTCCAAAACCTTATTTGGTTGGATCCGTGTTGCTAACTTAAACCACATGGTTTGATGTTCTAAAGTTGAATTGAAATAAAGATGCACTTACAGATGGATTATAGATGGCTTTAGTTTGGTATGACGAAGGAAAGTTCAGATGGATTTGTAGATGGTTGAAGAATGCTAGCATAAATTTCAGAGTAATCGGAGGTGCACAAATCCAGGAATGACTTAAGAGTGCACTCGTATTCCTTTTGAATGCTAGCTTGTAACAATTGATTAAGGTCACTTGAAGAGCAAGTAATCACATGTGATACTAAGAACATACCCTCAAGGCCCCAACTGGGTGGTCGCATAACTCTCTCAAAATTGTAGGATCGAATACTGCAATCAGAGGAGAGAAATGATTATCGCCGCCTTTTAGAATCTCTCGGTGGTCGGTAAAGATTTCGACCGCTCGGTGCTCAACTGCCCGATTGATCACTCAGTGCTCAATCGCTCAATCAGCTTTAATATTCAATCGATTTGTACGTGCTCAAAATCTTCAACACCAGAAGTCGAACCTCTCATGGCTGTTGTCGTAAGTTTCAATCCACCTGCAATCACCAGCACTCTTCGAGCAAATCACGAACCAGATTGAATCAAGATTATCTTTAGAGTAAAATCCATTACCGGTCCTTAAACTTTTTATGCTGTGTCATCCCGGTCCATAAACTTTTAAAGTATGTCATCCCGGTCCTTAAACTTTCAAAGTGTGGCAATTTCTTTTGAAAGTCTATGGACCGAGATGACACAGCATAAAAAGTTCACTGCTACAACTACATAGGATATTGCCACACTTTGAAAGTTTAAGGACCGGGATGACATACTTTAAAAGTTTATGGACCGGGATGACACAGCATAAAAAGTTTAAGGACCGGTAATGGACTTTACTCTTATCTTTATTACTAAATTTCCATGGATTTACAAAGTACCCTCACAAGCATCCCTAAAAAGTCTAGCCGAAAACTAAAGCCTCTTTTTCCTACTCAAAATCTTCTGAAGATTTTCAAAAGCCTTGCGTTAACCCTTAGCCTCTCCCTATTTTTATAGGCTAATGTCCAAAGAATATATGTAAAGACCAAAGGATATTTTTCCTAACACAAGTTCTTTTCAACTTGACTGACATTAGTACACATACTCAAACCACACCTTTATACATCCATCAACATCAACCAAGTCAGCCACGACTACAAAATTTACCGATTTTCAGAAATCAGCCTTAGACAACTGATTACGACTGCTATGACCGCCATGTACAAGCCGGTCAAGACGTAGTCCATTGAATCTTACAACCAGTTCAATATGTCGTACGATCAATCCACCGTTCCGTACGACCAATTCTCCGTAGCATACGACCAATTTCCTGTAGCTACAATCGGTTACATTGTAGCATATGACCTATTCATCTTAGTTTATGATCATCGATCGGTTCACTATACCTACGACGGGTTTCTCCGAAGTCTCCACCTCGGGGTCTTCGACCTCCTCGACTGCTCTCTGACTCTTCTAAAAAGTCCGAACCGAGGTCGTTTCGATGCGGTCATTCACATGTGGTCGTTCAGCAGTGTTCGACCTTCAGTGGTTGATCTATCATGGTCGATCTCCGTGGTCGTTCGACCTTACTCGTCTGTCGTGGTCGTTCGACTTTGCTCGTCTTCCGTGGTCGTTCGTTATCCTGAAAACTCCAGCAACAATAGCGTATCGATCAGATCTTTCACAAAAGCAAATTTCAATGCAACTAAAATATCAATTATTTATAACCACTAAATTTACAATCAGACCACATGGTCTAACAAACATACTTCCCATCCTAGGACTGATGTATCTATCTATATCATTTGCTGTGATAAGCTGCAATTGATGTGTTGTCCCTCATGTTTGGAACCTTTATCCAGACCCATCTCTTGCCAGTGATTATTATTTAGGCTTGCATTGACAATTCAAGGCAGTTTTGATCACATATTACCACTACAAACAAACTTTTGAGTTTCTATTCTGTTGAGTGTTGTGAGTTGTCTTGTAACTTAAAAGCATGGAGGTGGTTTGCTGATTTCATGGCTTTATGCATGTGTTATTTGGCTCGTCATACAGAATAGACAATTAACTCTGCAAATAATTGGTAGTCCTTTGCCTGCTTGGTGCCATGTCTGTATGTATGCCGGATCGCAGAAACTTGCACGAACAAGCTCGTAGCTGTGTCTGATGAAATTCTAACCTTTCCATTCTGTTATTTCAGAGGGTGTCCATTCAAGGCTTTTGTGACAGTTTATGCGCTTGTTAGGGAGGACTCCTGCCGAAGCAGCCGGAAACCTTATGACCCTGTTTGGAACCGAGGAATTTGGTTTTTCGAATTTCCGAACAGCTTATATAGTTTGGTTTAGCTGTGCCATAACTGGAGTTAGAAGTGAAAAGGAAGACAGGACTACTCGCAAGTCACACCTGCCCCGTGAACGTTGTTAAAAGAAGAGAGTTTACAGGCAGTAACTAGCAGCAGCAGCAGCAGCAAGTGGTCTCCACCGGAAAGGGGAAAAGACGCTGGCACTGCCTGCTCGCGTTCCAGCCTTCTCTCTCCAGCCTTGCCTCACATTGGACAACACCGATGAATGGCACCACTAAGGTCTTGCTCGTTTCGTTTTGAGATCGATTCGGTTGGAAAGCTTATGATTTATAGCTGAAAACACTGTAGCTGACTGAAAAAAGCACTGTATCTGACAGAGACTTATTTAGCATAATTAAATTTAAAAATATAAAAAATATGTTAGCCCATTACGTATAATACAAACAAATACGGGGAAAAAAGAACCGGCAAAAAAGCTCAACAAAAAGCCAAAAGTTCAGAAAAAGACGAAACTTATGAATAGTGAAAAATAAGCCAGAAGCCGAAGCCGAGTTGATCAGGGCCAAGTTTCTAGTTTCTGGCTTATTTTACACTATTTATAAATTTCGTTTTTTTATACTTTTGGCTTTTTTGGGCTTTTTTTTGCCGGTTCTTTTTTCTTGCATTCGTTTGCATTATACGTGATGGGCTAACATGTTTTTTCTATTTTTAGATTTTTTTAATTTAATTACGCTAAATAAGTCTCTGCCAACTACAGTATTTATTCAGCCAACTATAGTGTTTTTCAGCCATAAGTCACTCAAAAAAACTCTTTTGAGTAGGGGCTTAAAATTCCACTGTTGGAGTCCATTTCACCTCGTTATTTCGCAAAACGGCCATGAGCTTATGAAAATTGCTTCTTATTGTCTCCCAAGTCAAAAAATTTTCGTCCCGACGAGCCATAGTGTTCCAACCCGGCCTTCCCAGAAATGCATAGTCATCCTTTTTTGGCCTTTGGCTTTTGAAAATTCAAATAAATAAGATGGTTATATGAAACAAATTCTCTAAACATCTTTTCAAACTTAAAACATTATACGTTATCCATGTCGAGTCTTCGTTGTCCACTGCTGTATTAAAAAAATACAGTACCAATATTTCTTCCCACTTAAATTACAGCTAGAAACTGTGCCACAGACTGAGTGAACTCAGCGTGATGGCTTAGCGGCGGCGATAGACACAGCATTCAATCAGTGGAAAACAACCGATCCCTAGTTTCTACCATTGTCGAGAGGCGCCGGGATGGGGACAGTGAAAAAGCAGCCAGCCCCATAGCCATTAACCAACCGCAGCAACAAATAATTTGGTGCCCAATTAATACTTTTTCTCGGCTATGCTGGTCTGCTACTATCAGCGACTTCGTTTTCAGCGGATGGTCCCGAACAGCTACGGCCACCACACCCAAAAATAAAAAGATCCCAGAAAGAGAGGGATGCTCTATTGTTGTGCTGTGCTGTAATGTTACTGGTGAGGTAGCCTCTCTTTCTCTCGGTGGTGTCGTGCACGTAACAGCATCCGTAGCTATGCAATGGAGACGACTTATAGCTGATAGCTGTTGCTTTTAGTTTTTTATTTTAGTGCAGATGTTTATGTAAATAAATTGAATATAGATAAATTATTTTAAAAAACATCTCAATAAGTTATAGGTTCTCATTTGGGCTTTTTTTGGTAGCTTATGGCTGAAAAGCACCGTAGCTGGCTGGAAAAACACTGTAACTGACAGATGGTTATTTAGCATAATTAAATTTAAAAAAATAAAAAATATATAAAAATATATGTTAGCCCATTACGTATAATACAAACAAATACGGAAAAAAGAACTGGCAAAAAAGCTCAACAAAAAACCAAAAGTTCAGAAAAAGATAAAATTTATAAATAATAAAAAATAAACTGAAAGCTAAAAACTGAAGTCAAAACGATCACAGACAAAAAAAAACTCAGCCAGTAATAGAGACATCGTCACATGAGCCGTAGCAGCTGCGGACGTATGCTTGCGGGGGGAGAGAGTAATAAAGGGGATCGATGGGCGGTTCTCTCTCTCTCTCTCTAGATCTCATCGCCAGAGGTTCTGTTCGATGGGACGAGAGAGACGGGAACTATCTATCAACAGTGGCTAAGTCCTGCAAAAAAAGATGGGAAAGGAGGGAATGAAAGAGGGCTGTGGACCAAGTGACCAACAGTAGAGAGAGAGAGGAGTCAGATCAAAATAATAATGCCTTCTCGAACATGGTTGCTGTTGCTTTAGTCCCATGATTCGATCGATGATCTTTTATCAACCTAAAGTTTTTACTCTAATATAAGCCTGTTTATAGAGAGCATCGCCCATTGGAAACATGTGCATCGATCGTAGTTTTCCTTGCGGTTGCACTTACTTTACAAAGCTTGTGTGCACTGTGCAGTGCAGCTCGATCGTGTTTTCTTTTCGTTGGGATGGAGAGTACTTTGCCTTGTATAAAAAGCATTGATGCGCTTTGCATCCTAAAAGCGAGGCAAATATCTTGATGGCACAATGTCCAGGAAAGACCTTAACTCCATCGAATGACATTGCCATGCTAGTACAGACACCGGCAGTCCCTGTAAAATAGTTGGACAGTTTTTTAAAAAGACAAAATAGCTGGAAATCATGTACAGCCAGACCAGTGCCAGACGCAACGGGTCCAGGGGGCCGGTGCCCATTCTACCTCCAGTACCCTCTATCTCTGATTGGGGCTCCACCGTGTCATGGGCGTCCAGTCGTCGACTCATTGTCATCACTCTAAGGAAGTAGACAGTAGAGAGTAGAGGGAGGAAAACACACAAATACTGCCTAAAGCCCAGCGAGCCTATTAACTCAATCACTCACCAGCACACTACAGCAAGCCCACCAAAAGTCCAAAGCAAATACCGAAGGTCAGAAGTTGAAGCCTAGCAATGAACAAAATCAATCAATTTGGCTTTGAGGCTTTCGGCACTCAGCAGCACGGTACAACAACAAGCCAGCAAATTCGATCCAGCGCTCCTGCAACTGTGGTGGCATGTTGGTGATAGACGGGCAACGGGCCGATGGCAGTGGCGTCTTCCTTAACAGGTAACACGACGACCGGCAGTCCGCAGCGGCGCAACTGACTAGGTGCTAGCACAGCGCCTACCGACTACCACCAGATGCCCAGATCTGGATCTGGTGAGTGCACTAAGGGAGAGGGAGGCCAAAGGGGACCCGGGTCGGGAAGGGAGTGGGGAAGGCCGACTATCGACTGGGACCTAGGAGGGAGGCGAGAAGGGATTTAGATGGGGGAATCGGGGCCCGAGACCAGGAGAGAGGGGATTTAGGGATAGGGGGTCACCGTCTCGCCGATTAGGGAAGCCGGTCGGGAGGGTGGCCAATTAGGGAAGCCGGCTGGGAGTGAGTGGGGCCGTGGTGGGTGGCCGATTGGGGAAGAGGGTAGAAGGCCGGCCCGGCTGGGAAGGAGGCTAGGTCGCTGCCTCGCTCAGCTTGGATGGGATTTAGGGGGGTGGCTGGGGGGATTGGCGATTTGGCCGAATGGGGAAAGGTCGGCCTAGAGGGGGATTTAGGGGATGGCCGGATAGTGGTTTGGGGAAGGCCGGCCGGGAATTGTAGTATTGTACTAGTTCTTTCTAATGAAATCGATGGCAATGGCATGATTTGAATAAAATCTTTTTGAACTACAATTTAGGTACCTGCTAAGGGGGGCTGGTGGCTGTGGGTTGTGGCTCTGCATTAAGAGATAACGAGAGATCAAAGGCAGCAAGAGATTTTTAAAAACCTTGATGATGATAAAATTAAAAAACGCTTTCGAAGTATGAAATCTCATAGAATGTTATTTCCTCGTACTTGCACTACTACTACTCAATTCTAACTAATGGTATGTTTTATCCTTTTTTCAATCTTTATAACTATTCACAAATGCAATTTCTGACTTCATCACTAAGTTTGCTGATTTTGGTATACAGATAGCTACTTATATATATTTATGGGCTTTGGGAGGCATATTATCCATCTTTATTGTATTTTGTATTTTTACTATGTCCATATTCTAATTATGTGTGATTTTAGATTGTAAAATATAGTTCTTTTTATGTTTAATGTATTTATTTTTTTGTATGTTATGTCTCACTAGCTTCTTAAAATTTAGTTCTGGATTCACCACTGAGCGAGACGATGATACAATGGTTTGTTTTTAACTTTGAGATGGCAAAACATTAGTGCTGCTAGCTCTGTCACGCGTGTAAAACGAGAGGGGAAAAGAAATGACGCATTCGGGTTGCCACGTATTAATTTTTGGGATATTTCTCTTTCATGAGTTGCACTACATGTTCCACTAAGGCCCACGGATACACACATTGTTCTTATGGAATAAGTCTATTTTAATTCTCTGAACTTTTATATATCTAATTTTTAATATAAAAATGTAAAATCAGATGTTTTACCCCTCTCAACTATCAATACTGTTTATTTTATCTCTGATGCTAATGGAAGACAATTTTAGCTGAGGTGACAACTATCTGGATTCAATTTTGCCGGCATCCTATTTAGCAAGGAATCAGCAAATAAAATAAACAATGGTCCGAATCCACATGTCAGTCCCTCCTTACCTTCTTCCTCTCTCCATCCCTATCTTCTCCTTCCTCTAGTCTTCACTCACACTGCTCCCCTCCCTCTCCTCATATCTTCTCTCTCCTTCTCCAATGCCCATGGACACCGATGCCTCGAGTCTTCTACCAGCGCTGCTACTTCTATTCGCTGCTCACAGCTGTCACCTCCCTCTCTCCATCTCTCTATTGCCTACAATCCTAGCACGCGGCGGAGGTCCGACGGCCACAGTATATGTGGAGGGACGGCGACGGGTGTGTTGTCACGAAGTCAAAGGTCGACGGAAGGACAACAATTGTTCTCCTCCAGTGCCCAGACCTAAAAGGAGCAGGAATGCAGCTATCTAGGAGCAGTGGTCATCCTCATTTGAACTGAGTAGAGCAAGATGTCATTGTGGGAGAAATCAAAATTGAGAGCTGAGGTTTGATTTCTATTGTGGATTTTTTTTAGTTTGTGAGTGGTATTTGTTCTTTGTGATATGTGTTTTTCTTGGGGCTAGATGACAGAAGTTTAGGAGTTGGATGGATGGATGGAACTGTGCAAAGAAGCTCTTGCCGCGACAAACTGACAAAGTAGTGAATAGAATGATAGGTCTAATGGCAAGCATGATCAGCGATGGTGGCCTCGCTGCTGCCATGGCCACCCTCATGCTCGCTCGATTGCAGCACTAGGAAGCTGCCCTCACCAATCTTGGTCTCCAGCACAACTGACAAACTCATCCACCCACTACAAGAAATTTGAGTATCAGTGACGAATATAGTTATGATGAGAAACGCAAATGTCATAGATTAGCTACCATTCCGTGACGATTCAAGTGATTTCGTCATTAATATGCGGGACGGTACCTTCGACGCCTAGTTTTGTGACGAAAAAAATATTTGTCACAGAATATATATAAAACCATGATGATTATTTATATTCGTCATAAAATAAATTATTATCTGTGACGATTTATTGGATGACGAAAACAGTTTTGTCAAAAAAAGTTCGGGCGAATGGGGCCATTGTGAAGTACTAGCCGTGACCCAACGGCAGCCGCCTCCCGCGCACTCAAGGACATCGCGCATTCGCCCCCTTGCCCCCCGGGTAGGTCGCCGCCGCCTCATCACCTCCCACGAGCCGGCGGCTCCTCCTCCTCCTCGCCTCTCCGCCGCCGCCTCATCACCTCCCACGAGCCGGCGGCTCCTCCTCCTCCTCGCCTCTCCGCCGCCGGCTCTGCTCCCATCTTCCCCGACGGCCCGCCGGCCTACTTCCCCGCTCCGGCAAGGCGAACCGCCGCTCCTTGCGTCCCCAGCAAGGTCGCCGCCGCCTCACCGTCTCCCCCAAGCCAGCGCCGCCGGATGCTGCCTCCTTGCTCCCCGGCTAGGTCGCCGCGCCCCCTTGCCCCCCGGCTAGGTCGCCGCCGCCTCATCACCTCCCACGAGCCGGCGGCTCCTCCTCCTCATCGCCTCTCCGCCGACGGCTCTGCTCCCATCTTCCCCGGCAAGATGGAGAATATTAATGTGTGTATATGTAGATTATTGATGCTATGCAGTTGAGGAATGCAATTTTATTGTTTGATTGTTGTATACATATTTGATCCTATGCAAAATTGCTAGTTTTGTAGATGTAGTTCTGTCAATTTTGTTACTGAAATATTGACATCTTGTTGGAACTGAAAATCGCCTGGATTGAAAGTGCAAATTATGTAGAACAGCTTGATAAAATTGCATGCTTGTGCTAGATATTGAAATTATATCTCAAAATATCAGATTAGTTGATTGGCTAAATTTGTTTTTGTTGGTCAGATCATATGTGTTTGAAAAACTTAATGTATCCACTTGTGCCTGAGTTCAACCCTACATGTTAATTCTCCTATGTGTTTGAAAAACTTAATGTATCTCTTATATTTTTCAGATGGATAAGTCTTGGATAAATGATAGGCAATTTTCCGCTGCATATATTAAGGGTGTGAAGACCTTCATGCGCTTTGTTCGGGAACGGTGCGATGTGAATTCTCAAATACATTGCCCATGTTCAGAATGCAATAATAGAAAGTATGGACATCTAGCTCAAGTGGAAGACCACATATATATTTATGGCATGTGCAGTACATACACTAGGTGGATATATCATGGGGAACCACTTATTGCTGAAAGCAATGAAGATGTTGGGCATGAAGTTCAGGTTCCTGATCAAATGGTCACTGATTATCTTGATGAGATTGCTCCACATGACTACCAAGATGATGATGACGATGATGGAATTCCAGAACTACTAGGTGACTTGTACACAAGCGCAAATAAGGATAAGAGTCAGTCAATGTTTGGAAAGATTTTAGAAGATGCCAAGTGTGAACTTTACCCTGGGTGTGCCAAATTTACAAAATTCTCTTTTCTTATTAAGCTACTTCATCTCAAGTCATATTATCAGATCACCAATGTTGCCTTTGATGCACTTCTCCAGTTGCTGTCCTTGGCATTTCCAGCTCACAATGCACTACCCAAATCATATAATGAAGCAAAAACTCTTCTTCGCGAACTGGGGCTTGGGTATGAGTCAATTCATGTATGTGTGAATAATTGTGTCCTATTTTGGAAGAAGTATGCCAAACATGATCATTGCCCAGTATGTAAAGAGTCAAGGTGGAAAGATCCAAATGGGAAAAAGCGAGTTGCTCAGAAGGTACTACGCTATTTTCCTTTGAAGCCAAGACTTCAGAGATTGTTCATGTCTAAAGAGACAGCAGAGAACACTCAGTGGCACAAGTTGAAGCGACAGATTGTTGAGAATGAAATGAGGCATCCTGCTGATGGTGAGGCATGGAAAGATTTTGATAGAAAGTATGAATGGTTTGCACAAGATGCTAGAAATCTCCGACTTGGTCTCGCCACTGATGGTTTTAACCCATTTGGTAACATGAGTAACTCCTATAGCATGTGGCCAGTGTTTGTAATCCCGTACAATTTGCCACCATGGGCATGCATGAATCAATCTAATTTTATGATGACCTTGCTTATCCCAGGTCCAAATGCTCCAGGAAAGGATTTTGATGTATTCTTCCAGCCATTAATAGAGGATTTGCTTGAACTATGGAAAGGAATTCAGACATATGATGCATTTACTGGTGAAATGTTTAGTTTACATGCTGCAGTTCTTTGGTGTATCCACGATTATCCAGCCTTGGGTACATTGTCTGGGCGTAGCACAAAAGGTTACTTTGCTTGTGTTCATTGTGATGAAGATCCTCTATCGCAGGCTCTAAGGAACAAAATTGGTTATTTTGGTCATCGCCGTTTCCTTCCAATAAATCATCCTTGGCGGAAAAGCAAAGTATTTAATGGCAAGCATGAAAAGAAGGGCAAACCAAGAGAGTTTTCAACATCTGAGCTATTGGAGAAATTGGAAGAAGTAAAAGACGTTAGACCAGGAAAGCATAGTCTCAATAGAAAGAGGAAACGCGCAAATAAGGATCAGCCAACTTGGCACCGAAGGGTTAGTTTGTTCGACCTAACTTATTGGTCAGAACTAAGACTACGGCATAATCTTGATGTCATGCACATTGAAAAGAACATATGTGAGAATTTACTTGGGACATTTCTTGATATTGATGGAAAGACAAAGGACACTATCAATGCTAGGCTTGATTTGGAAGATCTTGGTATCAGAAAGGAGCTACACTTAAAACAGAGCGGTGATTCATATGAAAAACCACATGCTTGCTATACAATGACAAAGGAGCAGAGGGTTGCATTTTGTGAATTTTTAAGAGATGTTAAGTTCCCAGATGGATATGCGGCTAACTTGACAAGATGTGTTAATATGGATGGGCATAAGGTTCAAGGGTTAAAAACTCATGACTGCCATATTCTTTTACAACGAATTCTACCAGCTGCATTACGAGGAATGACCCGTAATGATATATATGAAGCCATATGTGAGCTAGGAAACTTTTTTAGGCAAATATGTTCAAAGACTCTTAAGGTGGATGTTTTGCATAAACTAAAGGCTGAGATTCCAATAATTCTTTGCAAACTTGAGAAAATTTACCCACCTGCCTTTTTTGATGTCATGGTACACTTGGCTGTGCACTTACCTGAGGAGGCACTACTTAGAGGTCCAGTACAATATGGATGGATGTACCCTATTGAAAGGAGATTATGTACTCTGAAGCGTTATGTGAGAAATAGGGCTAGACCTGAAGGGTCCATTGCTGAGGCGTACATAGTTGATGAATGCTTGACTTTTTGCTCAAGATATTTTAGTGATGTAGAAACAAGATTTAATCGGCAGGGAAGACAAAACAATTGTCAAGGTACTAGTATACGAGCTGATGGTCTCTCAATTTTTACGCTTGGTGTTAATTTACTTGGAGCCTCAAAGGTTTCATATAATGATGCTGATTATGATAAATTGGTTTGGTATGTGCTCAACAATTGTCCAGAAGTTGATCAATACAAGACGTATGTACTCACATTTGCCTTGTTCATTTTCTTCATAAAATGTTTTCTTGGCTCCATTGCTGATGTTTTATGTAAATTTTTAGCCTTTTTAGAGAAGAGTTGGAACGTGAAAATGCAGTTAATATTGACCAAAGGCTGGAAAAGGGGTTTGCAAAATGGTTTAAGAACCATGTAAGTTATATTCACATTTAGAGAAATATAGATTATTGTATGTTTATTTATTTGCATAACATGCTCTGTTGTATGGACAGATTGCAAAGTTGCAGTGTGATGGGACAGAGGAAGTAAGTGATGATATGTATGCGTTGTCATGTGGCCCAGATAAGCGAATTGAAATTTACTCATCTTGCATTGCCAACGGAGTCCGCTATCGAACTGTCAGCCGTGAGAAACATCGAAAGACACAGAACAGTGGTACCATGACTGAGGGTACTCATAAAGATCAATACATTGACTTTTATGGTGTTCTTAATGAAATTGTTGTGCTGCTATATCCTTCAAATAACCAATTTACTCGATCGGTTGTTTTATTTCAATGTGACTGGTATAATCTTGAAGGAAAAAAGACAGCCATGAAAGATGATGGGTACTTTAGAAGCATCAATGTAGAGCGTTATTGGTATAAAAATGACCCTTATATTTTAGCCACTCAAGCAGCACAGGTATTTTATTTGAATGACACAAAGCTTGGTAAAGGGTGGAAAGTGGTGCAAAAATTTGAGCATAGGCATCTCTATGATGTGACTGAAACTGAAGATCATACTCCTGATGTTGCACTTCAGGATGATATTTCCTCCGGTACAGAGCATATTTTGAGTGATATTGATCAACATATGGAGAATTTGCATCGTATTGATGAGGATGGCTGTACAATTGATGCTGAAATAGTTGATAATATTAGAAATAGCACTGATGATACTTCTGATGATAGTGACTGTCCACAAAGCCCAGCAAATGAAACTGATGATGATAAAACTGATGATGATGAAACTGATGAATAGATTTGTATGTAAAATCTTGCATTGCTCTCTAGGGGCTTTTTGTAGAAGCATTGTTGCTACCCCATCAAAAATATATATGTATAACCTTGTAATCGTACTGGCAAAAATGTAGAATTGTCCTGGTTTAAATATCAGCTAGTACTGCAATTTAACATACTTCACGCAAAATGTCACGATTCTTGTAATTTTTCACGAAAATTTTCATGCGCGCCAAACTTTCGCGCGGCGGGGCATGAAATCCCAGACTGGCGCGCAACAATCCCTCCAGGCGACCAGGCGCGCAACAATCCCTCCAGGCGACCAGGCGCGCAACAATCCCAGACGGGTTGCCCCTCACTCTCTCCTCCCTCCCATCGGCCCCCTCTCCCTCCCCAGATCGCCCTCCTCTCCTCCCTCCCCAAATCGCCCCCCTCCCTCCCAGTCCAGGTCGCCCCCCTCCGTCGCCCCTCACTCTCTCCTCCCTCCATCGCCCCCCTCCGTCGCCCCCCTCCATCGCCCCCCTCCGTCGCCCCCCTCCATCGCCCCCCTCCTCTCCTCCCTCCCCAGATCCCTCCCTCCCGCCCAGTCCAGGTCGCCCCCCTCCGTCGCCCCTCACTCTCTCCTCCCTCCATCACCCCCCTCTCTAAACCCTAGCTCGTGGCCACCCCCTCCCAATCTCTAAACCCTAGCTCGTGGCCACCCCCTCCCAATCTCTAAACCCTAGCTCGTGCCGACCCCCTCCCAATCTCTAAACCCTAGCTCGTATCCTCCATCTGTAGAAAATGCAGCAGTCATGAGCATGGTTATGGAGGTTGCAGAGCGATGACTCTGCATGTTAAGGTAATGTTAGACAATTTTGTTGTATCTTTTTGGTTTAATTGATCCCTTGTTGTTGATCTATTTGTCAGAACCTGTTGACATAAGGAGTAGAGTTTATTTTGCTGGACAAAATCTCTTTCCAGTGAACTCAGGTGTCCTAGGTAAGTCTATTCCTGTTGTCTCCTGCCTATGCTTTTTCAATGCTTCAATTACTATTTTTCACTTATAAAGAACCAAATATAACATCATTTGTAGCTATGGTTAGTTTGTATGCTTTTATTTAACACTATCCTTATTGGACCATGTAAAGCAATGCCGATCAATAAATATGAGGAGGAGAGACGTAACAATATCAAGAGAAACATAGCACGAATGGGATCACTTGGCATAGATCATGTAAAAACATTTTGGATGAGATGGGCAGAGGGAAAAAAGATGATTACAGAACAGTGCCAAGCAAGAAAAATAACTCTGAAGAATCCACATCAGACTACGACCCTCTTGAGGATGACACCAATCAATCAGATGAAAGTGATGACAGTTTAGGAGAGGAAGATGAAATGCCAGTGACAGCGAACATATCATCTAGGTTCAAGGTTGTCACTTATTCTTGTAAACTTTAGCTTATGTGTAGGGTCTTCACTTAAAATATATTTTCTACATCTAGTACAGCTCACTGATTTTATTTCAGCTCACTGATTTTATTTCTACGGGATTCTTTTGCTTTTGCTTTTGATATTGTTGATGGTAGAAAATTTATTCTCTTTATTTTTGTGTGTTATGTAGGTTTCAAAGTATTCTCAAATGGCTCCTGGATCAAGAAATCCAAAGGCATCAAGGAATTCCCTAGGTGGTGGACCATGTTCTAAGTCAACAAGGTCAGGATCAGAACCATCAGCTAACACTTATGCTCAAGAAAGGAACCAAAATAGAATGGAAGAAGGGCTTATATCACATTCTGAATCTGAGCCAAGAGAAGTCAACAAGGCAATGCTTTTGAGGACAACTCAGCTAATTACTGATGGAAATGAGGGAACTTCTAGCATGAATTCAATTGATAATGCTGGACAGTTTGATGAAGGTAAGAAATTGCAACATATTTTCATTCCACTTTGTATCTTGCAAACATAGTTCTAATCCATTATATTTCTTATCTACTTTGTACCTTGCAAACATGTTGTGAGTTGCAGCACCAACCGCCAAGGGACATCGGAAGCCAACTTGGGGAAGAGGGCTTAACAAGCTTACTAAAGCTATGGGTTCTAAAATGCCTCTCACATTTGTCGAAGGGAAGAAACGACCTGAACAGCCAGTGCAAGCAGCAAAGCTAGCTTCGGAGTCTGGCATACTGGTGAGGGACCATATGCCTATCTACCCGCATTGGAAGGATTACAAGAAGAACAATGATAGAGATATCCTAAAAGATCACATGAGTTATCTAGCTGTAAGTTTAAACTTTTTCCTCAAGTAAATTTTTTTTGTAGTACTAAATATGTCAGCTTGATTAAGACTGAATTGCTTGTGCAACCCTCAGCCACCTTTGTTAGGAACAATTGCTCATGCTTCTGTCTTTTTATTCTTGCTGCACTATTTTATTTATATAAAAAATACTTCTTATGAGTATTGAGTGCACAAGACCAGTACATAGTAACTTCTTATGAGCAGAATAATCTGATAATTTGTGCCATTTTAAGTGCATTGATCTTACACTATTATCTAACTTAAACAGATTCGCTTTGATATGGATGTATCTGATAATTCAACCAAAAAGGTTTGTTCTGCTCTCCTCAAGGATGGGGTACGCCAACAGCGCTATAAGCTCAAACGAAAATATTTTGATGGTGTTCCTGAGAATGAAGTACTCTCAAGAAAACCACCAGCTGTTTCCCAAGAAGATTGGGCAAGTCTTGTGCAGAAGTGGAGTGATCCTAAGCACAAGGTATCATAGATATATATGTAGCTTTTTTTTTTGGAAAAGTTAGTAATATACATAGGATTGACAGTGTATTACATGGGCTTACTATTTGTAGGAAACATGTGAAAAGAATAAACAAAATAGAGAAAAGGTTAGGCTACACCAAACCACAGGTTCTCAATCTTATGTTGCTAAGAGATACTCTATGGTAAGCTAAATTGTTGACTAATTCATTACACTGCATAGCTAGCTATTCTGAAATATTTGTATCATTAATGTAGAAAGTCCAAGATAATGGGGAAGAACCTAATTCAATGGATCTTTTCAAGGCAAGCCATTTTAGCAGGAAAAAGGGTTATAGTGATATTGCACAGGAAGCAATTGTAAGTATATTAATTGCCAAATATTGAAATGTGCATGTGTGACACATATATTTGAATGCTATGTTGATCTGTACACTAAGGTGTTTTTGTAAAGGAAAACTAAACTGAATTGTTGTTTAAGTATGTCATATTCATTTTTTTCATTTTCTACAACCATGCAACACAATGTTCTGTTATTACTTATTAAAGAATGAGCTGAATACATATTATAGGTGTATACAAAATTTTTTCTTTGCTGTGTCTTCAACATTCAAAGATAAGCATTATCCAATCTGTTTATGTTACAAATGGAGCATAGCATTATCTTGCATGTTTATATTGTCTCTATTCAATGCTAGGATGCCATGGAAACCGCAATGGAAGAAACTCCACAGGAAGGTGAAGAACCCAAATCTATAAATGATGTTGTGGGTGGAGTTCTATCCGAGTTCAGTCAATCAAGCAAGTTTTTGGTGAATATGGGTGTTTCAGCCTCTTCAAGCCAATCTACCACTCACACTTCTACTGCACGCATAAGAGAACTTGAAGAAATGCTTCAAGGACAAACATTGCAGATCGAGAATGCTAGTCGAAATGAGCAAGAGTTGCGTGCTACTGTTAGCTCTCAGCAGGGAGAAATCATGGCTTTGAAGAGGCAAGTTGAAGAAGCAAAAGAGTCAAACAAGAGTATTGAAGACCAAATGGCCATTTTCAAGGAAATGCAAGAAAAAACTGATTCCCTTGTTTTGCGTCTTCTGGGCCAATCATCAATAGTTTGATCATCTTTGTAGTCACAGTGTGTAGTTGCTAGACTTATTTTGAAGTATGGTGATCACTTTTGTGTTGAACCAATGGTTGTAATGGCATGTATTGGATAATTCTATGGGGACTACATGCTAATATGGTATGGGGACTATATGCTAATATGGTATTGTAATGGAATTGTGACTATGCTAATATAGTATTGTAATGGAACTGTGACTATATGCTTTGATGGAACAATTCTATGGGGATTATCTGGAGAATTATGCTACTGTTTATGATGTTTTTTTGTATGTCTGGATTCTGGATTAAATTCCTGTAAATTCATGTATGTCTGGATTCTGGTTCTGTGACGTTGTATGTCTGGATTCTGGATTAAATTCTGTGACGTTGCAAATATATTCATGATGAATAATTTCGTCATAAATTACACGTCCTGGAGCACATAATTACACGTCCTGGACCACATGTCATGACGAAAGCGATTGTTATAGAAAATATTTTATGACGCTTAGTAAATCGTCATAAATATTATTGTATGACGATATATTATTCGTCATAAATGTGTACTATTTTATGACGATTTCCCAATTATCGTCACTACTAACATTCTATGACGCAGAATCTGTGACGATACGAGTGACGCACAAAAATCGTCACTATTATGATTTTATGACAAAAATCCATGATTTTGTGACAAATACGTATCATCACCGATGCTCAAATTTCTAGTAGTGACCCCACCACCCCGCTCCCCCATCTCTATTATCGTGCCACCAACAGCTCCCTATTGCCACCACGACCAACACCTCCACCCACACGGCGGCCCCTATGTTCCTCCTCCCATGACGCTGCGCTCTCCTCCCTCAGCTGGCCTCGAACGCAATAAGGATGGAGGAGGAGAGGGGCAGGACATGGGGGGCGAGGACAGGGAAGGGCAGGGTGTGGCCGGCGGTGGCAATATGTGAGGAGGAGCAGTGGCTTTGGGGCTGTGACCAATGCATAAGAGGATAAGAGAGGAAGAAAAGAGGGGAGAGAGTATACACGAAAAGAGGGGAGAGAGTATAGAAGAAAATTGATGTGGCATGCTAAGTCAAAGTTTTGGTGCACGTTATCAAAACTAGGAAGGTTTTGGTCTCAAGAGGTTAAAGTGAGCAGTATTGACAGTTAAGAGACGCCTAATATCTGGTTTTGTAGTTTAGAGTTGATTTCCAGACGTTCACAAGAGTTTAAGTCGTCAAATAGACTTATTCCCTACTCTACTATTATAGATGGCCCTTGCAAGTGACGCTATACATATACGTAGTAAGTTTTCTATTTTAGTACTGCCCCTTTGAACCAAACTTTTGCTAAAGTTATCATACATTAGCTCTCAAACTTGATCGATTTTGAACCTAAGATGCCGTTTGGAATACAACATAGTCATAAAATTTCGTTGGAAAGGAAACATCTGACAAAAGTTAATTGATATATATAGCCCAACCTTTACGAGCACGCTCTCAAGAAAACTCTGTTTACGGGGACGTAAATGAGTCTTGACACGAAAGCGCATGTATGCGGAGTTCATCTTTATAGACTTGCCCTGTGGGCACATCCTCGTGTTGTGTGGTGGGCGTGTATGTGTGTGCACATGACTGTGGTAACGCTCTTATTGCATATCCACACATCGCACTTTCGGAGGTACAGCCCAATGGCCAACCGGTGTGGCACCCGACCACTCCTGTCATGCCACGATTCGAGCTCCACCAACGTGTTGGTTGGGTTTGCTTACAACTTTTTCGAAATATAGTGCTTTGCCTCTCGATCGTTATACATTGAAGATAACTCAGCATTACTATTATAAAAAAAAATAAGATGGTGGTTGTAGGTCCTTTCTCCTTCAACCGTCTCATTCTTTACTTCTCACTACTCACCACTTTTCAACTGATCAGAGTATCTATCTTTCATAGTATAATTCTCTATATATCCAATAAATTTTGTTATAACGTACAAGCAAATTACTAGTAGATAATTATATTGTGTTAACCAACTGCACCACACGAACAAATCGAGTGTGCCCAAATGCCTACTAGAGATCTCCAAGTAAGCACTACGGCCAAACTAGGACACAAAAGGAGGACGGCCCAATAACCAAACAATGGGCAAATCCTGCGTGGGGTAGAAAACATGGGCTCTTCCTGCTTTTCTCGGCGGTAACGAACAGGCCGGGCAGTGGCGAATCCACCGTGGGTGCTTGTGGGGGCTCGAGCACCCCCTCCTCCCACGGTGGAAGAAGGACCCCCCTCTCCTCCCAGTCTCCCACAGTCCACTCCCACTGTTGAACGTCGCCGTGTGACCGTGTCGTCGCACATCGCCCAGGTTGAAGAACTCGGCACTCGGCAGAACTCCACATGACGGCATGAGGGCAGCCAGGCGGTGTCTTAAGGCCCATCACCCTAGCCGCCAGCCGGCCCAAATACCCGGCAAATCCTGGCCCAAAACCCAACGAGAAACATTCAACAGGACACCTCAACAGTAGATCTACGAGATCAGATCGAGGAAGATGAACATCACACCTCAATAGTAGATCTGGACATCTGGTCGCCGAGTCGGAGAGAGGACCCATAGCCCGGCGGCCGGCGCAGCGGAGGGGAAGCCGAGGAGGCCGGGAGGGGGAGGCGGCCGGCGCGGCGGAGCGCAGCGGAGGGGGAGCCGGGGAGGGGGAGGCGGCCGGCGCGGGCGCGCGGCGAAGCGCAGCGGAGGGGGAGGCGGCCGGCGCAGCGGAGGGCCGAGGGGGAGCCGGGGAGGGGGAGGCAGCCGGCGCGGCGGAGGGGGAGGCGGCCGGCGCGGTGTGCGGCTGTGCGCTGTGTTTGAGTTTCTGTAGAGAAGAGTTGGGACTTGGGAGTCTCGGAGAGGACGAGCGCAGTGGGCAGCTGTGGCGCTGTGTAGATTGGCGAGCAGCAGTAGTGCAGTACTGTTGGTCTGTTGGAGTCTTGGAGAGACCTTATGGCCTGTGTAGATTTGCTGTCGTTTCATTTTTAATGTTTATGGACATTCATAATTTAATATTGTATCACTATATTTGATGTTTTTTATTTACAGATCGGTATTCACATATTTATGAAGATTTGGGGGCACATTATCCATTAACAAGGTACTAAATTTTTTGTATTGTACATTTTCAATTTGTTCTCTTCCTATTTATGTATGAATTTGATATTCCAATGGCAAAAGACTAGTGGATGTAGCTTTGATATATTTATGTTGTGCTATAGTCTCAACAGTAGAGCTCCCCCTCTATTTTCATCCTGGATTCGCCACTGAGGCCGGGAGCTATGCGAGATCGAACTGCAAACCATAAAATGTTGGGTACGACGTGCGAAATTGCAAAGCTGCCGACGGTTGAGGTGACTTCCCGTAGGCATCCTTGGCCTTTCTCCGTTTCGTGCTCGCAGCTTGCCCGCCACTTGACGGAAATTCCCCAGAGAATAGTATTTACGATGCGGCGCTCCGGTCTTTGTAGGTTCCACCCATCCGCCACCCCATTCCCGAATCCCCGATCGCAAGAACCTTCCTTGCGCCAGGCACGTAAATTCTCCTCTCGCTTCGTCCAACCCGTGCGAATTTCCACGGAAATTTCGCCCCGTTTCCAATGTGAATTCGCATTCTTGGTGATGATGGCGGCCTCTAGGGGTAGTTTCTTGGATTTTGCGGGGCCGCCTCTTTGGAAATGTCCTTCGGGGGTGAAGTGGTTGCGACTGGCGTCGGGGGTATAAATTCGGGGTGTGTGTGCTAGGAGAATCATAGCCAAACCCTAGAAATCTTGTTGCCTGAGGCCGAATTGCGTTTCTTTTTTCCGTGTAGGATTGGGTTAGAGATGGCTGAAATTAGGATTGCTCAGTTGGATTTCACAACAGAAGCCAGGAATTTAGCTCAGCCGCCTGCAAAGTTGCTTCTCGATTCTTCTCTCATTGAGACGAATTGGGGTAAGGTAGCTCAGTTTGGTTGTGCAACTAGAGGGGAGAGTTTCACCGAATTGCAGCTGAGGGAGATTAAAATTGCTAGCTTGGATCGTGCTTCTGGGAAGGAGAATCTAATTGGATTTCTTCCAAAGTTGTCTTTCGATGACAAGGCTGTTGCACGCAAGTTAGCTCTACCCGTAGCAACGCAAGAAAAGTATTTTGTCCACACATCACCAAGGAAAGGGAGATCGAGGAGATGGAGAAGAGTGAGGAGGGAGTTAAGAGACAACCCATTGGATTTGAATATCAATTTTTTGGTCCTAGCCACTGGCTACTCGTTAGGGATAGGATCAAAGATTTTAGACAAAAGGCCATTAAGGCCCAGCTTTATTGAAAGCAAAGGTTCAATAGGATCAAAGATATATGGAGCTTGTAATAGGAAAAGGATTAGGGTGAAGGATTTTTCTGTGGGGGCAATAGGGCGCAAGACACACCGAAGGGCTATTCGGGACAAAGGAGAGGCTTGTACGGTTGAATCTTACTTGATAGCATCTTATGCAGGTGATGCTTTTAGCAATAACAGGCATCAAATAATGTCGATCAGCTACGATGGGGATCAAAGTGAGGATCGGCAAAGTGAGGAGGTTCAATCAGCATATAATAAGGATAGTGGGGGTGATGAGATGGTAAGGGGGTATTTTAATTTGGATCAGACCGAAGAGCAAAATGAAGAAAATGATTGGAGTTGGGTGCCCCAAGATGGTGATCCTCTTGCTGAATCAATTTCTTCACTTCAGACAACACAAGAAGTTCTTGAAAGTGGTAAATTCCTGTCATCATTGATGTTTATTACGCTCTCTGTTTTTAATTTGATTGTGTAGTAATCAGTAGGTCTCTGTTTTTAATTTGATTGTGTAGTAATCAGTAGGTACCTGTTTTCCCTTTGCACTTTTGAACCATCTTAGACAAACTTTGATAGCTGTGGGTATAGTGCTTTGGTAAGTGCCTGAAAGCTTGAATTCTATCAGAGCTCAAGCTTTTCTGACTGCTGTCAATTGCCCCCCAACAACATGACGTCACGGTATTTAGATTTCCATAAGAAATCTGTTGATTTCTATCAGGCAGGTGACTATAACTTTCGTCCTGCTTCTGCTAATTTAAGGACAAAAGGTAGTTCCAGGTATATGTGATAATAGTTAGTTAAAACTCTGGTGCTTGTAATATCTTTGTGTCTTATAGAGTGTTGCATTTATGTTGTACATGTCAAAACTCAAAGCACTACTTTATTTTTGCTAGTTGAAAGAATAGATACACGCAAAAGTTAATGGTTCTCTCATGCATTTTTGTTCAACCACAGACGGTGAAGGTCTCTGACCGTATAAAGTATCCTTGCACAGCAGTACAGCTCTGGCAGGGCTTTTTATAGGATTTTTCTACGGCAGAAGCATCTCCCTTCTCCCATTTGTACACCCGTTGCTCTTGGTAGTAACGGAAACTGTGCCATCCCTATTTGTAGTGGATTATTCCACGGTGTCCCATGATTGCGACAATGTTCTTATATTTTGAGCTTTTGAGCTTGCTAGTGTCTATCAGTCTATGCTTGTGTGAAACTACCTGTAATAAGTGCTCTGTTCTGCCTGTGTTCTTGTTCAGAGATGCAGAAATTATCAGAACTTGGCAAGGAGTTCGGGATTAAGGATTCGAGTGATGAGAACAGAGAAAAAGATTTGTTCGTTTTGCCTGATATAGAGGGTGGTGTATTGGAAATGAATCCAAAGATGAAACACCTTGAGCAGAAACTGAAAGAAGCGTCAAATACTATCAGAGAGAAGGATTTAAGATTATCCAAGCTTCAAGTACTTATCAGTAGTGCGCATATAC
The DNA here is from genome assembly GCA_017311315.1 of Dendrocalamus latiflorus. Taxonomy (NCBI): domain Eukaryota; kingdom Viridiplantae; phylum Streptophyta; class Magnoliopsida; order Poales; family Poaceae; genus Dendrocalamus; species Dendrocalamus latiflorus. Next base: position 26,460,485 of record CM029656.1, read on the forward strand.
CAACGCTGCAAAAGGAGGCCACCAACATCGATCAGTTGGAGATGGAGTTCGAGCGCCAACTGCAGGAGAAAATAGAAGCCGAAATTCAGTGCCTGGTCATGGTGAAAGCGAGACAAAGCTGGCAAGTCCGGGCAGAGGATCAGATTGCCTTGGAGGAGCACAAGCTGTCTGCTGGGGATGATACAAGAATGATGCGCAAGCTACGAGACACGGAGAACAAGATCCTCATGCTGAAAGAGAAGTTGGACAAGTTGGAGGTCCATGAGAAAGAGCTCTTTGGGACGACGGAAGTCCTGAGAATGCAAAGTCGGACCTTCAAAATATGCCTCTTTGGTCTCGTTCAGTTGATAATGCTGTGCCTTTCGCTGAAGATGTTCTTCATGCAGGCTTCGGTCCCCTTTGGTGATGATGTACCAACATGATTTAGTCAGCGTTCTTTTAGTCTGGAAATTCGGTTGCTTGATTTGCATGGTTTTTAGGTCTAATCTCAATACAGTGAAGTGCACGTGGTGATGTACATCTGAAACTACGCATATTCTGTAAAATATTTCAGTGCATAAATTCGGGTTTGGCTGACTAGAGCCTGCTCATTTTGACTGAAAAATGTGGCTTATGACTCAAATTGTACTGTAGTTAACTGAAATTATACTGTAACTAATGGTGGCTTATTTGGCATAATTAAATTTTAAAAAATTAAAAATAGAAAAAAACAGGTTAGTTTATTATGGACAATACAAACGAATACGGGAAAAAAGAACCGGTAAAAAAACGACAAAATTTAGAAATAGTAAAAAATAAGCAGAAGTCAGAAGCTGAAGCCGAAATGAGCGGAACCGTCGGAAGCTACAAGTTAGCTTAAAAATAGAAAAAACAGATCAACTTATTGGCTGTTTGCATCTACTGAAAGCTAGGTGTCAGAGTCAGATTAGCACTCTGGCCTTTTCCGGGCCATGAAGTCGATGCAAGTCTCGAAATAAAACAGGCATCGAGCGCGATCTGACCCGTCGATTTCCAGCTTCCTTATCCCTCTTCATTGAAGGACCAAAAGAAAACAATGGTGAGCACAGATGAAAATCCTAGATCAAGCATGCATGGTGGCATGATGCAAGGGTTCATTTAATTTGCACTGTCTCTGGTTTGCCGTAAGAGGGCAAAGAACGGACCAAGAGCTCTGCCACGCAACAGAAAACAGCCTCGGTCCGTCCACCTTCCTATAGGCGCGGCAAGCCGGCAACTGCTACAGGCAGCGTTCAGTCCAAAACGCACGCTGGACATCCGAAACTACGCGCGCGCCCGACACTTCTCCGACCGTTTCGACAAGTTTTGCCACTGCCGCCTCCGCCGCGCGCGCAGTGACGAATCCACCGACGCCACAACACACAGCAGCGCCCGCGCGCACCACGTGACGACTGACGAGTCACAACACACCGCACGCGCCGGCTCACACTAGGCTGTAAAAAAATAGGTCAAAGCACACGAACTGTTTAAGTTTAGCTCGTTCTAAACTCTAAACAAACCAAGATTACTATCAAACTTGTGAGAGGTCAAATAGTTTGTTAGAACTCTATTCGAGCTCGAATATTAATGTATGTTAGTTTTTACTAAGCTTACTTAAGCTAAGTTCAAACTTAATATTTTCTTATTGTTAAAAGTTATTGTATATTGGATTGTTATCTGTTACCAAATTCACTTCGAATCTACTCAAATTTGAACCGAATCAAGCTCAAATCTAGATTCAGAGTTAAATCCTAACTCACACTCCCTCAAACTAAGCTAAGCTCGCTCGATTGTTTTCAGTTCTGCTCGCACCACGGACGTGGGCGAGCACACGCGCACGGCCCGCAGCCCGCTATTGGCGGCCTGATCGATCAGATAGGATCGGCCGAGGCGTCGCGGCGCGACGATTTTGCACGCCCGACACGTACGTACGTTCCGGCAGCTAGCGCGCGGCACTGTGTGGTGTGCCTGCTGCAGTACTGCTATATATAACCTTGGCTCTTCGCACGGCCGCGCGCCCAGGGAAAATCGGACGTGGCGGGTTGCTGCCACGGGGTCTAACACTGGACCATTTGTTTCGCAAGGGACGTCGCAGAAGAAAGAATTGGAAAGCTGCACAAGTTGCACGCGGTTCACGTGGACCACGTGGTGCACAGATGTTTGGGTAATTAACTCGGCTATGTTGGATTGAATTAAATCATAGCGCTAGCCTGCTAAGCTAGCTTGGGTAATTTAAAAATAGGTTTTTTATTAAAAAAAATAGTATAGTAGCTTGGGTAATTAACTCGGTTATGTTGGAAGTTTGGATTGAATTAAAATCATAGCGCTTGGCTGCTAGCTATATATCTAGTAGCTAATGATAGGTTTTTTATTAAAAAACAGTATAGTAGCTTGGGTAATTAACTCGGTTATGTTGGAAGTTTGGATTGAATTAAATCATAGCGCTTGGCTGCTAGCTAGCTAGTAGCTTATGACAGGTTTTTTTATTAAAAAAATAGTATAGTAGCTAATGATTAAGCCCATAAAACGAAGAGATGGTACGCAGTGACAGAATTTCACAGCCGCAATGGCAGTCATTCAGTCTTGCCGTGATTAGGCCCTATTTGTTTCACATAACTTTTTTGTTTGCTAGGTAGCCATACGTTACAACGAAGTCATAAAAATGGTGAGACGAAACTTACTGTTTGGCCAACTTCGCACATCAAACATTAGAGAGGAAGCGACAGAGATAGAAGGGTGGCTAGAATGCGCGAAGAGATGGGGAAAGTGGATGGGGGTGGGCAGAGAGAGGAGAGAGACGAATGGTCCAGATCAAATCGGATGGCTGAGAAAAGAGAAGGAAGAATGGACCAACCACTAACTCACACTTTTATAATAGTAAAAATAGTTTGACATGAATTTCACCGAAAATAGCTCAATTCCCCTAAAAACTAGAAAAAAAAATCCATTTACCAAACAAGGCTTTGCCCCGATTAACTAGCATAGTGTTCTTGCTTGCTAGCTGCATGTTCTACTAGCCAACTAAAGTAACAAGTCCGTCCGTTCCTTGATCCATCCGTTTCAAGACTTGCTGCTGCATTTTTTTTTATAATACCCAGTGCTAGTCTTACAAATTTTTGTGTTTTCCCCCATGGGTCAGTAATTAACTAATTATTGTATTGCTTATGAAGAAATCAATAAACTAGATTTACCTCAGCTTCCACTCCTTCGTCGACACCTCGTCGCGCTACTTCGCGGCGTCGTGGGGCGGGCTGCACTGGGAGTGGCAGTTCCGGGCGTCCTGTCGTCTCCCGGCATGGGCCGGGGTGCGGCAGGTGGTACGGCTACTGGGTTTGGTGCGCCTTGATCCTTCCAGAGGCATCCTGCGGCGGCCGGTGAAGGCTGGGCAAGCTTCGGAGCTTGGCGTTCGGTACGGCAGCGAATAGTTCTCTGTCGTGCCCTTCAGTCCACGGTGCGGCGTTGTCGCGTTGTGATTGCTTTAGGCTTGATCCGTGGCTCATGCCCCTGGATCTGCTCAGTGGTGGCGTATAGGCGTCGGCATAGTGGTTTCTACAGGGGTGGACTTTGCAGGAAGCGGCTCGTCGTAGAGTTCAAGGGTGGCTATGTCATGGCCTTGAGGCGTGCAGGACCCCGGTGTGTTGGTGGCGGTCTTTTTTGTGTGTAGGTAGTGCGTGCGGTGCTGTGGAGGTGCTGGCGAAAGCCTTGCCGGTGTTCGTACCGGTCTCGACAATGATGACGCCTTCGGGCGCCATTTTCCTTCCTGGAGGTGTTGTCATGGCACTCCACAGCCCTCATGTATACTGATCTCCAGGTGAAAACCTTGCCTCGGTGAGGCGGGCGGCGTCGGCGACCCTCGTCGCTTCCTTGGAGGCGTTGCCTAGGTGATCCATCTTCACGCAAAGTAGATCGAAGTTTGGTTGGCACAGTCGGAGGAGGTTAGAAACTTGGTTGAGAGCAAGGACGGAGAAGAAGTTCTGAAGCTTAGTCTTTCTAGCTTTTTAATAGTCCTTAAGCTCTCTTTCTTGTTGTTTTATGTTCCTTAGTTTTGAGGCTTTGAGCCTAAGAGCTCGTGTAACTTTTGGCTGTGTATATCCCTCGTGGATATAGAGGCCGGATTTTATATCCTTTATCTAAAAAAGGATTTTGACGCAATAATTCGTCGCGGCAATCCTGTTTTTAGCTTTTCTAGATGTAGATTACTCTAGTTAGCCATTACCATTTGTTAAGCCAGGAGAAAAGTCATGAACAGTACAGCAGATTGGTTAGCCATTACCATTAGCTAAGCCAGGAGAAAAGCAATGAACAGTACATCAGCATGCAGCTAAGAATTTCGAAATGACAACACAACGAGAAGTACCGCGTACGCATAGCTAGCGGTATAGGAAATCTAGGACGTCCTTCCACTCAAACAGAAAATAGAACATCATTGTAATCAAGAAACTGTTTTTGATCTGAGAATTCATTCCTCACACAATATTATGGGCATATCCCAGTCAATGTGAAACAGGATCTTACATTCTTACTAGCTTGTACATAAGAATATTCAGAACATTTTACCTGCAGCTAGTTATGTCTCCAGGATCCAGACACGATGGGGAGCTCATATATTTTGAAGCAAGATCACAAGCACTGACGGGTTAAACGACGTAAATCATTCGACGCACTAGCTACGACCACGCAATGATGCTTCTTGTGGTAGCACGGACTTCAAAGCAACCCAATATTACAAGGCTGGCTAGGGCTAGTTCTCTCCTTCATTCCCTGGGCAGCTCGTTGAGGTCAAAGTCCCGTGGCACCCCAATCGGAGCCGCCGCCGCGGCATTGGCAAGCAGCTTATCTGCGAGCCAGTGCTTCCGCATGTGACCGCCGAGCGCCTGCCCGCTGGGGAAGGTCAGGTCGCACCGGGAGCACGGGTGCTGCGCCGGGCTCTGCGCCATCGGCGCCGGCGGGCTGTACCAGCGCTCCTCGCCGAGCCCAGCGGCGGCTGCGGTGACGCCGTGGAGGTGGTGGTGCACCATGATGTTGTGCACGTCGTGGGCCACGGCGAGCCCGTCGGCGTGCTGCGCGCCACAGTACTTGCCCTTGTTGTGCCTGGCCATGTGGCCGCCTAGGGCTTGGTGGGTGGGGAACGTCTTGTGGCACGTCGGGCACCCGTACCTCCGGTCCGACGCCGGCGATGGTATGCGCCTCGCCGGCGATTTGACGTCAGCAGCTTCCGGTGGCGAGGATGATGACGTCTGCTCGAGATCCAGGAGTCGCCGCTTATTAGGCTTCTTGGCACCTGGGGATACGGGCTTGTCGGCAGGACCGCCGTTCTTGGTGCGGACCACGACGAGGACAGCATCTCTTACAGGCTCCAGTTTCATAAGCTTGTTCACCTCCGGCGTCTGGGGCTCCGCGGTGACCTTGGCGACATGCTCCGGTCGAAGAGCTTGCTCTGCCTTCGCCGCCTGGGGCTCCTTGATGACATGCTCCAGTTGCGCAGGCTTCTCAGCTTCCCACATGTGCTGCCCGGCGACGGCGACGGCGCCGGCAACATGATCTGGTATCATAGGCTGCTCGACTTCCGGCACGTGGTGCATCGCAACGGCGTCGGCAACATGATCTGGTAACATAGGTTGCTCGACTTCTGGTATCTGGTGCCCCCCAACGGTGTCGGCGACATGCACCGGTTGCATAGGCAGCTCTGGTTCCGGCGTCTGGCCCCACGAGGACATGTCCAAGAGAATCATCGCAACCTCCTCCTCGATGCAGGTCGACTGCAGCACCGCCACGGGCGCCACGCTCCTGGCATTGGCTGTGGGTGGCACGCACCCGCGCTTCGCCGTCACCGACCACCTCGTCGAGAGCTCGCCCCCCTTCCATGGCACTTTCTTGGGCTTCTTGTGTCCAGCCACGGCAGCAGAGGCACTTGGGCTCATCGTCGAGAACTCAACCTCCTTCCGTGGCACTTTCCTCGGCTTCTTTCCTCCGACCACTGCAGCACTGGCGGCATCCGCCGGGCGGGTCGCCCCCTTGTAGCCCTTCTCCGGGTGGCACCTCAGGTGCCCGTACATCGCCTTGTCCGACAGAAAGACCTTGCCGCACTCGGGGCACGTCAGGTCGCGCGCGCCGCCCCCCTCGTCGGCCTTGTCATTGTCCATCCCCACTGGCGCAGCGCCATTGCCTTGGCCGCTCAGACTCTTCCCATAACGCGGCAACGCCGGCGCGTTATCGGCATCACCACCCAAGCCAATGCCTTGCACCTCGAGCTTCAGCAGCACTGCCTTCGGCGTGAGCTTCGGCACCGGCACGTCGTCTTCTTTGGTATGAACTGCCGCCTCCGCCGCCTGGATGTAATAGGCTCGCAAGTCCATGAGGTGGTGGTGATGAGGTTACTACTGCTCAGGGAGGACTAATTAACTGATGTTAATGGCGGTGTTGTGGGCTTCTGGGTGGTTGTATCCGTTTCAAGGGAGCCAAGCCAATTAAACCTCCATCTTCCTTTATGCCGCAGACAAGAAACTGAAACAAACCCGGCTGAATCTTAAGTCTCCCTTCTCAGAACAACTCCTTGTCTTCACCTGGAAAAAAAGATAGGAAAGTGACCAATCAGATAAAGACTCAAGCTGTGATACAAAAAAAAAAGATTCAGGATATTTAAACAAGCACCAAAGAGTTTATTTAACTAGCTAGATAGAAGCAAATTTTAGTTGGTGAAAAAAGCATAAAATGATGGGCTATGGTGTAACAAACAAATTGCAATTCAACCAAAGAAAAAAAGAACCAAATCGCAGGCATAGCTGAACCATGGAGGTAACAATATCTAGTGTGAGAATGAGTAGTAAAGTAAGGTAGCTTCTGCAATGGTTCGCCTGCTTCCAGTGAAGTAACAAGAACATGCAGTGGTGAAAAAGAAAGTTCCATTCACCGAAGTGACAGGTGATCTCCTGCAGCCTTTTCTGTCAAAAGAGTACTAGAAGCCGAAAGATAAGAACCACCAGTGCTACATGAAGTGCACTGCTACAGTGCTACTAGCATTGGGAAATGGCAAGCTAACGATTTCTAAGTACAGAGCTAGGGTTGCACAACACACCATCTTTAGTATATTGAACCGATATTGATTCAAGGTCATACCGTATAAATATTCTAAAAACTAAGCTTATTTTTCTTCAATGTATTAAAAAAAACCACAAATAATAATATCCTCTCTCAACCACGCTTTGAATCGACTCCTAAGTAGTCTGGTTCCATGTATTTTTTGTTGGAATAATCAATCCTGTAAATGTATTGAATCGATTCAATGTCTTTCTCCTCATTTGAAATGGCTAAAACACAATATTAGAGATGATCTAATGAGGCAAAGGGGATAGCACTAAATTAACTTTGATGGAAACATATGTTTTCTTGGAAGAAAAACGGTAAGGCTTGGATCTGCACCTATCCCATGCATGCACAGAACAATCGGTAAAACATGGAAAGATTTGATCAATGCGCTTATTAGCAAGAGATGCTAAACATGTAAATCCAGTCACAGAGATAACCAGCGGCAACTCCACCGCAAATGAGGAATGAAATCATGGTGACGAAGAAAACGAATCCAGGAAAGGAAAATTAATCCACATTGAAACGGTGGCAAGAAAATAGCAGTCAGCTCGATCGGGTTAAAAAGAAGTAAACAAATGGGCATAAAGACCACCAAGAAAAGAAAAGCGTAGCTGAAAAGAACCAAAGAAGTCCAACTGAACAACGAAAGGCTGACCAAAAAGAAAGATGAAAATCTCCAAGGACTCAAACCCCATGGGAAATCACATTCATCTCACCAAAGCGTAAGAGAGAATGAAATTAAAGAAGATATAAAATAAGACCACGGGCAAAACAAACAACAATCCGGGCTCGCCCAAATCCCAAGAAATTAACGCTGCCTTTCAGATCAGAAGACCCAAGAAGTACCATAGAATTCAGCGGAAGCAACGAAAGAGTAGCTTATCAACAAGCAGATAAGATAATTAAACTTCCACCGGAATCCCAACAAAACCAGAGAAGAGCTGAGGGGGGAAGGAACAGGATCATGACGAAACAGGACGCTGCTAAAACGATAGGCATTCCACCGAAACCGCGGGCAAGGAAGCTGAAAAGAAGAGACCAAATTAATCCACACGCACCGAACGAGAGAACACCTGAAGAACCCCCACCTCCCTGCAAATCCTATCGATCGGAACAACCAAACGTGCCATGAGCAATCGATCAGACGCTGAGTGGAAAGGGGGGCAGAAGAGGGCGGAAATCAATCTCACCTCAAGAACAGCTGCTAGCTAAAACCCACGAGGCAAGGCGATCGAGAAACCGAGCTGGATGAATCCGCACGCCACAAGAAACCCAGAGGAGGCGAGGCGAGGCTGGTAACTCTCACACACCCACGCGCCTCCTCTCCTCAGTAGGCACTAGTAGAGAGAGAGAGAGAGAGAGAGAGAGAGAGAGAGAGTGCGGTGCACTAGCCATAGATGGAACGCTAAATAAGTGGGATTATGCGATACGAGATGGGGGTGGGCGTGGCCGCATGGGATCGCGAATCGTGATCGGGCTCCGGGATTGTAGGGTGGAGGGCCGCACGTACGAACGATACGCGCGCGCGGGATCGCAACGCTACGGTGCTAGCTCGATCGGTTGCTCGCTACTCCTAGCTGGTTGCTGTTACTGCTAGCGGTAATCCCTTCTTCGAGATTTTTCTTTTTGCTTTTCCTTTTTTTTCTCTGTCTTGTAGCTCTCTTTTTTTTTACCCCTCCAGTTGGTTAGTAGATCCCTTGTTAATTTGGGCTACTTACGCGGAGCAACAGCTACGCGCGAGCTGTCATTTTTTATTCTGTCCGTGTGTCAGTAGTTTGTTGCTCTGCAAATGCAAATGTGACCAACATGCGTAAAAGATATTTTTTTCACGTATTTCCAATGTAGCAAAACAGAGGGAGAGATGCGAGTTTTTGTAAGTTTAGCATATTCTGAATTCGTATTTGTAAAAGTAGTCAGAGTCGGCAGCGGCGTGAAGCTGACACGTGGGCAGTAGAGCCCTACTGCCCTGCTACTAGACGACAGGTAATTAAGCCGGCTTAATTATCTGCCTTAATTAATAGTTCCGGTCGCAGCCGCTTTCCCAACCTTTGACCACCGACCACGTTATTCTGACTACTGCCATATTCGACTACAGTCGTTCACGACCACGACCACTCTAATTGCTTCAGATTACTCTCGAGTCCCGACCACGCTTTGCACTCTGTAGTTTTCGACCCCTAAAGCCTATTGACCAGCTGTTGTATCCTAAACCACGGCACTTTGACCATGGTGCATCGATTATGGCACTTCGATCGTGACACCTCAACCAGGGCACTTTGACCATGGCGCGTTGACCATGACACATCGACCACAACCTCTCGACTACAACACCACGACCACAGCGTCTCAACCACGGTGCCTCAACCACGACCATCACAATGGATGATGCGTGGGAGGAGGATGGATGAGGCATTGGGAGGAGATGGATCAGGCGACATGAAACCCAGCTCACAGGAGTATTCCTATCATCTCACAATACCTAGATTTGTAAAAAAAATCATTCAAAACGAAAAAAGGATAACATGAGTAGATGGAAGTGCTATGAATGGAAGATTTGTACCCTCCTTGTGGTGCTGCGTGGAGTTAGAAAAAAACTATGATATTAATTTGTACCCACCTCAATTTAGTGATATAGATGGAATTTTACGTTCAAACAAACTCCACACCGATGGCTAGGTTAGGCTGCGTGCACCTGGGGTAGTAGTTGATCTTGAGCTAGAGGAGGAGGCAATTGTCTTGCTGCTGCTGCTGAGTACCTTCTTGCCGGGTCGTTGCTGTAGGCCTACTTGGCGTCCATGAGCAGGGCGAAGAAAGCTGTGACACCATAGCATGTGAGCAGAGGCAAAGCAACGAGAAGCGCATCAATTTTATTGCTCCCAGATCCGGGCGAACCAAATCACAGTTCCAAAGTGGTGGCAAGATGAAAAAAGCAAATAGGGAATAAGCTACCTATTGGATAAGACTGGAACGAAAGGACACGATGCAGTAGAAAAAGGCATTGACTTACTTTGTCCTAAAAATGTATTTCTCTTATACGTTTCATATTTAAACAATTGTTATTTTTCAAACAAATCTTATACTAAAATTATATTTTCTCTACATGTAGTTTGCCTATTATCTCACCTTCCTTTATGCAGAAAATATTAATTACAAAATACAATGTTACCAAGTAAAACTAAAATCTGCACCATCCATTGTGGGCATCCAAAATATAAGGGTTCGTATTCAAATAAAAAGTCCATGCCAGGTAAAATGCAAAAAAAAAAAAGAGAGAAAGAATCAACTTAATTTTAATACAATTTCCAAACTAAAAGCCCTAAAAAATTGAATAGTAGTAATTTGGAATAAAAACAATGGAATCGTAACTTTGGAACCAATCTAGCTGCTCTTTTGTGTGGGCCACCCTACTAGTTATATTATTAAAATAGAAACAAAAGAAGCCACCACATTAGCTCTCAATGGCAAGAAATTCTCACATTAATCCATAGAAAAAGAGAAAGATCTATACCGGTGATTATGGTGGGATCAGATTATAATGGTCTAGATTAAAAGAGAGAGTCCATATCAAGTACACTCCAGAAATAAATGAAATTTGGAATAAAAAGGAAAGAAAATTATAATTTGATTTTCATACAAATTCCCAAGTAAAATCATTAAATAAAAATAATTTAGAATAAAAAAATAGCAATTGGATTTGTATATGAATTCTAACAAAACAAAAACTAAAATTTAGAGTAAAAAATAAAATAAAATAGTAATTTGATTTCGATACGGATTCCAAATTAAAATCACATAATAAATTTAATTCAAAATAAAAATTAAAGAAAATTAGCAATTGGATTTGTATATGAATTCCAGCAAAAAATAATTGGAATTGGTATCAAAAAAATAAATGAAAATTTACAGTTTTCCTTTCCATACAATTCAAAAATAAAAAAAGAAAGAGTCTATGCCAAGTACAATCCAAAAATAACTAAAATTCAGATTAAAATTTTAAATTAAATTAAAAATTGCACTTCAATATGAATTCTCAAAGAAAATCTCTAAATAAATATAATCCATAATAAGAATATAAAAAATAGCAATTGGATTTGAATACAAATTCCAATAAAAATAGCTAAAATTCATAATAAAAAATAAAATAAAATAGAAATTTGATTTTGATACGAATTCCAAAGTAAAATCGCTAAATAACTTTAATTTAAAATAAAAAATAAAGAAAATTATAAATTGGATTTGTATAAAAATTCTAACAAAAAAGAATTGAACTTCAGTTTGAAAAATAAAAGAAACTTTGAAATTTGCTTTCCACGTGAGAGAAAGTAAGTACAATCCATTAAGTGCCACATAAAACTGAAGTGGGTCTTAGATGTAAGAGTATCTCTTTGCTATGGGTGGAGTTTTGTGAAACTTTATAATCATAATATCCAATATTATGTGTCACATGCTAAAAATTATATGGTTTTCTATAATTTGGATCATAAAATCTAAAATTTTATGAAATTTACTAAAGATTTTGTGTGTTAGAATTAGAACTCACGACTCACGAGTCACCACTACGCTATATACTCTGTGTACTTTGTGCAGCTTGGGGGGGGGGGGGGGGGGTTCGAAAAGTTAAAAAGACGATGTCAGGTGTGTTGGGCAAACCGAGCTGGGCCTTCTGGTGTGGGCCTTGGACTCGTAGCCTTTTGCATTCTCTTGATTGTCAATTGCCTGTGATCACTGCTTATAGTGGCACCAATATCTCTGAATGTGATTTCTAGCTAGCACTAGACACACCTCTCCCAAAAAAAAACGGCTAGCACTAGACACTAGTAGTACTATTTTTGTCCTGTTCACAAAAGAGTGGCACCATGCATGCTAACTGCAGTCTAGATGGCCTGGACAGAGGCAATTAAGGTCATGCTCAAAAGGGGTTATTTTAAGTGGTTTTTAGTTAAAAATTATTGTAACTGGCTGAAAAAATATTGTACCTGACAGTAACTTATTGGTATAATTAAATTTAAAAATAGAAAAAATAGGTTAGCCCGTCACGAACAGTATAAATGAAATACGGGAAAAAATAGAACCGACAAAAAAGCTCAAAACAGCCAAAAAAAATAGGAAAAAGTTGAAATTGTTAAATAGTAAAAATAAACCAGAAGTTAAAAACTCAAGTCAAAACGAGCGAGACCTAAAGTGAGTGATTTAAGACACACTAGGAGGCCTGTCCAGAAAAATTCTCCACGAAAACAGGAGAACGATCCACAGCAAACGATTCTTTGCCGCCCCGTCCTTTTTTGTAAGTCTGGTCGATCTTCTCTTCAGGACAGATCCAGGATACTCAGCTTGTACTCACATTGTTTGTAGATGTAAAAAAAATATGGCAAATATGACTCCAAAATCTGTGCTCGTGAAATGTATGCGGCAACTGGCAATTACGGTGAAGTGTGCGTCTTGGTAAATTGACCACAGTTCAATCGGATGGCGCCAAGTCTTGCTCACCAATACGGCACACGAGAGGAACCAATCACAACAAGGAGTCAGACCTCATCAAGTTCCAACGCATTACATATCCCTTTCAAAGAAACAAAAAAAAAGTATATTTTGGTTGGCTCTTTTTAGTTTGTGCCTTAGAGCATCTCCAATAGTGACTTATGAGCTAGCTCTAAGTATATTATTTCATATTTTAATAGAAGAGAGAGAAAATCTATCTCTTGATCAAGAGCTAGTCTCATACACACATTCCAAGATTATGTGAGAGTGTCATGTGAGGCTATTTATGTTATGAGCTATGTGCTAAAAGTTAGTATTATTGGAGAAGTTGTCTTAGAGCTAGTAACTAGCTCATACTTTGAATAAACAAATAAAATAATTTTTAATTATATTTTCAAACGATTTATCAGCATATTTTTTTAAAATGGCGTATCAATTTATTGACATTTAATTCATTCACACAAACACTTATACTAAGGGCCTATTCTTTTCGACCGAAACTAGCGGCTTTTGGCTTTTGCTACAGTACCTAACTTTCAAACGGGGTATTTTCTCAAGACGGTGTCTACAAGTTAGTTGTAGTACATATTAAGAGCCTAACATCTGTATCAACCAAAATCGCAAGCGAGTATCTCTTTCCATAATATCTGTCGCAAACAGCTAAAATTCAAAATTTTCAGCCAAAAATCATAAACCGTAGCCGTGCCAAATAGACCTTAAGACTAAAAGTCATCAGTCGTAGTAATAAGGTACAGTCGAAAAAACCCACCCAAATCTTCTCGACCACAGCTCCACAACCTCCTCAAATAATAGCTGATCAACCACCAATTGCCAAGTAGTTCAAGGATTGTAAAATACAAATAGTCGTCCCTTCACCAAGGTCACGCACCTTGTGATTTGTTGTCTCCACGCGCGAGGAGCAAAGCGGACTTCCTCCGCCGAGATGGCGTTCGGCGAAGGAGGAGACGAGACCGCCACCGCTCCTCTCATCCCGGATCACCCAAAGCATCTCAACGTCGTGAGAAGTGGTGAGCACGCCGAACTCATGTCCATGGATGATCGTATATAGTTTGTTCTTTGATTTTTTTTTCCTCATCTCCTCTGCTTGATCGGCGTTCAACTCACGACGTTTGTTGCCGCGATGAATGTTTGAAGGGAATGAGTGGACGGCGGCGGCGCACGTGATCACGGCGGTGATCGGGTCCGGGGTGCTGTCGCTGGCGTGGAGTATGGCGCAGCTCGGGTGGGTGGCCGGGCCGGGCATGATGCTCGTCTTCGCGTCCGTGACGGCGCTGCAGTCGACGATCTTCGCCGACTGCTACCGCTCGCCGGACCCTGAGCTCGGCCCGCACCGCAACCGCACCTACGCCCACGCCGTCGAACGAAACTTAGGTACGTCACGTACAAACCAACATCTCACCCCTCTCCCCTTCACTTTCTATCCTCCTTTTCTATTTGTTTATAATCATCTTAGTTAATCAACAGGTATAATCCATAATTCGTATCTCTTCACTTTGAATTTCGATCGAGCGACAGACACATCAAATTGCATTTTTAATTTAGTGGCACACAGTAGTAGTTACTGGACATCAACTAAACGCCAAGCTACACGCACGTACGTTGATACCTTTCTCAAATTAGGTGATTTGTAATGGGAAATGCATGCGTAGCCGAAGGAGAGAAACGCACGCACGCACGCACACGAGCTAGCACCACCGAAACGAGAGAAGGCTCGTGAATCCCGCGGCACGCACGGGACGGCGACCAAGCTCGCTTGTGTGGTGGGCTGTAGCCCGCGGAGAACACGTCAAGGAGAGGACTGGCCCGTATTTCCAGGGCGCGCCGATGCCTTTGGGGGGACGTGGCGATGTGCCGCGCGCCCCCCTGCACGCACGTTCCGATTCGAACTCCTCCACTAATCAGAGATCGCTAGTGTTCGTAGACGAGTTCGTGTTTGGCACTGGAAAAACCATGGCTACCTAACGGCTAACCAGAATGACAGGTAAGCTGGGTTCTGAAAAGGTAAAATTCTAATATGCAACGGTGACACAAATAAGTTGGTGTAATAAGCCAATAATACGATGACACGTAGCACTATGTACTGTAGCATGTATTACAAATAATATTTTCGTACAGATACGTGGCCATAAACACTGTAGCAACTATTAAAAATAATATTTTTATACATCTACAATACTGCTACAGTGTTTCCCCACGTGGTGATCTTGGATTGGCTTGTGATACAAATCGCTCTGTTCAACCGTGACACAGTAAAACCTCTCTCTGAAAAGGACACTGACAACAAGTAATGAGTTCTGAAAAGGACAGTGACACGGAAGGGGGCACCGGTGATTTGTTCGGGTTCGATACGGCACGGGCCGAGCCCCGGGGAGCCGTCCAGCTAGCGCACGGCGTGTACCATTCCGATGACGACGTAAGCGAGCTAGCTTGGCAGATGGGTGGATCCAAATCGTGTGTAAAGCAGAGCACGTCTCGACGGCGTGTGTATCATGGTTTTTAATTTCCCTCTACTTTCTTTCGGTTACGTGTACCGATCTTTTTTCTAGAGTTAAAGCAAAAGTGACGGGAAATTAAATTTTATGCTCAACAGGACTCGATGATTTTTTTTTTTGATCTGCCAAATAGTACGCAGAAGTATATGCAGCAGCACCTATCAGATTAGTGTGAATTTTTTGAAAAAAAATATGCAACAAAATCAGATTGGTGTGACAAAGCATGTGCCAACGTTGTCGCTATCTCTCGCTTTTTTTCGTTTCATTTTCACATGTACCTAGGATACATTAATCATCAAGCATAAACAGAACTCATACTTTACGTTGGGTTAGCTCCTACTCTGCGAATGGATGATCATCATCTCTGAAAACCAAATGTTCTTAACAGGTAGCACGAGCGCATGGGTCTGCATGCTGCTGCAGCAAACAACCTTGTTCGGCTACGGCGTTGCCTACACCATCACCGCGTCCATCAGCTTCAGGTACGTTACATACGTACATGCCGTACATCGCAAAACTACGCTTCACATGCTTTTTTTTTTATGAGTAAAAAAAAACATGCTAGTAGTACATTGAAGGGGCAACTGGTTTCGTAGCACCGAAAGATACCAGACTTGGATATATAATATACCGCTGAAAGAGCGTGGCGGCCTTCTTTCCCTGAGCCGGGCCGGGCCGGCTTCCGCGACGCATGCCACGCTCTTGTCGGCACACGCGCCCACATTAGTGGCTTCGTTAAGTTACTCGGGCCGTCAGGAAACTTGCCCGTTCCATGTACCTTCCGTGCCCATATTATAGTCTTTGCTATTTTTTTGAGCCGTAGCCCGCTAGTCTCAAATTCTATCAAATCTTTGTGCATGTATATTGGGTAGGGTTTTTTGGCTGTGAATTTGGTTTTTAGCATATAATTTTTGAATTTTATCTATTCGTAAAAGACAGTACATACAGAAAAATAGATACATCTGATTTTAACCGATATAGCTAAACTCAGTATAACATTTACTATATTCTACATATAGATCTTGTTTTAAAAAGATATATTGTTTAAAATCTAATTATTATAACAAAAAATGATAAGTTAAAGCCTCAGCTAAAAAGAAGCTAGGCATTATCATCCTTCTTTGCTGCCTAGATACGGATCCTGGTCGTTTTCTCTGGCAATCGTTGCCAAGTTAAGGAAAAGCAGAGCCCAACTTGTTGCCTTCGGGTAGTTTTCTCGAGCTATGCTAGAGAGTGCCACGGAGAAGTGAGTCCGGAGGGTAGATTCTCGAGCTATGGCGAAAGGACTGTCAAGTCGACAAAGCAGCACAAAGAAAGCTACCTGAATATACATTTAAAAAAAAAATTTACGACAATTCTATACTTAAGTCACTGAACACGCATTACTACGCTTGCTGAATTGGTGGTGGACTGATCTCGCATAAAGTTGCGTTCAGTCTAGAACTTTGCTGGTTGATCCGTTTGTGCAGTGAATAAGGAGTGTAGTATCAACGGACCAGTATGGATTCGGCTCGATGCTACTTTTGGACATGAAAAGGAATCTAGGCGGTCCAAATTGTCCAAAGGGTGATAAAACCCTCCATGATAACAACCGTGCGACGCCAATGGCCAATTGCAACTGTACAAATCAAAAAACTAAAAGGAGAGATGCTCGGTTGCTTGGGCTGGGACAAAGTATCTTGGATAATTGTCTGTTACCATCGATCAAACCTCATTTTGCGAAAATGTCATCCACAATACACTAGATGGAATTGTGCCACTACTTTTGTGCACACTTCGTGAAAATGCCATTTTCAATATTTCAAAGATGACTAAATTGTCATGCCTTACTTCTTTCTCCCCCCGCCTTCGAGCAAGACTCGACCTTATCCAGCTTATCACTGCTAGTCGTTAGTGGCCACCATCACATCACTTAGTGGGGTTTGACTTTTGTGGCCTCTATCTGCAACACGCTCAGCGAGGGTTGGGCGAGTGGTACTTCTGAAGGCTATTGTATGTGCACCACTACTGGCGTCTTCGTGTCTTGTGCATGATCCCTGGTCGCACTTTCACGGAGCGCCATGATAATAGGCCATTCACGTGTTGCGTGCTCCCAGCCTTGCCCCCTTCCGTGGCCATGGCCCCTTCCTCTGCCATGGCCCCAACCTCCAGGGGTAGAGATCTCATCACATCTTCTTCGATGTTGAGCATGTACCTACCACAGGGCCCCCTTCATTGTTTGCACTTCGAGCCCTCCTTCGGGGTCGAGGGGGAGGGCTTGGCCTCAGTGGTGGGCCCTACGATGTCAACTTCATGCCTCATCGCATCTGCCTTTGTCCTCACATTTTCTTCTATTTTGCTGAAGAGCTTGGTCACCATTTTAATGGGCTTCCAGGGACTTTATGAGGGGCTCTTTTTGATGGCCTCAGATGGCGGCATTGATGATTGTCATCTTGTTGACATCTTTCACGTGGCATCTCCCTTTGTGAATCATTAGAAGTACTCCCACAACTTCTCTTCAGGGGTCTGCTTTTATCACGAAGAGCTTCGACCCGCTCTGCGTAGTTGCCTTGGTAGTTATTGTGTATAAGGCCATGAACTTGCTCCCACGCGTAAACGAAGCCAGGGCGATTATGAAGGACCAAGACAACGTGACCCTTTGCAAGACAAGTGGTAGCCCTTTAACCTTCATCGAGTTGCCTCCTCCCGTGGCTTCGATGGTCGTCTCATAGACACATAGAAATTCACGGGGATCGGTGTCACTCTTGTAGGGCTCCATCATGGGCATTCTAAAGTCCTCTAGCCAAGCACATTGCTATAGACCTTGCGCTGAGGCAGACTCAGGGTCCACCCATCGGGGGGAACTGTGGGTGTCGGTGGTGGCATCCAGACTTTCCGTCCCTTCCATAGCCACCTCTGTCATGGAGACGATAGGGGTCTACTGGCTTTGCGCCTCCTACATCTCTCGCATGGCCCTCTGTAGGTCTGTTAGCTCCTGCTATAGTGTTCCAAAGATCGCCTCCATGCTACCACTGCTCAGGCCCGGTGCTGGCACCAGGCGCCCTTTGCTCGCAGCATGCTAGCAGCGAAGGTGTCCGGGGTGCCAGAGGTCGTTGCTTCAAAGTGGGGACGCTAGAACCACTAAGAGCTATTGAAGTAGGGTCCTTCGATTGAAATGCTTCCCGCTCTATCACCCAGCCACTGCTAGGGAGCCATCTTCGTCGCCTGCCACGGCCCCAGGCTCAGTCGCCCTGGTGCGCTGCTGCCAAAAGGGGGCTCGACCATGAGCTCACTTGCCCTTGAAACAACGGTTTTGGTTGCGGTAGTCCTCTTTTGCTTGGGGGGCAGCGTCGTCTTCCTCTTCGGTGCCATCTGGCCCAAGCGCCTTTGTTCCAATTCATAGCTTCTACGCTGCTGCCTACAAGCAACACCAACTATTGTGGTTACACACCCAACAATAGGTACTAGAGCTTCAAAGGCCCGAGAGGGTACCCAGAGTTTAAAATTCAAGAGAAGGGAGAGGTGTAGAGAGTATATGTTTTATGTTCAGTCTTAGCTGAAGTCTATTTCTTACATCAAATGTTCTCTCTCTCCTGTAGTGTTTTAGGGGTTATATCTATAGTCATAGGAGAGGTTATTTATATAAATACCTCTCGGGGTCTTTACTAGTAAGAGCAAACATGTACTTTAGTTGGCATAGCCTTAGTGGGCCTGTCTTCTAGTTACACACATACTAAGCCTTTGCTCTGGTGGACTGATTGGGCCAAAATGGGGGCCACTCCTCCAACACTCTCATTGAGAACATCTTGTAACCAATTCATAACAATAAAGATAGTCTCCATTGGTGATTTAATCATAGACAGTTATCAGAGCAAAACCCTGTTAAATAAAATTATATATGTCAAGTAAGCAATCAATCATAGGAAAGACATTTCAATGATTGTCCATACAAACAATAATCTTTGATCTAATTGCAAAATAAAAACATAGCAAAAAAAATTGAAATTACTCTCTTGAGTCATACAAATATTTGAACTCACAATTTAAATCCATCATCTAAATAAGGAAAAAGGGGCGATTTAAATCTGGAGTTACATCGCTGAATCTAGCGAGCAGCCGAAGGCGTCAGCTATGGACTAGGGAGAGGACATCGACGTCACCGGCAGGAGAAAGTCGGTCTCAAGGATAACCTTTTGGCCTCCAAATCTGGACTATGGAGGAGCAGATCTGCCAAACGTTGATTGGGTAGCCGACAGAGGAGTGAGGAGCGATGGGAGGACGGAGCTCATGGGCGACGCTGGGGATCTAGCGGCAACAGTAGTAGAATGACAACGGTGTCAAGGAGCTTGTGGCGGTGGAGGTAGGTCGCATTCGACAGCGGTGGAGGACATCAGTGTCGTGGGGAGAAGAACAATGGCGTCGGGAGATAGGGCCACCAGCATTGACGCCGGTGAGGGGGGTGAGCAGAGTGCATGCACAAACCCTAGTGGCGCTAGAGAAGAGGAGCCAGTTCAGCCAGGAGGAGAGGAAGGAGAAATGATGAGGGGTTTGGGGATTTTTGATTCTATATATGATGGTATTGATTGGTAATTTTGTACCAACTTCAGTGACAAACAACCAAATAGAACCCACAAAGGCCAAAAATTCACCTCGGCTAGTTTTTAGATTTTAGTTATATGAAAGACTTAGGCTTTTCTAGAAATCCGATACAAAAAACCATCTCTTTATTTCGATTTAAGCTTTTTAGCTTTTATGATAAAGAGAAAACCCACCAAACAGAGCATAATTCATCAGGTACGTCAATAGATCCTGATGTACATGAGGGTGATGCAACCGGGCTTTTTCTCTCCCAAAAAGTGTTACACGAAAGATGCGATGCAAGAGAAGCGGACAAAAGCGCGATAACAACGGCCTGACGATCCAAGCAGCGGCAGCCAGCAGAGAGAGGGTCGATCACCTATCCACACGAACCCAACAGTCAAAACCGAGAGAGGAGGGAGCAAGCTAGGTCGCCGTGAACCCCCAACCGCCAACTGCTATTCTCTGGTCCGGTCATTTGCCGTTGTTGTTACTGGTACAGTAGTAGTTCCATCTGCACCGGTCGATACCATACAGCTCCGCACTTTGGGCTGAGCCTGCCTTCTCCCCTCCCGTCAAGCGGCGCGAATCTTGGAGCCTCCGCGCCGGCGCAATGGCGGTGCACCACTCCCTCGAGGTGATCGACGGCCGGTGCGACGACGACGGCCACCCGCCCCGGACCGGTACGGTAACACCTCGTAACACACGCACGCGCGCGCGCAAACTCGTTGCTTATTCCTTACGGCGTTGTTGCCCACGCGCGCGCCGGCCCGGCGGGGGCGGCATCTTTGTTTCTGTGTCTCGGCCCTGTCGCTCTGCAGGGACCACGTGGACGTGCGCGGCGCACATCATCACGGCGGTGATCGGGTCGGGGGTCCTGTCGCTGGCGTGGAGCGTGGCGCAGCTGGGGTGGGTGGCCGGGCCGGCGTGCATGCTGTGCTTCGCGCTCGTCACCTACGTCTCCGCCGCGCTGCTCTCCGACTGCTACCGGTGCGACGACGCAGAGAAGGGGCCCCGGAACAAGTTCTACATGGACGCCGTCCGTGTCTACCTCGGTACAGCACACTGGACCGTACAGTGGCAGGACACCACGAACCTCACGAGAAATTCAACTAGATTGTGATACGGTTTTATGGCTTGATCCTTACTGCACTGTACTGTACTGTGGCAACGTACTCAGGCAAGAAGCAGACCTGGGCTTGCGGGTCGCTGCAGTACCTGGAACTGTACGGCTGCGGCGTCGCCTATACCATCACCACCGCCACTAGCATGAGGTAGTTGCCGGTCACTACTTACAGAATTCACTGCAGCTGGACGTGCAATCGTACTGTCTGTCGAGCAGGAACCATGTGATACGGATTGATACATTATATTCGCTTTTGTGCTAATACTACTACTGTTAGTACTCTATGATACCGCTTAATTCATTTCGCTGATTAATTTGACTGTAACTGTGTGTGCTTGTGTTGTGCTGTACCGTTTGTTTGATGTTGCAGGGCAATCCTGAGGTCCAACTGCTACCACTTGCACGGGCACGACGCGCCGTGCAGCTACGGGGGAAGCTACTACATGCTCATGTTCGGCGCGGCACAGCTCTTCCTCTCCTTCATACCGGACTTCCACGACATGGCGTGGCTCTCGGTCCTCGCCGCGGTCATGTCCTTCTCCTACTCCTTCATCGGACTCGGCCTCGGCGTCGCGAACACCATTGGTACGTATGCCCTGTTTATTTCGAGAGTACAAATCCGTACATCGTTTTCAGTTGACCACTGCTTTGTTCAGATAACTGAATAACTGATACTAGTTGGTCAGAACTCAGAACAATGCGCTATTGCTTTTGTTGTAAAAAAAAATTCCACACCATGTACTGCAATTAAACATTGAGAGGATAATATGAACGTTAAGATCAAATAAGCTGACGAACGTGTTACTGCTCTTCAGCAAATGGAACAATCAAAGGAAGCCTAACAGGTGTTCCAATGAGAACCCCCGTGCAGAAGATATGGCGCGTCTCGCAAGCCATCGGCGACATCGCATTCGCTTACCCATACTCCTTAATCCTCCTGGAAATTCAGGTACACGCAGTAGCATTCCATCCATGCAGAATTACGACTCAGTTGAAATTGGCTACTCATTTAGTACCAGTAACCACTAAGCATAATGATTATTTCTTCCGTTTCACCTCTGTCAATGTAGGACACCCTGAAGTCGCCACCAGCCGAGAATAAGACGATGAAGAAGGCATCCATCATCTCGATCCTTGTCACCACCTTCTTCTACCTCTGCTGCGGCTGCTTCGGCTACTCCGCCTTTGGGAGCGACGCGCCGGGCAACCTCCTCACCGGCTTCGGCTTCTACGAGCCGTACTGGCTCATCGATTTCGCCAACGCCTGCATCATTCTCCACCTACTGGGTGGCTATCAGGTACTGAAAGCCTGAAACTTCTAGTTACAGAATGAAAACACAACCAGTAACACTGCTACATGTCTGAAACTTGCAGGTGTACAGCCAGCCGATATACCAATTCGCGGACAGGTTCTTCGCGGAGAGGTTCCCGGACAGCGGGTTCGTGAACGACTTCCACACCGTCAAGCTGCCGCTCCTGCCGTCGTGCAGGGTGAACCTCCTTCGGGTGTGCTTCCGGACGCTGTACGTGGTGAGCACGACGGGTGTGGCCCTCTGCTTCCCTTACTTCAACGAGGTGCTGGCCCTGCTCGGCGCCCTCAACTTCTGGCCACTCGCCATCTACTTCCCCGTGGAGATGTACTTCATCCAGAAGAAGGTCCCCAGGTGGTCGGCCAGGTGGGTCGTCCTGCAGGCGTTCAGCGTCGTCTGCCTGCTCGTCAGCGCGTTCGCGCTTGTCGGAGCGATCCAGGGGCTTGTCACCCAGAAGCTAGGCTAGGCTAGTCAGAATCTTTGCTTTTGGATTGCTTTCTTGTGTAATGGTAATGGGGAATGGACTAATGTGTTATAGCAGTTGGGGAGCATGCGTTTCTCCGTGGTGATGAAATGCACAGTGGTAGACTTTCAGGGTCAGATAAAGAGTGGCACACTGTTTTTCAGTGCCTTCCTTCTGCATTGGAGACTAGTATGTACACTTAGGGCCTGTTTGGAATAGAGGAATTTCACAGGAATTTTGCAAGAATTTTACAGGAAACAGTTCAATTCCCGCAGGAATCGGAAAAAATTCCCGCATTCCAAACAGGGCCTTAGATTGCCAAGTTACTACTTGAGAAGGATGTGAAGAATCCTGTCCTGTGCTGCATATGCAGTTCCATACATCAGAATATACTGCTCAGTACTGTTTTCCTTTCGATTTCCTAGCCCTCAATTTACATCTTGTAATGGATTGCATATGGTCTTGATGATGCGTAAGCCATGTGCCTGCACGATCAATTTTACTGAAATGGTGGAAAAGAACATGATTTGGGGGTTCTTGAAATTGCAGTCCCTGGCCTTGGTGTTCTTGCTGACAAGGACAGGATATTTTAAAATAGCAGCTTCATCTCAAGTGTACTCAAAGTGCAGCACATGGAAATATCGGTTTTAAACTCCCCCCCACTCTAAAGATCCTATTAAGATAACTGTGTTCAGAATAGTTTTTCTGGAACAGTTTGGCCCTCTTAGGTCGGAAGTTTATGATACATTTGTTAGACACAAAAGTCATATCCCTCGTTTATTGAAAGCGAGTTCAGAAGATTTCTAATACTGACAGTAGCAAAGAAAAACAACACTAAAATTAATCTTCAAAATCTTAGTTAACGTCATTGAGCTCAACCAAATGATAGTATTACTACTGCAGTGCCTTTTTTGGCTGAATTGACCCTCCGGCTTGACTCAAACAGCCAGAGGTAAAGCTCCATCACTCCATGCATGCATGCATTCGGCACTTCACAGTTCGCAGTTTCAGAAAAGAACATCCCTACCTACATGCTACATCCCTTAGCATCTACATTAGATGCTAACATGGATACCTCATCTCTCTCCACAAATATTGTTCTTAGCTACTTTCACTCAACTCTTAACACTTACGGTAGATGCTTAGGAGGAGACAGCAAGATAAGAGGGGAGAGAAAGTTGCAGTTGTTTCAACTAAAGAAACGTTCAAATTCATGACTGAAAGAACCCTAAATCTAATACCCTAGCTTAAGAGGAGACAGCAAGATAAGAGAGGAATTACGCGAGGCCTACCCTAATCTATTCAAACGAAGACCCGATTTCGCGGACGAAATCGCCTAAAGGGGGGAAGGCTGAAAGAACCCTAAATCTAATACCCTAGCTAAGTAAGTAATTAGCGGGTAATTAAATTAATTATTGCACTTCATCAAACCTTATTACAATTAAGATTACATACTGAATTACATTTTTGGCATTGCATTACAGTGGCAAATTACATTATGTTTACAAACTTATTTTACAAAAAGGGAATAAAATAAAATCAAAACTCCAACGTCGAGGTCTTCGGTGTAGGAGCAAATGGGCATTTCTTTGTTCTTCGCCTACAATTAGAATTGCAGTTAGTACCAAACCCAACCTATTTTCTTATGTAATTAGACAATTAGATAATTAACAATCCAAGGGAGAATAAATAAATTAATAAAGTTTGCCATCAGTGCCCCTGGGCTGCAGGGCCAATTCGAGAACGTCTTAGAGACTCCCCAGACCGTCCCGGGCCGGTCGGCACCTCTCGTCTCGATGGGTTTCATCATTCGGCAAAACTTTAGAAAAACAAAAACCCACAACCCTTACCTTAGCCCAAAGCTCATACATTTCAGCCCACTCATTTCAGCCCATAGCCAACATATATACCTTTTAGCCCACAAGTGAAATTTATGCATTTCAGCCCACAAAAGCCCACGATTGCCAACACTGCATTTCAGCCCACAGGTCCAAGCCCACATTAAATTCCAATCAGCCCATCTCAACAGCACAGTGCACAAAACTCTCTATGGACCGAAGGTCCTTCGGCACAGGAGCAAAAGACTCAGAAGGAGATAAGCACAAGGATAGCCAGCTGCAGACAGCAAGAGCCAGCCCAGAGAGAGAGAGAGAGACCGAGAAACACCTCCCCCAGTAGCTCAATACCACCCCCATACACTGCATTTGCCCAAGCTCACCAGAGAAAACACGGCCAAATAGCTTAGACTGCCCCAACAGAGAGCACCTCAGGGCCTTCACCAATCCCAACCTAGTAGAGCACCTTCGGCCGGAGGCCAGAAGGTGAGATCAAAGCGTCGGCAACCGAGGAGCAGAATAAGCCGGTGAAAAGAAGACGGCCATCGAGGAACCGGCAAGGACCAGAGGACAAGGAGCAGGTCAACAGGGACCACCACCAGGCAGAAGAGGCCATAACCGGCCAAAAAGACGACAAGCCGTATCTTCTTCCATGACAGCGACAACGTGCAAGCCACAGTGGTCCCCATCGCCTCCCCCAACTTTCCTTCTTCAGCCCGACAACCCTCACAAGTAGGTTTCCACCTCTTTTTGGCATTCTTTCCTTTCATTTGGGGAGCCAGCCAAACCAACCACATTAAAGAAAAAAAAAGAAAAGCCTCTAACCACCGCCGCCACCATGAAGACCGACGGCCAACCCAAAGCCCATGTACGCCCTAGAGTGAGATCAACCCAAAAATGGAACATTCCTCAAACTCTAGTACTGCCACCCGAAACCCTAGGCCGGCCATCGATCTCAATACCGTAGAATAGATGGCAAAAAGAAAAGTAAATCATAAATCAAATGCATGGAAAATACTTAGAGAAAGAAAGCTAGCACTGTGTGTATCCAATGCTTGGCGTCGTCAACCGACCCCCTTAACCTGGAACCGGCGCGGCCAGCCACCAGGGAACCTCAAGCCACCGCAAGCCCAACCATCAAATCCGGCGAGCACCGGCTTAGATCCAGTTAGGGGAACCCCAAGTAGGTGTAGATCCACCGTAGAACCACCGGTCTAGGCCAGATCCGCCCGGATCCGAGCCGAAGAAGAGGATGCCATGGCCAGGTGAGAGAGAGAGCGGGCCATGTACGAGAATAGGAGGGGGAAGTAGAGGAGGGGAAGAAGTAGTAGCCGGGTAAGGGCAGGAAATGAGGGGAACCGGAGGAGAGGCGGCGAGGAGGCGTGGTACGGCGGTGAAGAGAGGAGGCGTGGAGGCGCGGTGAAGAGAGGCGGCGTGTAGTTAAGGTGCAGAGAGGCGAGGAGGCGTGAGAGGCGTCGGTGGATTTGAGAGGAAGGGGAAAGGGGAGAGGCGTCGGTAGAGGTAGAAGCAGGGAGGCGGCGGCAGAAAAGAGGTGAGGCAGAGAGGCGTCGGTGGGAGGAGGAAATGAGGAGGCGAGGAGCCCAGGTGGGCTGAAGCCAGCGGGCTGTTGCGCGCGAGTATAGGGCCTCAAGGCCTAGTAAAATACCAGTAGGTTGAATTTTAGCAAATAACTCTAGTATTCCTTCATAGCAATTTCTATAATTAATTAAAAAATGAACCTGACTAACACCTCTATAAATATGTTTAGAAAAGTCGCGCAATTAGAAATAATTGTAGAGTGGGGAAGAGATTATTTTTTCTATTTAAACCCCCCCTTTTCTAAAATTAGTAGCTGTAATTATTTATTTTTAAGTTTAGTATTAATCCTGCAGAAGTCGAGCGAGAGCAAACCCCGGAATCAAGTTCGCTTTTTGACCGCTCTGAACTACCCCACATCTCAGGCAAGCTCATTCTTCGACCATGCACGCAGTTATGTTAAAAATATGTGTATTTCCAAAAATATCGATGACTCTATCTAAATGCATACAAGCTTTTCTTAAAATAAGATATCAAAGAATAATGATGTTGTGATGAGTAGAATGAGAAAAAAAAGAGGAGAAAAAGAAAGAGAGAAAGTAAAAGAAGATATAAAAAGAGGTGGTACTGCCGAGAAGAGCGGCAGACCCACAAGCAGAAATATTTACGGTGGGTAAAGAGGTTCAGGGAAAGGATGCAGAGAGGTTAGGCGGGACTCTTTACATAGGGCTATGATATAAGGACTTGCCCCATTTTCACTCGGATAGGGAGCCGTATTTATCGTACCAGCCAATTCCCCGTTTTGGACGGGTAGAGATTAGTATCTGTTGTGGTTACAGACCAAACAGAGAGAGATGTGGTGGTGGAGAGTTGGGAGAAAAGTCCTGCCCCCCCCCCGAGCCTCTCCTCGGTATATATATTCATATGGGCTGCGGTTTTACAATTGTGCCCTTACATCGGTACCTCCCTGCCAGGGGTATTTAAGCCATTACGTATGTCCCATTTTGGGCCCTATGACCTTCTAACAGGCCTGCTGGGTTTAGGTGGGGGCCACCCCTACAACAGGAGCCTCTCATGGTAAAGGGCTTCACAGGGCCGAAGCCATGTTGCCGAGTCCTTTGGCCCCCTCCGTCCCTGCGGCCTGTGAGCTTCTCCGAACTTGCGGAGGCTTGGTGTGCGGCGGGTCCCAGGGCGTGAAGCCGTAGCCGAACGGGTGGCGGCGGAGCTGGCGCCTGGTCGAAGTAGACGCGCGCGCGCTCCGTCCCCTACCCCTTGAACGAGTGGCAGCGGAGCTGGCGCCTGGTCGAAGTAGACGCGCGCGCGCTCCGTTCCCGACCCTTCGAATGGGTGGCAGCGGAGCTGGCGCCTGGTCGAAGTAGACGCGCGCGCGCTCCGTCCCCGACCCTTCGAACGGGTGGCAGCGGAGCTGGCGCCTGGTCGAAGTAGGTGCGCGCGCGCTCCGTCCCCTACCCTTCGAAAGGGTGGCAGCGGAGCTGGCGCCTGGTCGAAGTAGACGCGCGCACGCTCCGTCCCCTACCCTTCGAACGGGTGGCAGCGGAGCTGGCGCCTGGTCGAAGTAGGCGTGCGCGCGCTCCGTCCCCTACCCTTCGAACGGGTGGCAGCGGAGCTGGCGCCTGGTCGAAGTAGACGTACGCGCGCTCCGTCCCCTACCCTTCGAACGGGTGGCAGCGGAGCTGGCGCCTGGTCGAAGTAGGCGCGCGCGCTCCGACCCTCGTCGAAGTAGACACCGGAAAGGTGTGGTCGGGGTTGTCGAGGCGAGGTCAGACCTCTTGGCTCCGGGGTTGGTGTTGGGGACCGAGTCGGAGTCGTGGCTGACGTGGTAGTAAGAGCGGGCCTCGCGCCGCCGATGTCGCTACACTTCGGAACTGTTGTGACATCGCGGTCTGGTAGTGCGCTTTTAATGGCGGCTGGAATCGTGCCGGCGCCTGGCCTGTCAGGGGAAAGGCTGTCGCGTCGTGCAGTCTGCCTTCCACGGGTGGGGCACGCGGCGGTTTACGCCTGGTGCGTCGTGGGATGTGAGCGGTTGCGTGAGCGCGGCCATTCGCCTCTTCCCAAGGCAAGTGGGACGCGTGTCGGGCGCGTGCTGGCGTTGTGCGCTTCCCGACCACCTACCAGGCACGCTTCTCCAGATGTCGGCGGTTCTTCTTTCCAGTTGTGGGTAAGCGAACCGCTGGGGGTTTTAATCTGGCTGCGCTTCTGGTCGTGGGGGAGGCGAGCGGGCTTTATAAAGCGCCATCGTTGTGGTGGGGGCGCTCTATCTCGCCTGTCGCCTAGCTCTGCTTATTTCGTGGTGATAGTCCTTTTGCCCTAACCTCAGAACAATGGCCGATGATGACGGTTCCTCCCACCATCCCGGCGGCGACTCCCTGTCTAGCCGGGACGAGCTGTCCTTCCCTTCTGGGGATCACGAGTTGGTGCTGCGGGGGCGTTCGCATGCCGACAAGCGGTGGGACGCCATGGAATACTCGGGGGGTCGCTGCTCCCGTGTGCTGGGGAGGAGCCGCGTGACCGAAGATATGCTGCAGCGGCTTGTACGGGAAGGTAAGATCGAAGAGCGCGATGGGGCTCGCCTACCCCGCCGCGACGAGACGGAGCCGAAGCCCCGGGAAACGGAGGCAATCGTTTTCGTCGCGTTCTTCGACGTCGACCTTCGAATGCCCTCAACGACATTTGTGGGCGAAGTCCTGCGGACCTACGGGTTGGAGCTAGCGCAGTTGACACCCAACGCCATAGTCCGCCTAGCTGTCTTTACTTGGGCAACGCGGACGGAAGGCCGGCGTCCCAGCGCGAGCCTGTTCGCCACCCTGCACGACGCGTGCTGCCGTCCCAAGAAGGTTGAGGGGGGCTGTATCCAACTTTGGCAGCGTGGATTTCGTGCTACGGGCGTCCTGCACGACGTTATTCCCTGCACCGGCCAGCCCGAAGAGGTGGGAGTCCGGCTGGACACGGCGGTGGTTTTATTACCTCGTGACCAGCACGAGTGGCCTGCTATGCCGAGGTGGGCCAATCTCGTTCAATAGCTCGCCAAGTGTGAAGCCGGAGGCTGATGACGCACGGAGGCTATGGAGGCTTGCCGGCGTTGCGCGCCGGCTAAGTATGCGCGACTTGGCTGAAGAGTTTACGCTGTACGGGGTGGCGCCCCTCTCCACCCGGTGGAAGTACGCGCGACGGGGCAACAACCGAGAGGACGGAATGCGCCCAGCATTGTCTTGCCTGCTTCCGCCCTCCGCTCCTTGTAAGTCGTGCAATGCGTTGGTACATATCCCTTTGTGTCTGCGTAGTCCCCGCCTGACGGACTTGTTGCCTTTTGTGTAGTGGCTCGGCTAGAAGATGCGGAGCGCGCGGTTGTGGCGTTCCTGGGCCCGTACACGCTCAAGGAGCACAAGCTGCGTGAGGCCGCGACCAAAACGGCGAAGCAGGGGCGAGTAAACCGCACGTGCGAGGTTCTGGGCATTGCTGCGCCCGAACGCGCGGTGCCGGCGGAGACTCCTGCAGGGGCTCCGAACCATCGCGGCGGTGGTAGCCAAGCCGGGGTATCGGCTTCGCGGCGCCGAGCCTGCTTCGAGGTTGCCGTACCCAGTCCGCCAGCCACTTCGGTGGCTAGCGCCGTTGATACAGGACGTGCGATCGGTGATGGGTCCGGCCGGATCAGCTCGGGCGGGCGCGTCGCCTCGAGCCCATTGGCGACACCATCCGCCGGCGTTGTTGAGCCCCTGAGCACGGCCTTGGGTGGGCCGGAACCTGCCGACCCGAGGGGGGACGTCCCTCCTGGCGAGAGTGCTGCGGCCGGTGGCGCTTTGCTACTTACGGTGGCTGCCAAGGACGTGCTCGGGGCGGTAGGGATCGAAGGTGCGGCAGGAGCTACGGCTGCTAGCGCCGCGGAAGAATCGCCTGTGGCGGCACAGGCGAAACGTCCTCGAGTCCGGTCTCCCTCGCCTCTGAGGGGTCGGTACGGCGTCGCCAGCCCTGTGCTTGGAGTCGTGGTGCCTGGCGCGGCCGGCGCGGCCGAAGGGTCTTTTCGACCGCCCAGCGAGGTGCTCACCCCCCGACCGGCGGTTGAACAGGCACCCCCTCCTGTCGCGGCGGGGGGTACAGAAGGTAGGCGCAGTTCCCTTTCCTCGCACGACTTCGCGAAACTCTCCCTGATTTGCTCGCTCATTCCGTCGACATCAGGCGAAACGAAGTCTCCCGGACGTGGTGAAGGATCGAGCAACGGGGGTGTGCACGACGTCCCGAACCCTGTATAGGGTGCCCTGCAGGCGGCTGCCGCTGTCGAAGTGGCCGAAGCTTCCGCAGCCCCTGGCGCGGCGGGGGCGGGGCTCGCCCTCTCCGACTTCCTCCCGCACTTGGAGACGCTTCGCGCTTTTAGCGAAGCCGCGGAGCGCGCCCGTGGCGGCTTTGATCAACAGATATTGTCGTCGTGCGAGGGAGACCTCCTGGCGCTCGCGCTGCGGGCCTCGGAGATAAGGGTAAGTATGTGCACTCGCGGTTGCTAGAGTACGACCGTGCACCTGCTGACTCCTGCTATTTCCAGACACTTGTCATCGGCCAAGCGCTAGATGATGCCCGAATCCGGGAGCAAAGAGCCCTGGAGGTCGGTCTTCGTGCTGCGGATGATGCCCACGCCATGAAGGACGAACAGCTTCACGCGCTGGAGGGCGCCCTGGCGGCCGCGCAACAGGAGACCGAGGAGGTCCGGCACGTCGCGGCGGGGGAACGTGCCTCCTTTTTGCGGCAGATCGCCACTCTAGAGGAGGAGAAGGCCCAGCTGGTGGAGTCTCTTGTGGAGAAGAACCACGCCTTGGACAATGCATCCATGTCGGCGTGGAGGGCAATGGTGTCTCTGAACCAGGCCCTCCGGGACCTGTGTGTCGACATTTCGGACGCTACCCACGGGCCGGAGGACTTGATGGACACGCTCGGGCTGGTCGAGGAGGGGGCAGGCGTTGCTCTCCGCAGCGCCATGGCCTTCGGCGAGCATTGCGGCTTCCTCGGCGCATGCCTCTTCCTCGCCATGCTTCACACTCATGGGTGTATACATGTCCATGAGTTGGCGAACCCTCACCTGGATCTTCCTGCCCGGCCGGAGGCGATGTCGGACGCCATTCGTTTCATCGAGCCCGACCTCCGAAACTTCCATCGACGGATCTGGGGCTATGTCGGGGAGGATGCGGCCAGGGTTGCAGTGCGACAAATGCTGTACGGGGGCGGGGACCTCCTCTGCTGGCTCGAAGGAGTTCCTCGGCGCCAGGATGGCGGCGCGGGCCCATCGGCACCGCGTGAGGGATGAACGGTTGGTTAGGCTAGTACTGTGCTGTGCGCTCCTGCTTGTGATGTAACCCTGAATTTTTTGTGTGGTGAACCGAAGTAGCACCTGTTCTTAATGTTGTATGTCGTTTTTATACTCCGAGGAGTACGCACAGGAGCAGCGTCTGTGCGTGCGCGGGATTCGCGTCTTGTTTATACTCCGGAGAGTGCGCGCACGGGCGTCCCCCCGCTGCGTCTTATTTAGAGTCTGTAGACTGGCGCGTGCGGAGGCGGACCTCGACGCTACGACTTCATTTAGAGTCCGCAGACTGGCACGTGCGGAGGCGGACCTTGACGCTACAACTTCATTTAGAGTCCGCAGACTGGTGTACCTGCACGTGGGGGTGATCCTCTGCACATTGCGGCCAGACAATGTTACTTTTGGGAACAGCGAGCTTTATTGAACTCCCGTTTGCACGGGCGAGCATCGTACAAGGAGGGGCTGATGCCATTAACATTTTCATCCTGCTTCTAGGCGTAATATCGCCGCAACTTGTCCGCGTTCCATGTGTGGCGGAGAGTTTGTCCCTCGAGTGTGGCGAGGCGGTACGCTCCCTTCTGTAACGCTTCCGCCACGATATATGGACCTTCCCACTTGGACTCCAGCTTGCCGACGGTCTCCGCATGGAGCGCCGTTCTGAGGAAGAGATCCCCAGGCTTGAACCCTCGCGGATATACGGACCGGTCTCGGGTACGTACTGTCTGTCGGGCATACTTTTCCACATGTTGGGCTGCGCTCGCCCGCGCCCCATCGAGGAGGTCCAAGGACACGCGACGCTCCTCGTCGGGCGCTTGGACGAGGACCCTTCGCGAGCCAGCCTTGATTTCTTCAGGCGTCATTGCCTCATCACCAAAAAGGAGCTTGAAAGGCGTGAACCCCGTCGGGCGTGTTACCATTGTGCGAAGGGACCAGAGGACGCTGTGAAGCTCGCTCGGCCACCTGCCCTTCGGCAAGCCGACCAGGCGCTTTTTGACAGCGATAGAGATGGCGCCGTTCGCCCTCTCGACTGCTCCGTTGGACTGGGGGTGCTCAACCGAGGCGAATTGAAGCGTGATGCCCATGCCGCCACAGAACTCCTTGAATAGGGTGGCATCAAATTGCAGGCCGTTGTCGACGGTGAGCTCCCTGGGTATGCCGAAGCGACATATGATGTTCTGCCAGAGGAAGCGCTGCATGGCCGCCAAGGTTATCTTGGCCAGGGCTACCGCCTCCGGCCACCTGGAAAAATATTCCAGCGCAACTACCACGAACCGCAGGTCCCCTGGGGCTCGGGGAAGTGGCCCTACTATGTCGACGCCCCAGCGTGCCAGTGGCCACACCGAGGGAATAGGGTTGAGGTTCGTTGGGGGCCTGCGGATGATGCGTCCCATCCACTGGCACCCCTGGCACCGACGCACGAGGTCTTGGGCGTCTGTGATGGCAGTCGGCCAGTAAAAACCTTGCCTGAATGCCTTGCCAACCAAGGACCTTGGCGCGAGGTGAGACCCGCATACCCCCGCGTGGATCTCCGCAAGGAGCGTTTTCCCCCCTTCGCGGGAGAGGCAGCGCAGGAGCGGTGTGCAAACCCCCTTCTTGTAGAGTGTCCCTTCAAACACTTGGAAGGATCTGGCGCGGTGTTGTAGACGCCGGAGCTCGGCGGGGTCCTCCGGCTCCGCAATGCCCTGCAGGAGATTGAAGATAGGCTCTCGCTAGTCGCCCTGCTGGACGACGTGGTGAACGAGAGCCGTGTCCTGGTTATCCTGCGCGATGGCCGCCTGCGGCAATACTTCGTAAAACACCCCGTCAGGGGGTGGCAGTTGTTGGCTGGCCGCCTTTGCGAGAGTGTCAGCTTGCTCGTTTTCCGCACGAGGGATGCCTTGACCGTGACGCCCAAGAAATGCTTTCCCTCGCTCTTACAACCGCGAGGTATTTGGCCAGCTCAGGGCCCTTAGCTTGATATGACTTGTCTACGTGGCCTGCCACCAAATGCGAGTCTGTACGGACGAGCACTCGCCGAGCACCGATTGCCTTGAGCTTTGTGAGGCCGAAGAGCAGCGCTTCATACTCAGCGGTGTTGTTGGTGGCCGAAAACGCGAGGCGCGCCGAGTATAGCAGGCGCTGCCCCTCGGGCGTAACAACTACTGCGCCTACGCCCACGCCCGCAACGCCATAGGCTCCGTCGATGGTGAGAGTCCAGACCGGATCGTCGTGCTTCTGGGCGAGCTGGACCGGCAGAGTCCATTTTGCGAGAAAGTCGGCAAGAATTTGAGATTTGATTGCCGTCCACGAGGCGTATGTCAGGGAGAACGGGGCGAGCTCGGCAGCCCACTTGCCGATGCGTCCCGTGGATTCCTTATTGTGTAACATCTCCGCTAGGGGAAAAGAGGAAGGCACTGTGATCGGGTGAGCCAAAAAATAATGTCGAAGCTTCCTGGAAGCTTCTTGGCGCCTTGGAGGGCTTCGGAGATGAAGTACACGGGCCGCTGTACGACGCCTTCCTCTAAGACGAGGACGGCACTGACCGCTGTAACCGATGCGGCCAGATAGAGCAAGAGGGGAGCCTCTGGTGCTGGGGCGACCAGAGTGGGGAGGCTCGCCAGGTGTTTCTTGAGCTCGTTGAAGGCCTCCGCGCAGTCGCTATCCCACCGAAACCCGTCGCACCCGCGGAGTGTCTTAAAAAATGGCAGACCCCGCTCCGCCGCCCTAGATAGGAAGCGGCTTAGGGCTGCCATGCGGCCCGCCAGCCTCTGGACCTCCCTCGTCGTCTTGGGCGGCTCCATGCCCAGGATGGCTTCGACCTTATCGGGATTTGCCTGGATGCCCCGTCCGGATACGAGGAAGCCCAGTAGTTTGCCCGCCTGGACGCCGAAGACGCATTTGTCGGGGTTGAGCTTGATGCCGGCCTTCCTGAGGTTGTCGAAGGTTTCCTGGAGGTCCCGACCGTGCAAAGCGAGTTGCCGAGTTTTGACTACCACGTCGTCCACGTAGGCTTCCACGTTCCTCCCGAGCTGGGCGGCGAGGGCAAGCGCGATGAGGCGGGTAAAGGTAGCGCCTGCGTTCTTCAGGCCGAAGGGCATCCTGATGAAGCAGAAGGTCCCAATCGGCGTGATGAAGTTGGTCTTGTCCTCGTCGTCTTCGGCCATGTACACCTGATGGTAACCAGAGTAAGCATCCAGGAAACTCATTAGCTCGCACCCGGCGGCAGCGTCGACTAGTTGGTCGATGCGTGGCAAGGGGTAATTGTCCTTTGGGCACGCCTTGTTGAGTGTCGTGAAGTCGATGCACATACGCCAGGCCCCGCTGGCGTTTTTGACCAATACAGGGTTGGCGAGCCACTTTGGGTGGTGGACCTCGCGAATGACCCCAGCCCGGAGAAGCTTCGCCACCTCCACCTTGGCCGCCTGCTGCCGATCCACGGACATACGGCGAAGCTTCTGCTTGACCGGCTTGGCGTCTGGGTGGACCGCCAAGCGATGCTCGATTACTGCAACGTCTACGCCCTTGATGTCCTCCGGATCGGCATTGTTCTGAAGCACTTGGAGTAGGTCTCGCTCGACCTCCGTGGGGAGTCCCTCGCCAATAGACACAAATTGCCCCTTCGCCTGGAGCGGCACCTTTTTGACTCCACCTCCGGGTCGAGGCTTAGGCGTCCATCCCGGAGCGGAAGGCGTGTCGCCGAGCATGCCTGAGAGGACGCGCACCGGACGGTGCAAGTCCCAGTTGCTGACTTCGACACGTCTAGCAAGGTCCTGGTCGCCGAAAACAGTGATCACACTCTCCGGGCCTGGGAGCTTTATACATAAGAAGGCGTGGTGCGGGATCGCCTGAGGGAGTTGAGGGCGGGCCGTCCCAATATGACATTGTAGGGGTGCGGTGTATCTACGACGTTGAAGATGACGTGCGCGCTTCGGGTGTGACTGGAATGTGACTGGAAGGGATACGTGCCCTATGGCCTCCAGCGGTTGGCCTCCGAAGCCTTGAAGTGGAGCCCCTGACTGCTCCAAGCGACTTCGGGGGATTCCCATACGATCGAGGGCTCCTGCAAACAGAATGTTCGCGGAGCTCCCCCCGTCGACGAGGACGCGCCTGACGTCATGGCCTACGATGTGGGCCTTAATGACTAAAGGGTCTTGGTGAGGGAACTCCACACCCCTGGCGTCATTCAAGGTGAAGGTGATATTGCGGTGTGGCACCCATGGTTGCAGCTGCTCCACGGGGGCCCCTGATAGGGAGCCTCCGGTGATGACGCTGACAGTGCGGTGCCTTGCGTCTTCCCTGTCGGAGGCTCGCAGGGGGCTACCCTTTGGATGTCGCTCCTGGACTTCGGCAAGGGGCCGAGGAGACGAGGCCCGAGATTCAGCCATCACCCACCGCAGTTCCATGACCGCGGTGCACGCCTTCGTGTAGTGATCGCCGTAACCATGCACCTCGCACCACTTGCCATAGTCCCGAAGCTCTTGCTCCGCGCGGGGTCGCTCGCCACAAGCGGGTCCGCCTTCGCATCCCCGGTCCCCTTCCCACGATATGGGGGCAGGTCCTTGAGAGGCGCTTCCTATGCCGAGGACATGGTGGGCATTTTGTGGTCTGCGCTGGTGACGTCGGGGCTTGCGCCCGCTCCTCAACGAGCCTCCCTGCTCCCCGGGCCGCTGTTTCCGGGAGTGTCCTCCCTAGGTTGTCGACTGCGGCCTTGCTTCAGGGAATCATCGCCCACCTCCTCGTATGGCAAGCGCTTCGCTTGGGCGAGGTCGGGGGCGAGGGTGTTGCGTCTTCGCGCATCTTCCTCAGCTCGCGCATACCCCTCCATTTTGTCGAAGAGCTTGGCGACTGTCTTGATAGGCTTGCGCGCGTTGTATTCGGCCAGGGGGCCCGGACGAAGGCCCTGCATGGCCGCGTTGATGACGGTTGCCTCGTTAATGTCCTGGACCTGGCATCGTACCTTCGCGAAGCGTTTGAAATAGTCCCGGAGCCTCTCCGAAGGTTTCTGCTTCACGGCGAAGAACTGTTTCGTGTCGACCCGGTCGACATAATTTGCTTGGAAGTTGCTGTGAAGGCGGTTGCGGATCTGCTCCCACGCGTAGATGGAGCTTGGCTCTATGGTAAAAAACCAGGAAAGCGTCATTCCTTGCAACGCGAGGGGGAGTCCCTTCGCCTTTGTGGTGTCGTCTCCACCCGCGGCCTCGATTGCGGTTTCGTACACGCGCACGAACTCGCGGGGTCCGTATCGCCTTTGTATGGCTCGATGACGCTGGGGAATTTGAAGTCTTTGGGCCACGCCGCCTGCTGTAGTCCTGCCGAAAGCGGGGACTCTGGATCGACGCGTCGCAGCGGCACGCGGCTGGATATGGGGGCGTCGCGGCTGTCTGCCCTTTTCGGCGTGGGCTCCGGCGCGACCACTGGCGCGGCCTGCTGGCTCCGAGCCTCTTGCATGTCTCGGACAGCCCCGCGAAGGTCCCCTAGCTCCTGCTGGAACGCTTTGAGGGCCGTCAGGAGGGCGCTTTCCGCCGCCGGCGCGGGCGGGGCCGCCGGCGCGCCCAGCGGATGGGTCGGCGTGGGTACGATCGCTTCGCGAGCTCCCGAGCTGCCGGTCGCTCCGTTGCTGCTGCCTCCAACCGCCCGGCCCGTGCTACCGGCGAGCGTTGCGGCGAGGGCGGCGCGGTTGGTCGCTGTCGCGTTGGCGGGGTCGGTCGTCGCAGCATCGGTGGCGGGGTCGGTCGTCACGCCGGTGGCGGGGTCGGTCGTCACAGCGTCGGTGGCGGGGTCGGTCGTCGCAGCGCGAGTGTCGACATCCTTGACTACCGCGCCCGCGCCGTCTCCCGCACCTGCAACAGCCGATGCCGAAGCCCTGGTACCCGTGCGACGCTCCGACCTAGCCGCCTTCTTCCCCTCCGCCGCCGTCGACGAAGCTTTTTTGTGGTGCCATCCTTCGGATTTCAGGCTTGCTCCTGTCGTCCCCACGGACGGCGCCAACTGTTGTGGTTACAGACCAAACAGAGAGAGATGTGGTGGTGGAGAGTTGGGAGAAAAGTCCTGCCCCCCCCCCCCCCGAGCCTCTCCTCGGTATATATATTCATATGGGCTGCGTTTTTACAATTGTGCCCTTACATCGGTACCTCCCTGCCAGGGGTATTTAAGCCATTACGTATGTCCCATTTTGGGCCCTATGACCTTCTAACAGGCCTGCTGGGTTTAGGTGGGGGCCACCACTACAACAGTATCCCATTACGTTAACCAGTCCACCGCATAGGGTAAGTATTTATGTGTGAGTAAAAAGATGGATGAAGCTCAGGACCAGTAACGCAAGTCTGGAAGTGAGTAAAAAGAGGTGGTACTGCCGAGAAGAGCGGCAGACCCACAAGCAGAAATATTTATGGTGGGTAAAGAGGTTCAGGGAACGGATGCAGAGAGGTTAGACGAGCCTCTTTACATAGGGCTATGATATAAGGACTTACCCCATTTTCACTCGGATAGAGAACCGTATTTATCGTACCAGCCAATTCCCCGTTTTGGACGGGCAGAGATTAATATCCCATTACGTTAACCAGTCCACCGCACAGGGTAAGTATTTATGTGTGAGTAAAAAGATGGATGAAGCTCAGGACCAGTAACGCAAGTCTGGAAGTGAGTAAGTCCCAGACGCTATATGCGTTAGGTGGAATGTTGGGCCGGGAGCTGGTCCAACCAAACACTATTGGAAGTCGGTGGAGCCCAAGTGAGCGACTTGGTACATCGATGGATAATAGATGGGCTGGTGGATGGAATAACGTAATCGAAGAAAGGTTCTAAAATCAGAACTGGATTCCATACCTAAGGCAGTGTGGAAGAACCTAGTTAAAAAGGTTCAGAGCAGCTTTGGGTACAGTGGTACAAGCCTGCGCAGTGCTCAAGAAATCATGAATTCATGCCAGTTCACTGGAATGTGGACTACGGTGATCACTAGGGATTGTACCTTACTGGGTGAAAAATAGCTATCATTTGGGAATTAAAAATGCAAGACTGGTTATTTTTGTAAGAGTAGTTTCAGAATTCAGAAGTTAGAATCTGGACTAAGGACATGAGAACATATCAGTGCATTTATTGCTATTATGCTTGCTGAGTACCGTGGTACTCACCCTTGCTATTAACCTCCTTTGTTAGACCCTAATCCGCTCGAGGAAGCTTACGAGCCGGATGAAGGGGAAGCAGGTGGCGCCGAGTCGACCGGAGAGGAGGAGGGAGATTACGAGGAGCCAGGCGAGGTGGACCCCGTATACTTCGGCTGGGACGAGTAGAAGGCCCAGTGGAGTGGGCAGAGGAGCTATGGGGTATTAGTCTTGCTTTTGTTAATTATGGTACTTTTGTAAGACCCGACTGTAGGCCATGTGGCCGCTGCTGTAATAAAATCTACAGTATCTATGTTATTGTTCCGATGCGCAACTCTGGTAATGGTTTACCATTTGCCGGAGCGGTGTTTTGCTGATCAGGTAAATAATAATTCGTTTGTCCTATGCAGTTATCTGAAGGATAATAATGCGTGGGGCGTCAATATGACCTAGCATAGGCTGCGTAGAATACGTCGCCGGTGCCATACAAATCGGCCCTAGCAGCTATTGCCATATCCCTTAGCTTCGACGCCGTTATTTTTCTCTTCCTCTGGCTTCTCGCTAGCAGCGAGCGATGCATATGCTCTGATGCCACGTGCTGCATCGATCGTAGCGCCACGAGCAGCGCAGATCGTCAATCAGATTGGCGAAAACGCGACGGACGCCGCGACTGCTTGGAGACCGGATTGACTGACCCGGCGCTGTGTTGCGGAAACGCGACGGACGTGGCAGGATTGCGGCGGTGCGGGAAGCGCTGCCGGCTGCGGTGGATCGGGCCAACTACGTGCGGCCCGACCTCAAGAACGGCGAGTTCGCTGACGCCGAGGAGCAGACCGTTATCAAGCTGCACTCCGTAGTCGGCAACAGGTAGCGATTTGACTTCCCTCCATGGTGTTTCGGTGCTTCTTCTCGTCCTCTGTTAGGGCATCTCTAATGGTTCTAGCTAGCAACTAATTATAAGACCTCCACATCATTTATATTATTATATAGTACACACTAAAACTAATATTCTAAAGAACTATCTATAAGGATAGCTATTTGATGCTTACATGCACACACAGAATTTATAAAGCCTGCCTCGTTTGGCATTATAGACTAGTGCTTAAGGAAGAGCTGGCTCGGTTTTTTTGCATACTTTCTTTCCTCCACATAGGATATATGCTGATGTGTACATACATATAGCTAGCTGATTCAGAGCAAGTACAATAGTATAGCCAACTAGTGGCTATAACACTTGTCCATTTCATCTATAGCCTTTAAAAAAATAGTTCATACAATAAGGTAGCTATTACAATAACTATTTGGCCCCATATGTAAGAGAGGGAAATGCATATTTTTACGTGCTATAGCTAGCTATAATTTAGGTCCTGTTTGGATCAGTTTTAGATTCTTAAAAACCAGCTATTATTTCTAGTTTTTAAAAGCTGGTTTCTAAGCAAAAACTGATGGGGTGTTTGGATCCCCTAGTTTTTAAAAGCTGGTTTCATTTATGATTGGTGCTAATAGACTATTATACCCTTACATTTATTGCTCTTGAACAACACATTAAACAGCCATGCGCGTGG
Organism: Dendrocalamus latiflorus; assembly: GCA_017311315.1. NCBI lineage: Eukaryota > Viridiplantae > Streptophyta > Magnoliopsida > Poales > Poaceae > Dendrocalamus > Dendrocalamus latiflorus. The sequence continues at coordinate 26,500,338 of CM029656.1, forward strand.
TCTTTAATGAGGGTAAATGGGTATTTATGCAAAAAAAACTGGCAAAAGCTGGATATCAACAGCTTCTTGGTTTTTAAGAATCTGGGTAGGTAGATTTTAAAAACTGCCCCAAAAACTGGTCTGTTTGGATCCCACCCAGTTTCCAAAAGCCAGATTCTTAAAATCTGGGTGGATCCAAACAGGGCCTTAGTAGCCAGCTTCCTTCTCTCTTTCTTTCTCTCTCTGCCACGTAAGATTTTGTTGATATTATATTTGCTATAGCCTGCTGACTAAGCCTTAGGGCGCGTTTGGTTTCCTGCACCCGTCTTAACCAGGCCCCGCTCGTGCAGGTTACGTGTGTTTGGTTGCCTGGGTACTTGCTTCGGCCAGGCCCCGCTCGTGCAAAATGACCCCCTCGGCCAGGCTTTGTGGAAACGCAGAACTCTGGCGTTTCTCCCCGGCCTGGCTCTCGCGCTGCAGCCGCGGACGCACGCGCGGGGCGAAATCTGGCCGCCGGGAGATGGCGCGAACTCGCTAGGGTTCGCTCCCCCTTTCGCGCCACTCACCGCGTATATATCCCCCTCCCTCGCCGCCATCCCCTCGGTTCGCTCCCCGTCGACTCCGGAAGTAGGTCATCCACCTTCGAACCCTCGGTCTCCTCTTCTTTGTGGTCTTGTTTACTGATTCATGGCGAGCTGATCCTTCCCCTCTCTGGCTCGTTGTCTTCGAGGTGCTCTGGATCTAAGTCTGGATCTCGCCTGAGGCTCACCAGATCTGAGTTCTTGGTTCGCAATCAGGTACGGATCCAACTTGTTCTCCGTTCTTTGTGGATTTTTTTGGTCTTTTCTCTTGATCTCGTAACCCTAATGATGGTGATGACACCATCACTCACCTTTTGTAGGGATCTCGGCTCAGGCTCACCAGATCTGAGTTCTTGGTTGGCAATCAGGTACGGATCCAACTTGTTTTCCGTTCTTTGTATTTTTTTTGGTCTCTTCGCTTGATCTCGTAACCCTAATGATGGTGATGACACCATCACTCACCTTTTGTAGGGATCTCGGCTCAGGCTCACCAGATCTGAGTTCTTGGTTGCCAATCAGGTACGGATCCACCTTGTTCTCCGTTCTTTGTGTTTTTTTTGGTCTCTTCGCTTGATCTCGTAACCCTAATGATGGTGATGACACCATCACTCACCTTTTGTAGCACTGTCGCCTCAGGCTCACCAGATCTGAGTTCTTGGGTGCCAATCAGGCACGGATCCAACTTGTTCTGCGTTCTTTGTGTTCGGTACATATGAGACATCCCATCCCCTCTCTCGTCCCCACTTTCAATGATGATGGCTATTATAATCTGAGCATATGTCCAAGTCTATGATGATGGCTATTATAATCTGAGCATATGTCCAAGTCTATGATGATGGCTATTATAATCTGAGCATTTTGTCCATTGCACTCAAATGTTGTGGTCCTGTTATTTTTTAGAAAAAATTATGCTGTTCTTGAGTTCGTGGTTACTCAGTCCTGTGAAATACCTTTCTTTGTATAGATGGATTTGCAAGAGAAGAGACGCTTGCTTTTTGCTCGGGCTGCCGCTCTTATCACAGCCATGTACGCATTCATTTTTACTAGGTTTAGACTGCATCATTGTTCACGGCCTCAGCTCACTTATGGGCCACTTAGTAAGATGGATGAAGAGCGCCAAAAAAATCTGGACTTGATTTACAACTGCAATGATGTAGAGTGTGTAAAGATGCTTCGCATGAGAAGGGCTCCCTTTTTCCGGCTATGCAGTTTGCTTAGGGAAAGACAATTGCTCAGAGACACCATACATAGTTGCGTAGAAGAGCAAGTTGCAATGTTCCTTCATATAGTCGGCCATAACCAACGATTTAGTGTGATACATCAAAACTGGAGGAGGTCTGTAGAGACAGTCCACCGCCATTTCAAAGAGGTGTTGTATGCTATTGGTGAACTTAGACAAGAGATGATTAGACCTCCATCTAATGAGACACCAGCTAAGATTAGCAATAGCCCAAGATGGTATCCATACTTTAAGGTAAATAACTTGTCATTTAGTTTATAGGATGTGGTTGCATGCCTGGGTCCATATCAAGTAACAATGAAATGTTGGGTGCCATGTAGGACTGTGTGGGGGCAATAGATGGAACTCATATTTATGCCAAAGTCCCAGCCAAGATCCAAGCTGCATTTAGGGGTAGGAAGCACTACCCCACACAAAATGTGCTAGCCGCAGTTGACTTTGATTTGAAATTTACATATGTCTTGGCTGGTTGGGAGGGATCAGCACATGATGCCACCATTCTTGCTGATGCACTAGACCGAGAGGATGGGTTAAGGGTTGAACCAGGTAACTAAATAAACTGGTTACACAAATAAAACATGTAAATTCAAAGGCATGAACCTAATGCATGTCCATATTTGATGTAGGCAAATTCTACTTAGTAGATGCGGGATACGCATGTCGGCCTGGATTCCTTCCTCCTTATCGTGGCACTAGATACCATTTGAGAGAGTATGGTGGTAGGAACTACCCAACCAACCCAAGAGAGTTGTTTAATTTGAGGCACTCAAGTCTGAGAGTAACTGTTGAAAGGGCTTTTGGTGCTTTGAAGAATCGTTTTCGCATCATTGATAACAAACCTTTCCATCCATTCAGTACACAAGTCAAGTTAGTTCTTGCTTGCTGCATACTGCATAATTGGATTCTTGGGCATGGGGTTGATGAGGTAGTTCCAGCTGAGTTTTCTTGGGTGCCAAACAACTCTGAAAGGCAGGCCCAAGGAACTCAGGTGGATGACAATGCTGCTTGGGCTCTTACTAGGGATGACTGGGCTAATCACATGTGGGCTAATAGGGGTTCCTCTCACATTTAGTTTGTTTTCATGTGTTTGGTAAACTTCTCTGTCTTTCTTGGTACTACTCTTCATATGAGGCAGTGGACAAATGTAATGATGATTAATATTATTCTAAGGTACTACACATGAACTTGAGGCTTGAGACATATGCAGTGATGTTTCTTTCTTATACTTGGGTTCATTTGAGGCTTGAGACATGTGCAGTGATGTTTCTTTCTTATCCTTGGGTTCAGTTGAGGCTTGAGGCCTGTGCAGTGATGTTTCTTTCTTTCTTATACTTGGGTTCAGTTGAGGCTTGAGGCATGTGCAGTGATGTTTCTTTCTTTCTTATCCTTGGGTTCAGTTGAGGCTTGAGGCATGTGCAGTGATGTTTCTTTCTTTCTTATCCTTGGGTTCAGTTGAGGCTTGAGGCATGTGCAGTGATGTTTCTTTCTTATACTTGGGTTTCTTTCTTATAGTTTCTTTCTTATAGTTTCTTTCTTATAGTGATGTGCCTATTATACTCTACTTGAGTGAGATATAGCTGAGTGGGGTGTGCCACTGAAATTAGGATATGGCTGAGGAGATCATTGCTGCTGATGAGCTTGTCTTTCCTGGACCTGAACTTGGGGCTGCTGGGAACTTTGCTGGCACTGGCAGTGCTTCTTCTGTTGCTGGAAATGTTCCTGGGGCTGGGAACTTTGCTGCCAGCGCTGGTGCTGATCCACAGAGGCCTGCTTTGAGATGGACTGATGTCATGTCTGGTTTTGTCCTCCGCCACATGTGCCAGCTTATTTCAACTGGTGTGAGGACTGATAAGGGATTTAAGGAAGTACACCTGAACCAGGTTGCAAAGGCTCTACATGAGTTCAGTGGCAACGAAGTGACTGGTACCCAGGTGTACAACCACTTAAGGAAGTGGAGGCAGAGGTGGATGAAACTGTCAAAACTGAGAGAGCTTAGTGGAGCTTTGTGGGATGAGGACAACTCCATGATTGTACTTGAGGAGGAGCACTACAATGGCCATATCAAGGTTTGTAATCATGGAACAATAGCAAGCCTATCCAGCACTACAATCATAGAATATTTCAACATTAGTTGCTAACACTTGCATATGTCATTGCAGGCACACCCCAAGGATGCTGACTTCCTGAACAAGCCTATCCAGCACTACAAGCAGATGATGATCATCTTTGGCAATGGTCAGGCAACAGGCAAATATGCTATGGGGTCAAATGAGCCACTTGGTTCTCCTTCTGACTTTGCTGAGAGCTCACTCAAGACTGACGCACCTAAGGATCTCAAAAGTGGCAAAACTGAACCATTTGAGGGAACCAAGTCAGAGGGGGGTGTGGGATCCAAGAGGAAGAGGTCCTTGCTGTCAGAGGAGGACATGATATTGTTCACTGGCATGGCAGATGCAGTGAATAATGTTGCAGATGCTATTCGCTCTACCAAGGTTGAGGATTCTCATCCAGACTTGTATGGTGCTGTCATGTTTGTGCCAGGCTTCAGTGAGGAAGCACTGATGGTTGCATATGGGCATCTGCTGGACAATAAGGCCTTGGGTTCTGCATTTGTGCACATGTCTGACTCCCATCGTGTGCTCTGGCTGAGGACCTTCTTGGCTAGTCACTAACTATATGTTAGTGGTGGCTTCTTTTGTGCATAATTTGCTCCTTTTGGCTAGTCACCACACTTTTGTGCAGTGCACCTGATCCTGCTTTCTTACTGACACTAACATATAGTTAGTGACTTCAGTGTGCCACTATTACTAAACCTTGATGCTGTTAACCTAAACTGAGCATGGGCCTGCTTGCCTATGACTAGATGATTTGATTCTGAGCATATGACTGAAGCCACTGATGTTGTTTTTTTTGAATTCTGAGCATGTATGCCTCAAGCCAGTGATGTTGTTGGGCTTAATTCTGAGCATGTATGCCTCAAGCCATTGATGTTGTGTTTTTTTTTTAAAACTGAGCATATTTTGCCTCAAGCCACTGATGTTGTTTTTTGAATTCTGAGCATATGCCTCCAGCCAGTGATGTTTTCTTAATTCTGAGCATGTACAATGTTGGGCTTGGTTCTATTTTTTCAACCAGCTGAGCATATGCCTCCAGCCAGTGATGTTTTCTTAATTCTGAGCATGTACAATGTTGGGCTTGGTTCTGTTTTTTCAACCAGCTGAGCATATGCCTCCAGCCAGTGATGTTGTTTTCTTAATTCTGAGCATGTACAAGAAGGTATGGTTTTTTCAGCCCTTTTCTCTAATGAAATCATGCAGCCACTTTTAGAATCTAGCCTTTTCAGTTATCCACTTGCCCTGTTTATTGCTTTAATTGTGCACTCTTATGTTATACTATTGAATTTGTCAATATTTGTATAGTCTCAGCCTGTGTTTTCATTTTGATATTCAACATAGTTGTGGGCATTCTTTTTTACTTCATATTTGCAGTTTTGTGGAGAGCTTTTTCTTACTTCATACTTCATATTCATATTCATACTTCATTGGGACTTCACAGAAGGAAAGTGTCCATGGGAGTTTAGAGGAAGTGATATGCTTACATTGGAGTGCAATGCCTAGTATAGCTTCTTACGCCCTTTCTGAATGAAAGCTGCTATGTTGTATGCCATATAGCTTCTGATTTGGAGCCCTAGTTTTTCTCTGGGAAAAATGAAATGTCACTGGAACTTGAGACTTGGGTCACTGGAACTTGAGACTTGGGTCACTGGAACTTGAGACTTGGGTCACATGAATACCAAGTGCCTTAAGGGCCTGCGGCCTGAACCCCTCCATAACTGTGAAGATACTCTTATTATTCTTTGCTGTTGAAGAAACTCTTATTATTCTTTGCTGTAGGAAGAGTTGGTTTTTTCTTTGCTGTTGAAGTTACTCTTATTATTCATTCTAATTCATGGTTTATGCTTTTATTGTCAGCCTCTATGTCCTGGTACGTAGTGCATGCTGGCCGCAAAACAGGTGTGTTTTCCACATGGGAGGCATGCCATGAGCAAGTAATCGGCTTCAAAGGAGCTTGCTATAGGAAATATAAGTCAAGAGAAGAAGCCTTTACGGCATTCAATGGTGCACAACTTCAAAAAAAAATCAGTCTGGACCAAAGGACATGGCTTTAGTACAGCCTGGAGTACCTAAAATTAAGATGGGAGGTTACAAATGGAAAGACATAGTTATTTTAGTGGAGGGTGCAATAATATTAGTTCAGGCTTTAGTGATCTTAATTTTGCTTTCCAAATCGGTGTAATATGCAATGCTTAAGTTCTGTATTTTACCTGAGTTGCAGCAGCTTGATCATCTGCCTGTTGTCTTAATCCATTTCTGCTGTACTGTTGTCTTAGTCCATTTCTGCTGTACTGTTGTCTTGATCTCCCTTTATTAGCCTAATTTGAATAGATCTCCCGTTATTAGCCTAATTTGATTATCTGCCTGTTGTCTTAATCCATTTCTGCTGTACTGTTTTCATTGTAAATATCTTTTGTATCAAGTATTGTATACTGGTTGTTTGGTAGGGGATTGGCCTGCTGTAGTTTTGTGCGTGCACATGTATACTGGTTGTTTGTATCTTTTGTTTCTTTTGTATCTTTTGTATACTGGTTGTTTGTATTGTTTGATACTTGTAAGCCATGCAGCTTGTATGCAGGCAACCAAACAAGGTTCATGCAGCTTTTTAATTTGAATTTGATGCAAATGCATGCAACCAAACACTAGCTGCTTCTGTCCTGGCTGCAACGAGCCAGGTAACCAAACACGCCCTACTTGCATGCACTGAGCCTGGCCAACGGTGGCCTGGCTGGCTCGTGCGAGCCAGGCTGGGTTGAGAAGGGAACCAAACACGCCCTTATTGTACCTGCTCTAACATGCCAGTCAGAGAAACGCATTGAACAATGTGCAATGTGTCGGCGTGCAGGTGGTCGGTGATCGCGGCCGAGGCCGCCCTGGGGTGCTTCCAGGACAAGATGCTCCAACTCCTCACCAAGAAGCGCCCCTCCGACATCCCCTCGCCCGCCGTGCCAGACATGTCGGCTGGCGCCAGCGCCGGCATGGGCGCGGGCGCGGGTTCGCTCACCGCGCCGCCCCAGGCGGAAGACACCATCGAGCGCATAAAGCTGGGTCTGTCCCGCGCCAACATGAGCGAGCCCACCGCCGCCATCACCGACAAGCCGTGGCCGCCGGGCGACATGTCCGAGGGGCTGGCCGGGATGTACTCCACGTACAACCCCGCGCACGCGCAGGAGTTCCGGTACGAGGGGGCGGAGTTGGGGTGCTAGAAAAACTCACGCATACATAAGGAAAGTAACACACAGAGCCTTGCGGCACAACACAACTAGTGCATTTACTCTTGTTTCTCACTACCCCAAACTGATTACATAGACTCATATTTAAACACAAACACATGCACTAGCTGAGCAAGTTGCCAACCCACGACACGCACGACGTGCACAATTGGCTGCACGTAATAACCGGGCAACTAACTAGCCATGACCTAAACTAATGCATCTACATGCAAAGCTAAACCACCTGCAGCAGAACGTGCACCACGTCCTGGCTAAACATGGGGTACGTCCTTGGCGGCGACGGCGACCAGGGCACGTCAATGTTGAGCCGCCCGAGCATGTACAGCGGGAGCTCCGGCACCGAGGGGGCCAGGCCGGCATTGCCAGAGAAAGGCAACGACAGCGTCGGCAGCAGCGGCGGCGACTACGGCAAGGACAGTGGGAAGGGTGCCGTCGACATGTCGGGACTGTTTGGCTCCGACTGTGTACTCTGGAACTTGCCGGATGAGCTGACGAATCACATGGTGTAATGTAACTAAACGTGCAAAAGTATACACGGCGAAACTTCATTACCATGATCAAAGAAGAGGAGTTGCATGAGAAAAGAAATGGTTATGACGAACAAATGCTAGAAATAAGATTTCTAAGAATGCAGGAGAAAAGGTTAGAATAACTGGCAAATTGGAAAAGGATGTACATTTTTTTGCATGGAAAACAGAAAGTGCTAAATGTGCATAGCTTTTACCGAGAAGTACTGATCGAGTCGGAGGGCATGGTAATTTGTAGTCCTCTGCTTCCGTGATAACGAGCAGTGGATAGTTCTGTTCGGACAGATTGTTTAGTCTTTTGATTCAGTGAAACTATCTAACTATCTGACTTAGAGCAAGTTTAATAAGAAGAGGTGGCTGTCACCTTTAGGACTAGTCAAATAAGTAAAAAGAGTACGAATGACTCATGGTGGAGATAGCTAATATAATAAGTTGAGTAGAGATTACCTCTACTAAAACACTCAAACATTTAATATTTGCATAAATATATCAGAGGCAACCTAGTCGGCATTATTGTACTTGCTCTGAGAACTAGGGCCTGTTTGGTAGAGCTCCAGATTCTCATTTTTCAGCTTCTGCTCTGGATTCTCTGAGAATCCACTTCTCTGAGAATCTGGAGCTGCCACTGAAAAGCGTTTGGCTAGTAGGTTAGCTCCAGATTCATAAAAGGGGGGATTTGATGAAAATAGACCATGTTACCCCTAGTTTTCACACAATTATCTTTTTGCTTGTTTTTTTGTTTATTTCGGATACATGATTAAAAGAAAATGAATATGATTAAAATAGATAAATAATGATACTTTTTATGATATGATAAATACACGAAAATACCTTTTAATTTCTAAACACTCGCAGTTTCCAGAATATATGCAAACCATCACCAATTCCAGAACAGTAGATTGCTTGGATTTTTGTTAACATGGCCATCCTTGCTAAGATTGATTTACCTTTTAACTCTGATGTTCATTGTTAACATTGGATGACATAACTCAAGTGAATGGAAACAAAGGAATTACCGTGACATTGAAATTACCACAACTTAAAACATTGAATTCATGCCCCCTCCACTTTTATCCGGGCTTGGGACCGGCATCGGCAGTGTTAGGCATCCCCCACCCCCCACACATACCCCAAAAATAAAGAACATAGGCACTATAGATACTACTGCAAGCTAATTGGTAGCATTTTCCAACCGATTAGAACCCGGGAACATACGGCACTAAAATTAATTAGTATCGCAAAAGTAGCCGCAAGTAATGATCACATCAGTATTAGTAAAACTTAATTCAGAACAAGACCAAGAAACAAGTGCACTACAGGGCAATAGATGGTATACCATAAATAGACCAACAATCATTTTCTTCTCAACAGAAAGCAGCAAACCATTGAGAGCAGCCAGCTTCGTAAGAGAAATGAGCATGGGAGAATTGGTTCCCAAATTTGATAGGTGAATCATGTGCAAAAACCTCTTCACTGCCATTCAAATTTATGCCAAGAACCTCTGTCTGTATGTATGGATGCCATGTATGGATGTATGCCAAAATCATTTTTCACTGCCATTCAAATTTATGCCAAGAACCTCTGTCTGTATGTATGGATGCCATGTATGGATGCAAAATACAAAACATTCCATTACTTCACTGCCATCAACTTGGTTCTTCCTCTGATTTGCCACTGTGCCGCAGTGTATTCTAAAATTTGCCACTGTGCCACTCTGATATACAAAACAACATTTCATAAAATTGTTGTGTGATAATCATGAAATTGTCGGTGATAATGAGCAGTGTATTCTACTCATCTGGAACAGCTCAAAAGATATACCATGAACAGCCAGTTGAATACCATGAACAACAAGTGAATACCATGAACAGCAAGTGAATAACATAAACGCATACAACAGCTAAGCACAATTACAGTAGCAAGTGAATACCATGAACAATTACAAGCCCAAATCTAGGGTTAGGAGAGAGGGGGGAGATTAGGGTTAGGTGTTCACCTTGCTGAGGGGAGGGGGGAGGCGGCGGTCTTGAGGGGAGTGGGGAGGCGGCGGCGGCGGCGGTCCTGAGGTGCGGAAGGAGGCGGCGGTCCTGAGCTGGCGACCGGAGGAGGTGGCGTCGGACGAGATCTGGAGGGAGTCGGCCGTGTGGAGTGGAGGAGGCGGTCGGCGCGAGAGGGAGGAGGCGGGAGGGAGGCGGCGGCCGGCGCGAGAGGGAGGAGGCGGTACCGGTGCTGGGGACGAGATTTGGAGGGAGGCGGCCGTGTGGAGTGGAGGAGGCGGAGATCTGGAGAGGGGCGGGGGGAGGGCGGCGGCGGAGATCTGGAGAGGGGCGGGGGGAGGGCGGCGCCGGGAGAGGGGCGGAGGGAGAGGGGAAGGAGGTGGCGGCGGTGGTGCTGAGGGGCGGGGGGAGGGCGGCGCCGGGAGACGGGAAGGGGAGAGGGGAAGGAGGCGGGCGGCGGCGGAGATCTGGAGAGGGGCGGGGGGAGGGCGGCGCCGGGAGACGGGAAGGGGAGAGGGGAGGAGCGGGAGGGCGGCGGCGGGGCGAGAGAAGGGAGGGAGGCGGCGGCGGGGCGAGAGAAGGAGCGGGAGGGCGACGGCGGGGCGAGAGAGGAGCGAGAGATGGGGGGAGCGGGAGTCGCGTGCGGGAATGGAGAAGGGGACCGGTGGGAGGAGTGGGGGTATTACCCCAATGGCAATTGCGGGTAATTTTTGCGACTTTTGACGAATCTAGAGCTGTGAAGTGGCCTGAACCCTGCTCCATCACTGTAGTACTATTTTTGAAGTGGATTCACCCTGCTCAGCTCCAGATTTTTGCGAATCTCCGTCCGTTTGGCACGGCTTCAGCTCCACCAAAGATGAATCCGGGAGCTGGAGCCCTGCCAAACACGCCCCTAGTATCGCCTCCAAGCTGCTCATAACTCCTCGTATAATATGCTAGAGGTCACCTCTTGCACAAGAGGCAGCTTGCCTCTCTCTCCTCTTTTCTCTCTCTTCCACTTAGGATTGTGTTGACGTGGATTTCGCTAGAGGCGAACTAGTCAGCATTATTGTACTTGCTCTAACATGTCATTATTTCAGTAAAATTTTGCCAATGAAGCAAGATCAGCAGTACATATCACACTTAACAGAGCCTAGGCGACATTGCCTTCTTTCCAGCGTATTCTAATTCCGTGGGATTTATACTGTCTCCTAAAATTATTACAAAACTCATGTAAAATTAAAATGCTCCAAACAACAAAATCATTCGTGCATATTTCTACCTTACACTGGATGGAAAAATTGTGTACACACACGCTTAATGAAAAGAAAGTGAATCTTCAATCTAGTAGTACAATCTCAAATTAGGTTCAGCTCTCCTGATAAAAATGACAAATCCTTGAAAGGAAACCTTAAACCCCGTTTGGTTCTTAGAATCGGGTTTGGAAATGGAGAATTGAAACTGCTGTCCAATTCCACCAGATTTGTTCCATAGCTAAAATAGGAGGGCGAGCATGGAGGCTTGACGTCGAGGGACAGGAGGGGCTCACCGGAGCCGGTTCCAGCGGGACGACGGTGATGAAGAGGAACATGGCGAGAGCGTCGACAGCACGCCCACGGAGACAAGGCGCGCGCCGGCGCCGGCGCTAGCGGGGCGGCGATGCTCTGCTTCCACTCCGACGACCGCGCGGTGCTTGGCGAGCGGAGGCCCTAGTGCTTCCTGAGTCGATTCCAACATGAAGACTTCCCTGGCAACCAAACAGATTTTGGAATTGGTTGAAGATATCATCATTCCCAAGTCACCCTAAAAGAAAGTTAAGTGTTTCTTTGTTGGGGCTACGATTCAACAAGCCAATTTCACTTCCGAGATCCAAATAGACCATGACATGGCATGAGTTTGAGCCATTGAGAGCATCCGACGGCCACAAACGGTCTAGCCCAGGGCACTGGGCTTCTTACCCTTCCACCGTTCCCCTTCGGAGATCTTCCGAAGCATTCCGTTTCGAAGTCCCCATGGCGGTGGCGGCGCAGCTCCACGGATCGACCGCGGCCGCGGCCGCGGCAGCCTACCAGCGACTTCCAGCCTTCAGAGCTCCGCCGTCCTCCGGCCGGTGGCCGCAGAACCCTCTTGGCGGTTCCCCGAAGGTATAATCCCCATCCAAACGCTAAACCCTATGTATCAGTAACTTGGTATTCTTGAAGTCTTTGCGTGCGATTGCGTTCTATCACGCTCGATTGATGTGAAGAAAGCGGTGTTGCCTGGTTTGAGATTTAGCGATCGTTGGGCACGAGATGATTTTGATGTGAAGAAGAAGGTGTTGCTGGGAAGTTTCTCTTTTTTGTGCGCATTTGGTCATCAACGGTGTCGCCTGCGTTGTCGAATGTTAAATCAGGTCATGAAGAGCTGACCAAAAAAATGGTTCTCTAGTGTTGTTGGGGTTGGTGAAGCTGCTCATGGAATTTTGGGGAAATAAACATTGGAATTCGTGCTTCTACCAGGGGTTGGATTGGGTTCGTGAAGAGTTAAGCTGCTGCTTGAGCCGGTGCACTTATGTGCTGGTGTGTACCAAATATACCAAACAACCACAGAATCAAGCTATTGCCTATTGTCCTTGAGGTGTAAAGTATTTCATCAGCAGTTCAGCACTTCTGTTTCTGCACATCTTGGGAGGACCATGTTAAGAAAGGAAAGAAAACTGGAGTTGTTTCGAATGTTCTGTTATCAGAGGAATAATATAGATCACGGATCACTATTGGAAATAAATGCATTTTTGGTGGATGCATGGCTTCAGATGCATTTTAGTGTCTATGTTGCTATTTCTACCCTTCTGGAAAATGTACATAATAAAGTTTTGATGTTAAAGTTGGTATGAGTCCATGCTCTTGCTACAAGATTAGCTTGGGTATCTTTTAACATATTTTGTTGCCTCAGCTTTGCAGTTCTATCAGTGGGGTGGGTATGAAGCCATTTGGTTTTGGTGCTAAAGTTTCAACAAAATGTGCAAATGAGAACACTCGGGTTGAAGAGTTAAACTTGAGATCAAATCAGACTGAGGAATTGGTAGAAGCAGATGAAGATGTTAGTTCCCAGAAGAGGAGTGCTAAAATCCATGATTTTTGCCTTGGGATCCCTTTCGGTAAGTTTTGAGTTTCATGAATGCAAAACTCTAGTAAGCAAGTTTCTAGATGGATATGAATTTGTACATATTTATTTTCTTGTTTAGGTCTTTGGGAGAACTGCTATCTTGTTAAGTGTTGCTCTTTCCTTCTTGTTTAAATAGAAGTGTACACGTAACTACTTGCAAGTAAGATGAGTTTCTCATTGCATAATTACCCACAATTGTTGTAAAAGTGTGTTGATTGCTACTGCAAGTTTCAGAAATACTACATTTTCCTTAAGTAAAGCTTCTGGAAGTTCATTAGACTAAGGTTTTCTCTGTTACATAGATATGATAACTCACATAAGAAATCCTAAATCGATGGAAAAAAATCAGTGCCAGTGTGCTTTGTTTTGCTGGAAATGTTTCTTATTTCACTGATGATGTCTTCATGCATGAATGCTAGTCCATATGTCCCAATGGGTTACTATTTCGACTTTTGGACTGTAAATTCTGTGGATAGTGGCACTGTTAATAATACTTAATACCAATTTTGTTATCTTGTATCTGCATAACAAATAACAATACTTCATTTTTTTAGGGGAATAACAATACTTCATTTGGTAATGCAGGTGGTCTTTTATTCTGTATGGGGCTTCTAGGATACATTTTCTCAAAAAGTACCGTAAGTCTTGTTTTAGGTGTTGCACCAGGGCTTGCTACGCTCTTTCTTGGTACTCTTAGTTTAAAGTTTTGGAGGAGTGGAAGGTCCAGCTTCTTGTTTATCTTGGGCCAAGCAGGTGAGATAAGTGTTGTTATGCTAAGCTCATTGTTACTCAGTATACTGAGTTAAAATGAAATCAACACTCAATCACTGGAGTGTATGTTGCTTATTGACCTGTTCTATTTGTGCTTTTGCAGCAATTTCTGCTCTCCTAGCATGGAAGTATTCTCATGCTTACCTCTTGGTAATTATCATGAATTTTCTCGGTTCTTTTGGAGCATCACTTTGTTAATGTGGCGTTGATCTTATTTATTTCTGCAGACGAATAGAATCCTTCCTTGGGGCTTCTACGCTTCACTGAGGTAGTACTTTTCTCTCTATCATTCATCGAAAGCCTTTTTATGTTTGTGAGAGAAGACCTCAGATTTACTCTCTTTCTCCCCTCCAAATGTTATAGCACTGCGATGGCTTGTTTCTACGCATATGTGCTGCTCGCCGGAGGAAATCCACCACCGAAGAAGTTGGCGGCGGCTCCATCATCGTCATAGAGCAGGAAACATGCATTCCGTTTAGCCATAGCGTGATTTGGCCTCTGTGCATCATGCTGCGACTGCGAGTACAGAAGAATTTTGACTTTTTGAGTATCGTCCCGTTGATATTCCCCAGGCTTTGGTTCACTTTGGCTAGGCTTTATGAATTGTTTTAGTTGTGATAGTGTGAAACTTTGGGCAAGTAGCTTTGCAGGATAATAACAATCCAGCCTTGTTGAGTATACTGTCTTCTTTTTCTCCATGAACATAATAAAGGATTTTTTTCTGCGACGATGATAAAGGAAATGTGACGGTGCTCAGCTGCCACTTGGTACACATGTTTCCCTGAGCTCACCTGACAACATCTAGCAACAGTTCGAAGTGCGAATCAACTTGTAGCTATAGTTGTCAACGGAATCAACAAATTTTCGAACCAACTGATCGCGTCATGGTTCAGTAGTTAAATCTGCCTCTTGTCATGCAATCGTTCTAAGTTCTGTCGAATAGCGTATGAGAAATGGATGATTTTTACGAAGATGATCCGGTTTTGAATTCAAAAAAGAAGGAAAAAAACAGTTAACAAAATTTTAAGAACATAGTTTGCAATAAAAAAATTTGAAAAATGAATGAATGTGAAGAAAAGTTGCTCCCACGACCCCAAGACAGAGAGGCCAAGAACGGCCCAAGTCAGCCTTCGAACTAGGGATTTACTCCTCCCGCTCCGAGGAAGCAAACAGCTCGACCTCCTCCGATTCCGCCCGTCGCTCCTCCTCCTCCTCCTCCTCCTCCCGGCCGCCGCCAAGATGAAGCTCGTCAGGTAACGCTCTCCTTTTCGGCCTCCCCTTCGTTCCAATTGGTTCCGCTTTATCGTATCCTGGCTGATTCGTTTGGTGCGAACTTCCGCCGAATTTGGTGCTGATTTGGGTGTGTGGACTTCGCCACAGGTTCTTGACGAAGCTGAACAACGAGACGGTCACCGCGGAACTCAAGAACCGTCGTCCACGGCACCATCACCGGTACGCTTCGACCTAAGCCACTATCAGCTACAGTGTAATTTCAGTTAGGTATAATGCAATTTCAACCATAAGCTAGCTTATTTTAGCCCAACCGAGTGGCACCGTATACATCATTCGTAATTGATGAATAATGACTTTTCACAGGACTTGTACATGAGAGCCCCATAGACTTTTGAAATTACAAGTGATACGCTTGTATTGTTAGTTGTTACTCAGGAAATTTCTTGCCCATTGCTTATGACTAGCAGTTGTCTTATATTCAAGTTGTCCCTATTTACTCTGTAGCACTGCTTGAAATTAAAAAAATTGGGGGATGGGAACACTGGTATTGCAGATCACATATCGGCATATTTAGCTGAATCACCTTCCATCTACAATTTCGTCTCGTTTTATTGCTCTTTTCTGCTATACTGAATAAACGCTTGGATTGTCTTAAGCTGTTGAGCATGTCTGGTCTGGAATCTGAGTGATGGGTCGCGATTTGGTTGTGTGGCATTAGTTTGGTCTTGGTGGTCGCTTTTGTTTTAGTATGTTTATTATTGTTTTTGACACCCAAAGGAATCACTTCTTTTGTTTGTAATGATTGCGTCGTCCACAACTGGTTGGTTTAGAATCGGCAAAAAAAAGCTAAAAAAACAAAAGTTCAGAAAAAGACGAAATTTATAAATAATAAAAAAATAAGCTAGAAATCAGAAGCTGAAGCTGAAATGGACAGGTCCATATAGTGATGTTTTAACATTCGAACATCCCTCTTTCGCCTCGTGATCTCTCGGCCTCTCAACGCTTCCGTTGGTTCCGTGCAAGCTGCTTCCCTGCCGAGCCATCCATTAGACATTGTTGATCCATCCATTGGCACGACAGGTCAGGTCCATGGTGTATTGGTGTTGTCATGCTGCAACCACAAGCTTTCCTGCGAGTCAGAATTAGTCCAGTGATATCAACGGATGTGAGGGTATTGATCAAACACGAAATAAAACTCAGACGGCGATTATTTTTTCCGGAGTTTTTGATAATGTTAGATCGAACACCTTGTTCCAAAAGTTAAAACGGGCATGCGTAATAATTCCTCACACACACACACACACAAAAAAAAAGAAACATTCGTAATAATTGGCTAATTGCCCCCATCAGAATAAGTATGCATCGCAATCGTATTCATTGCTGCAACCTCGTCTTACATTCATCCCTTCCTACTGTACCCGAATGCTACCTCCAATTCAACAAACGACATTATCCTGTTCTAAGGGTAAAAACACAATTGGTCCATAGCAAAAAATGATGGACTCATCGAGAAGAAGAGAACACGATGCCTGTTGCTCTCTACGAATTAATTTCTCCCGCATGCCTTCGCGTTATGCTCGTTCTATCGATCGTTTTTTGTCCCAACCATATTATACACCAACCATTTATTCATCCATTCGTATAGGCAGAGCCATGTGTCTCCGATTCGGCCATACAGTTCCCTGCAGTCAGATTCCGAGCGTGGCAAAAAGGAAAAGCCTCATCATCCAATCAGGTGCCTAGCTTCCCTAGCAAGCGATACCATCGAAGAGAGGCAGAAGTAAGGACACTCGTGTCAGTTGTGTAGCAGTTTCTGTCTGATAAAAACCCGTGCGTGCAGCACAGCAGCAGCAGCTTGCCTGTGCAGAAACCTGCACGTAGGAGAAAGAGAGGAGGCGCCGGCGGCCGGCACGATGTCCAAGCTCAAGCTCAACAAGGAGAGGATCGGGTGCTACCTCCTCGTGCTGCTGGTCGTTGTCCTCCTCATCGGCGTCCTCTTCGGGCTCGGCGTGTTCCGGCACGGCTACGAGAGATTCAGAGACCTCGGCCGCAACCACACCTGCTACGACTGCAACACGCACTAGGCTCCGCGCGCACGGCCACCGCTGCGCCTGCGCTGCGCAGCATGCGTGCCCCACCGCCTGTGCGGCGGCGTACACCTTCTTCGTTGTTGGATCGAGCTACTCACGTGTGTGTTGTAAATTAAGCGAGCTGTGCAAGTTCTTGTTGCTCTGGTGTAGCGTGCAGCCAAATTCGTGGTACTCTTTTGAGTTTTGACTAGTTGCTTTTATCTTTTTCGTTTACTTTCGGGTTTTGTTCCTGGCAAAAGCAGTAGAGCTGCTGTTCTCTTATGTTGTATTGTTATTCAGTTAGTTGGGACGCTGGAATGGCTTGGCATAAAAATAATATATTTGGAAAGTACCAATTGTTAATATGGAAGCATATTGCTACATATCCATACCAAGCCTAACCGGACACTAATGCAAATTTAATATAATTGTTTTCACATGAACAATACTTAGCACAGTGTGCCACCGTATCACAAAATATCCTCCTTTAGATGAGAGTTGCTTCATCTTCATTTATGAAACATGAGAGTTGCTTCATCTTCATTTTAATATAAAGAAATACAAAAATGAATAGAAAGTAAAATGATTCAATCCTTTTTTATATTTTAATAAATATCCTCCTTTAGATAATAACTAGGTAACAAAGTTATTTGATTAACTTTTTGAATTTAACCAAGTAAACCCATTCTTATTTTTTTTATTAATTCAATGAGAGAAATTTTGAAAGATTAAGAATTTCAGTATTTTGTCTTATTATTTTTTAATTCCTTTAGAAAGATATAAGAATTGGTTTGGTGAATCGGAAACAATTTTATTTTATAGAAAAATTGAAGTAAAAATTTCAATTTCTTTTCTTATGGAACATACATATAAATATGCATGGGTAATCCCTCTTCTCCCACGTCCAGTTATTATGTCAATGGGGTTTGGACCTATTCTTATTCTGACAGCAACAAAAAATCTTCATTGCATATGGGCTTTTCCTAGTGTTTTACTCTTAAGTATAGCTATGGTATTCTCAGTTCACCTATCTATTCAACAAATAAATGGAAGTTCGACCTATCAATATTTACTAATTGGGGTTTTAGCTCTATTTTGGTGCTCTTTTCATTCAGTTGCAAAAAACTAGGAACTTTGGCAACAATTCTGTTGATCGTCAAATGGAATAAGTTCCTATGACCTTAGGTGATTCTTGTTTGAAGTTTCACGGTTTTTGAATTAGTCAATCAAACGTTACATGGATTGGGATCTTGCGATCGGTTTTAGACCACTCATTGGTTTTTAACCAGGCTTTGGTCATCGATCACGTTGGTTTTTCGAGCACTCTCAGGTCATCACCCACGTCAGTTTTAGATCACTCATTGGTCTTCGACCACGTTGATTTTTTTATCACACTTTTGGTCATCAACCACGTTGGTTTTCGACTACTCTCTGGTTGTTGACCACGTTAGTTAACAACCACGCTTTGGTCATCGACCGCATTGGTTTTCGACCACTCTTTGGCCGTCAACCATGTTGGTTCCCGACCACTCTGGTCTTATTTAAACTTACATCAACTACTCAGGTTTTTGATCACTCTTTGGTTGTCAACTACTCAAGTCGAGTTACGACCACTTCAGCTTTTGACCTCACATTGATCGTTAACTACTTGAGTCCTTTTTGACCACTTTGGCTTTCGACCGGTCATGATAGTACCACTCCTATTGATTTCTCTTAGTGGTTCAATTTCTTCTTCCTCTGAGTCTTGAATTGGTTTCCTATCCAAATTTTTATAGCTTTATAGTTATCGGAGTAATGGATAGGTGAATACTTAGAGAAAAAAATTTGAAGCCACTATTCATCCCTTCTGTTTCCTGTTTAGTCCTACACGATCCATAACATCCGTCCATTTATTCCTTCACGTCCACGATGAGTTGAACACATCCAGTCAGAACTTCGAGATTGTGCAAGTCAGCACAAGCCAAGTCTATGCATCATACGGAGCATCTGATACAAACAGATGTTAGGATTTCCTGACTCAGGGCCTGCTTTGGAGTTCCGAATTTTTTTTTCACTTGTAAATGGAAAACATCTGTAAATTTCCGTAACATAAAAATACCAATGAAATAAAAATCCCCCGTGAGTAGTATGTTTGGGGAAGAAGATAAACAAGCGCTAACTCTATGATTTGAGCAACTGAGATTCATTATCGATTCATCAAAATGAGTGACCATTGCATTATGCATCGAAATTTCAGATGAGAATCGAATTGGAGCTAGAAAATTGGAGAAATCGATCAGAAAATTCGGACCAAATCATCAAAAAGCAGCTGGCATATCGCTCACCTAAATTCTCATGGCCACGGCGAGGAAGCCCCCGATGGGGGAGGCGCCTCCTGATCCCCCGAGCCCCTGTTTGCCCGCCTCCGTGGCTCCATCGCGTTGCATCGGCTCCCCTCGGTTTGCCACGCGCGGACGCACGCGGGCCCGCGCTCGCTACCTCTGATGAGCCCGCTCGCCGCCGCGCCGATGAGCTCGCTCGTCGTCGCCTTGCTCGTCGCCGTCTTCTAGCTGTCGAGCAACGAGGGGCATACGAGCGAGACGTCCCCATCCTTCCTCGTAAAAAAAATTATCGGCTCGTCACGAGAGCCTTTTTCCCGATTGTAACGGCCCAAACCAACTGCAATTTTATTTGTGTTACCGGCCCAGGTACGTTTTCTTAGGCCAGCGTGGAATTTTTTTGGACCCGTAATTTACACCGGTTCTGGGCCAAAAACTGGGCTTCCATTTGGGCCCTTAGAAGTTAGGAGCTCAATCAACGCTATACCACCGTGCTACGCACGCGGCACACGTAAAACTCTACACCGTGAAGCTATTCTATTCTTTCCCAGAGTACAGCAGCCCACGGCTGCATGTATATTGGCTATGCGTAGAGCCAACCACCACCTCACATCACAGTGACAGTGCCACCAGCGTCATGGCGCCGGAAGCCGCGGCGGCCGCGTAGCTCGCGAATCGAGCCCCCGCCCTGCACGCCGAGCTCTCGGCGTCCGCCTCTCCCACCTTACGGTCCGGCGCCGGCGCGACGCCATCGGACGCCGACGCGGCGTCGGCGTCGGGCACGCTGGCCCCGTATCCCTCGCTCGGCGCGGGTGTGGGTACGGGCGGGGTGGCCGCGACGGGCGGCTGGGCGCGGAAGAGCGCGTCCGGGAGCAGCACCCTGTCGAGCTCGTACACCCCCATGGGCGCGGTCGCGGAAACGCTCCCGAAGATCTTGGCGCTGGCCCACCTGGACCGCACGTGGACGATCCCCGCGTCGTTCGTCACGTTCACCGTGTACTGCCCGCCAGCGAGCGTCGTCACCGGGTTGCTCTGGCTCAGGCCATCGAACTCCGCCAGCGCGTAGTGCTTGGCCAGCGAGTGGTACATCATCAGGTTCTTGAGCTGGTCCTTCGAAAGACCCGACAGCACCTTCACGCACATCAAACAAGGCGCTGGTATCAGAGACTCTTACTCCATATGTATTGCGTAATCGTACGTGCTGTACAGTGTAAGTATGATGGTTCTTGGGATTACCGACGGCTTGACGGCGGCGAAGGCCCTGTCGACGGGGACGAAGATGGTGATGCCCTGGTCGGTCCGGTAGGCCTGGTTCTCGAACACCTCCACGAGGTTGGTCTGCTGGAGGTACCTGAGGAAGGTGTGGAAGGGGCCGTCGAGGGTGAGCATCTCGGTGAGGTTGGCGTGCTTGCCCTGGGGAAGCGGCGCCGCCGCGTCGCCAGCGCTGCTCTGTGTCTGTGGAGGCGCCGGGGGCGACTTGGCGAGCGGGCGGTGTGCGCCGGCGAGCATGGGGGATAGGGAAAGCGCGGTGGTGAGGAACGCAACGGCGAACTTCATTGTGCAAGTGCCGCAGTGTAGGCAAGATCCTGATTGCAAGACGTACCAAGTTGAATTAATTTGGCTTGAACAGCGAGCTACTTTAATTTGTAACTGCGTGGAGAAATAAATCAATAGAAGTGCGACTTTTGTCCGATTTTTATGCGAAGCTGAGAGCTTTGGCTTGCTATTTTTCCAGTGGTTCAGAGGATGCAGGACGGTGGCAAACGATGGTCTACAACCATATCGGTGCATGCATTCAACACTACTCTCTCTCGAAAGGAAAAAAAGCACATGCAGCATTACAGATCCAACTCGTTCTCCTCCGTTCAGAGAGAGAGAGAGAGAGAGAGAGAGAGAGAGAGAGAGAGATCCAAGTCGTTCTCAAGACAACAATAGGATAGGAAAATTATCATGTTGGTTAACCTGCAGAAAATATTACTGTAAATGCATTTATGTTTAAGATAGGTCGAGAATACAAGAAATACATACACAGGAACTCAGGGAGCAACATCTGAAGGTTTACGACCATGGGATCACTTAGCTTTAATTAAATATTAAAGATGTATTTAGGAATTTATTTAATCCTCATCAAGGTTGTTGCTTCCATATTTGTTCGGCGAGGGAAATGTTTAACAAAAGATCTCTACGCTCAACGCATGGAACTGTTCACTTGGTAGATTGCAAGGAGTATGCAATTACTGAGCTAAGAACAATTACATTGGAAATATATGATGGAGCATATCGTACATTGATAAGAGGTCGATATGTTCTTAATTTAAAGAAGAATATAATATCTGTGAGGTCGTTTGAACTCGAAAGTTATTAGGTATCACTCCGAAACGGAGTTATGCGAGTTAGTTGCAAATAGAAAGTAATCATGAAAAGTATCTAGAGCAAGGAAGGATACCGATTAAAGTGTAATATTAAATGTAGAGCAACCAATGAGTGGTTTGATAAAAAATTTTGGTCAAGAGAAGCAATCATATCGTCAACGGTAGATACTCAGATCTCATCTACAGTTATGTGCGGAATTGCAAAGAGAGTTGCAAAATCTAGAAAACGCAGAGTCGAAGGTGCAACTGGTGGAAGAAGGAAGATGTAGTGAGACCAACCACGCGTTACCAATGAGCAGGTGAAGCTCGGAGGTGGTACAAACATATAGCATGGAAGGCTGTAAGAATAAGATGTGTGGTTAACCAAACTACAAAACGAATGAGCTCTCAAGTGGAGGGTTCAGGTAGGCTAGCTCGGATATTGACATGCAAAATGCAGTGATGTGCATGGGTCCCTATGCTGGGGGCACTCTCAAAGGTTAGAGGAAAAATAAAAAAGATGGAATCAACTTGGAGCGAGTTCGTGGAGAGGCATAGTGACTTCAAATGATAAGAATCAATGCGGAGATTGTTGAGTTAAGGTAACTTATATCTAGCCTTTTAGAATTTAAAAATATGTGATATAAAGAGTTTTAGATGAATCTTACTAGAATTAGAACTCCTATTCCTATTTGGATTAAGATTCATACTCTAAATTGGGGAAGGGCTAAGAGAAACTGTATAAACCATAGGGGTGACTATAGAGAGGAACTAAGTAACCAAGCATATTCATCCAAAGTAGAGGATGCACGAGAGGGTTAGAGGTTAGGATATTCTTTAGCACTAGATTTTTGTGTAGGGCAAAGATACGAGAGTCCTAAAAGATTCAAGATAGTTGTGAGTAAGGATAATCCACTGTACTCTTTTGAGGTTGTGCTTAAAGAATTTGCAGTCGATTTTGCTAAATCTTTTCTCTCGTTGTAGTTGCTTTTAACATCGTTATCTTTGTTTTCTCTATGAGATTCATCTCTTCCTTCTTTATACCGTGTACGTTTATACTGTATTTCACAAATTCTAATCCGATCTAAAGACTGGTGCATATAAAAAGGTATCAAAGTGTAACACAGATTATACGAGAGAATGAAGTGTAGGACAACGCTTTGATTAAAAATAAGTTGTTAAGTGCATGCGAGAAACGTGCCAACGAACCAATAACCATTTTTAAAAGCACGAATGGCAAAAACAAGAAACAACCAAGGTTTTTTAGGCCCTGCTCGGTTGGGCTGAAAACCTGTGGCTTATGACTGAAATTGCACTATAGCGGCTGAAATTTTAATGTAGCTGAAGGTGACTTATTTAGCGTAATTAAATTTAAAAATATGTTAGCTCATTACGGACAATGTGAACGAATACGGGAAAAAAACCAGCAAAAAAGTTTAAAAAATAAAAAAACGAAATTTATAAATAGTAAAAAATAAGTTAGAAGCCAAAAGGTGAATCTGAAATAAGCGGGGCCTTAATCAGTTGCCGATCACAGAAAATCTTCCCTATGTTTAGCGTGCACCTGAGGAGCACCTCCAGCATTTTGACTGTCCAAACTGGTGAACAGTGACCAGCTTTGAGTTGCGGCTTCACTCTGAACGTCTCAATTCATCGCGTGATCTCTTTTGATACAACCGGACAGCGACTAGCGCTGGAGACGTGCGCGACGCAAGTATTTCTCGGCGTTACTGGCCTGCCACTTTCCGTGTCTCGCCGACGACATATACGCATGTGGACGACTAGACATGTTTTGTTCTCTCACGAGAGGACATATAAATGGCCTGGGCAATATCTAATGTCATGTGT
Source organism: Dendrocalamus latiflorus (assembly GCA_017311315.1). Lineage (NCBI taxonomy): Eukaryota > Viridiplantae > Streptophyta > Magnoliopsida > Poales > Poaceae > Dendrocalamus > Dendrocalamus latiflorus. The sequence continues at coordinate 26,523,722 of CM029656.1, forward strand.
CCTAGTAGCAGAGTTAGAAATTTTTTGATAGGGATGTAAATTTAAGATGTACTATAATACTATAAGAATGTTGTTATTATGTGTTGATTTTACTTAGAGAAAAACTTTTAAGTTACATATTTAAGTTTTGCTAAACTACCATTGAAAATCTCTCTAAAAATTATCCTTTGGGATAAACACTCCTCTAAACATATATTCTCCATGGAAAGAAGCTCAATGAAATTTAAATTTGCCATAAAATAAGAATAAAACTAAAGAAATGACAAAATGTAGAAATAAAGAAAATCTCTCTATGAAAAAAGTTCAAGAGAACTTAAAGTAGCTATATAAAAATAAGGATGATACTAAAGAGAGGAAAAAGTAAAATGCTGAACACAAGGTTTGTTGTTTCAGTTAGCTTTGTGCAAACTAGCTGAACAATGCTACCTTTATGTTATGTTTACACAAAAAAAATTGAGGTGCAGCTGTACCATGCGCCTATACTTGTGTCCATGTCACGGCGGATAATCAAATCAGCAAGTACACCGCAATGCACGCGTGCGAGGAGGCAGACTGAACAAACGCGCATAAGAAACACGATTTTTTGTACGGATAATACATTTTTATTCGAAATTACATAAATATACCCGCGGGAAATTTTTTTACAAAAATAGGCTCAAGTCGCTCAATGGGAGGGCGACTGGAGCCTATCGCCCAACCAGAAGCCGATTCTATCCCTGTCGCTCTACCATCAGGCGGCCCATTGGGCGACTTTAATGCAGTCGCCAAATGGTTGAGCGACAGGGACCAAACCTTCGCCAAAAATAGTGAAAATTGGTGGAGATATTCTTCATTGATCCAAAAGCCTTCAGAAAAAATTTGAGCAATTTCGGCTACGAGATCAAAAGTTATAGTAGTTTCAATCACTCCCTGTTTTCCTCTCTTTGTGTTCCTCGATTGCTATAATTTTTGGCGAAGGTTTGATCCCTGTCGCTCAACCATTGGGCGACTGCATTAAAGTCGCCTAATGGGAGGGCGACTGGATGCAGTCGCCTGATGGTAGAGCGACAGGGACAGAATCGGCTTCTGGTTGGGCGATAGGCTCCAGTCGCCTTTCTATTGGGCGATTTAAGCCTATTTTTGTAAAAAAATTTACCGCGGGTATATTTCTGTAATTTCGAATAAAAAATAGATTATTCGTACGAAAAATTCTAAGAAACACCAGTAGACAACAAATCTGAGCCCACCCAGCAAACAGTGCGTCCATCCAAACCCATTCGCTAGCCCAATCTTCTGAAACGAGTCCAGCCGAGTAACACTTAAGCGTATCGGCCCAATCTCTGGGTGAGGAGCCGAAGACCTGGGGCCCACAGGACAGAGAGGGTAGGAAGGTGCCATTCAACTCCAGGAGCCACGGGCCCCCTCCGGCCCTGCAGTTCTGCACCGCAGCATGGGCGTCACGTGACGCGACGAATATTTTCGCACCGTCGAGCTGGACACAAATGGCATGAGCTGTAGTTAGTTTGACTCTCTGGTGTACGATTTATGATTTTTTTTAATAAATAAATAGAATAATTTTTTATTGTTTTTAAAACACTTCATTGATATAGTTTCTCTGAAACATCTTATTGAGATAATTTTTTGAATCAACCTATCGATATTTAATTTATTTATAGATACACTCTCGTATCAGGGTTAAAAGATATCCCCGCAGCCGTGTCATGCCGAAAATGTTCAAAGGCGGGTTGACAACCGACCGATAGCCCTACTGGCATGCCACCAGATCGCGAACTTTGTGTGCCGGTGAGTGGTGTCCATAAGAGTGTACTTCATTTCGCTTTCCTGTGCCGGTGAGACCATTTAGCAGCCGTAGTGCTTCATTGCAATACATTGGAAAGAAGGAACAAAATGATGCAAGGCTACTAGCACTGCGTTGTTGGTGGTTGACATGACGAGGGATGGAAAGGGGAGGGAAGAAACATAGATGAGATGGCAAAGCATCGAGTTGTCTGCCTATGGGTCCTGGGATACAGAGATGGATGGACCTCTCTCCATGTGCTTCGGATTTCTTCAGCTGTGGGTGGCAAATGGAAAGCCTTTCCATCTCCTTTGTGATGAGAAGATTCCTGGACTATAATAACCGGGCTTTTCACAACAAAAAACTTCGAGAGGCGAACTGGCCGGCCGGTCCACAGCCGCACATGCCGGCGAATCTTTTTCTCCCATGCAAGTAGGATAATGTGTTAGCCTTCTGCTTATGTTGTGCCCTTTATAATCCAAATCCCCTGAAGTGGAAAAGAAAAAAAAGCATGCTTGCTTCCATCAGGAGCCATCCTTGATATAGAGAAAATTGCACCTGAAAATCCATATAAATGAGGTCAGCTTTACGCATGCTATGAGATGAGATTGCATTGGGATCTGCTGTAGCAGTGTAGCATGTAGCCATCTCAGCTCCGAGATTGGCAAGTTGCCTTGGACAGTCTGAAGATCCTTGAGTACTCCAGTTCCAATGCCAGAAATTACTGCTCCATTTGAAGGTCGTTCATAGTTAGTTACTTGCTCCTAGGATCATTAAAGATTGCTCAAATGCCAGGAGACAAGTCCCAACATGTCATGTGCGATCCACTTGAATAGAAAAGGACGCCGGTCCTTGATCAAATCAAATCGATCAGAAACCTCGCCGTCAGGACGCTAATCTCCTGCCATTCTCGCACACTGGAACCCAATAACTTCATTAGCGCGTTCGGTTTTTTCTTTTTAGATGGGGTACAATTCTATCACAGCTAGCCTAAACACAGTTACACGAGTTCTGCAGTCTGTTCCATGACGGGGCATTGCGTGCTGGCATCGAAACCTGAACTCGCCTATGTACGAGTCAGATCATCAAGCTAGATATCGAAGAAACCACTCTCCAGTAGGCCTAGTGATCATCGTCCGAACGTTCAAAACTTCAAATCCGTGTGGGGGCTATTGAAGAAAATGTAGTACTAAACTAGTACTGATTCACTAGTAACGAACACCATCAGCATCAGTTCATGATTGTCGAGGTCTTGCCAATTGGAGACGACCGAGCGAGCGAGTACTTTCGCCATGAATGGCTCGGAGCTGTGGCCCTCGCTGCGGGTATTGATGAGCGGTAATTGTGATCCTACTGTACGGGCCGATGTGTCAGACTAGCAACGTACGTAAACGCACCGTCAAAAGCGGTTAGTTACAAGTTACGACCCCGGCCTAAAAATGAACTCAAGAGTCAATAAGAGTGGGTTGCCGCTCTATCGCGGCTTAGCTGGCTGCAATTAACTCGTGCAGGCTCAAAACATGACACGGCAGTAGCGGAACATGAATTTCAAAATGGATATTTAAAGTTACAGAAATATTATCCAATAAAAAATACAAAAGATCTATAATCGTGAAAATTAAAGTACAATTATTCATACTAGAGATAACATCTCAAATAATATAAAGAAATTACAAAATAATTAAAAATTAACGTAGCATAAGATTCTAAGCAACATGTATTGAATTGTAGCCCATTTCAAATAGGGAATTAAACCGTTAGAATTACTACATGAATATGACCTGAACTGTCATACAGACAAGCACACAAAAAGGAAAACTTTAGCAATAAGTGAAGAACAAAACTCAAAGCTTAATAGTTTTAACTATGATGGCTGAAATTAGAGATGAACTGTTTCCCTGAAACTACTAACGTGAGCCAAAGTTCAAATCTGAATAATTCTACAATAGAGTTGTATAATTACACCGAGATGCTTTAATCAAGTGAAAAAGACAATTCTATTTGTCAAATTTTTGTGTTCAGCAAGCAAAAGTTTAAAGGTGCTTTTATCATAAACATACTTTATTGAACGGTTTTTAGCTAAGCAACTTAAGCAGTATTATCTAAACTGCTAAACAAAACATGGATCGGACAACCAGACACCAGGTGGGATCAAATCATCCAAGTGTCTAACACATCAAGCCAAAAAAAACTTGACAACACTTGCATAGGTTCTTATACAACGTCAAGCGCCAAAGGAAGACAAAGCGAGCACAACATTAGATAGTTGTATGCCTATCTAGACAACGATGTAATGCGGTGCTAGGAGGATATCAACATTTTGAAGTGGTGGCAGGAGCACAAGATAACATATTCGGTACCATCCGTCTATCACGGCATGTGTTAAATGTTCCAGTCTCACGGCATGTGTTAAATGTTCCGGTCTCACGGCATGTGTTAAATGTTCCAGTCTCGACAGTTTCTTTCGAGTCTGCGTTTAGCCTTTTCTAGGAGAATATTGGAGAGAAGAAGTCTCACAAGTGATATGGTGGAAATACTTCTTACGGTCAAAGACTGGGAATAGGCCGACACACGACAACAACATTTCGTCGAAAATACAGAGTTAGCGGACTCATTCGATGATTTTTATCTAAACAATGGCACTTAGAACATTGATGTATGCAGAGCTGCAGGTTGTACTATTTTTCCTTAGCTAAGGTTTTCACAGATTGAGTTTTTACTTGGCAAAGTTTTTAACGAGACAACCATGTAAACATAAATAACACTCATTATTACATCTTCAATTTATTAATAATTATCTTTTTTATCTCTTTATTTATCTCAATTAATTGTGTCTTTATTATCTATTTTTTCTCTTTATTTATTTATCTCCTCCTCCCTTTCTGGTTTCCTCCCCTCCTCGCCTCCTGTGACGACCCGCATTATTACCATGGGGTAATAACGCCAATCAACGGATTATTATTCGTTTTAGCCGATAAAACATCGCTCTAACGAATAATAAGCCATCAGAGTGTTGCAGCGGAACAATAATTAGAGACAAAATACGATATTACAAGAATATCGCCACGCCGGGCAAAAATTTATTACAAAGCCTCAAGGGCTTAAATATTACAATCTTTAGACAAAATATTCTAACTACTTCCTATTCACACAACTCTACACGGGATGTCCACCTTGTACCCACTATGTTCCGAGTCCACGGTATTCCATCCAGGTAACTTCCTCCTGATCTTAGCCATCCTCTGGTCTGACATGCTCCTAAGCAAAGGGAGGATTATAGCAAGGGTGAGTACAGAAGTACTCAGCAAGCGTTAATAGCAAAAATGCACAACATGCTTAACCTTTACACAATTAGGAATCTCAATTCCTATCCTCAAATCTCTAGCTCATTTTTCTATACTCTTTTTCAATGTCATTTCCATGACTTACAGAAAATAAAGTTTGTTGGTTTTAAAATAAGTCCGATTTATTAATTTAGAAAACTACTGAACATACGCATGAACAGCAAAAACCCCCATAAGTTTCCGTAATTCTCCCTTCCCGGAGACAGGCATGAATTCATGATTTGGATAGCATTGCGCAAGCTTGTATCACTTTACCCATCATCACTCTGATCGTGTTGGCTCTTGGGTGATCCGCAATTCCTTTGAAGCGGCGCCCAGACCAGAGTACAGTACGATTATCTCTAGTTTAGTAATTATATCTCCACCCGGTTATACACAATCAGCAGCCTGGATCACACAGACCCACTGAAAACGACATAACCGTTGGCTGGTAGGGTACTCCAACCCTTCCCCAGCCCCCACTCTGCGTAATATAACGCCAATGCGCAACCCGCCTGTGGGTTATTACGCTCCGGTCTTATACCGGTTCCTTTGGGCCTATTCCCTAAATAAATCACTCCTGTGGAGAACATAACACCTCACTAGAGTACCGACTGCCCGTGAAAACGGAACGATGGTTGATACGGTTGGTACGGTCTGTTCATACAAATGAAGTTTGTAGTCCCTTATATTCTATTCTTATGCAGAGGTCCCACGCCTCCCACTCACACCTGCCCTGGCAACCTCTGCCCACCTTTTTACTACTAATAGGGCCAACTGCTCCATCAGTTGCCATCCATTTCTTATCTCTTGCCTCTTTTCGATTTAAATCTTATTTTATTTATTTCATGCAGGGTGATACTAAGTTAATATCAAAATACTTGTTTCAAGCAATATACGCTAAAAATTTGATCAAAGGAATGCTTGCCTGGATTTCAACCACAAATTCGGATTCAAGTAGGATCAAGTGAAATCACTCCTGTAGCTTGGATCATCGTCTGCAATTAAAATACGTCGACTATGGCTTAATTGATGAAACATAACAAATGACGAGGTGTAAACGTGCTTGTGCTCCTAAGATCAACTCTCGCTCACTTTAATCCGATTGTATTAAGCCTAGTTAGCTCGTATTTTATAATCGTCACTGGATGTTATTTTCCTAGCACGACTGAGTTGTTTGTTTAAAAGTTAACTCCGCCTTTTGTTGATTTCTAACTATCTATCGTTGCGATACGATTAAATATATACACATTTAATAATTGGTGAATATTAATCCTAACCGATCTCGTGCATGCAATTATACCAATTTAATTTCTCATATGCGTATGTATCTATTCACTTCTCTAATTCCTTTTTAGGTCTTAAAGTTGCTCAATTACATTGGCTCATACTAGTACGCGCAACGAGTTGAATTATAGATCCAGAATAAAATGGTCTCATATATCAATTACTTAATTTCTTATTAAACTATATTTTGGTGTCCTTATAGGATTCATACATTTTAATGTAGTTCTGAGCATATTTTGAAAGCTTAACTGCGATTTAATTCACCGCTTATAATTTTAATTAATATTCAGATTCTTAACTTGACGATTACTACTTTACTTAGCTCGCTATTCTAATCGTCGCCTACAGTTTTAAATCTTCTAATAGTTATGAATTTACTTTTATGATGCAGAATACTTATTAGTGGATTCCTATAGCTTATAATTGACTAATAAAAGTTGACTGGGTATTTAAATGTGCAAAAGAGTGGTTCAATTGATATTATAACAATTTACTTCGTATATGCCATTCCAGTCTACGGGCATCATTTGATTTATCTTTCCTAACCAAGAATATTTACTAAAGCAGTTATATGGTTTAATACTTTCTAGGTTAATTAGGTATTTAGTTACAAGCTCGAATGATTTAATTAGTGATACATCCATTAAATCGGTATACGCTACGTTTTTATTCTATAGATGGCAAAACATTTATTCTAATCATTGTAAATACAGATTGATGGTTTTCAACTATCTAGATGAACTTAACCAATTTATTTGCTTATGCAAACCTACAACAAAATGGTCTTGAACTATAGTGTTTTAATTTAATCCTTATGCGTACAGGTTTCATCGGCGTATATACTTTACATCGTCGAACCACAATTAGTTTGTTCTAATATTTTGAAGTAATCAGGGTGGATTTATATAATTTAAGTGCTACTAACGTCATCGCCTAAGTATTTAAATATGCCGCGGGTTGGTCTATACAAAGATCTATAAATGTTAATATCCTATATATATGTTTTAATCCATTGACGGTATTACATTTATTACAAGAGCTTGAGAAATATTCTAGACTTCCATGATTTAATCTATGGTGTTGAGAAGATAACAGGGCCTAATTAATGTAGCGAATCCTACCACGTATGTTTGCGGGGTTTTCCAGCTTCTCGCTTTGCTTATAATCCGCTCAACGTTATTTGTATGCATAATAGTCTAAGGTATTACCCTGACACCGAAGGTGGTATTAATTCTCAGTTCAATTCTACAAAGGATGTCTATACTGTTGCTGCGGTTGAAATTCATTTACGGGGTTCTTTAGTACATTCAATTAATTTGATTAACCTCGTCAACTCTGATATAACCAGGTTCTATACTGCAGCCTTATGGGTATCCCTAAACCTAGCAATTCTAACCTGCACATTCTTTTATTTCTCCTAATTTATTTTACCTTTCCCCTTTTTCTTCCCTATTTTCCTTTTTATTTTTCTCTCTTTTTCTTTTTTTTCTTCCTTTCTTTTCTTTCCTCCGCCCGTTCCCCTTTTCCTCGGTTCGGCCGATGCCTCTACACCTCCTCCCCCATCTCCTCGTCTCGGCTCCCCCGCCTCTCACTCTCCGCCGCGCCTCGGCTCTCCTGACCGCGCCGCCGCGCGCCTACTCGCCCCGGCCTCCGCGCTCCCCTACCGGCTCTCTCTCTCTCCTATGTGCCGCCTCCCCTTGCCGAGCCGTATGCCCGGTCGATCCTCGGCTTCCTCCGCCGTCTCGCCTACTCCTCGCGCCGCCCCGCCGATACACCTCCTCCTCGCGCCGCTCCGTCGACGCGCCGTGAGCCACGGCCAGATCCGTGGCCTAGGGCCCGGATCTGGCGTCTCCTTCCCCAAATCAGACCCGATCTACTTGTCTTGGTTGCTATTTTTGGGTTTGTTCTCACGGTTGCTTGATGTGCTAGGCTGGGAGGTGGGTTGCCCCGGCTAGCCGCCGCCCATACGCCGGGGGAGTACCCGGTGGTGGCTAGAGGTGTGGCTCGGCCAGTGGTAACACGCAGCCGCCGCCCTCTTCGGTAAGCCCCTTGTTACTCATCCTCTACTCCTCTTCTACCTCCAGTGGCTACCTTGGGTGCTGATTCATGTATACTAGTGGTGCTACTCTATTGTTACTTGTGATTTGCTATGTGTGGTAAGCTAATGGTAGTGTTGAGATGACTACTGAGTTCATGTATGATTGGGGGTTACCTTCACCGGTGGGGTTTGGGTTGCCGCGGGAATGCTTCGGTTGCTGGTGGTGGTCGTGCTCTTGGGGTTGTGGTGGTCGCCTGATGATGACCTCCTCCTCCCAAGCTGGCTGTCGGGTTTGTGGTTCCCTCTCCTGCCGTCGCCGTCGCCTTGCTCCCGTCGGCTTGCCGTGCCTTCACCTCCCTGGCCTTCGGCTCCACTCGGTGGTTGGCTCCTCTGCGGTCTGGGGATTGGCTGAGGAGTGCTTACCGTGCCTCCCGGTCTCTTGCGCTCTTTCCTTGGTTTGGCTATTGGTATGCAGTGGTGGGACATTTTGGTTGGATGCTCTGACCTTGCCCGAGAAGTTTTGTTGGCTGGCGATGCTATCTGGGTGTGGCTGCTCTGGCCCGGTGCTATCTGGTTCACTGTGGTTGGCATTTGCATGGTGAGGGCTTTGACAGGGGTTTCTCTGCTGTGGGTTGGGCTGGAATGATTTGTGATATCCTGGTCTTTGCCTTGGTTAGATTCCTATATTCAGAACAAGTTTGTATACATATAATACCGTGTGATGAGCCTATGGTTGTGAGAGGTGCCGACTGGCCCCCGGACGGTCAGGTATCTCCGTGAACGGATTACCCCGCCCGAAGTTAATCCTTAGGGCTCTGACGGCTATTCGCTTTTATTTCTTCGCTTACTTTTATTCGTTCTTTTGTTCGGTCTTTTTCAACAATATAATAATGATTTGTTCACGAATGAATGGGCGACGTGGTGGTAGCTCGACGACATCCGCTAATGTATGAAATGGTCTGGATTGCAATTCGGCTTTCTCTTAATATTGATGTATACAATATAATGTAGTTTCTGTTCTTTATTTCCCGAATGTAACAGTTATGTATGAGATGGACTTTGATGTAAATTAAATCCCGTACTTCCTGATGAAATACAGTTGTATTATAATTACTTAGTCTTTGAAGTGGTTATTTGGTTGGGAGATGAAATTGTATATTTTTGTAATTAATATTGTCCTGGTTATGTAATGCCAATTGTAACATTTTTATTTGACCTAATATAAGTTCTAATTGTTGCTCAATGAATGTTATTGATTCTACCATATGCGGATTGTTATATATATAATTTAATTGAGTTGAGTACTATACTAGCTGCGCAACTAAATTTCCTTTCTCGCTTTAGTCTATACAATTTAATATTCGCCCTCGTTGATGAAATGGTAAAAACAACGCATTATGTTATCGCTCATTGATTTCCAATTTATACAATTACGTAGAAAATTTTAAATTCCCTCGTATTTTTATATTATCATATATGTAATTAATCCTACTTAACGTCCTAATTCGCTAATTAGGGTTAATTAACGACGTGGGTCGTTACACCTCCTCCCTCCATTGCCCAGTCGACGCTGCCTCCCTCCCCATCACCTGCGCCCTCTTGCTCTTTGCCGCTCGATTGGTGACTCCTCCCTCCCTGGCGCCTACTCCTTCTCATGCTCTGCCGCTTGGCTGCCACCTTCTCGCTCCCCGGCCCGGAGGTCGCTTCCTCGGCTCCATGCCTCCTCCCTCCATGGCGCGGCGCCGACTGCTCCGCCTCTCGGCCGCCACCTCCTCTTGTGGCTCTACTCTCCCCCCTCGTTGGCGGCGGCGGCACAGGTGCCAAGGAACAAGTGATCTTGCGTGCTAAATGTGTCATCTTTGGCCCGTCGGGCTACACGTGCTCAGGTCGGCACAGCATGCCCCGTTTAGTTAATCGGGCCAACTAGGTCATGTCTACATAGTCCATGATGGGCAAGGGCGTTGGATATCTAGGGATACGGGGGAGACAAGAGTTTATATGGGAGAAGAGGAGAAATCTAGACCATTGGATCAAAATCTAACGGTTCATAAAATCTGTTGTGTTTTTTTAAACAACCATTTGCGATATAGTCAGTCCCAGTGCATAACTACCCAACAATTAGGGGAATTGCTAAACAATACTCAAGTGTTTTTTTTGACTCAAAGCACTCAGATTTTTCTCTCATGTATGCAACATTTTCCCATGTATGCAACATTTTGGCAGCTATAAAATATTACATATATAGGAAAAAAATGTTATATACATAAAAAAATATTAATACATAGATAAAAAATAATAGAAATATAGATAAAAAAGTATTACATATATGAAAAAAATATCTAAGAGCTTCCGATAAAAAAACACTCTACCCGCCTAGACACCTCCAACAATTAGTCCTTACTGGGATCGTACTTGCTCCCGTAAATGTCAAGGAAAAAATGGTCAAGAACAAACAGTCCTGGGAGCATCAATGGGGCCTGGACCCCGGCGTCCGGAGGCAGATGTCTCATTATTTGACCACCACTACTCTACTCCCACCACCCTTCCCCCGCTGCCACCTCCTGCCTGGTCTCCTCTGATCCTCTCCTCCCATCTTCATCTCCTCCCCCCTCCCTACACAGCTCAGCACCACCTCCCCCCATCTCCATTCCTTTGTCTCTCTCTCGGAGCTTAAATCCAACACAGCCATTGCCCCTGCTACCTAACCTCCAAGGATCCCTTCGTTCTTGCTGCGTTACCAGGGTGGTGTGTTCTTGGGGTGCTTTTTCGGAGCTGGTGAGGGCGTTGGTCTCTGGCGGTAATGAGGAGCAGCCATGTCTGCTCCGTGCTTGCGTCCCTCGTGTTGCTGTGGGGGGGCATGGCCGCTGCGCAGACGGCCTCTTCTTGGAAGACACTGAGCGGTACATTCTTCGGGCTCCCCTTGTTTCCTTGGTTGGTTGTGTGTGTGTGCTGATCTGAGTTCATTTATTGTAGTTCTTGGTCCGTAGAGGGAAGTTTTGCTTTCGATTTTAGAAATGTTACCACCATTTTGGGGTGGATCTTTAGGATGCGTGCCCATTTTTGCTCAAGTTTATTTCCCCCCTCCTCTGTTGAGACACATTGGTGCGGTTCTTGGCACGATGGCCTAGTTCATTTCTCACCGATTGTAGCATTGTTTGAGCAACTTAACTACGCGTTTTAGATTACGATTAGAAGATTGGGAACGACCAAAACGCCTTTTTTTTGGGTAGCTGATAGACCTTTTCAGCTGAGAGACATGTTGTTAGGACATGGCAGCAGCTTCTGGAGATTAAGGAGTACTTGACTGCTATGTGCTAATAGCCTAATAGCTCTACACCTATCTCTTTCGTAGTGTTGGGAATGGTGTGCTTTGCGAATTTACTCTAGCTGCACGTCCTTTCCCTTTTTCTTTCATAGAGTTCTTGTTCGTGTGATGCATTTAGGAGTTTAGAATTGGTCATTTCAGTCATCCAAAAGGCTAACAATGAGCTTAATGTTTCAGGCAATGCTCCAGCAATCATAGCCAAGGGTGGATTTTCAGGCTTATTCCCTGATTCAAGCGAATTCGCCTATCGGTTTGCGCTGATTGCTAGCTCGCCTGATACGATCTTATATTGTGACGTTCGGCTGACCAATGATGGCCTTGGCATCTGTCTACCGGACATAAAGATGGACAACTGTACCAATATTCCGGATTACTATCCTAAGGGCAAGAAGAGCTACCTTGTTAACGGTGTGTCTACGACGGGATGGTTCTCAGTGGACTACAACGGCACCGAGCTTGGACAAGTGTCTTGTAAGTGCTATCATAGTGTTCTAATAAGTTACCAAACATTGCAGTTTTTTACTGTCTGTGGTCTTGTCAATATTGGATAAGGAGAAAGGAAATGCCTCTTATTTTGACCTTTCTATGATTTGAAAAATGTGGTTGGTTTAATTACTTGTCTAACTCCTTGATCATTGTGGTATATATGCTGAGCAGTGAAGCAGTCAATCTTTTCTCGCACGCCCAAGTTTGATCCAAGCTTCTTTCCAATTCTTGCTGTTGAAGACGTGGCATCCAAGTTTAAGCCTCCTGGAATTTGGCTCCATGTCCAGGTACAATTAAGAATCTTGGTCGCATGAGGTATATTATGTTGTAGGAGTTCTGCTGTCACTGAAAACCTCTTCTTTGTGCCATTTGCAGCATGACAGTTTCTACAGCCAGTTCAATCTGAGCATGAGGAACTACATCCTTTCCGTATCAAAACGTGTTGTTGCTAACTATATCTCATCACCCGAAGTGAGCTTCCTCACCAGCATACTCGGAAGGATTAGCAACAAAACAAAGCTCGTGTTCCGCTTTCTTGACGAGACCACTGTGGAACCATCTACAAAGCAGACATATGGTTCCATGTTGAAAAATCTTACATTTGTCAAGACATTTGCATCTGGGATACTTGTTCCGAAGCACTATATCTTGCCTGTTTCACCAGATAATTATTTGCAACCATACACTTCAGTTGTTGATGATGCTCATAAAGCAGGGTTGGAAATTTATGCTGCCGATTTTGCGAATGACTTTGCACTCAGTTACAACCATAGCTATGACCCATTAGCAGAATATCTCTCGTTCATTGATAATGGTGCCTTCTCTGTTGATGGCGTATTGACTGATTTCCCTGTTACAACTTCAGAGGCCATTGGTGAGTTCTTATTCTTTCTACAGTATTCTTGCAACAATACATGTTTGTTCTTCAATTTTTTATGCACTCATCATTTGGTGTCATCTATATTCCATTTTATGAAGACAGTGAATTTGGATTAAACCACAAAAGCATTGAGGATATTTCTGGTTTTATCTAAGAAGCATCTTAGCTACTGATGTTATAGTTCCTCTTGTTAATGGAGAAAGTAACATCACTTTACAAAGCAAAGTTTGTCTTGGGAATAGAGCCTGCTAGCTCATTAGCTTTAGCCAAACTGCCAAAGTCTCTAAGTGCATGGCTTTACTATTTTCCTTATACGCTACATGAAATACAACTTGAATTCCCAAATCACAGTTCAGAATATTTGATATAATGGATTGGTTTTGGAAGGTTCCATTGATTTCTCCTTTTTTTGCTTTTGGAAGATTCCATTGCTTTCTCCTTTTTTGGTGTGTACTTTCAGACTGGATCATCTTTATCTTTACTCGAGCACATTCATAACATATTGATTGATAACAACTTCAAATATATGAATTAGCCCTCACACAGTCCTCTTTTTCTCTGGTAGCAATGTGTATAATCATGTTTAAGTGCCAAGTTCAATTGGGTGGATTATAAGTTTATAACTGGTTAGTCTGAGCCTCTGGTCCTGCTGGGTTTTGAATTCCAGCTCCACCCTAATCGATTATTCATGTTTACACAGGCCAAGAAAGTATGTTATGACAAAATAAGTCAACCAATTTCCATATAGAAAGACATATCATAGAAAAATGAAATCGAAAATATTCGGAGATAACTATGAAAACACCTCTTTGGATCCTCGAATTGAAAGAGAGATTGAGAGGGATAAAGAATCCTAAAGATGTTAAAAATATATTAGTGCCTGTCTGCCTGATGCTTGGAAAGGTTGGGTTTTCCTATGAGCGGACCCTTGATTTTTTTCTTTTTTAATAGAAATCCTAATTATTCTCGATTATGGATTGAAAAGGGATGTTATGGATTGAATGTGTAAAAGAAGCACTGTATTGATAAAGGGACTGTATTCCAAAGTCAAAAGAGCAATTGGCCGGCAAAAATAAAAGATTTGTTCTCTTTTGTAATTAGAACAAACATAAACTAATTGGATAGAAAAGGAAAAGATCTGTGGATTAGACTCTCTTTCTTTCCAGGGTTTGTATTAAAAAAAATGCAACACCCTTTTCTGACCATATTGCACTATGTGTCATCATTTGATAAACCGAGAAATGCTTCCTCTTTCTGATTCAAGTAGAAATACAAATGGAAAAATTCGAAGGGTATTCAGAAAAACAAAAATCTTGGCACTCAATTATTATCAACCTGACTGCAATCTTTTTTTGTCGGTAAGGATTGCACCGGAGCACCTTCTACTTTTAATAGGCCATGAACTATAGATAGAAAAGTTTTGAGCGAATCCATAAGAAGCGACCCACTTTTTTCATCGGTTCCTGGGGAAGACCAAAGATCTTGCACAACCAGTCCGCCAAAAAAACACAAAAGAGAAAGAAGACTTGTTAATCTCTTCATGCTTGTTCCAAGTTTGAAGTACCCTTTGGCCAAAGAAAAACCCGCTTCGTGACACGATTGCCTCTTTATATAGATAGATTATACGGGGTTATTACTTAGAATTCTATTTTGTACAAAAGCCCCTTCTATCTGATAAAAAAGGGTCCCATGATTCCGAGCTGGTCTTACCTTGGCTCGCAAACCCCAAGTTTGTTTATGAAGAGCTAATCTAATTGTATTAGTTTCTATATTGGATTTCTTATGTGGAATACTAATGGATAAGGCCTCGTTGCTAAGTATGGAACATTGTCTTTTCCAAGTAAAAACCCTTAGTATATGAAAGAATGAAAAGGTGCTTTCGTTCTTGTGGAATAAGAAGCCCCCGTACCTTAATGAAAGGAAAATAGGAATTTTTCGTTAGGTATTTGACTAAATAGGATCGTCCAGTTTATATAGAACCTATCACTAAAATACCCAATAGGGCTAAGCGGAACAAAAAGGGTTTTCCATGAGATGGTAAATGAAAACGATTAGCCCCACACGAGGTTGGGGAATAAGTGACTGTCTGATAATGAGCAAGGAATATACATCTTTTTGCTTAAGAGGATATATTAAACTCATAATTCATTAGATCGTTGTTATCAATGTCAACTAGGTATCATAAGTAAATGGATCCCGATTGTTCAATCCTTTGATAACCAAGGCCATTCTTTGCTAAAGAGAAATGATCACTACGAGTCAGACTCAATAGAATTGGATCCATTCCAAATAGCGAGAATTAGGATTCTTGATCCTTCTCAATCTCTCTTTCAATTCGAGGATCTAGAGAGGTGTTTTCATAGTCATCTCCGAATATTTGCCATATCCGAATATTTTCGATTTCATTTTTCTATGACGTCTTTCTATATGAAAATTGGTTATTTACGATGTACGATGATCCATGTTAAGCATCCATGGTTGAATGGTTAAAGCGCCCAACTCATAATTTCAGTAATGGCCCATGCATCAAATTACTATCAAGAGGACTTCTCAACTTAGTGCTAGGACTACTAATCCTGATAGGATATGAACTGGTATTTGACTAAAAATCTAACCTGTGAGAGTGTATGCATAGCAAAGTATCAATCTATCTAGTACCTACTCTTAAAAACTTAAGAGTTGCAACTCCTTTGTTATTGGAGTTGTCTTTTTTGTTGAAAAAAGAGCATTTGCCACAAACATTTAGTGCACTTTTCCACTTTTATCATTTATATTCCAAACTTTTTTTTTTTGAGAATCGCATATTCCAAACTTCATTTTGTGTTACTTTAGTCTGTGCTCATACAATTTATCTGACGGATGCAATATGATCATAGCTTCTCATCCCTCACTATTCTATATTTTGTCTGTGCAGGCTGTTTCACCAATTTAAACAAAAGCAACACAGATCATGGTATGTGTAGTTCCTCTGTTCACCCTCTCTCATGCTTCATGTTTAGTTTCGTTACTGACTACACTTTTCACACTTGGAATGCAGGAAAGCCTCTAATTATTTCCCACAATGGTGCTAGTGGGGATTACCCAGACTGCACTGACCTTGCTTATAAAAAAGCAGTTGACGATGGTGCAGATGTCATTGATTGCCCTGTTCAAGTGACCAAGGATGGCATACCTATATGCATGAGTTCCATTAACTTAATGGATGATACTACTGTTGCAAGATCACAATTTGCCTCTCAAACAGCAGTAATGAAAGATATTCAGAGTGTGCTAGGAGTCTTTACTTTCAACCTCACTTGGGATGACATTGTAAAGAATCTGAAACGTGAGTTGAATTGAAATGTTTCTGCATATTAAAGGAACCACAACAAAATTTATTTGGTATCCTGAACAAATATAGAAAAACTGATTTGTTAGATCTTAAGTCAGCAATCTGATCTGTATTGCCTACTTGTATATTTTGTTAATCAGACAGACAGTTTATTGCTCTGCTATTGTTTGCTTCATTGCCATCGAGCATTTACTGTAGGACTGATTTTTTTCTCCATCCTTGCAGCTAAAATATCTGCCCCATTTAGCACCTTCAAATTGGACAGAAATCCAAGATACAGGAACGCAGGAAATTTCATGAGATTATCAGACTTTCTGGACTTCGCGAAAGATACGAATTTATCAGGAATCATGATCAGTGTAGAGGTGAGAATTTTATGTCACGGATGATTCTTTCAGTGCATGAACAGGACTACATTTTGCCAGTTCTTCCATTGCTTTTCTGTGATGATATTTACTTCTGTAGAATCATTAGTTTTTTTTCTGTCAAGCATTTAATATTTGTACCATATTGCAGTGCCTAAGTATTCCAACCAACTACCAATATGTAAAAAATGTATATTCTTACCGAGTTTCAGTAATAACTTCATGCTCTCAATTAACTTGCTATTTATATTTTGCAGCATGCTGCTTTTGTGGCAGAGGAACTTGGATTTGACATGG
Organism: Dendrocalamus latiflorus; assembly: GCA_017311315.1. NCBI lineage: Eukaryota > Viridiplantae > Streptophyta > Magnoliopsida > Poales > Poaceae > Dendrocalamus > Dendrocalamus latiflorus. The sequence continues at coordinate 26,540,831 of CM029656.1, forward strand.
TAGATGCAGTTATCAAAGCCCTCGACGATGCTGGTTACAGCAAGCAAACTGCCAAGAAAGTTATGATTCAGTCTACTAACAGCTCAGTTCTGGTGAAGTTCAAGCAGCAAACAAAGTATGACCTTGTGTACATGATCAATGAAGATGTCAGGGACACTGCACCTTCCTCCCTTGCTGACATCAAAAAGTTCGCCGGTGCTGTTTCTGTTGATACCAGCTCTGTTTTCCCTGAAAACCACCATTTCACGACCTACCAGACCAATCTTGTGCAGTCCCTGCAGACCGCTGGTCTCTCAGTCTATGTTTACACTCTTATGAATGAGTTTGCTTCTCAACCATATGACTTCTTCTCAGATGTGACTGCACAGATCAATGCATATGTTCAGGGTGCTGGAGTGGATGGGCTAATTACTGATTTCCCCGCCACAGTTCGGAGATACAAATGTATGTCTGGTTAGCCTTTTCATGTAGGCATGCCTACTAAGCACCCAAAACATCTGCAGTTTTCAGTCTATTCACACGGCGCATTCTGTTTTGCAGTGAACACTTGTATGAACATGGGGAACAACACGCCAAGCTTTATGGCCCCTGCTCGTCCCGGTGATCTGCTGCAGATCATCAGTAAACCTGCCCAGCCACCGGCACTGGCTCCGATGCCTCTTCTGACAGACTCAGATGTGGCAGAGCCACCCCTACCTCCTGCCAGAAACAACGGTACAGCTCCAGCACCTTCTCTTGCAAGCAGGATGCAGACGCATATCCCAGTCCTTGTCACGCTGACAATGCTTTGCATCTGTCGTTCCCTGGTCTGAGCTTGCAATGCAACATGGCACGCTATAGCTCGGCCATCATGCCAATCAACTAATCTGATATTTTGTTCTTTTTTCTCCATTAGTGATTAATTTGTTCTTCTGTGATTTTGCATTACGGAGTTTGTTCGGACTGCCTATGAGCCTTCGCCGTGGGTTGCCCCTAGTGATTTCAGTACATACGTGTGAGAATATATTCTTCAGTTTTGGATTAAGTGCCTGCGATTCAGATGGTACAGTTCTCAACGATCGGAGCCTGAAGCATGATTATTGACACGCGAATACTGGCATCTCGTACCCAAAAAAAAAAAACTATAGCAACCTCACCACTGCGATCAACTAGCTTAGCAACCACACCTAGGTTCATCTGATACAGCCGCCCGGCAGCAAAGGCTTCCCTCCTGCGGTCCTGCCGAGCGTCCTCGAGGATGCCTTGGACCGGTTTTTTTTTCTTTTTCGCGTACCCTTGGACCGGTTTTTATGCGTCGTAGAATACTCTCTCGGAATCGAGTCCTCGTCGCAGCTCAATTAACGAACAGGTGATCCGCTGTTTCCTGATCTTGTGCACACATTGCGCAGGTTGTCGAGCCCCCTGCGCTGCAATCTGTCGGGTGTCCAACGGGATTCTCTGGATGGCAAGCCAAGCGAAAATTTTGCACTTCTCGGGCGCTTTTGATTCCATATTTGTAGCTCCATGAAGCAATGCATGTAAACTGACCTTGCTGACTGCTGAGTGAACTTGCGACGCTGTCCACAGCCAAACGACGGTGTCCTCGCTCCCTGCATGCAGCTGAACCTGAGCAATCAGGTTCCACAAATTGAGGTACTCCCTTAGAGAAGCCACGGCCAGACCTCCTTGAATGTCCACCAAATCTGAACCATGTGAAAAATGAATGTGATGACGGTGTCGTGGCCACGGAGCCAAACAGTAAAAGTAGGGAGGGCCTTCGAGCCATTACCCTCAACAAAGAAGGTAAGGCCTTAGGTCCAAGGATGAGAATATTGGATTACAGGTAAGCTACGTTAGCATAGATTTAAAACTTTCTATTACGAATCTTAGAAAGCCATACAAATAAGATATTATATATCGTTACTACTAGATGCGCAGTACAACAGAAGAAAGGCCTGTTCATATGGCTTCTGCTTCTACTTTTGGCTTTTGCTTCTAGAAACCCAAGCTAATATGAACGCCCCAGATTCTATAAGCCGCTTCTATCAGCCACTACTATTCATTAGCTACTACAGTATGTGTTTTTACATATTGTAATGTACTTTGTATTTTATTATATTACAATTCCGTAAGTCGCATAGAGGTCCGAATGTTGTAGTGCCTTTTGTTGCTCCGTCTTTCTTATAAAATGCACTACTATTTATCAGCCACTACTATTCATTAACTGTAGCTAAAAGCCATCAGCAGAAACCAATATAAACAGCGCAAAGAGTAGGAGTAGCCAAGCACACTCGAGTGCACGTCAACATAGTTGATCAGTCCCTTGGGCTGGTCATCTCCTTTAGCAGCAACTCCCCATGAACTTCACCATAGTAGTCACTTGTCCCGATCAGCGTGCAGCAACAGCAACAATGCATCTACCAGTATCAACATGTCGAAAGGTGGAACGCTACATGTCAGTGTGCTAGTACTAACGCGCATAGCTAGGGTTACTCAGGTGGAGGCAATGACTAGGGTTTCTAGACGTCTCACATGCCTCATGGGTGTAAGGGTGTTGCATTAAGTTCATAACCTTTTGCCCACCATGCCTCCCCTTTTAGAGCCATCAATTGAATCCCCATCCAATACGAGATATGAATGAATCTTAACCGAACCTAAATTATGGATAGATCCAATCCAAACTCTTTAAGAAAAATGGACCCATATCCAAAATAGACCCTTAGGGCTTGTTTGGGAAGCCAGGCCGGGATTTTGGGCCTACCAAACAAGGCTTTATTGTTCCAATCCTAAGTGTATGACCCTTATATACGGCCATGACCCGGAAACCTGTTCCGATCACAAGTTGATAGCGGTCTCTAGCAGGATATAGCGACTCCCCGAATACATATAAAGATCAAATTAGATGTACATTATGCAATATGATCTATGACCAAGTCCTAGTCACTCACAACCAGTTCGTAACTTCTTACGACTAGTTTGCATTGACCTTTTACAACTGGTAGAAACCAAATTGATTCAAAACCTTGCCAAATGTAGTCCTGTTGGGACAATTGCAATGTTCTTTTTGAGCTTTTGCTGATATGAATATATGTATGAGCCATACACCACAGAAAGGCATTGTCGTCACCGTCCTTGCGGCTTGCCACATCGGCCATGAGGGATAGGAGGGAGGCGAGCAGCGGCACCAGTGCATTGCCCTCGCATGGGTTGGAGAGAAGAGAGAGGAGAAAAAGAGGAAGAAGAATGGGTTTCTTATTTTATATATTATCTTACATTAAGACAGAAAGGGTCATTACAGACATATCACAACTGTCATCATAGTGATTATCAAACCATCTGAATTTATGTATCTGTGATAATAGGTGGTTATCATAGACAGCTCTCAAACCATCTGTGATAATTACAACACAGACAGTTTTTCAAAAAAAAAACCGTCTGTGATATATCAGGTATCACAGATGGTTCTTAAATATAGCCGTCTGTGATATGCTAATTATCATAGATGGTTAATGCCAAAAACCGCATGTGATATATCATATATCACATATGGTTCTCAAACATAGCCATCTGTGATATCTTACATATTATAGACAGCTAATACCAAAAATCATCTGTGATATTCATATAGCATAGATGGTTTATTGCTACAAACCATCCATGATAGCTATTTGAATATTTATATTATTTCCTATTTTTCGGCTAGTTTTAAGAAATGCTAGCCATGTCCTCTGAAAATAAGCAAACATATTACATATATAGCACACAACAAACATTACACGGATCTTACAAATGAATTAAACAACTAAATAAAGTACATTTCAATAAATTATTTGATTAAGCACAATTGAGTGATTATAATTGTATCAAATGTTTCAATATCTAATCTTCATCGCTAGGGTAGAACTCTGCAGTCTTGTTTATGACCTCCACTATCAAGAATTGGGAGAGTTTTCCTCGAATTTCGGTGAGTTTATCAAAATCGAATGTACTTACGTTGAATTCCACGCGCTGTCGCTAGGAGTGTTAAAGTCGTTAACATATATATACACATATATATACATATACATATACACATATATAAATTGATAATCACGAAATAATTGTTGGCAAGTTAATAAACCTCTGGATCATTCTCTTAGTGGCCATGATGTCCCCTATATAGCGACAAACATAGAATCCACATATGTTGCCTTATAGTTGCTGGTGGCATTGCAAAAATAGAATTATGTACATAGGTATTGTTAGTTCTAGAGGTATTATTATGATGTATGATATAGGATTGTTGTTCTGTAGCGGGTACTAGAAATCGCGTTTTGTGTCGCAGTGTAGCACTGGATTCCTCATGTCTCCCTCCCTGGGCGACGTAAGCGCTGAATGACCTACGTGATTCCAAAAAATTAGCCTCGGTCATTGCAAATGAAAGGAAGACTACAATAAAGTTATGTGTGAATCAAGAGGAAATGAGTTTACCTGTCAAGTTTTTGTTGCACATGGGTGAAATTATGGTTGCTCCTAAGTAGGGAATCTAGATATATTACCTTACTCCATTTTGGTACAATCACAATCAGAATCCAGTGACCCCTAGTCATGTATGTCGCTATAGTTATTAATCCTCATTTCATGTTACGTATAAAGTACAAATGAAACTTGTATGGATGTACAAATGAATCAAGGTATGTAGCATGTTAGAGATGTATATACCTGGATGTCATTGATAGGTAAGTATGCGTCGCTATGTTCAGAAAGTGATGCGGACGTGCAACTACTATGATGTTGAGTGGGATTGGGTACCGTAATAACGGGGGTGGTTTGCGACTGGCTGTGGACTTCTCTCAGCTCTTTTCTCAATGCATCTACCTCTCATCTGTAATATGTAATTATCACAGACGGTTCGTGTTAATAACTGTCTGTGAACTATCACAGACAGTTCGTATTAATAAACATCTGTGATATGTGTAAATATTACATACGATTCGTGTTAATAACTATCTATGAACTATCACAGACGGTTTTTAATACGAACCATCTGTGATGTTTTTAATTATCACAGACGGCTCGTGTAAATAACTGTCTGTGAACTACCATAGACGGTTATTAATACAAACTGTCTATGATAATAGCTCATCACAGATGGCAAACGATCACTCCTGTAAAACCGTCTTTTATAATAACAACATAGACGGTTCCCCATGAACCGTTTGTAATGAGACGTTTAGTATAGTTTATTTTGTAGTAGTGTTACTAAGCAAAAAAACACCTTGCCACGTAGGCTCCACATATGTGAGAAACCGGGGTGGTATTGTGTCAAGGGGTTATTAATTTGCACTGGTTTTTAGAGTTGAGGAGGTGAAGGTTGGCCAATTTTATGGTTAAGGGTGAAATTTGGACTTCTGTGATAGACTGATAGTTGATGGCGGTTAAAATGGGTTTTTTCCTATTTGAAAATACACTTTGTAATTGCTATACAACCCTAATACCTAATATTGAAAATTTAGATGTATTTTTTTTATAGAACTGTAGTAGTCATAATATATATCTCTCTCTATATCGGATTAATCTATACGGTATAACTTGGTCCTAACAAAATACAATTACACTTTTTTATGGAACTGTGAAAATTTGAGGTTTGAACAATGGCATAGATGAAAGAAACCTAATTACAAATAAAACATAAATTTTGATAGAAGCAAATTAAATTGGAACCGGTAATATTCAAATTAAATAGCAAGCATGCAAGCAACTGTGCGTGCTACTTGGCTAGTTACGACAACACAAGGGAAAGGTTACAAACGCCTGTCCATAGGCGTGTTATTGTGAAAACATGCGTAACAACATCAGTGAGGTACAACACAAAGCAAAAGGGGATGCCTTTATTTTTCAGCACTCAGGCACTAGACAACTGGTTCCACCATCTATGATGACCACTTCTATGGTAGTGATTGTAAGTAGGTCCTGCCAAGAAAGCCCAGAGAAAAAAAAATCGTGAGATCGATCGATCGCAGATATTGATGACACATGCGAGTTTTGGTGAAACTAATTAAACAGCGTACATACATACGCGCACATCGATGCATCGCTCAACAGTTACAGATGGGAGTAATCTTCCATATGGCGTTAGCGGACGACGGTTCTGAAGGATAGATCCCGACCACCGTTCCGTCGTGGACGCCGCCGAACAGGCCGTTGAGGGTCTGAGAGTCGTCCCTGAGCGTCCTTACTTCGCAGAAGCCCTCGCCGAGATCGTCGCCCTCCGTCCACAGCATCGAGACCTCCACGCCCTTATCTTTGTTGTAGGGAGCCAGTTGCACCTGGTTGTCGATCCATTCGTTCAGGCAGGCAGACAACAAGCCATCTATAAGGGATTTCAACGTACATGAAGCAAGCCTCAGTTAGCTACCTGCACTAAACCGTCTCCCCGGCGTGGTATGTTCTTGTTCACCATGACTTGTCCCGTGGCTTTATTGACCAGTGCAAATGCCCTGTGGCCCTGGTCATCTTTCTGTTCGGAGCAGTAGTAGTAATGCTGGACCCATTGCTATATACATGCAACGTTGACGATTAATTAAAACAGGAAGATGAACACCATGCACGCATGTGTAGGATGAATTGAAGGGATCGATCGATCTGTAAGGTGCGTTAAAAATAAAAAGAAATTCGGTATGTAAGCCTTGCCTGCGACTCGTCCTTGGGGTTGGCTGCAGCGAGAACAACCTTATCGCCACAGATGGCCACGTTCAAGTTGGGGTTTTCCTTGCAGGATATCTTAACTGGCGTGGGACCTGTCAACAAGTAAGTGAAGGAACCAAGCAGATCCCCGCTTCCTCGACTAAACCCGACGCCGAGTACAACAAACCTGAGCACGGCGGCCCAGACTAAGCCGGCGGTGAGTCTTGCCATTGACGGGGTAGAGAGAGAGAGAGAGATAGAGAGACCACAGGGCGCTAGGGTACTTTCAGTGGTGTGGTTTAGGGACTAACAAGCCTGCCTTTTATACTGGCTCCCAACGGCTCATGCAGGGGCTGCCCTGGCCATGTGGGCAACAATATTCGATATTAAGCAGAGATAAGCTTAATTAGTACCATGTCAGTTCATTATTTTTTGTACTAATGACCCAGTTGGTCCAAGTGATAGACAGGTTCATACAAGATCTGGATTTGCCAACTACAAATATAAGCTCATACTGTGGAATTTACCCTTGAGAAAGTGGACACACGTAGGGGTGGCAGTCGGGCGCGACGGGCACGGGTATTGCATACCCATGCCCGCGCCCGCGAGCAATTTTCATGCCCGCGCCCGTACCCGCCACCCGTGACGGGCAAAAACCCGCGCCCATGCCCGCCGCCCGCGGGCGCCGTATGCCCGCGGGCATGCCCGTTTGCCCGCCAACAAATATCTAGACTGACATGTCATTTTACCAGTTATTGCATAGTTGCATTTTGCATTTTACAACAGAACATAATCAAGCCTCCATGAATGCATCCAACACAAAATTGCTTAAAAAGGAAAATAATCAAGCAATAGCAAATATGAATAGCAAAGTAACACCATAATAACACAATGACTTCAAGTCTACAAGTCCATAATCAATCTGAAGCTTGTGAAGCTTGCTCCGGCTGACTGCTACTCCCTGGGGTTGACATAGTCACTGCAACTGCAAGAAAAATAAGTGAGGCTCACTGCAAGAGAGGGGAGGAGGGAGTCGGCTCACCACAGAGAGGCTCACCTTGTGGCGGCGGCGCAAGGGAGAAGGGAGGCGGCGCAAGGGAGGAGGAGGGGGCGGCGGCGCAAGGGAGGAGGAGGAGCTGCGGATCTGGAGGAGGAGGGAGTTGGCAACCGGCGGCGCAAGGGAGGAGGAGGAGCTGCGGATCTGGAGGAGGGAGTCGGCAACCGGCGGCGCAAGGGAGGAGGAGGAGCTGCGGATCTGGAGGAGGAGGGAGTCGGCAACCGGCGGCGCAAGGGAGGAGGAGGAGCTGCGGATCTGGAGCGGCGGCAACGGTGGCGCAAGGGAGAAGGGAGGCGGCGCAAGGGAGGAGGAGGGGGCGGCGGCGCAAGGGAGGAGGAGGGGGGCGGCGGCGCAAGGGAGGAGGCGGGGGTGGCGGCGCAAGGGAGGAGGCGGGGGCGGCGGCGCAAGGGAGGACTGGAGGACGAGGGAGCCGGCGGCGCAGAGAGCCAGAGAAGGAGGGCGCAACGCGCAAGGGAGGGGGAGGGCGGGACTGCGGGAGGCCGAAGGCAACAAGTTGTGCGGCGGCAGGGAATAGGAAACCCTAAAGATTTTAGCTTAATGTATATATACCAAAGACTTCCAGGGAGGTAGGGGCCCACTTGTCAGTTATGTTTGGCGGGTAAACGGGCGAAGCGGGCATGGGTAGTGACTACCCATGCCCGTACCCGTTTACCCATCGGGCAAAGGATTTGACCCATTAGTATACCCGCGGGCAAAAAAATTGGAACATACCCTACCCTAATAGGGTTTTTACCCACGGGTAAACGGGTAATCGGGCCCGACTGCCACCCCTAGACACACGTACGCGCACATATACTGGGAGCAAGGAGAAACTTTTGCCTTTTTCTTCCCTTTGCCTTTTATTTATTTGCAGAACTTACTTACTTGTCATTTATGCTTGTCAGCTAATCTGAACTTCCAAATTTGCAACATGTTACACCAATAATTAATTCATCAGGCTAGTCCAAAATGTTTGAACATCCTTTTCCATATCAATTTTCAGTATGACAGAGAGCAATGAAGTAAATCACGTGAGTTAATTGTTAGGTGACGTGCAATGACATTCGAATGTTTTTTAGGGTAAAATTAGTCGAATTTTTGACCTTTCGATCTTCGTGGAGATTCGTGTCCCGTCTTCACCGCCGACATCTTCCTCATCTTTGGCAACGCCGTCGTCTTCACGCGCCGCCGCACCGTGGGATTAGGGCTCAGGTTCCTTATTAGGGTTAGGGTTCATCCGATCCCCCCGAGCTTAGAGGGAGGCTGGGGCGATGGTGGACCAGCAGTAGGAGGCGGAGGTGGCGGGGCGGCGAGGTGGCAGTGGTGCCACCTCGACCACAGGCGGGAGGTAGGTGGGGTAGGCAGCGGGGCGATACGTTGTAGAGTCATTAGGTGGCAGAGGGCGACACTGGCGGATCCGACGGCGTTAGCCACCGGAGACGAGGAAGAAGGGTTGGGCGGGGCGTTAGAGGTGAGTGGCTGGGAAGGAGAAGGCCACGGGAGGGGTGGAGAAGGCCGTGGGAGGGAAGGAGCAGGAGGAGGGAGGTGGTCGCCGGTGGATCTTGTCGGCGCTAGAGGTGATGCCGGTGAGGAGGTGGGTGGTGGCGCAGGGAAGGTGGGGATGCAGCGACAGGTGTGGTGGGGTTGGAGTGAGGGTAGGGTTAGGGTTTGGATTGATGAGATTTTATATATGAGTAGATGGAATGATCTATGCCATATTTTTTTTATCTGACGGTTAGAAAAAGTGATTGATTTTAGAGAAGAAATGACTCAAAAGTTGTATAGACACTCCCTTTCATGTATAAAATGCGTGTGCTCCCTCTGTTTCCAAATCTTCGACATTGGGTATTTGTTCCCTCTACATCTTATATTTGATCGATATGGTGTGTACTATATGTCTTATTTAATTATAGTATATATATGTATGTCTTCAATGACAAACCTGTGCCTACTTTTCGTGAGGTTTGTAAAGCCTCTAAAAATTCATAGCATATATAGTGGACCCACACATGTGTGTGTGCGCGTGTGTGTGGCATAAGTAAGATATGTGTAGCGTGTGTTCTCATTGTACTCTCCCTGATAAATAGTGCTCTCTCCATCCAAATTTATAAAGCATGCTTTTTAAATTATCTATAAATATAGAGCGTATTTCATGTTCCAATGTAAAATTAGTGTGATATTTTTTATACCTCTAATAAATATACATCTTTACTTCTAATTCTCTACATACATGTATTGAATATAATACTTAGAGATAATAATTATGAGTAATCTAATTATTTTTATCATCTTCTTAATCTATGTATTAAGAGAATATACGTCTTATAAACTTGCACGATGAAAGATCTGTACATTTTTAATAGTGCAGTACATTTTGATGAGGTACTCCACGTGCTGTGAAGCGTCGTACTCCATGCATGAAGAAGACCAATAGAATACTCCGGTATGCTTGGAGCGTGGAATATAAACGCATTAATTACCACTCAGATGTAGGAAAATTATTTGATATCCCTCCATTTTCAAATAAAACACGCAGAACATGCATAGTATTGTTTATTAAGGACATGTACAAAAGTTAGAGACATGCATAGTATTGTTTACTAATAAGGGCCTTGTGCTTTGCATCTTTTACCAACTATTACTGACCCTTGGGATCTGTGCAGAGTCTGGAAGTGCTAGACTCAGATCGGAACACTTTCCCAGTTTATGAAATCGATGCCAGCCAAGAAGAAAGTCAACGAAATCGACGCCAGGTAGAGGCACGGTAAGAGGTTATAGCAACTAAATTTTAAACGATATATTTATTTTAAAATAGGTTAATAATAAAATTATAATAAAAAAATATATTAAGTTTAAATATACTTATCAAAATTATATGTGACTATTTTTCTATGCATACTGCTTCTCGCAAATAATTAGAATTCAAATATTTAAGCCATAAGCCATCAGTAAAAAAGAATCCACCTAGTTTGGTGATGGTTTATGGTGTTTTATTATAGATGATTTTTTTTACTATAACTGATGATTACTTATTTGACGTAATTAAATTTAAAAATAAAAAATAGGCTAACCCAATGTGTGCAGAATCTGAAAGTGCTAGGCTCTGATTGGAACACTTTCCTAGTTTATGAAATTGATGCCAGCTAAGAAGAGAGTCGACACCAGCTAGAGGCACGGCAAGACTTAAAATCGGTTTATGCTTATATTGTTAATAGTAACTAGTTTTTAAATGGTATATTTTTTCAGACAGATCAATAGCAAAATTATAGTACAAATATATTAAGTTCAGATGTACCGGTCAAAATCACATGCGACTATTTTCTTATGCATACCACCTCTCGCAAACAACCAGAATTTAAATATTTAAGTCATTAGCTCAAAAGAATCCACTAGTTTGGTGATGTTTTATGTTTTTTATTGTAGCTAATTTATTTTTTTACTGTAGCTGATGCTGGCTTATTTAGCATAATTAAATTTTAAAAAATTAAAAATAAAAATAGGTTAACTTATTATGGACAATACGAAGGAATACAAAAAAAAATTGAAAAAAAAACTAAAAAACTAAAAAGAATAAAATTAATTAATAGTAAATTAAAAATAGAAGTTAGAAACTGAAGCTCAAACTAGGCTATATTTGTTATAAATTTTTAGTTTTTAAGGGATCCAGTTGCATCTTTAAGGATACAACTTGTCGTTTAAACTATCTTATATTTTCGATAATATCCTTTTAAGTTGAACATTTGAATGATAATTGAAGCCAAAACAAGTCTTCACGAAACACAATTGAATGATAATATCTATTTGAGCCTAATACGTTGCATCATCCTTGAAAAAATAGCTTGGCTCACACCCTATAAACCCGAGCAGCTCATATGTAATTCCTACTCATCAACTCTAATTGATCGTTCACAATTGTGTTTTCAAATATAAACAGATACGTTTTAATAGGAAAAATTGAAGTCCTTCGCAAATAACTTGGAGTTTCTAGACCCTACTTGGAACAAACTCGTCAATTCAATATGTTGCATTGAGACAAATATATAGTAATTGATCTGAAAATATTAGCATCAGCTCATCTTTTAATGGCACATTGGTAGTCGGTGGCCCCTTGATAGTGCGCACATGGACAATCTTAGAGGTAAACCATCAAATTAAATAGAGATATTAAATAGAGATGGTAGGAACTTGCGTACCTGGATGGCGAGTCAGCGTATCTGAACAAATCATAATAATTGAAGAAGCATTTGACGAAGGAGAAGCGGAGTTTGATTGCATGCTCCATGCATGCATATTCCGTCCAGAGTCCAGACCTCGGGTTGCTGCCCTGCTCCTGTTCGGCGTATCTCAAGACGGTGGCCGCCATGCAGCGAAGCTCCCGGTCGCCCGGTCGACGCTCCTCAACATCACCAACTCGATAGCGCCTCTAGCCCGGTGGCTCACAAGCTTACGGTGTAAAATCTTTGATGTCTTGTTCTGCTGCTCGCACTCTGACTGACCTCCACATCGACTTGTCTCCTGTACCAAACCATCATGCAGTCGGATTGTTAATGGTTCTCAAGCACAATTTCATCTACGCACGCACGGCGAGCGGAAGGCTGGAATCTACCATACCCCTTGTGAGCAGAAGTTGTATTAGAGTTATATTCAATATAGAAGTTGTATTTTTTCACAAACTTGTCATATGTATATTTTTTTCCGAAAACACACAAAAGGCTTGTGCGTCTTTGTATTAAAGATTGGAGGAGAATAACCACCAACGAACAAATGTCTTACAATGTAGGTAGGAAAATTAAGGAACCCGCCAAATGGAAAACAGGAAAAGAGAAAATATGAGAAAGGCTACAACTAGGATTGGCTAATTAAGCCAGCTACGTAGGCTTGAGGCACCTACCAGACATCACAAAACACCCTCTTGTCAAATGGTAACTAAAATATCTTATATGACGTTGCAATTGCCATAGAAGACGTGTGCATTTCTTTCCTTCTAGATTGACCAAAAGACTAGAATCACCAAGATATCGAAGCCCCTCTTTGGGTCTTTTGGCACTATTCTTCTAGCTGAAGTCCACCATTCCACTACTTGAGATGATACTGATGGCACGAGGGTTGCATGATCTATAGCAGACAAAATGTCATACCAAATTTGCCTCATGACCACACAGTTAATCTATAGATGTTGTATTGTCTCTTGTTCTTGCTTGCACATTACACAACTTTCGGAGTAAAGTAATCCTCTCTTCTCTTCTGTAACCGATCAGCTGTCCAACAACGCCTCTGAACAACCAACCACACAAAAAAACTTGCGTCTTAGTGGTGCCTCGGATTTCCGAATCTGCTTGTAGAAATCAAACCTAACTACTTCATGAAAGAATGCTTTGTAAGCCGATCTTGCTGTGTACAGAGACGACGAAGACCATTTCCAAATTATGTTGTCTTGTATCCCTTCTTGCAGGTGGACTTGCGTCAATCGATTCCAAACCATCAAGTACTCATTCAGAACCGTTACTGACAAACTACCCTGAATATCCCTGATCCATGCTCCATCAGTTAAAGCCTCCTTCACCTCAAACATTGCTTGGACTGCCTTCTCCTGATATACCTCAAACATGGACCACATCCTGGTACTGTCAGTTCTCTTGAGCCATAAGCATTTCATTTTTAGTGCATAACTCATAATTTGGATATCTTGGATGCCCAGCCCCCCATACTCAACTGGATGATACACTTTGTTCCATCCCACCAAGCACTTGCCTGCCTTAACCAATTCCTGACCCGACCACAGAAAACTTCTCCTTTTAACTATTGCCTTCAGCACCCATTTAGGCAAATCTCCCCTGAAGAAAGTAAAGATCCTTTGTCGACAAATGGTTGGAGGGTAGCTTTTCTTAAACGCCTAGTACATAAAGGTAGCTCCAAATACGAACAAGGGAATTCGGTCAATTGACAATTGAAGTTTTCAGCCGCCACCTGCAGATCTTCCTTTGTACAACAAATTGGTGTAGCTGAGCACTTTTCCAAGTTTGTGCGCAGTCCTGTCGCCAGATTCTCTTGACAGCTTCAAATTCAGAGGCCATCGGAGTAATGAAAACTATGATATCATCTGGGTAAAAAATGCTCTATGATTAATAGCTTCATGGCCCAAAGGTTTTAGCACATTCTCACTGAAAATTTTTGTTGAGAACTTCCATAACCAAAATAAATAACATCGGAGACAAAGGATCGCCTTGTCTCAGACCACGTTCATTCCAAATCTGCGCCCCGCGCTGCCCATTAAGCATCACCTTAGTGCTTGCCGAAGGGAGCATCATGGAAATCCAGTCGCGCCATCGATGCCCGAAACCTCTGTATTGCAGCAACTCCTGCAAAAACGGCCAGGAAAAAGTGTCAAATGCCTTGGCAATGTTCAATTAAGAAGCACCCTCGGTCTTTTCTTCTGCTGACAAAGTTTAACTGAATATTGGACATATTTGAAATTGTCATGGATGGACCTTTCCTTGATAAAAGCACTTTGATTTGGATCTACAAGTTGGTGTAAATGCCGGGCCAAACGAGTTGCTAGAATTTTAGAAACTAGGTTCGCAAAGCTATGTATCAAGCAGATTCGTGCCGTTATAATCTGAACCCACCATAATCGATGGTGTATATTTTTTCACCGATTAACGTGATAATTTCTATCCCTAAGAGTGAAGTGGTGGTTTCTTTTCACTTTATTTTAATAGAATAATAGATTAATATATAGGAGTACCGAGCAACTGCGTGTGCTACTCGGCTAGTTACACCGAGGGAAGAGACACATACATAACAGGAAACACTGTGAATTATCAAAGGTAGAAATCGCGGGCGGCTTTAACCTTCGGCATACAAGCACACACAACTGGTTCCACAGCACAAGCGAGACCACCGATCGAGCCCTTTCAAAAGTCCCTGCCAAGGAAATTAAACCAGAAAAATCGTGAGATCTCGATGGATCGTTCGCAACCGTTGATGCCACGCGCGCACGATATATATATATATATATATATATATATATATATATATATATATATATATATATATATATATATATATATATATATATATATATATATATATATATATATATATATATATATGAAAATACTTTTTACTCCCGGGTGTAATTACACCCACCTCTAATATACCACCTAAACAAACTTGAAATACTCCTTTATCACTTTAAGTATACTCGTATACTAATTATAAGATATTCCAATGTGAACCACATAAAAAAATTGCAAGGGAGTCCATAGTTTTTAGCGTATTTTGTAAATACCTTTATATACGTACATAAAAAGGAGTATGTTAAAAAATGTACATACCACCTCTGAAAATTGTTCATACCACCTATATGATCTTAAATACTCGTATACTACATGTACATACCCCTCGTTACGCGAGATACTCCCTACGTTGTGAGATACGACATAGGGTGTAATTACACCCGGGAGTAGAAAAGAGGTACCAACTAGCGGCAGTGTACGTACGTTACATGGATCCATCACGGATGAGTAATCTTCCAGACGGCATTACCAAACGATGGTTGCGCGGGATAGATCCCAACTATAGTTCCGTCGTGGACGGGTCGCCGAGATCGTTGCCCTCCGTCCACAGCATTCTTTAATTGAATTACTTATAAAAGTTAACAACCACTTTGATACAATTTTAATCAACAACCGAAAGCCACAGATCCTTTGCGTGCTGCTAGTAGTAGTATGACCCGCATGGCTCTACTCCTTGTTTAAACTTGAAGACACAGGATGTTCATCCATTGACATTTGATGCTCGAAAATGCACTCCTGCACGTAGCATCATCTCAGTACACACTGGTCATCCAGGGGAGAAACTGCCTTGCGGTTTGGGGTTGGGGGTGGCCGGGTGGGGGTGGGGGTGGGTGTTCAGTTGACCCTAAAAAATTTCGAGAATAAAGTGTTAGCAATACTGGTTTAAGCTAATAGACATCTTAATACGTGTTTTTGAACCCTCGGGAACTTAATATCCTATACCCTTTAATGAATCTTATCCACTATTACAGTAGAGGGAATCCATTAACCCCACACATATGTTTTACTCTCATAAGTTCACTTATGCATTCTTTTTAAAACGCATAAGTATGTATACGCTAAACCCTTAGCCTTGATCCAACCAGCTTCACCTTGACCTAAACCACCCTCCAACACATTGCCCATGTGTCACGGTTTTGATCCAACATAGTTTCCGGTATTTTAGTTAAACTATTAAAATACCCTTCCTTGACCCAATCATCACCAACCACTGCAAGCAATCGTCATGCGTGCCACATGTAGGTGCACCACTAGCGTGCCACGCGTCGCCAAGTCTCTCCCGTCCTGGTTCCACCAAACCACGGCTCACCTGACTAGTGCAAGCTACATGACGCCATCCTGGCATTCGAACTCGCTTTCAACATTCCTATCTTTCTCGTGCCATACTTGAGCTCACCGTTTCACCCGGCATCCTCGATCGTTTTGGACCTCAACTCCTTTATAAGTTTAGCCCCGATCCTCGCCGTTGACTACGGTTGACTCCAAATAATCTTGCACATCCAAAGACAAAGAAATCATTTTCAGACACAAGTTCTTCACAACTTAACCTACATTAGCCAAGATATGCATCATACACCCTTAATTCAATAACCCAGGTCAACCCAGCTTAATCCATGACTCATTTTTCTAAAATCCTGTTTTTCTAGGAAGATCAAAAGCATTGTACTTACCATGCCGGTACTTCCGCTCTGCGGTACTACCACTCCCCAAAGCGGTACTTCTGCACGTTGAAAATCTCTCCTAGTTCTTTCTGTAAAAAATGTACCATAACTCAACCCGGTACTTCCGTACTAATACTTGCGGAACTTCCAATTTTCATGGTACTTCCAGAGAATAGTCCAAATCAAATGCAATCTTTGCAAAATCAATTAACTACTTCACAAATATTACAATAGTTTATCATAACAATATTATAGACCTTTTCATCAGTGTCCTTAAGATACTAGTAGTGTGCCCGTGCTAACGCTACGGTAAAATACAAAACAAGATAAAATTTGTAAAAAATAAAACAAACAATCAGATTCATTAAGATTCACGTCTCATATATTGTATAACCAAATATTTTTGTCACATAATGAATTCAAAAATTTGTTGTTTATAACCAACAAAAACACTAACTGAAGTAAAATCCAGAAAGGAATAGAACAAAACAAGAAATAGAAATAAACAAAGTCCAATCATTTACCTCATTGGCAGAGCGGCTATAATCAACGGGATCCCTTCCCGTCACAGTTTCCAACAAGAGAACACCTAAACTATAAACATCGCTCTTTTCATTTAACATCCCGGTATTAGCATATTCAGGTGCAACATATCTAAAGCAAGAAAAATGGATGAGAAAGATTGAACACCTTTCAGCATGGGGAAGAAAGGATGTAAAAGAGCACAAATAATGGATAAAATAAGAGCGAAGAAAATACCCAAATGTTCCCATCACTCTACTTTTCCATTTTGTAAATTGCATTGCATTTGCTGCATGGTACCTGCCACAGCAAGCTGGCAGGCTAACCATGTCAGCATTTGATACATATGTACAGACACATGAGTTATGCAATGTATACGAGGGAGGAGAATCGTTTAGTTGTTAGTTTCTGGAAACAGAAAATTCTGAACTTTTGCGCAAACATTTACTGTAAAACATGATTTTTTCCCCATCTAGTAAATACAGATGCACTGACAGGGAAAGCATGTGTAAGAAAAACAAGGCTCAATGAAATACCTCCTTGACTCCTGCCCTAGTATGCAAAGATACCCAATGGGACATTCTGTGGAGCAGCTATGCAAATGATTGAGGATACATACTGTTTGAACTTTGAAGATGCAGAAACAGAGAATACCAATTCCGGTCGACACATTCTCACTGCTTGCAAAGCCCTTTGTGCTCAATCCATCCAAAACTGATGCAGCAAACAATTTTTTTATAAAAAAAAAATCAGAACAAAGGAGATGGTAATAAAAAGACTGAGGGCAGATCATCCCCACCACTGCCAAGCTTGCATCAGTGAAACCCGGGCAATCCTTGATGGTCAGGGAACGAAGTGATCTACAGAGAGGAAGACCATACTAAAAATACCAAATCATGGACACAGAGCTACTACTACATAATTTCTACAAGAAAAATGCTTTCATGCAAAAGGAGGTAATGAATCGCTTTACAGTTGTTGCTACTTACATCAATGATGGGAGGCTGCCCCTTCAATCCAACCTTCAGACGGTCCTTCTTAATCTCGCAGACAACAAACCTTGATTTTGTTCCCTTAGGAACAGGAACAGTGATGGTAACCTCTGGCAACTGCTGTGTCCAGGAATACTTCTCCAAATCAAGACCGTTACCAGCATTTGGTTCTGTTTAATAAATCAGAAATAAAATGAGAATCCCTTAGCTGACCTTCAGCAAGTACAATGAATTGAAATATAAATGACAACCGGAGCTATGTCTTTTTACAGAGGCGAATTAAGGATAATTTTACAAGACCACCAGATAAGCAAATTAAGCACAACAGATTTACTGGATATAACATGGCATGAACCCAGGTGTCAGCATAATCACAATATAGTGTTTCCAGACAGCAATTGAATATAGAAATCTGAATGTAAACAAATCCTGAAACACACTGGCTTTGTTTTGGTCCGATTTCACATGTAACAGTGAAAGCGTAATTTACTGCCCGTCCATCTGGAAGCAAATAAGTGATGAACCAATGTGATTTTATCCTAAATAAGCTGACTTTAAGAAAGGTATGTACTACATTGTTCGGCATAGACTGTTAGGAGGATAACTCTGCGCTACCACTTAAATTATCAAACTCCACAAAAGGGATCCAAACACTCAAGATGAAACTAAGTAACTCCGAAACCTAGTAAACTAATTGCACATTTGAATTAGGAATGTGGACACTAAAAAACTACTTCCCTCAGAGTACCCAAATCCACAGAAAGGAATTGATCCAGCTTGAAAACTATCCTGGCCTAATTAAGATTCGATCATTCGAGTCATCAATTGGAACAGGGAGCTTCTCCACATTTGGGATCCCAGCTCCATTGCAACGAACAGATCCAATAAGTAGAGCATATTGATCAGAGAATCTACCAAATCTATCCTATCCTAAACAAGCGGTCCTTATCTGATGATCTATGGAAACCAAGCAATCAACCAGAGAAGCAGTCATCAAATGAGGCTTTAGATTACTCGACTGAAGATCTAAAATTTCTCTTCTAGATTGACTGATTGAGTTAGCATCGCAGAAACAAGGTCCCAAACCTCTGAACAAGCAAGGTCGGCCTTACTAATAAAAACCACATTTAGCATCAAAACCCTAAAACCCAGCAGCAATAAAAATTAAGGGATTATGGCAAGAGTACTCACTTCTCACTTTGCCATCCTCCAGCTCCACCTCCACCTCCTTGCTATCCCTCTCCATCGAGCTCTCCAGCCCCCGCTCCTCCGTCACCACCGAGCTCTCCGGCCTCTCCTACGCCGGCGCCTTCGCCGCCCTCTCCGCCTCGGCAGCCTTCCTCCTGGCCTCCCTTGCCATCTTCTCCTCCGCCTCCACCTGCGCCCTGGCTGCCGATGCCATCGTGGTGACCTTGCTCACCGCAGAGTATCATTCTAGCATAAGAGTATCATCATTTTACCTGAGGCTTCTTATCACTGGGCCATACAAGAGATTCTAATCTTAGAGCAGTGTACAGGCCACCAAATCCACCACCCAAAATGCATACTCGTGGTCGCTGGAAACAAGAAAGGAGTGTATTCAGTAACGAGAACATAGGGTTTATAGCAGCAGCATACTATAAATCTAACTTTTCCACCAAACATTTATCCTCAGCAGCTGCCACACACACAAACAAAAATACAAAAGACCCCAACTCTTAAAGCAAAACATAAACACATGCACTTCCCTGCAGATGCAGAATCTCTGCATATCATCAGAATAGGCAGTTAATTTATAGAGCTTATCGTATACCAAAACAATATTCTGTGAGTTGTCTATGCATGTGTATTCAAAAAAACTCGAGAGCTATTGAAATGTAGACTGAATCAAGTGTACCAAAGTTTGTTCCCCTGGGATTAAAACATTTCCCTAAAGTCTGAAAACCTCACCTCGTAGATAAGTCAAATACTTAACTACATCTCATCAAGGAGTACAGGACGCTATTGGTGAACATACAGATAAATACCAAATTGCAAAACAAATGGAAACAAATATAATCAAATAAAAAGGGATTTAAGGATGTCTATAGTCAAATTCAGTTGACCTGCTTATCCGGCCAAGAGTACAATTGCATTGGTGCTTCATCAGTTGATGTAAGCCGAGAAAAACCACCATCCCCAGAGCTACTTGAAGCCATGCACCTGAGCAGTCTAGACGGCAGTCCAAACATTATCGGCATACCACCAAGCCTCCATGAATTCTTCAGGATTGGATTCTTCCACACATTCATACCCCCTGTTAGGAAACCAAGGGTTGATCAATTCCCATTTCGCCTGACAATTAAAGTTTTACCTAATAATTCTATTTTTTCAAATTGGAAAAGCAAAACCGCTGCAGAATGTATAGGGCCTTTGGTCCAAAAAAAAAAACCGCTGAAGAATGCAAGTGTATTTTACCAGAAGATGTGATGTGCTATGAATGTGCAGCATATATACCATGAGAGAAAAACTACAGCGCAGCTCTAGAATTATCAAGCTGGCCATTTTGTTCAAATGTTTTCAATCTCATCCTTACAGCTGGTTTGATACTGGAGATATTTCTTGTAAATAGTACTTCAGAAGTAGTGTTGAACATGATAATGTGGCATCAAACCCAAAATTTCGAACTATTGTGGTAGCTAAGCTACTGTAGTGGCACGTTGTGCGCACCCAAAAAACCGCACCTTCTACTGATAGACTTGAATCACGGGACGTAAACCCTAACCGAGCGCCACACTACTCCGCAGCTGCTTAAATTAGCGAATCATGGAAGCTAGAAGTGAGTGCGAGTTTGTTGAACTCACCGAATGGAGTGTGCGGCCGCGCCGAGGTGGGGAAGCGCCGGCCGCCGGGGAGCGACGGGCGGCTCCACGGCGCCGCGCGGCAGCTCATCGGCCGCGAGGGGGAGGGGATCGTAGCGGAGCGGGCGGGCGGGCAAGACGTGGCGCTTCTCCAGTCGCAGCTCCCGACGATAGGGTAAGAGGCGAGCGAGGAGCCGTCTCCGGAAGACCGGAAGCGGAGACACGAGAGGCGAGACTTGAGGGTCGTAATGGCCGCGTGGCGCCATGGGCCTTAGTGGGCTGCGAATCGAACTCAGAGTAGAGGGGTCGCGGAAGAGGTCGGTGCGCCGCCGGGCGACGTCGATGGCCGCCTGGAGGAACGGGACCGCGCCACCCTTACGCTCGAGCACCGCCGCGAGGGCCTCCTCATCGCCGTCAACTGCAGCCGCCGCCGCAGCGGGCCGCGGCGCCTCGTCCTCCTGGAAGTCGGATATGATCGCCATAGGCCGCCGCGCCTGCTCTCCTCTAGGGTTTCTGCTACCGCAAGCGCCTTCTTAGCCTACGCGCCTGCTCTCCTCTAGGGTTTCTGCTAGGGAGAGGAGGCGCGGGGGAGCGGCGGGAGCGGAGATCGGGGAGGATGGGGGGAGCGGAGGTGCGGGGGAGCGGTGGGAGCGGAGACGCGGGGAAGGCGAGGGAGCGGAGGCGCGGGGTAGCGGCGGGAGCGGAGGCGTGGGGGAGGCGGAGATGGGGGAGGATGGGGGGTGGCACGGTGGAGGATGGGGGGAGGCGGAGGGAGGGGAGGCGCGGGGGAGGATGGGGGAGGCGGAGGGAGGGGAGGCGTGGGGGAGGATGGGGGAGGCGGAGGGAGGAGGGGGGAGGCGGAGGGAGGGGAGGCGCGGGGGAGGCGGAGGGAGGGGAGGCGTGGATCGTTGGATATGAGTGGGTAAGGAGAGAGAAAGTGGGAATTGATCCTTGATCGTTGATTTTACTGGTTGGTTTTCCTGGGGACACAAATTGGTGTGCACGCAGGAAAACTCATGACTGCTGGGGGCACAATTTGAGGTGGTCGTAGGAAAGAACTGAACTGGTGGATTTTAGGGGTAGAGATCCGGGAGCCCACGAGACAGAGGCTCGTCAGATCGCTCGGTCAGGGGCTATCACCAACTCGACAGGAACTGATCGAATGCTAATCCTGGTTCCCGATCGAATGGCCAAGGCCCAGGGATGGCATTGCATCTCGGATGGTACGTACGCACTATTTTTGTGATGCCTGATGTAGATTACGACCTGAAATTGTGGTTCTTGTCTCATCGCTAGCCCTGTTCGCGATAAGCACAGTAATGACCCGCCGGTCACATGCAGGTGTAGACCTGTCAAAAAGAGTGCTTTATGCCAATTAAGGCTTACTAATGGTAGCCACATAAAAAAACAATTTTATCGAGTTAAATGCCAGTATTGCATCAATTGGAATAAGATCAGTCCCTAAAAAAATGGAATAAGATCAGCCAAGTGTAATATAAGTTCCCGTTAATATCATGTGAAATCAGGCGACACTACACTATCACAAGTGCTCAACTGACATCACAACAGTCGGCAAAGACAACCTAATTCGTCGTGTGTCTGACGGCCTAATCAATCCACACAAACACAGTACTTGCTGCCATCATCCTCAACAATCCCGGTTATACTCTGAACCTGATCCAATCTCCCCTGTGAAGTGAACATCATCCTCTTTTCCTCTGTAAAGCTCGGCAACTTGGCCATTTGGCCATGGCTTATCTTGCACACGCCATGCCAGCCCCCTTGTCTTCCTTTCCAGGCACCGAGATTAATTTTTGGTCATCTCTTGATCGGTCAGGATCCGTATGACCGGCCGTGAACTCCACCATGTGTGGTCCTCGCCAAAGTGAGCCATGATCAGGACTGCGAGATGATCGATCGCCATCGCAGAGCAACTGTGTTGAACAGGGACGAGTCGAGTTGTATGCCGACCACGCACTCGACGTGTAGTCATGCGCTGTTCATGTGGATTTGGTGAAGCATGCGTTCCAACTCGGCCGTGCTTCGTTGCTGCATGCACACACGGTGATCGCCGGGAGGATGGCTTTTTCAATGAAAAATAGACACTTGATCTAGATTGATCGTGTTGAATAAACAGGGAGGAGATTTACCCCTTTAGATCCTTAGGCTGTTGATTTTTCTTGTTTCTGATCTGATGGTTGAAAACCCAGCTCCCTTCCATTCAGTGACCATGCATGATATCCAAGCAACGGTTATCAATTAGTCCTTGTCTGAATTTTACGAAGGAATCATCAGTACACATGCTTCAGTGTGCATGTTTCACATTCATGTCCTGTCCTGTTTCTTCCAAAAGAACTGGAACACATCGACCAAGCTGATAATCCAACAAACCTTGAATGGGTTTTTTTTACTGTGTCTTATTTTTATTTAGATTTTTAATTCTGGCTGTTCACAAGAGAAAGCACGCAGAGATACTTACGTGCGATTTTAGCCGATATAGATAAAGTCAAAATATTGTCTATCACAATCAACTTGTAGATAGTACTTTAAAAAGATATTTCGTTTGAAAACTAATTACTATAAAAAAACCAAACCATAAACTCAAAAGAACTCACCCCTTTGCTTTCTACTTTGCGTACAGGCTATTCGAGTTTTCCCAAGAACAAACCAAGTGATCTGAGTATCTGACACGGACAGCAAACGTATGCACAAAATTAACCACACCAAAATTCCACTATGCTCAAATTTTCGAAGAAACCAAAGGTGAACAAGGGGCCAAAGTACCACGCAAAAATGCAGAATTAATATAGCCGACCTATGTCATGACTCATGAGTGCAAGTAAAGCAAGAACACACAACCCTTTGCAACGGTAAAAGTAGTATCCTACGCATGGACAGATTACTACCACTCTATTCATTAATCTAGCTACTATATACCATACCATCTGGATCAAGATTCAACATACAATCATAACCGTAACAATGGATACATGCACGATTACATGTATCATCAGCACGTACACGAGGCGTACGTACGTACGCCTAGGCGTAGATGGCATAGCGCATGCTCTCGCGCACCATGAGGTGGCTGACCTCGTCGGCGCGCGGCCGCCACCCGCTCGCCGCCCACGCCTCCTCCTCGAAGCGGAAGTCCTCGCCGTCGAGGCGGACGGCGCATGCCATCGCCAGGAGCGCCCTGGCCAGCGCTCTGGGCCCGCTCGGCGCCGGGGCGCGCGCGTCGCCAACGGTCGTCTCGTCTGCGCCGGCGTCTCCCGCAGCGCCATGCCCGAGCGCGCTCTCGTCCACCACCCGCGCGGTCCGCCGCCGCCGCCGCAGGCCTTGCCGGACAAGTGACAGAACACCCCACATCGCTAGGAGAGAGATCGCTAGCACACGCGCGCACGGGGGAGTGCCAAGAAATCAGGTTGCCTTTTGGCCTCTCTGCTCCAAGATCACGCGCTCACAGGGCAAGAAGCCTCCTGCTCTACCTTAGGCTATGCATCCCTCCCTCTCTCTCTCTCTCTCTCTCTCTCTCTCGGTTTTGTGGTCAGGTTCACTGCCTCAACAACATCTCGGAGTGCTAGATCGCAAGCATCATATTATATACACACGGGATTGATCTCACTCGTAAGTCGTAACAAAACAAACACAAGGGTACAAGAACTTGGACAGGGTCTTAGCTCTTAAAAGGTTAAAAGCACAAGGCGGGGCTGGAGGGTGGTGGTGGTGGGGGTGTGGTGGTGGGGGAGGGAGGGAGGAGCACTCACAAAAGCTGAAAAGGTTGCGAGGTTAGTGGGGGATCGATCGTCGATGGTTACAGCCGAAAAGAACAGCAGCTCTGCTGCTAGCGCACATCTGATCTCCCAGCTGATGCATTAGCCAGGAATTAGTCCGGGGTTTTAGGCTTTCTTCCCCATCTGGTACAATCGTTTTGCCGGCCTAGGCAGCTAATCCTACATGTGCAGCCTCATGAGAAGCCAAGGGTTTGACATTCGTGCATGCATGCATGTATCAGCCTGCATGCAGCCTGCAGGCCTGGTCATCACTGGTGGTAGCTAGGCAGACTGGTTTCAGGATTCAGATGATCGAACGAGTACTTGTCACACTTTGGCAAAGTTGCCGGAGTGCTAGCTATACTGAACAGTGTACAGTCCCAAGATGGGTGCAGTGCTTGCAAGTTACGATGTAGAGGCTACAAAGGTAGCGTTTTGGGCGTATGAAGACGGTATACCGGACCATCGCCGATAGCGAGCTCCTGCTTTTTGGGGTGTAGTCTGTTTCGATCGTAGAGAGAGGTTTGGTGTGTGTAATGTTGGAAATGTGGGTAATATTTTAATTATAAATTTTATTAGGAGATAAATATAGTAAAAAACTAATGATGCAATAAACGAATCTAACATCAGGTTATCTATTGTACTTTAGAAAATATATAAGAAAAATATTATAACAAAGTGGATCGATTATGTGAACGACTTATAGTTAGGCTTGATGAAGAACAGGAAGCAGCACTGCTCAATGCAGTGCAAAATGTAGGTGAAACAGCGAAATGAGCGGTTGCGCAGATGTGCGCTGCCTACAAGCCTGCCGCCCCCATGCAGGTGTTCTCTCCCTCCTTCCAAGTGTACGCCAAAGAGGAAGACTGGCACAGAGGATAAGGAAGAATAGAGAAGAAATTCAGTTGTCCTTAGGACTGGACGTCTCTGGGTCCTTGCACGACAATTACTCACTGGTAGCTGACAGTTACGTAATATGCAAAACAAAAAGGTCACGCCCACGAGGTACTTGCCTTGAGCACGCTCAGCGAAACCGCTACACAAAGGATCTAGAATGCACAATTGTCCGGACGCTCCCTCAATAGCTGTGTGCGAACCTACATGATGGAACGGAAGAGAATCAGATAAAGGTTAAGATAAAATTAAGGATGGACAGAAAGAAATCCTTCGGCCAGAAGGAAACACGTTCGTTGGAATTTCATCGTGCAAATCACCGTTCGGTCAGACGAACGATGTTCTGCCAAGCGAATAGCGTCCCGCTGCACGAATCGAAAAAAACACCCGTGCAAAACTTAGTTCAGCCGTCCCCCGATCCACCAAAACATGCCGGCCTTGAACACCGGCCACCGCCGCTGCCTGGCCTCGCTGCCACCTAGCCTGCTTGTGCACTGCCGTTGTGCTCGCGCCACCGACCGGCTGCACCGCTGCCATGCCTCCACCGCGCCTCTATGGCTCGCCCGCACCTCCGCGCCGCTCAGCCACCCACACCACGCGCCGCTACCGTGCCTCCACAGCCCACCGCTGCCTCCGCACCGCTCAGCCGTCCGCGCCAAGCACCGCCACCGCTGGCTAGTCTGTTCCGCTACCGCCTGGTCGCGCCTGGTCTGCACCGCCACTGGCACTGTTGGCCATGCGCCGCACCGTGTCTCACTGCACGTGCGCTGCCACCGACCGCTCCCGCCGCGCACGCGTCTACCACCGCATGCTGCCGCCGGCGCTTTCACCGTGCGCGCATGCCGCGATGCCTCCTCGTTGCGTGTGTGTACTGTGCTGCCGCCGACATGATGCCTCGCCGCCGCGCGTTGTCGCCGCCGCCGGCCGCTCCCCCAGCACCGCTTGCCGCGCCGCTGCCGCCGTGCGCACTGCGCGCATGCGAACAGACGGGGAAATGGAGAGAGATAGAGAGAGAAAGAGAGAGATGTAGATGGGTTTGGAGAGATATAAAGAGATAAAGATGAGAGAGGGATAAAGAAGGGAGAGATTAGAAATAAGATGGATTCTTTGAAATGCAAATTTTTAGGGTGCTACAACTGCATGAAGTGCGCGCTTGGAAAGTGGATGTTGGATTTGGACACTGATAAGTCGCACGTCTTGTATTCTCTGCATACGTGCCACCGAGCCAGCTATAGCTAGGCTGCACTTGCCGATATGTATGACTTTTAGGGCATGGGCTAGGTTAGAAACAGGGATATGTGTTATGAATTGTGGCACAAATAGATGGAGAGTAAACATGCACAGTTCTGTTTGACATTGCATGAAGGATAGCACGATGCTCGTCTGAAGTATGGTGCAACTATTTGGAGACAGCTCCAATTGGGTTGGACCGACTGACATGGGCTATATTGATGAAGCCAGAATCCAAGCCACCTCCAGAGCATTGGCGAGGATTAAATAAATCTCTAAATATAATTTAAATATTTAATTAAGATCAAAGGATTCTCATGGTCGTAAATCTTCAAAGGTTACTGCCCGAGTATTCTGGTTAGAGAAACACTATGTATGTTTCCCAACCGTATGACCACTTAGAGATTCTATGAATTGGTACCTAGACCCGGCTCCAAGATATTCCTTTCGTTCGGTGGATAAAACACATGCCTTATCCACTCCAAACAACACAACATTCAGCCATGAGTCTCTAACAATAACTGCATGCGGTTGTTTCCTATGTTCATCTCCCACTGACAATAACAGCTTATCCAATCGCATGCCTTGTCCACTCATAGGCTGTTAGGCTTTCTCAGTAGGCCTTGAAGCAGTACACTAATGGAACTCAGAACCTATTAGAATTTCTCCAAATTTATACCACTTCCATCAAAGCCATGGGAGGCGATGATAATGTGATGGCAAATTACTTGCCCACAGTCCTCGAAGGATTTGCTCGCTCTTGGTTCCATCAAAGCCAAGGGTTTGACATTCGTGCATGCATGCATGTATCAGCCTGCATGCAGCCTGCAGGCCTGGTCATCACTGGTGGTAGGCAGACTGGTTTCAGGATTCAGATGATCGAACGAGTACTTGTCACACTTTGGCAAAGTTGCCGGAGTGCTAGCTATACTGAACAGTGTACAGTCCCAAGATGGGTGCAGTGCTTGCAAGTTGCGATGTAGAGGCTACAAAGGTAGCGTTTTGGGCGTATGAAGACGATATACCGGACCATCGCCGATAGCGAGCTCTTGCTTTTTGGGGCGTAGTCTGTTTCGATCGTAGAGAGAGGTTTGGTGTGTGTAATGTTGGAAATGTGGGTAATATTTTAATTATAAATTTTATTAGGAGATAAATATAGTAAAAAACTAATGATGCAATAAACGAATCTAACAGCAGGTTATCCATTGTACTTTAGAAAATACATAAGAAAAACATTATAACAAAGTGGATCGATTGTGTGAACGACTTATAGTTTGGCTTGATGAAGAATAGGAAGCACAACATGCTCGATGCAGTGCAAAATGTAGGTGAAGCAGCGAAGTGAGCGGTTGCGCAAATGTGCGCTGCCTACAAACCTACCGCCCCATGCAGGTGTTCTCTCCCTCCTTCCAAGTGTACGCCAAGGAGGAAGACTGGCGTGGAGGATAAGGAAGAATAGAGAAGAAATTCAGTTGTCCTTAGGACTGAACGTCTATGGGTCCTTGCACAACAATTACTCACTGGTAGCTGATGGTGTTAGCTCAATTTAAACCGATTAACTCACTAGTAAGTGACATTCAAATTGTATTTAAACAGAATAGATGAGAGAGATAGTGCATGAATCACAAGTCATGTGATTTTTTCACGCAAAAATACATGAATATATATGCATGCACTGTGTATTTAGCCAAAATCCTCCTCATGATATGTGACACATGTTTTAATGAGTGTCAAGAACTCCATCTTATAAATTGATTCTCCTCTATTTGGCTAGACGATGTGGTACTTAATTATAAATACTTTAAAATTTCTGAAGGAAATAAACATCAATCCATGAGCCAATTTCCAACATGTACTGTTGTAACATGTCACATACAAATATGCGATATTAATTATTATGGAACGTCATTGCCAAAGTGAGAATAAATAAAAGCAATAATCGAAACCACAGAAAAATTAAAACTTTAAAGGTACTTTATTAGAGAGCCAACGAAAGCTAAAAGTAATGTTGAAATATGGGACCGGTCCACTTCTAACCAAATGAAGAACAAATAAAACAACAAATAGTGGCAAGCCACAGTGCTGAAAACTCGAGTGCTTCCACCCATGCATGATGCTATCACTCCACTAGTCTTTTACATGAGAATGGAAAGAGTAAGTGTGAGACTTGGAAATCTTAACAAGTACCCAACAACGGTCGCAACACGGTGATTAAAGAACAGGTAGTGCAAGCAAGATATGTAAAGTACAAGCAATATAAAGCAAGTAATTATCACAGGTTAAATGCAATGAACCTGAGTTACCGAAAACACTAATATGGATCGGAGATAGTGATTGCAGAAACAATGTAATTAAGGATAATTGTTGTTTAGTAAGTTATGGCAATGGCATTGGCGATTACTCCCACATACCCAGTTATATGAGAATAGTCAGGCACAACACTGTCCTCGATTGTATAACTACAAATGGGTGTAAAATCCTAGTAACGAGAGTGTACGGTCCCCCGTACGTTATCAGGTGGGTGGCAATCTTTCATATATGTGGATAACCCTAGGCCAGATAATCGTTATATTATTAACATGTTATATAGTGTGAATTTAAGGGACTGAGAGAAAGCTAAGATAATGTTATAAGAAGTGACAAGATTTGCTAAGGTTAGAAATGAAATGATCTAATACTCGATAGGGGCGATGCAAATTGATAAAGTGGTGATAAGGTAACTGTTACATCATTGGCAGGTTATGTGGTATGAATTTAAGGCAACTAAGAGATGGCGGAGATAAGGCTATGATAAGTGAGAGGATTTTCTAAAGGTTTGAAATGGAGAAGCACTAGATCCCGATAGATGGCGATGTGAAATGATAGCATGGCAATAACGGTCTAGGAATTATGCTAAAAGAGATATTATACCTACCTCACGCAAGGGTTGACAATCAACTAAGTTTTATTACATGATAAGTGCTTATTAGTCAAATTAACAATTATTAATATATCATCCTTCATAGCTTACATACCACCTCATATAATTAATGGATCATGATATTATAAACTAAAACATAGCAGCCCTAATGTCCTTAATGTCTAAAAAGTGCCAATAATTTAACCTAAGTTAAAACATGCTCATATGCTACCCCCCATTAACGATTTAAGCATGAATTCTAAAACACTAATTAAAAGCATGAATTCTAGAATATTATTAACTAAGCATCCTAATAAACATAAAAGCATGTGGAACAAGATAACTTAGAACATCATGTCATAATATAGTATTAAAAGTCTATAACCAGGCAACCATAAGTGATATGATAATAACCAGACAAGCATTAGTGATACGATAATGACCAAATAAACTTTAATGGTAGGATATCAGCCAGGCAAATTTAATGATAGGATATCAGCCAGGCAAATTTAATGATATGATATCAACCAGGTAAATTTAATGATATGATATCAACCAGGAAACTTTAATTATATGATAATTGTACGCAATAACAAGGTGACAAGTAATCTAGAAACACGTAATATGCAAACAGAAAGATCACGGCCGCGAGATACTTGCCTTGAGCACGTTCAGCGAAACCTACACAAAGGATCTAGAATGCACAACTTCCAAACGCTCCCTTAACAGCTGTGTGCGAACCTACATGGTGGAACGGAAGTGAATCAGATGAGAGTTAAGATAAAATTAAGGATGGATAGAAAGAAATCCTTCGGCCGGAAGGAAACACGTTCGCTGGAATTTCACCGTGCAAATTGCCGTTCAGTCGAACGAACGATGTTCGGCCAAGCCAATAGCGTCTCGTTGCACACATCGGCAAAACTCCTGCAAAACTTAGTTCGGTCGTGCCCCGGTCCACCAGACCGTGCCGGCCTTGAACACCGGCCATCGCTGGCCATGCAAGCTGCCACCCGACCTCGCCGCTACCCAGCCCGCTTGCACACTGCCACCGTGCTCACGCCGCCGACCGGCTGCACTGCTGCCATGCCACCACCGCGCCTCTATGGCCCGTCCATGCCTCCGCGCCGCTCAGCTGCCTACGCCACGTGCCGCTACCGCGCATCCATGGCCCACCGCTGCCTCCGCGCCACTTAGCCACCCAGGCCAAGCACCTCCACCGCTGGCTGGTCTATTCTGCTACCGCCTGGCCGTGCCTGGCCTGCACCGCCGTTGGCACTACCGGTCGTGCACCGCACCGCGTCTCACCGCACGCGCGCTACCGCTGACCGCTCCTGCTACACACGCCTCTACCGCCGTGCGCGCATGCCACGCCACCGCCTCGCTGCGTGCGTGTGCCATGCTACCATCGACATGACGCCTCTCCGCCGACGTGCCCGCGTGCATGCCCCGCACCGACGTCGCCGCGCGCGCCGCATGCATGTGAACAAATGAGGAAAGGGGGAGAGAGAGAAAGAGAGAGATGTAGATGGGTTTGGAGAGATATAAAGAGATAAAGATGGGAGAGATATAAGATGGATTCTTTGAAATGCAAATTTTTAGGGTGCTACAACTGCATGAAGTGCACACTTGGAAAGTAGATGCTGGATTTGGACGCTGATAAGTTGCACGTCTTGTATTCTCTGTGTATGTGCCATGACTTTCAGGCACGGGCTAGGTTAGAAACATGCATTTGTGTTACAAATTATGGCACAGATAGATGGAGAGTAACCATGCACAGTTCTGTTTGACATTGCATGAAGGATAGCATGATGCTCGTCCAAGATTTTTTTTTAAAAAAATCTTGGTATGGTGTAACTATTTGGAGACAGCTCCAATTGGGTTGGACCGGCCGACGTGGACCGGGCTATATTGATGAAGCCAGAATCCATGACACCTCCAGAGCGTTGGCGAGGATTAAATAAATCTCTAAAAATAATTTTAATATTTAATTGAGATCAAAGGACTCTCGTGGTCGTGAATCTTCAGAGGTTACTCCTCGAGCATTCTGGTTAGAGAAACACTATACGTGTTGCCCAATCGGATGACCACTCAGAGATTCTATGAAATGGTACCTGGACCTGGTTCCAAGATATTCCTTCCGTTCGATGGATAAATCACATGTCTTATCCACTCCAAACAACACGATATTAAGCCATGAGTCTCTAACAACAACTACCATGCGGTTATTTCCTACGTTTGTCTCCCACTGAGACAAAAACTTATCCACTCACATGCCTTATCCACTCACAGGCTGTCGGGCTTTCTTAGCAGGCCTCGAAGCAGTACACTGGCCGAACAGGTTTTGACTAGCAAATCTAGAGAAATTCGATGGAACTCTGAACCCATTAGAATTTCTCCAAATTTATACCACTTCCATCAAAGCACCGGGAGGCGATGATAATTTGACGGAAAATTACTTGCCCACAGTCCTCGAAGGATTTGCTCACTCTTGGTTACTTAACCAACCGGTCGGATCAATCTATCATGCGGTTGTTTCCCACGTTCGTCCCCTATTGATAACAACCGATGAATGGGTGTCTTCTCTCTAATAATAACTACCTCTCCGACCAGACACGTTGGTTCCATAAGGCGTCTTCCCCGACAAATAATTGGTGTTTCTTTATTGGTATTTAAGGTTGGATGAGAGAAGATAGAAGAACAAGGAATTCACATCCCATTTCAATTCAGTGTAATTAGGGCTAATTTTATGTCTTGTTAAAGGCACCTTGTAACCAGTTTATAGTAATAAAGATTATCATTGTTCTCTCCTAAGGATTTTAACCATCTTTTTTAAATTATTTCGTAAGATCGGTGGCTCGACTTACAAGCATGACTTCCACTCTTCCGTACATCATCTCAGAGTGTGGTGTTTTTTTAATTAAAGTTGTGCATGTATCAGATATTGAATATAACAAACTCAATAAACAACTTAATCCAGAGACCACAGAACAACACGTCCAATCGCATAACCATGATAGAGGGGATTGGAGTGAATTGCATGGATTAGTTAAGGTGAGCTTTGCTCCTTCTGAACAAGTAGACCATGCATACATGGACATTTTTATGTAAGCTGTGTACGTCCTACAACCTTGCAACATAATATAGAAACGTCAATAGTGTGAGATTTATCGATATACAGTGAAGTTTTTATTGAGAGCAACGAGTAGAATGTCAACATATACTTTCGAAAGATACATCATACGATTGTACCATTGTCATCCAAACGTAACACGACAAGCAGAGCTAACCGGTTCGATAGATCCCATTCGTAAACCAGTTCCTACAGCTCTACTAGCAGAACCATATCCAAACGATTCTAACACCGAGCGTTGTATTAGATATGGATACGCTACAATTCATTGGAATTAGGCACCTCAAAGCTGGATCAACATTGGAAGTTAATGTTTCACGTATCGAAATTATAAAAAAGTTAGGGTCAGATCAGCATTGGATTTCGGCCGGTTGGACGCTTGGACTTGCACGGTCGACGCACCTAGACAACCACCAAACCGGTGCGGCCGCTGCGGCCATGCGACACGCTCACACAACCGTGCCGATCGTACTTACGTACGTGCCTCCGTGGCACCGCAGCAACACGCATCTCCCGCCTCACAAGCCACAACGCCACGCCGTCCAGGGCCCCCAAAAACGTAAAAAAAAGGATTTTTGGCTCCTCGCCATTACAATTTTCCAACTTTTGAAAAACGCCATTACAATTCAGCTTATTGGAAATCTGCAATTACAATTCTCATTCCCCCGCGCCCATGCCCTGTTCTACGTCTGGCGCGCAGCTGGGCCCACTTGCAGTCGCCGTATTCCCGTATCTCCCCGTATTGCCCCTTGTTCGGTCGGACCAGGCAGCGGCTGTCCTCCCCATTCCTCTCCCTGCGACGAACCCTAACCTAAGCTCTGTCCGCGGCGATTGGAGGCGGCGGCGGCGATTGGAGGCGTCGGCGGCTGATGAGTGGTAGCCAGCTTAGGGGAGCAGCGGCGGCCGGCTCCAGCTCGACGGACGGGGGGATCCAGAGCCCGCCGTTGAACCCACTCGTGGACTGCTCGGATTGCCGCGTGCAGTTGGTACGAATCAGAAGCAAACAACGGGGTACTTATGGCCAGACCTTCGTCAAGTGCCCGAACAACATCAAAGTAAGTCAATTTCTGTTCAATTTTGAGTTGTTGGATGGTTTTGATGCGGCTAGGGTTTCATGGGATGCAGGGTGACCCAACAACATGTGGCATCATCATGTCCGAGGATCAGTACGATGCATTCTTACGCAACCCAGAGCAGCACAAAATTGGATCGAAGAAGGTGATCCATTTCAGTTCAGGAGAAGGTGGACATGGGTCTGTGGACCCTATTTTGGACCTGAAGCAAGAACTGGATGAAATGAAGCAGAAATTTGACAGTGCTGTGAATGATCTTTGGGAGGTGAAGGTCCAAGTACAGAAGATGAAGATGGATTATGTTCTCATAGCAGCAGTCTGTGTAGGTGTAGCTATTGGTTGTCTTATGAGCAAACTTTGGAAGTAGTGAATTGTGTGCAATGTAGAAAGATTTTGTTGGTCTTAGCTGTTGTAAACTTTCATTATCTGTTGAATGTACCTGTGACTGAAGTTGATGAATGGAATCTGAAATTTAATCAAAAAATTTGTCTGAAATTTCAGATTCTTGAATAGCATACAGACTGCATTTCTGCTTGTCAACAGAATTCTACTTGTTCAAGTTGTCAGCAAAAGACAGTTAAGAGATTAATATTGTTCATTGCAAAGTGTAGCTGTATCCAGAATTGTATGGATCTCATACTCCATAACAAAACTACAATAGAACCTAACAGCCAGAAATTAGTGAGTTGGAAACTTTCATTACAAAAGCATCTGGATTACCAACAGATGGGAGTTTCAGCTACAATAGATGTATGGATCCATGCATCTGAATATTACAAGGTCAGCTTCAGCTACAGATCAGTACACTAGTCTAACTTCAGCTATGGAGTGCCATGACAGGCACCCACTAACTCTACATCCATTGCATTTCAAAAGAAGTTGATAGAGGCTATCACAGCCATTACATTACAAAAGAATGTCACAGAATAGATTGACAACCACCATCCAGTTCACTGAGCATCAGAAAATAGGTCCTTGAGGCTTCTGACAACCTTTGCTGGAGGAGCAGCTGCATCCTTCTTGTATTTCTTTTTCATGGGTGTTTTTTTTTTCTTCTTGGGGGTTTTCTTTGGTGCCTTCTTTGTCTTCCCCTTGGATGGTCCAGCCGTGTCAGGAGCTTCTGTTCTCTTCCTGTATTAACATGTTCCAGTTAAACACAAATTGACATCAAAAAGCATATAACAGTAAAGAGTTCGAAGTCAATTATAACCTTTTCTTCCTGGTGGCAGTCTCACCATCTTCTCCTACCATCTCAAATTTGCATGTCTTGGAGAAGTGCCCAAAACCTCCACACCGTTTGCATCTCACTTTCTTCTCCTTGGCATTTTTCTCTAGACAACCTCTTTGCCTTTGCACTTTTGGCCTACCTGGTGCTCTTCCCAGCAAAGGTGGGTAAACCTTGAACCCAAGATTGACTTTTGGCCACTGGGACCTGTCTGTCATTGGTTCAACTCTGCCTGCATAGGCAGCTCTGAACCTCCCAACTGAGTAATACTCATGCACAAAGTCAGCTATCTGCATACCTCTGTTGGACAGTATCCATGCCAAGGCATGCTTGCATGGCTTTCCAGTTATCTGCCATTCCCTGCATGAACACTTCTGATTTTTCAGATCCACTGTGTGCCTCCTCTGCTTATTCCAATCATCAAGCAGTGTCACCTCTGCAAAGTCCTCATCACTGACTGTAACCTTGACAACCTTTAGATTGTTGCTTATAAGATTCAGTTCCTTCATAACACTTGGTAGGATTCCATCTTGCCATTGCTGTCCAATCTTCTTTCTAATGTACCTCTTCTCCATTATCAGCTCCCTTATCCTGTCAACTAACTCATGCAGATGAAGACCTTTCAACTGCTTGATCTGAGCATTGAAACTCTCAGAAACATTATTAGTTAAATAGTCACATTTGCTTTCCTCAGTGAAGCCACATCTGTACCATATCCTACCATGATGCTCTTGAAGGTAGTCAATTGCAGGTGGAGCAAACTCAAAAATTTTCTTCATGTGCCACTTAAACATGTATTCAGTGTAGCTCCTAGCTGCAGGGTACAGATGGTCAGTGAAAACATCCCCTGAGTAGTGTTTCATGAAGTTGCTATACATGTGCCTCATGCACTCCCTATTTTCAGCTTGTGGGAAAACAGCCCCTACAGCTTTCTCTAATCCTTTGCAAGCATCTGAACATAAGACTAGTCCTGGTGGGTCTCCTATGACTTTGTGCAAATTCTCAAGGAACCACTTCCAGTTATCCTCAGTCTCAGAGTCAAAAACAGCATATGCTATGTGGTAAAGCCAGTTATGGCCATCAACACCTGTTGCTGAAGCCAACTGGCCAGTGTATTTTCCATGCTAAAAAGATGCATCTACTCCTATGAAGGGTCTACAACCAGCTAGGAATCCATCAATGCATGGCTTCAAAGCAACAAAAACCCTCTTGAACCTATTCTTCTTACCAATCTTCTCTAACTCTATTGCTACATGACTTCCAGGTGAACTTTGTTCTAGTTGAGCAGCCCAATTGAAAATAAGTTGGAAGCTTTCCTCGTACTTACCATGAATTTGATCCAAGGCTACCTTCAAACCAGACCAAGCTTTTGAGTACTTCAGCTTTATACCAAAGTCACCCTCCAATTTCTCTTTGGCATCCTTTGCTCCCTTTGTTGGGTTCTTCTTAACCCAATCTCCAAGCCTATCTGCACACCAGCCCTGAGTAGCCATTTTCCCTTCTCTAAGCTTGGTGGTAGGACAATTGTGCTCAGCTGGAAGTACCTTGATCTGCACAAAGACAAAGACAAAGACAGAAACACATGTCATGCATTTCCAAATATGTACATGCTAAAATTATTGAATAGAACAAAGGGAAAATGTACCTGTACTGTTTTCTTATAAAAAATGGTGGAAGCATGTATTCTCCAAGGGCATCCCTCAGCAGCACACCTTGCTATGAATCTTGTCTTGTCTGTTTTGTAACCAACAGCAAACTCAAACCCAGTCTTCACTGCATAGTGTCTTATTGCTTTCCTGAATGCAATGATATCAGGAAATAACTCCCCCTTGACTATTTTTGGGTTCTCAGGATCATGAAGTACATGGACCTCCAAAGAGTCAGCATCATCCACCTTTGCCTCGACATTGACAAATTCATCAGGTGGCTCAGCAGTAGAATAATTGTTAGCATTGTCAGTTGGCTGTGCAAACTCAGGAGCAGGTGGCACTGTATCATACATGCCCTCATCATCAACTCCCACATACTCTTCGGCATTATCAAACATATCAGGCTCCCTATCTGGCTCTAACTCATCAGCTGCCTCTGGATTCTCAGGAGCAGCACTAGTGGGTTGTGCAGACATGTTATCAGCTGCCTCTGGATTCTCAAGAGCAGCACTAGTGGGTTGTGCAGACATGTTATGAGCTGCCTCTGGATTCTCAGGAGCAGCACTACTGGGTTCTGTACACATGTTAACAGTTGCCTGTGCCTCTCTACCAGGCTCTACATGTGCCTCTAACCCATCAGTTGCATCATCAGGAGGAACCACACAGATAGGCTCCAGTTCATCAAACACAGGTTGCACACAAATTGACATATCAAATACACCTACTACAACCTGGCACCTCATCTCCTCCTTATACATTTCAAACAAATCAGAGACAAATCAACCCTAATCGCCAGCTATGATGACCACACAGAGACAAATCAGAAGCTTTAGGTACCTGGTAGCGCCGTCCTCCATCGCCGCCGCACCAGTGCGACGACGAGCCGCGAACGAAGGCGACGTCGCCATCAGGGCACCTCCATCACCTTCAGTGCACGCGCACCAGTGGTTAGGGTTCCTCTCCGTCGTCTCCAATCGCCGCCGACGCCTCCAATCGCCGCGGACAGAGCTTAGGTTAGGGTTCGTCGCAGGGAGAGGAATGGGGAGGACAGCCGCTGCCTGGTCCGACCGAACAAGGGGCAATACGGGGAGATACGGGAATACGGCGACTGCAAGTGGGCCCAGCTGCGCGCCAGACGTAGAACAGGGCATGGGCGCGGGGGAATGAGAATTGTAATGGCAGATTTCTAATAAGCTGAATTGTAATGGCGTTTTTCAAAAGTTGGAAAATTGTAATGGCGAGGAGCCAAAAATCCCTAAAAAAAAACCCCCCCGCAAAACTACGCCCTCTCCGCCCACACGCACCCGTCCCTCCGCGACTGACAGTCCAGACCCAACGCCGCTCGTGCGCCGCCCCCGCCCCCGCCCGCGCGCCGCGGCCGCCCCCTTCCCTCCCCTCCCTGCCGCCCTCAGTCTCGCGCCTCGCAAGCGACCGTAAACACGGCGACGGCCGCGGCCGCTTCTGCCTGAATTGTCGGAGCGGCGGTTGGAGCGGGGAGGGCGGGAATCTAGGGTTCCCCATGGACGGCGGCGAGAGGACGTTCAAAGCCAACTTCAGCGGCGAGGGGGTGGCACTGCTGCGGGAGCATGTGAAGGAGAAGCTCAGGGAGCTCATGGGCGACTACTCCGACGACACCCTCGCGGTGAGCGCCCCCCACGATTCGTCGATTCCCCCGCCCCATCCATCCCCTATCCCCTGCCACCCCGCGCTGCGATGTGATCTTCGATCCATTGCTAAAACCCCAGCGATACTATCGGTATAATTCCGTTGCGTCGGGGTGGATAACCGATCGTTTGGATTTCGCGGGATCGTGTGAGATGGTGGAACAATGCCGTGCTATCTGCATTGGGGTGTAGTGCGGTTCCTGTGTTTTAAGGGTTGGGAGTCAAATGATTTTTGCCCCAAATTTAGGCCCTAGATTGGATAACTTGAGTAGCTGGTGTTCGGCAGTATATAGGATCGGATAAGTGGCAAAACCAGGATTAAAATGGAGGGTGGGTTGAATGAACTAAGATAAATTGATAAACATTGTCTTATCCTCACAATTACAATCCAAATTGATAAGCAAAGCAAAACAAGGGAGAAATACAATAAAGATACTTCAGTAATGAAAAGCGCATCCCAAAACATATGAAGATGCTTTCACCCTTCCAGTGAGTAGCCATCTGTCAAAAGTAGCAAAATTAGTGATGAACATTTAAAATAAATGGAACACAAAGGCGCTAGCATGAACCACGAGGCAAATGTATTTTAAGAGATTTCATGCCTTGGAAGCATCTTATGATTCTATCATCATCAATGATTCTAAATATCTCTCGCTTGGTGTAGCGCACCAT
The DNA here is from genome assembly GCA_017311315.1 of Dendrocalamus latiflorus. NCBI lineage: Eukaryota > Viridiplantae > Streptophyta > Magnoliopsida > Poales > Poaceae > Dendrocalamus > Dendrocalamus latiflorus. The sequence goes on from CM029656.1 coordinate 26,579,815, forward strand.
CAAGTCATTAATCCACTCATTAGTTATCGAAGGCGCCTATAGCACCAGTATGATCTTAGATCTAACCATTTAAAAAGAAAACTTTGTAAATTATCTGGTGTACTGTTCTTACTCAAATGCTGATGCCACATTTGACGATGTTGACACTTTGATCTTGTTGTGTCGAAAATCTTGAATGTTAAACAACACCAACCTGCATATGTGTAAAATATTTTCTTGAGGGGACCTGAATTGAACCAAACTAACAGGAGAAAAGGGAGCAACTACTAAAGTGACAGCTCGAGTGCACAAATTCCACTAAAGGGAAGAAACTGTATTTGCATCTGAGAATGATTAAGCTCTTAAAGGACCAACAAAATTGAACCATGGGTACGAAAAGTCCACAAAGAAAAGCTAGAAATGCATGTAACTTCCTTTTTCTAATATACTTCCTGCTCCTCAGGATGTTCCCCATACACTACTTCAAGCACCCAATTCACCATTTTTCTCTTCACAAAAGTAGCTGTTTCAGACTTGCATATGTCAAAAGAAACACTGGATTCATGCTTCACCCCTTACTCCTGAAAAGGTATCGAGTGCATGCTCTATTGACAAAACAAACAACTACACTAAACCTACAAGAACTCCATGCAGATATTGATAGTCATAGATGACTTAAAATGGCAGGTAGATTAAGCTGGCAGTTGAAGCGGATGGATACTCTAAAGTTGGTCTGAAACTTTTAGGGGACATACTAACATTTATGTTCAGGAAATTTAAGTTAACTTCTCAAGGTCGGTGCATCAAGCAAATTATGTCAGCAATGAGCACTGGCATGGCACTATTCGTCACCTCAAATTCAGAACATTTGACAAGTTGGCACAAAGTAAATTAGCTCTGAAGTATCCATCTTAATTCCTAAGCATCTTGCTGAATCCAACTAACCAAATAAAAGGTATCAACTGAAACCAAGGGATTTTCCACAGGGGTGTGGGGCGAGGAACAGCGAAGGCGTGAACCTACCAATAGACTCCGGAGGCAGGCAGGAACGAAATGTCACCTAGCAGGTGTCATGGCGACGGTCGGGCAACATCTCGTGAAGGAAGCTTTAGCACAGGTTCTGCGCCACGATCGACTCTGTGCCAACACCCCCACTTCCTCCCTCCTCCCCCTTCGCTGCTACCGTGGTGCTGGTGCAGCTCCTTGATGGCCTCGCACAGCCACTCCTCGGCCTACCGGCCGCCACCTCCGACAGCAAGTGGGAGGGGGCGATGTGAGGAGGAGGCAGGTGTGGCGCGGACTTCTTGAGCCCTGGCGGGTGGCTGGGGCTGGCTGCCTGCCGGCTGGTCAGCAGGGGGGGGGGGGGGGGGGGGAGGGTAGGTTGAAGCCTAATGAATCCCCCAGTTGGATTCGCCCCTGGATCGGATTATGCATTTTCTAAGGGAGCGTGGGAATTAGCTAACCAACATTATAGATTTGTAGGGGCTGTTTACTTGTTGATCATGAGTGCTGAGTTGAAGTATTGGTCCAATTTCGATACTTGCGGTGTTTAATTGGAGTGGCAACGCTGTGTGCTCCCACTGGCCGAATTGTCTTTTGAGGCTTAGTGTATTTTGGATTATTTTGCCTTTTGTGCCAGTTCTGGAGATTACATTGGCTGGTTTAGGTCTCAAAATTTTGTTGCTAAGCACTATGTGATGAACAATACAAAAGAATTGATATTAAGCATGTTTTCGATGTACAGATCCACAAACCATTGAGATCGTTCGTTGATCTAACTATTTCATCTTGTGGGTCAGGAGTATGTCGTGGTATTGCTCAGAAATGGAAGACGGAAGGATGAGGCCGCAAAGGAGCTGCAGGTTTTTTTGGGCGATGAAAATGATGCATTTGTATCCTGGTTATTATCTCATCATATGAAGTTTTGTAACTTCAATTTCTTTTCCTATGTACCATTTGTTCTGACAACACTGAGAATCTATGATCATGCAGGTTATGGGATCACCTCTCCTCAAATTTGCACCTTTATGTGCAACCGAAAGCTGTCTCTACTAATGACGAAGCTAAAAGCACTCGCAGTACTGCTAGAGGCTTGCCTGTACATAATTTGACTAGCAGTATACAGACTAATAGTGAACCTGAAGCTGAAACTCAGAAGACAACGAGAATTCAACAGAAGAGGGAGTGGGGAGGAATTGTTCGAGAACAATCAGAGGTAGTTCCCCTTCGAAGTGTTGTAGCTACTGTTTCAAATGCAGAAGAAAAAGCTTCTCATAAATCACATGCCGTAAGACGAACCCATTCACATGACATGCATCGCCATAGAAAGAGAAGCAGAGAGGAAGACACACGACAAATAAAGGTTTCTAAGGCTCTCTCAGTCATATAGTCTATTTTGCAAAACTTGGCAACATTCATGGCATGATTTTTGCATTGTTGTTATGTTATATGTTAGATTGTTAATTATCAAGTCATATCATGAACAGACAGTCTCATGTCAATAAATTAATATGTTGGCATATGCTTTTCTGTAGTCTTGAAAGACTACTGAACGGACCTCCTAATAGCTTTTATCTCTGTATTTCTATATTAATTCCTACATGATTGAATGGTACTCTTTTCTGTTTACAGCACCTGGATTCTGATAAGATTCTTACAATTTTAGAACATTTTTACTGTCTTTGTCAGTGAAAAACATGATTATGTTGGTGCAAACCTTGACATCTAATTTGCATTCTGTCTATTGCAGCTACCATTATCCCCCCCCCCCTCCCTCCTCCTGTGCCATCATGATTCATGTGAATCTTGCACTGGATTGTTTTCATGTTTGCTGTTGCTTAGTATAGAAGTTTATAAAGATATTATTCTTTAATAGGGATTGTAATGTGAAGAATCTGCTTGTATTTGGACATCACAATCCATTTTATGAAGTGCATTTTGGAATCCCCAAACTTTCACAAAAGTCTCATTTCACCCTCAACTGTGAAACCTGATATTTAACACCTTAAACTTTTAAAACTGGATCAACTTTCAACCATGATAGTGTTTGGAACACCTGAGATATGAAGTTGGTGGATGTGGATCAACTAGTCTTTTTAGGATGTGTATTATCCTTGTTCATTTATATCATTACCGTATATGATTTCTGAACTACTGTAAGGCCTCTCGATTTGTAGGAGGTTCTTTTTTCTCATTCTTATTCTTTGTGGTAATATTTTTCAGGGAATGTCCCACCAAGTTATTGATGCACCACGCCGGCTTCTTCAGTTTGCTGTTCGTGATGCTGTCAGAACTGTGCAGCCAATGATCCCTAGATCAGAATCAGCTTCCAAGCGACTTTGTTCTGTGGTGTCTACCATGGCTTCAGATTCAGCACTTGATGGTAGGCTGCAGAAAATAAATTCTGATGTGAGAATACCAGGTGCCACAGCAGCATTAAGAGCTGCAGCTGAGGCTGTTGAAGATGTTCTTAAGGACAGATATTCCAAAAGTGTGTTTAACAGATTGGGTAGAAGGCGTGTGTTGAATGCTACTGAAGAATCATTTGATTTTAGAGAACAAGATCCAGAAGGAGGAGAATATGAGGATATAGATAACGTGGGAGCAGAAAATCAAGTAGAATTGCATGAAAGAAATCAGTATGTTGGCAGCGATGCTTACATGTATGACCGGGAAGCAGATGAGGTTGATGATTCTGCATCAGATATTGATGGGTATGATGACACCAGTATTGTTAGGTATAATGGTTTGGGTTCTTACCGAAGTACATTGCCTTCTAGTGGAGGCAAAGAGTCATTAGTAGTGGGGTACAATATGGTACAAGGAGCTGCTGCTGTAAGAAGGTCGATAGCCCAGGACCCACATGCTAGTTCAGGGCCAAGACCATCTGAAAAGATCTTAAATGTTTCTGCTAACAGTAATACACGGAAGCCTCCCAACCATGAAACAGCAAGGAATGCTATCACATTTGAACCTCAAGTGCCCATTGAGAAGAAAGGTACTGGCTCAAGAAAATCAAATGTGACAATTGCACATGCTAACGATACACCCATTGCTGATAATTCCAAAGTAAGTTTGTTGTCTGCCGTTTCCAATGGCTAGCATTTAGTTCCTTTTTAAACTGTATATCATCTAAGCTCATGAAAACCTAGATTATACCACAAGCGCTTTCCCATGGAATTAACAGCTTGAATTTATTGCCTCTAAGAATTTGAGTTCCTCACATGTTCAGTTTGCTCAGAAATGTCATCTTCCTTAAATTTAATGTTTCAAGTCAAAGCATCCAGCATGCTATAGTGTATCCTCGTATAAACTTTGGCATGCTAATTGATACAGAAATCATCCAACTCCTTAGGGGGAGGAAGAAAGTCCATACACAAATCTTGGAGCTCATTAAGTAAGGATTTTCTAAATTATGTGTAGGATAGCAAATTTCATAAGTATGTTGGAACACACTACACTGACAGGTCAGCAAATCTCATAAGTTTGTTGGAACATATACTACATGGACATTTTTACATTTGCCTATTGGCATTGAATACATCATTTCTGCATTCTTGGGTTCTCTATTTGTGTCTGCTTTTATGCCTTTTTCATGTCTTTTCTCTAATCCTTTTGTGTGTATTTCTTTTGTGCTGATTCATATAACATTTATATTTTCTGGATTATCTGCAATGCGTCATTCTGTTATAATAACCTTTTTTGAAAATATATTCCAGGATTTGGTGCATTCAACTTCTATTGTGGAGGCACAGAAGACTTCATCACTTGGTATGTAGCACTGCTCATTGCTATGAATTGCGACTACTTTATTGGTTAAAGGGAATGTTTATGTGGAAAAAGCTATTTTTAGCCTATTAGAACTTAGAACTTCGAAAGTTTTGTGGTTCCTGTAGCGCTTGATAATGAATTTTTTATCCCGTTAAATTTGCTAGTTTTACATGTTGGTTCTGTACTTCTGTGGCTTTTCAACCCCTTCATTGGTTAAGGAAGTTTTGTGTTTTTGCTTTAGCTGCTGGATCGTACTCTATAGGTCAACCTGAAGGTGGCACTGATTCTAGAACTGTCTTTGTTAGCAATGTAAGTGTTTCTCTTCTTTTGCCCTTCTGTTTATGAAGCTGAAGAGTTCCTCGTACTAGGGGTTGTTCTGTTGGCTTTTTAGGTACATTTTGCTGCAACAAAAGATGCTCTTTCTCGTCATTTCAATAAATTTGGAGCTGTGCTAAAAACTCTTATTCTGACTGATGGTGTCACTGGTCAGCCAACAGGGTATGAATTCTAAGTCTTCTCTGAGCATTCTGAAACATCAGCATTTGTTTAGATAATATCCTTAATTGATTTTTCTTTCTTTTTGTTTGATCAGTTCGGCATACATTGAGTTCTTGCACAAAGAATCTGCAGAGCAGGCACTAACCCTGAATGGCACATCTTTTATGTCACGCATTTTGAAGGTAACACTGCCTTGAGCCCTTGACCTAACTTATAATTTTTATTGGCAACAAGGTTTTCTATTGAATTTGTGTATTGCAATACATGATCCAGCAGCTCTTGTACGGTTTGCTGTTGAACTTCCAACATTAGAAGATATTTTTGTGTATAGGAGGTTCCATTTGTTGAGCTGCTTCAGTGCCACACAAAAACGCAAATTTGAGTTGTGCTGTTCATTTTCCATGAGAAATTGGCATTTAATGTGCCATTCCTTTGTCAGTATCCTTATTAGTGTTTTCCATCTTACGTATATTAGATCATACCTATTGGTATATTATGACAATAAAAAGTATACTCTGGCAATTGCAGTCGATGTTGCACTTTTTAGTGTTCCTGTAGAAATATTTATGACAGCAAGATCTCAAGAGGTACTTTTCATGCATGTCTGAGCCCCAGCAATTAACTATGTTGCGCTGCAGGTTGTTCGAAGAAGCTCTGTTGAAGTGCCTCAACTGCCTAGCTGGTCCCGTGCTTCTCGGGGATCACCATTCGCTTCAAGGCTCATTAGAACCGCATACCCAAGGCCGACATTTCCTGGTGCCAATGCCATCCGTGGGCGTCTACCACTCAGAGGTGGTGCTCGGAGTTTTCAATGGAAGCGTGACACTGCTGATTCTGTTGATGCCGGACAGCCCAGTCAAACTACACCTGTAATTCCTGGGAATCAGATGGTAACCCCAATCACACGAAGCTTCACCTACACACGCACTGAGCCAAAACAGGATGTTGGTGCGACGGCGACCATGTGATTGCTCAGCCGTGGCATGCTGTTGCTCTGATGAAACTCGCAGAAGGAGCTCAAGATTGATGACCATTTCATAGTTCAGCCTCTTTTGGTAAATACTGTTTAGTTGCTGAGCTTAGCTAGTACCAGGCTGGTTTTCTGTGAGCGATTTTGTGTGCTTTTTTCCATCGGCAAGGCATTCATGCTGTGCCGGCTATGTGAAGTTTGTGGAGTGGAAAAATATCAAAAAAAGAAAAGAACAGAAAATGCTGTAGTATGTGATAGGAACATTTCAACATTTGTTATTATCGATAGATTATTCAGCTTCCACTGTTTCCTTGTTAAATAATGTGATCGTGTCAAAATCTGCTTCTTTCTTCCCCAGGGTTTTGAATCGGGCATTTTTGTATGTACAGACCCTGCCTGTAAAGCCTGTACAATGAACCTGGATGTTATGAATTGTACATATTTTATCCAAGGAAACACAATTTATCTTGGGATCAGGGAAAACTCACGGGCTGCTCAACTCGAGGATTGTTCGGATTGACCGAAGAAAGGCAGGTGATTGGAAGATAAGGACAACCACCTCTGTCATGACACCTCATTGTCTACCAGCTGATTATTTCTGCCTGAAATTTCGCACTTTATTATTTCTTTCGTTTGGACTGGACTAGATGCTGGAACGATTTCAGTGATGTAAACCATTGAGGATCAAAATATCGTTGCAGTTGTTTTACTGTTTGTCCGAGTATTTGCACTTCTCTGCCCAACGATTGAAGGCAGCTTTCTTTTGGGCCATGACATGATTGAAGATAACAAAATTATTCGTTAGACAATGCCTGGAAGAAAATTTACCTTAGAATTTTTTAATACGATTTTACCACATATGCACGTGGTTAAATACACGGTCTTCCGTTGAAATGCTCTAAGATTTGTGCCTCAAACAAACCCATTTTGCAAAAAAAAAACCCCCTTCCTTTCTCTTCCTTCTCCTTTCCGCTCCCTCTCCCCTTCTCTCTTCCCTCCTCAACCGTTGGATCCAACCGCATTCTCCATTCTCCTCTCTTGCAAGAATCATGACCGAGGGGGTGGCCGGCGATCGGTGAGACGACAGCCCGACCAAAGACGGGAAGAAGGCGTCACGATGACCGGTAATGGGGAGATGTGGTCGCGGTGGCCGCCCACAGCCTCCTCCGCCGCTGTCAAGCAAGGAAGCGGCGACCGTCCTCCTTCGTGTCCGCCATCGACAAGCAAGGAAGCGGTGCCACCCTTCGTCATCAATCTCGATGTCGTCGTTGGATCCTACTTCTCCCTCTCTTCCAGCCACCGGATTCGTCTTCTTCCTCTCAGCCACCGGATTCGGCAGATCCCACACCTCCAACCACCTTGTTGTGCGGCGGTGACCATGAGGTGTGGCCGGAGGCGGTGGCGTGGCGAGGGAGGAGGGCAATGAGGTCTGGTGGGGGGGGGGGAGATAGATGGAAGAGGTAGGGGAGAGGAGGGCGGGGAGATCTAGTGGGGGAGAGAGATGGGAGAGAGGGGAGGAGAGGAGAGGGGGAGAGATAAGAGAGAGGAGGGGGGCTGGGGAGGAGAGGAGGGTGAGGAAGAGAGAGAGTTTTTTTTAAAAAATAGAGCGTCAATCTTGAAACACTTGAACGGTAAGCACAATGCATGCAACCATGTATACATCAATTTTTCATGAATTTTTTTCTAGGGTTTTGCTAGCGCTCGGACGTACGATGAGAAACTTCCCATCGTACACTCTGGTGCAACATCGGTAAACTACTTATGCAATAATTGTAATCACCATATGCAACAAAATGCATAATAACATTGGGTAAAATTGAGAAAAAATTGAAAAAAATGTCATCTTATCACAAAATGCATAATAACAATAAATATATGACTTTGCAAAGTTCTAAAACAAGATTAGAATTTGCAATAAAAAATTCAGAACCTTACAATGCTACAACATTTGAAAATAATAGTTGCAACATCTTAAAATTGCTCGTGCAACATTGAAAATAAATGTTCATAACAAATTGGGAAACTGTGGCCTCTACTACAACAAAAAAGATGACCATACGTAACAAATCACTCAACCCCTTGCAATAAAAATAACTCAATTCAACTTTCCAAGATGATACATTGCAAACAAAATGAAACGATTCATGCAACAATTAAGGAAAAGTGCTGCAACAAAATTAGAAAATACCCGCAACAACCAACCAAGAGGAGAAGGTGTTGGCTGTGCAGGTGAGCATGCGAGCTCGGATGAGGAAGCTAGCCTACTGCCTCTACACCGACGGGCCCTGATCTCCTCCTATCCCCTTGCTCCTCTGCTATGGCTCTTCCTCTCCACCACCTTGCATACTGCTAGGGCATCCTCTCAGCCCCATCACCAATACAGGTCCCCCTTCCATTGATGCACCATTCCGGATGTGAGGTCGTTGAGAACAACGCAGGGTAGTAGGTAGACACCATGGAGAGCAACAAAAGGCCTTGATCTAAGGCATGCATGCTAGCTTTGGCTGCTGTGCAACGACACATCTACTTGTACAAGAAAGAAAGTAGAAACAGCAAAGGAAAAAGTGTGGAACTAAAGCAAGTAAAAAGTAGCGGAGTGAAGCATGGCATCCGATGCCTTGGATCGTTGGATCCATATTGGTTAGTGGATTGCATAGTCCGACGGAGGACGTCTGGATCGGACGTAGGAACAATATCAATTTTGATTTTTCTATGTTCTCTGCCATCAAAGTTGGTGTAACCACTCACACTATCTGCCTTCTTATGATGGAGGTAGGGTTCTCTACGAAAGCAACAATTAGTAGAGTAGCAGCAGCAGTGGGTCAATGGCCCACAAGATAGTCAAGCCCTAGTCAGCAACAACCCATTCTCACTCGTCGTCAACAATACAGCATGTACACACTCCTGCACTTCAGCTCCAACCATGGCAACCATCACCACCACCACCTACCTCTTTCTCTTTTGGCTCCTCTTGCTACTCCTCTCACCCACCTCAACCTCACTGCCACCAGCCCACCACAGACCTGCTCCATCCATGGCAGCAATAGAGTAGCCTCAAAACCTCCTGCTCACCTTCAAGGCATCCCTTCAGGAGGCCTCCAACGCTCTCTCCTCATGGTCACCCTCGACCCCCCTACTGCAAATGGTCGCACATCACGTGCACCACCACCACAGAGGTGACATTCGTCTCTGTCTCCCTCCAGGACCTCGGCCTTGTTGGGGATTTGGAGGATTTGGACACTCAAAGGAAGCAAAGAAGGGAATTGAAAACACAAATTAGTACACAACTCATAGCTATTCACTCATGAACTTCTGTTTAACTTTATTTCTTACATTCTACTATTTCAATACATGTACAAGTGGTCCTATTTGTAGGCAGCATGAACCGACTTGGTGTTACTGCTTTGCATATATCTTGTAGTAATGCAGCTAGTAGTCAAACTGATTTTTACATATTGTGTACTTATTTTACACCTTATGCTGACTAAGTATATCTATCCAATGGAATACCAGACTTGACCATGAAGACACTATGAAGGCAAAACTTGATACCACATCATACTTTTTACTCGAGTAAACATGGAACTTCTAGAAGTTCTTTTACTGTGGGCACTTGAGATTATTTCTAGAAAATAAATTAGTCCAACAAACTCCCCCTTAATTCATTTTCTAGGGAAAATTTTCTCCACAATAAGTTTTACTACACATATCCTTGTGAAAATTTCATTTATATCATCAGCAATTTCAGCTATATATCTTTTTCTACTCTTCTCTACTGAGCTATCTTGTTGTAATTTCCTTCGATAGACATATTTCCCTTTTTCTTCTTTGTAATTTCTCTCGACAAGAAAATTCTTTTTACCCTTCAATTTATATATTGGCCGCCAAACTTTTTCCTTTTCAACCTTTTGGATCTTGTCCTTGACGAATTTTACCGAATCCTTCCACTCATAATTTCTTCAACCATCCACGAATTACACACTGGTAAATCTTTGCCATGCTCCTAACATGTCTTGGAGCTGACTTTGGTGTAATCAATTGCTTGCTAGCACTCAAGCTAGAACTCGAGCCTAAACTGGAATTTGAGTTTGAACTTGAACTCAATCTATACTGTTTAGGAGTATTACCTTGCTTATGTTCCTAAACCACTGCAACATTTTATTTGTCTAATGATATAACTGCCGTTGGTATTATGCAGTTATCAATAACCTTGCCTCGTAAAGCCAATTGAGTTGGTAACTCATCTTCAACAAAAAAAATTCCTATTTTTATCCATATCTGCCTTGGCAATAAGGCGATTTTCATTTGTACAGTCAATTATCTTGCAAAAAAATCTTTAAAATGAACTACATACCCATGTTCTAGCAATTACTCAACACTTAGCAAATTCTGCTTCAAATCAGGTACTAACAGGACATCATGAATAAACTTTTGACTGTCTTTCATTTGGATAGGGACACTCCCCTTTCCTTTAGCTTGGGAACAACCATTGCACATGCGTATTTTCATCTAATGCGTGAGTCCACATCTCAAAATATTTTCTAATCTATTGCCATATGGTCTGTGCAACCACTATCAACAATCCATATATCTTCTTTTTCTTCTTGCATGGTTTGGCAAGAATAAACACACTACTTGTTTTTCTCTCTTATGAGAAATTTGACCGATTATCATCTCGGGATCTACAATATATGGCAATGTGACCTTACCTCTTTCATTTATAGCAAGTCATCTTCCAACACCTATTTGTTTTGTGACTAGACTTTTGGCAAATATCACACTAGAAATTTAAGTTAGTCGTACCTTTTTCTCTACTATCTTAGGCTGGTTGTTCGTGCATATCTTGCATTTGATCACCTCTTCTTTGATAATTCCTATGATTTCTAGAAATGTGGGGTTTGAAAACAACTTTGATTGAAAGACGCTTTTCAACCGTGCTCCCTTCATGTTGTAGCTTCCTCTATTCATGGGACTAATGAACTCATTAGTTATTGCACAGTAAAAGTCACCAAATACTTCGACTCCTCAATTGCAACAACAGTATATTTAAACTTTTCTAGTAAACTGATCAGTAATCTTTTCACTGTAGGTACGCATCTGATTCACAACCTCGATAACCCTCGAGAAGTAATCTTTTATCTTCTCGGACTCCTTCATTTGTAGATTTTGAAACTGTCTTTGCAAGGTTTGTAGCTTCACTGCTAAAACCTTTATGGAATCTTGAAACTCCTCTTTCAACTTATCCCAAGTTTCTTTTGATTTTTTTCACTTTGACAATCTGCGAAAACAAACTTTCCGCTACACCTTATTGAATAAGAAGCAAGGCATTAGCATTCGTCATCTGCTTCTCTACCAGAGATTCTTCTACTTTGTCATAAGAATATCTTCAGTGGTATACTCCACAACCCTTGATAGTAGCAACATCCACATCTTGATTTTTCATATATCGTAATTCTCTCCAGAGAATACAGAAACCATCGACTGCGTGGTTTTGATGCCCGGACTTGAAGCTATAACCACGGCTTTGAAAAATAGCACAAACATGGTGTATTACTTCGTTACACCCTACTAAAACCTGGGGCTTTGATACCAATTGTTGGAGATTTGGACACTCAAAGAAAGCAAAGAAAGGAATTAAAAACACAACATAGTATACAACTCATAGCTATTCACTCGTGATCTTCTATTTAACTTTATTTCCTATATTCTACTTCTTTAATATATGTACAAGTGTTGTTCTATTTATAGAAGTAGGAACCGACTTGGTATTACTATCTTACATATCTCTACTCCTTAAGAGTTTGAGTTGGTGGTAGTAGGTCCATTCTCCCTTAACTCTCAATAGCCGTCCATTCTTCCTCGATTCTCCATAGCTGTTGGATCTCATGATTTCCCTTTCCACACGCACGCAGCTCCCCATCTGCTCCCCACGACTGGTAACCTCCCCCGTCTCAACTCCCCTCCCTCTCATGCGCATTCCTCTTTCCCCCAAAATCCCAATCCCCCCTCTCTCTCTGACGCGACCACTCCCCGTCGAGTGATGCTTCCACGATGGCTCCGCGTCACCGCAAGAAGCGCAACCATGGCGAGTCACCGCTAGAGTCGTGGGCTCGGCTCACTCCTGGCCCTTGCTACCGTTGTCTTCCTCCTCGCCACCGCCACAGTGGCCGCCGCTTATGCTCCCACTCACGCTCTCCTACCCCAATGCCAACCGAATCACCTCGGCCTGGTGCGGGATCGGTGACGGTGCTTGTCCTAACGTCCGCATGCGCCTCCATGATGATCTCCTCACCAACGGGTCGGTACAGCTCAACCCCCCTCTCATTGTTTTGTTGCTCTATTGGATCTGAGGTGGGGAAGTTTGTACTTGTTGTCGTGTTGGTTAGGTATACATGATGAGGCTATACATCGGGACGCCACCGCAGGAGTTCATGCTGATCGTGGACGCGTTGTCGTAGCTAGTGGTTGTAGTGAGTGGTCAAAGACTGTGGTCGTAGCCAATGGTCATAGCTCGTGGTCGTAGCCGTGGTTGTAGCCCGTGGTCGTAGCCCGTGATCATAGCCAGTGGTCGAACTCTGTGATCGTAGCCAGTGGTTGTATCCCGTGGTCGTAACCTATGGTCGGAGCTAGTGGTCGACGGTCGATTGTCGTAGTTACAGTCGACCTCGGTGCTAGAAGACCTATGTGGTCGGAGATGCAGTCGAGGTGCTGTAATCGTAGCTAGTGGTCATAGCGAGTGGTCGAAGACTGTGGCATAGCGAGTGGTTGAAGACTGTGGTCGTAGCCTAGGCTACAACAATGTTTTTTTGTTTCTTGATGTGATTCCCACCGGTCTACTAGGAAACAATACGTCTATTCATACGTTCATATGTGCACACACACATAGGAACTAGAGGTTGCTGTGATGATTCTATCAAATCTGAGACTTTTACAAGGAATATTGCTACGTATGATGATGATATGATGGTTATTTGTATTATAATTTGCTGAGCACCTCCAGTTCTATTGACTCTTTTGCTACTGTTGTTGCTATCTATATTTGTTTTGTTTCCTCTGGAGTACACTGTGAACTAGCATTTTCAGAGCAAGACATACATGTTAAAAGAGTTAGGATGAATATATTGAAGTGATGACTTACCTCTATCTTCTTTTAGTAAAAAAATTGGGAGGCTACAACAATATTTTTTCGTTTCTTAAAAATCAGTCCATCATCAAATGTTTTTCTTTGTTAATATTTTATGAACTGTCAGACATGTGTTTCTCCTACATATCCATGTCTGTTGAATATTTTTGTTTCGTAGCAATACACGGACACTTAACTAGTATCTTATAGTAACGTAGTTAGTAGTCAAACTGATTTTTACATCTTATGTATGTATCTTACATCTCATGATGGCCCCGCTCGGTTGGGCTGAAAAGTTGTGGCTTATAGCTGAAATTGCATTGTAGCGGCTGAAATTTCACTGTAGCTGAAGGTGGCTTATTTGGCGTAATTAAATTTAAAAAAAATTAAAAATAGAAAAAAATGCTACCTCATCACGGACAACACAAACAAATACAAGAAAAAAGAACCGGCAAAAAACTCAAAAAATCAAAAGTTTAAAAAAAGGAATTTATAAATAATAAAAAATAAGGTAGAAATTAAAACCGAAACGCATGGGGCCTAAGTATATCTCTTCAACGGGATAAGAGACTTTACCATGAAGACTCAGTGAAAGTAAAACTTGATACCACTTTGTACTGTTTTTTTACTCGAGTAAATATGGAACTTCTAGAAGTTTGTTATACTGTGGACACTTCAGATTACTCCTAGAAAATGAATTAGTCCAATAGGCCTCTCCGGTGACATCGCCGCCTCCTCCCTCTGCCGCGTCCCCGGCTTCGTCGCCCTCATCCTCGCGTCCAACAGCTTCGTCTGCAGCTCTCGCAGTGCACCTTGCTCGTCTCCCTCCACCTTAGTTCCGGCGCCTTCTGGGGCCCGCTCCCCGACCAGCTCGCCATGCTAATCTCGCTCACATCGCTCGACCTCAGCGGCAACGACATTGAAGAGCAGGTGTCCCCCGGCCTCGCGGCGCTGCGGGGCCTCGAGGTGTTCAACCTTGGCGCCAACCGGCTCTCTGGCGTGCTCCACCCGGCTCTGTTCGGGAACCTGACCAGGTTGCACTTCTTGGACCTGTCCAAGAACCAGTTCATGGGATCCGAGCTGCCGCCGGAGCTCGGTGAGATGGCAAACCTCAGGTGGCTGTTCTTGCAGGGTTAGGGTTTAGCTTCTCGATCCCTGAAACTTTTCTTGGGTTGTGAAGGAAGATGGAATTGGGTGGAATTGGATGTATTGCATTGAGCCTCTCGGGCGGTATATATAGAGGTACAAGATTTGGGGGCAAGATGGTACAAGGGATTGTAATCCCAATGGACTCTATCCTACCATATATTGTACTCTAACATCCCCCCGCGGTCACAACGGGAGCGTCGCAGACGGTGAGACTGGAGAAGAAGCCGAAGAGCGAACATCCCCCCACAGTCATAACCGTTGATGCGGCGCGTATGCTGTGACTGGAGCAGGAACCGACAAGTAGCTCAAGCAAGGCGGTAGCCCTTTGTGCCGATGTCGAGGTAGCCGAGCGCGAGGGCGGAGTAGTCGTGGTCGAGGATGCCGTGCTGGAGATGACCGTGGTCGACGTAGTCGTGGTCGGGTTACCGATGTCGAGACGGTCGCGCATGAAGCCGCAGGCGCAAAAGAGGCGCCATGGTGATGACGGAGACGCGTCGAGGCAGTCGTCGTGGAAGGGGGACGATGCCGAGGTCAACGCAGTCAGGGCCATCGAGGATGTAGGCGAAAAACGGCGATGCAATCGAGGCAGACGAGACGGGAACGGGAGGGTCGATGCCGAAGTCGATGCAGTAGAGCCGCTAGAGCCGAGGCGTGTGCCAGGTTTGCCGGACCCGGCAACGCGTCGGGGACGAAAGCACGCACCGGTGTTGCCAGTACCGGACGTACAAGGGAGAGGGCCCCAACCAGGCGTGGTTGTGCTGGAAGAAGAAGAAGCAGTGCGGGAGCGGACGCTACTACCCGAAGGCGAGCAGTCCGGGCAGACGCTCTGGCGCGAAGGCGAGCAGTCCTGACGCAAGGTACATCGGCGGCGGTAGCGCTCAATGTCGGCGATGAAGGCCCGATCAGTATGACGAAGACCATGTGCAGACAGATGGCGCACAAGAGGTTGCGCAGCACAGTCGTCGATGCACAGGGGACGGCGATGTAGATGCAACGGCGAGGGGACACACGCGCGGCGGTGCTGCGGCCCGAGGAGGCGACACAGCAGCTGCCCTGTTGCTCGGAGAAGATGCGCGTAGTACTCGACGACGGACGTCACGGGAGCCGGGTGGATCGCGCACAATCGGCTGATCAGACCGAGTACGCGCGAGGCGGGACGACGATGGAAGAAGTCGGTGGAGGCATCCCGATCTGTGGTGGCGATGACGAACCGGCGATGAAGACGTGCAGACGGGATGACCAAGACGCGACGCGCGAAGGCGTCCCCTCGGCATCGCGTGCCCGGCCTGGCCGCACAGTCGAAGAGGTAGAGGCCGGTGTAGTCGACGCCGATGTCGGAGTAGATACATGCGAGGTCGACGGGTGGTGGGCGACTCAACCCCGATCAGTGATCGGGAGAAAAAAAGATACAACAGCAGCAGTGGGATCCTCCATGTGTAATTCACGGGGTACGCCTAGCCTAAACTTTTTTTTGTTTTTCCTTCTTTAAAAGAGCCTGCTACTCCCGATTGGATCAGCCGAGTGGAACGGGGCCGGCCGCTGGCAGCGGAGGCGGACGACGGTCGGTGGGCGCTGGCAGCGGAGGCGGCCGGCGGCGGGCCGGCAAGCGGCAGGCGGCCGGCGACGGCGCCAGGCGGCGGAGCGCAGATCCGGCAAGCGGCGGCCAGCAGGCGCAGATCCAGCTGGCGGTGGACAGCAGGCGGAGGCCGAGGCGGCGGAGGAGCCGGCGGGCAACGGTGCCAGACGGTGAAAGAGGATCCGGCAAAGAGGGCGGGCCGGCGGCGCCAGCCGGATCTGGACGGATCCGGTGGCGGTCGGCGTCCAAGCGGAGGAGCTGAAGGCGGCGGGAGTGCGAGCAGTCGCGGTGTGGGGAGGTGGCCGGCGGGACGGCGGCGGGGCTCGCCGCCGTGTGCTGCTGCTTCCGTGCGCCGTTGTCGAGCTCGTCATCTTCGCGGCGGTGCGCGCGCCCGCCCGCCGTGCTCTGCCGCCGCGCCATCCGCAGGCGCCACGGCGGGCGACGGCTGTGGCCAGTGACCGGCAGCGGCAGGAGGCGGCGCCGAGTGGAGCAGCACCAGCGGCAGGAGGCAGCGGGAGAGGCAGGCGACGACAGGAGGCGGCGGCGGGGAGGCTGCGGCCGGCGGGCAGCACCAGGAGGGGCGGCCGGCAGCGGCTGCACCAGCAGGTGGCGGCCGACAGCGGCGACCCGGCCTCGGGGGAGATGGCGACGGCCTGAGGAGGACGCGACGGTGCACGGCGGATCTTGTGGTGGTGCAGAGGTGGCGTGAGGGTGGCGTCCGGCTGTGGACCCGGGATGGTGGAGACGGCCAGATCCGCTCATCGGCGGACTGCGACGAGGACGATCGCGAGCGATGAAGGCCTGATCTGCTGCTTGACGACGACGACGATGATGGCGGTCAGATCAATAGGATCTGCCGCCTAAACGGTGGCGCTGCCCCCGATGGAGATAGATTTCCCCGGGGGCGCGCGGTGCGGAAGCGAGCGGCGGCTAGGGTTAGGATCTAAACCTAGACGTCTGATACCATGAAGGAAGATGGAATTGGGTGGAATTGGATGTATTGCATTGAGCCTCTCGGACGGTATATATAGAGGTACAAGACTTGGGGGGCAAGATGGTACAAGGGATTGTAAACCCAATGGACTCTATCCTACCATATATTGTACTCTAACAGGTTGGAGCAATTGGAGGTTCTTGATTTGTCCATGAACAGCTTGACCGGAGCCGTGCCTCCCGGGTTTGGTCTCAAGTTTCATCGGGGAAATTGCACATATACCCCATAGTTAGTAGGCACTTGTAAATTTGCCCCACACTTAAGTGGCCTTGTAATTTTGCCCCATACTTGATATGCCTCCTTATTATTTTGCCCCATTGCCCATTTAGCTCCTATTTTAATTTTGTTTTTCATTTTTTGGGGCAAGAAAAATGCAGTAAAAAATATTTACAAAGTTGTCCATTAAATACCTAAAACATTCTTATTTCGTTTTTCATTTTTTACTGCATTTAGCTCCTATTTTAATTTCGTTTTTCATTTTTTTGGGGCAGAAAAAATGCAGTAAAAAATATTTACAAAGTTGTCCATTAAATGCTTAAAATATTTTAATTTCGTTTTTCATTTTTACTGTATTTTTTCTGTCCCAAAAAATGAAAAACAAAATTAAAATAGGAGCTAAATAGGTAATGGGGCAAAATAATAAGGGGGCATGTCAAGTATGGGGCAAAATTACAAGGCCACTTAAGTGTGGGGCAAACTTACAAGTGCCTACTAACTATGGGGTATATATGCAATTTCCCCAGTTTCAGAAGCTGCTGTCTCTGGATTTGTCGCAGAATGGATTCTCTGGGCCGTTTCCGAAGGAGATTGAGAAGTGCGTGATGCTGCAGCGGTTTGAGGTGCAGGGCAACGCGTTCGCCGGGGAGCTCCCCGCCGGCTTGTGGTCGCTGCGGGATCTGCGGGTGATCCGCGCCGAGAACAATCTGTTCCCCGGCCGGTTACCGGAGTTCCCCAGCGGGGCGTCTCGGCTCGAGCAGGTTCATGTTGATAACAATAGCTTCCCCGGTAAGATATCTCAGAGCATCGGCCTGATTCGCTCCATGTACTGGTTCTCCGCCTCCCTGAACGAGCTCAACGGCAGCTTGCCGGACAATTTTTGCGACTCACCGGCGATGAGCATCATAAACATCTCCCACAATTCGCTCTCCGGTTCGATCCCGGAGTTCAAGAACTGCAAGAGGCTGGTGTCGCTGTACTTGTCCGGTGATGGCTTCACGGGGCGATACCGACATCTCTCGGAGACTTGCCAGTGCTGACATACATCGACCTGTCCAGCAACAGCCTCACCGGCGGCATTCCGGCAGAACTCCAGAACCTGAAGCTTGCATTGCTCAACGTCTCATACAACCAGTTCTCTGGCAGTGTGCCTCCGGAGCTGGTCTCCAGCCATCCTGCCATGTTCTCGAAGGGACCCCGGGCTGTGCGGTCCCAGATTGCCGGATGATTGCAATTCGCCACTGAGAAAGCATCAGGGGCTAGCATTAGCTGCAACCATGGCATTGTTCATTACCGGAGTGACGCTGCTAGCTATAGGTGCATTTGCAGTTTGTAGGAGGTTGCACGGCAACAAGTCCTCACCATGGAAGCTGGTGCTCTTTTACCCAATCAAGATCACCGGTGAGGAATTGTTCGCCGTGTTCCACGACAAGAACATGATTGGCAGGGGAGCATTTGGAAATGTCTATCTTGTCGAGCTACAAGATGGGCAGAATGTCGCAGTGAAGAGGCTGGTCAGTTCAGGCAAGCTAACATTCAGAGAAGTGAAGAATGAGATGAAGGTATTGGCAAAAATCCGGCACAAGAACATTGCCAAGATGCTGGGCTTCTGCTACTCAGAAGGCGAGGTCAGCATCATATATGAGTACTTGCAGAGGGGAAGCTTGCAGGATATGATCTGCACGCCGAAATTCACAATGGGGTGGAACGACAGGCTAAGAATTGCACTGGGAGTAGCTCAGGGATTGGCGTACCTTCACCAAGATTATACTCCTTGCGCGCTGCATCGAGATCTGAAGTTGAGCTATGTGCTACTTGCTGACGAAATTGAGCCCAGGGTTACTGGATTTGGGGTTGATTGCATCGTCGGGGAAAAGGTGTACCAATATTCCTTGGCTTCCGGTTTGAATTACAGGTGCTATATCGCGCCAGGTATGCACTCATAAAGTACACTCAAGGTTTGAAGAGTCTGCATCTGTACTTCAGATATTCAGAAGCATTTTTGTGTGCTAGGCATCCTCCCCGCGTGTTTCCAACGCATTCTTTTTTACTCTCGAGTGTTTTACTACTAGCCTCACTGCATAATTGCAAGTACTGCACAGTAGGTACTGCCATTTTAGAAGATTCATGGCAATATATTTTAACTGAGGTTATTTGCTCTTCTACTGAAACCAGAGCAAAACTGCACCGAGAACCCAACGGAACTCATGGACGTCTACATCTTTGGAGCCATTCTTCTGGAGCTGATCACCGAAAAGCCAGCGGAGCAGCCGACTCCGTGGACACTGTCAGGTGGGTGCGGAGGCAGATCAACGTGACCAACGGTTCATCGCAGATACTCGACCCCAGCGTCTCCCGCATGGCACGGCAGGAGATGCAGACAGCCCTGGAGCTCGCGGTGCGCTGCACGTCGGTGATGCCCGACCAGAGACCGGCCATGGATGAGGTCGTCCGGTCGCTGCAGGCGCTGTATTTCAGCGTTCATCCACAGATGCTGCGGCCCACTGAAATTGTTATGGAATCTTGAATGGAGCAGCACCTCAGACTCGAGTTGAGATGTTTAGAGTTCAGACTATCTGTTCCTATGTAATCCTTGCTTGTTGTACATGTGGGGGTATTGTGATGACATTAGGGGGTGAATCTACTAAACAGAGTAAAGCATCAGTCTGATCTCCATTATCCTACAACCAGATTTGAGAGTACAAAAGGAAGTTCAAGAGAAACTAGTGATACTGCAATTCAGAACAATCCCAACTCACAAATATTTAAGAACCCTTTTTCTTATTCCATCATAATATGATGAACATAAGCTTACAAAGATGACATCGATTATTCCATTACATGACATAAAATATACAAAGATATGGGCTACAAACGAACAGCAGACTCAAGCACATTATTTTAGAAAACAGAAAAATTAAAACAAATTATCAGCTACACATCACGCAGTTTAGCAACACACTGCCAGATATTGTGCATGCTCATATCGGGCTCTGGCTCATTTACAGTAAACTCAACTACCATCGTTGTGGCTGGTGCCTGGTGGTGCTCACTATGTCGCCAAACAGTTTTGACGACGCATTACTCTCCCAGATCTTGTTCACGTTCAGCCCGGGCTCTTGCTCGGGTCTGATAAACTCTTCTTCCTCCACTATTGTTGCTGTTGTTCACAATGTCGCTCAAGAAGTACCGGCAGATTGAGCTATGCGGAGGCCCCGGTGTGCCGCGGACCGAGGGAAGGCAAGGTGTAGACCTCCCAGTTGCCATGTCGAAGACCATGCCCTGATCCCTACCCCGGCCACCGATCCAGTAAACACAGTTGCCCTTCAGCCCCGACACACCCTCTGCATACATCGACACCGCATTGTTCCTCCCGACAAACAGAGAGTAGCCGCCCAGGTTCGTCACGACATCCCAGCATGGTTGGCGACGGGGATAATACCTCAGAACCAATACTTCATTCTCCGACACACGACGATGACCACCTCCTGGCAGCTGCAAAGTAACGGTACAGCTCGCATTCCTCCAGACTTGGTACAGGTTACCCTCACAGAGCACCAGGTTCTTGGCACTGGTAAAAACTGACACGGTGTTGTGCGTTGGAGCAAAACAGGTGGCAGGGTCGAACGGGAGGTTACCCTCGGACAACAAGGGCTCGACGGCGGCCGGTGCATTTAGGTCCGGTCCGAGAGATCCTAAAGGGGATGAATGTATCCGAACAGAAGGTAATCTTGAATGCCCCCATTGGATTCTGATCTCTCGATCGGAAATGTTCATAGCAGATCATGCGCAAGTTGCATTGTTGTTGGGTTCGCCTCGCTCGAATACCAAGTGCACATTCAGAAGACGGGAGCACGGGTACCTCTGGTTCTGAGGGGCCTGGATCCTCGACGGTGGCAGGTTTCCGGCGGCGGCGCTCGGGCAGGCGGAGCACGTGCACGTCTCCGCACCTCGTGAGGCAGTAGACCTTACCTTTGTCATGGTAAACGACGTCGGCGAGCTGGTCCCCACTGACAAGGCGGACGGGATCGAGGACGGCCCACCTCCTGGTCCCGGCGGTGACGTAGGCGAGCCTGTCAATGTCGCAGATGGCGGCGGCGGCGAAGTCGTCCTTGGCGGGGTTGGGCGCGAAGACGACCTTGGAGACCCACCTGCTCTCGTAGATCAGTGGCGGCAGGACGATCTCGGTGGCGGTGATGGGGTTGAAGAGGACGAAGACGCTCTGCCCGCCGAAGAGGCCAACGGAGAGGGCGAGCCAGCCGTTGCTGGAGCCGACGCATCGGCCACCGGAGAGGATCGCCGTGAGGTCGAAGGAGCGGCGCGTGGGGTGGGAGGCGGCGGAGGGGCAGCACCTGGCGTCGTCGGCGACGACGAGGAGCGACGGGGACGCCGGCGCGAGCGCGTAGCGCCACGCCGTGCAGGCGCCCCGCGCGCTGGCGTAGCACTTGAGGTCGAGGCGGTCGCCGATTCGGCAGAGCAGGTCCGGCGGCAGGTCCGCCCAGTGCCGGAACGGCGGCATGGCGATGGACGGATCCGGTGTCAGGCTAGGCCATCTAGGGTTTGAGGACTGAGGGCGATTGCCTGGTTGGGGAATTTTATGCTCCCCGAGCGGGCATCTTGCGAACAAGCCCATCCGACGCTCTAACTTTGCGGAATGGTCCAGCACCAACGGCGGCAAGCGGTTGTCTCCTACTCTCCTTGCACCTGACCTGCCGGACCGACGCCGTCGTCCGTTTTGGCGTGAAAAGCCGAGGACGAGTAACGACTTAACGGCCAGGCCACAACGGTGTACGGCCCACCTGACTTCCAATTTTTCCACGCGCTGACGACGACGATTCACCAACCACGCGCGGTGCGTTGCCCGGCCTGCGCAGAGCAGCGCGTCGGACGGGCGGGAGGGGCGTTCGATGGAGAGGCAGTTGCCTCGTCCTCGGCCCGCTCCTTTCCACCGCGGCCTAGGCGAGCGAAGGCGCCGAGCCGAGAGGGTCCTTGAGGGAAAATTGAATATATAGGACTAAGTTAGAAGTGCTTTTGTAAAATAGGACCAAGTTATTTGTACTTGTAAATATAGGACTGAGTTGAGCACGTTCTTGTAAATATAGGATTTTTCCCATTTTAATTTTATTTTCATTTTCCAGCCCCTTTTCTCCACGCGAAATGACTGTTTTGCCCCCTTCTTCTTCCTCCCGCTCCCGGCCGCGCCGCCGCTCCCTCGCCTCCCTCGGCCCGCGCCGCCGCCGCTCCCTCGCCTCCCTCGGCCCGCGCCGCTGCTCCCTCGTCCCCCTTGGCCCGCGCCGCTCCCTCGCCTCCCTCGGCGGAGCGGCGGCGGCGCGGGCCGAGGGAGGCGAGGGAGCGGCGGCGCGGGCCGAGGGAGGCGAGGGAGCGGCGGCGCGGCCGGGAGCGGCGGCGGCGCGGCCGGGAGCGGGAGGAAGAAGAAGGGGGCAAAACAGTCATTTCGCGTGGAGAAAAGGGGCTGGAAAATGAAAATAAAATTAAAATGGGAAAAATCCTATATTTACAAGAACGTGCTCAACTCAGTCCTATATTTACAAGTACAAATAACTTGATCCTATTTTGCCAAAGCACTTCCAACTTAGTCCTATATATTCAATTTTCCCGGTCCTTGATGCCCCGAGGTGCGTTTCGCAGCTGAGTCACTTGCAGCTGGTTTTAGCACATGTCCGTGTGTACTTTCATCTACTGTTTTGCGCGTGGGTTTTAGACTTCGCGCTTAAACTTCTAACTTTATTTTTTACTATTCATAAATTTAGTCTTTTCCTAAACGTTTAGCTTTTTGAGCTTTTTTGCCAATTCTTTTTTTTCCATATTCGTTTGCGTTGTTCGTGATAAGCTAACATATTTTTTCTATTTTTATTTTTTTAATTTAATTATGCCAAATAAGCTACTTTTAGCTACAATGTAATTTTAACCAATTATAGTATAATTTTAGACATAAGACACTATTTTTTAGCCCAACCAAGCGGGCCTAAAACCCACTTCACCTCCTGACGACCACTGTACCCACCCAGGCTACGGAAATCCTATGCGACGCGAGCACTCTGCCGCCCACTACAGCCAGTGGCCCAATCGCAAATGCAACGCACACGGCTGCTATTGTTTTCGTTGCTTGGCCCACGTGCTTGAGGCTAGAAGCCGAACGCTAGATGCGCTAGAGCCAATAGTGGCTCATTGTTTTTTTCCTTATTTTCTTCTTCTTTGCTATTCTTGTGTCCATCTAGTTGAATTTCTCATTTCTTTCTTAATTATTTCTTTTTATCTTGTTGCATAGTTGCATTTCTCATTTCTTTCTTATTCTTTCTTTTTCATCTTATTGTATCCATATTTCAGATGTTGCTGTGGGGTTTTTCTTACATCATTTTTTCCCCCATTGTTTTCTTTAATATTTTTTTTATATCTTTCAACTATTTGTCTTTGATTTGTTCTACTAATGTTTTTCATTCATTCCGCCAATAGTTTTTTAATTATTTCATTGATTTTTTTTGAATTGTTCTATGAACACATTTGATTTGTTCCACAAATAATTTTCATTTACTTTGAACATTATCATGAAATGTTTGAACATCATTGACAAATTATTGGAATATTAAAATCAAACATGTAAAACATTGGCTCATTCTCTTTTAGAACTAATGCCTAGAACATCACCAATAAATTACTGGAACATCATCGACGAACTATTGAAACATTGAAACCAAATGTGCGGAACATTGGATCATTCCGCCTAGAACTTAATGTGTGGAACAAAATCGATGAATTATTGGAATATTGAAAAATTGAAACCAAATACATAAAATATTTTATTTTACTTATTGGAACATTCACAGCCACTCGATCCATTCCCTCATATCCAATTCAAAAGCTATGTGCTACAACATCGCCCATGAATTAATAAAACATTAGGAAGTAATGTGTGAAATAGTTTTTTTTGTCTAATGGAACATACATCTAATGATAATATTTTACTAAGTCTAAATATATGTAAGTGGGGTCTAGTTTTGAAGATATCTTCATAAGGAGCATGATGGTTGTTCAAACGGATCGTAAATTGGACACTTGGTTTAAAAGATATAACCATTTAGATTTCCAAAAAAAGAAATGTACCTCAAAATACGTGGGCTGATGTGGACGCTTTTGGTTGGCTGCTCCTAACCACACGGGTGTGGTGGGCATCCTATTTCCACATTGTGCAGCCCAAGTCCCAAAGTGGGTGACACAGCGTCACTTGCCACTTGAGCGGCATATAGCAGCCCCTAGGCTATGTTGGCCCACCCCTCAGCTCCATAGGCCCATCAATGCTCCACACGGCCCAACCAACCTAATCCCCACCTATCGGTTGGGTTCTGTTCCTATCTTCTCCACTTCACCTTGCAACACTGCACATCGCCTCCTCTGCTCACCCTCACGAGTACTGGGAGTTGGGCTATGACGTGCCTACAAGGCATGGGCTTGCGCAGGCTTCTAGACACATCGGGTTGTGTCATCTTGGCATGACTCACCTCCGATGAGGCCCAACACGGCCTAGGGTATGACGGCCTGACGGGACATCGTCGTGTCATGCTGGCCCAAGCCCGGTCTTGTTGGACGTGTGGAGTCGTGGACGCCACCGTCGTCGGCCCATCACCGTGGATGGCATCACAGATGAGGAGCGGGCATCGACCATCGATGAGGATCCAGAGGAGCAGAGCTGGACCATGTGAGGAGGCCACCTACCGCCCTATATCATCGGCTCGCCGCCGGTTCTCTCTCCCTCGCAAGCTCTCTCTCTCCCCTTCGCGGCACTACTACACACTCGCAAGTAGGATGCAAATGGATCGAATACGAATGGATAATGCCTCTACCATATTTTTTTTCATATTTTTTTCTCGGATACGGATACGGATATCTCGAATATGAATACAAATACGAATAATAGCGAATACAGATACGGAGCGAATACGAATCGAAACGAATACGGTCGCAAATATTTATCGGAACATAAAACCCCTTAAATTATACATCCAAAATCAATGAAAACGCATAAATAGTTTATCTTATCAAAACATTAATGAAATCTAAATAAGTATAAGTATTTTTATCCACAATAGTCATATCATTGTACATATTTTAAATCTTCAAATGACAGTTAATTCTTAATAGATTTCTATATTTACATGTGACTAATAAATTAATTAAGAATTTAAATTTGCATCATAATGATTTAAACAGCAGTACATCAATTTAATCGGTACAAATTTTAATCTACCGACAATACTAAATTTATTTTTTAATAAACATAAATATTTTCTAGTGGGCTGGTTGCAGGGGAGATGAGAGAGGCGGGCTTGGGTTGGGAAATGTTGGGCTGAAATCTCGGATATCTGAATTCGTATTATCCAGATAATCCGTATTCGTATCCGTATTCGCTGGATATCAGGCCTACTGTATTCGTATTCGTTTCCGACAAGAAAAATTCGTATTTGTTTCCGATCCGAGAATTACCCGAAGAAAATCCGATCCGACACAATCCGTATTCGTTTTTATCCGGATCAGTCGGAAACTATCCGATCCGTTTTCAGCCCTACTCGCAGGCTACACCGCCTAGCGCTCTCTCTCTCTTAGCTCACTCTCTCCCTCTCTTATCGGTCGGTCGGCGATAGCTATGGCGTGCACGGCCTCTTCCTCTCTGTCAGATCAAAGCATTCGTAGAGGCCGCGAAGCCCACCACGACGACGGCGACCGTGAAGTATCATTCATGCTGACTAAACAGTCTAGCACCTTCCTACAAACAGTCATGATCTCAGGTAAATCACTTGAAGTCTTGAATGTTCTCCTGCTTTGTATCCTCTCAAGTCACAAGTACATCCCGAATGCTCCAGAGCTCTTAATTGTTATGATGGAACCTAACCACAGAACAATTCAATATGTAATTTAACATTATATCAATGCAAAGAAAATAGCCTAGGGCAGTAGTTCCCTTTTTTGGGCTTCGAATGAATGCCCGTGCAATTGGGGCACCTTACTGAACAATAGAGGAAATCAAATTGTGGTACCTTAGCACCGCTGCACGTGTTCATTGAAATACATGCAAGAAATTGCTGCCATAACTGAAGAAAAACATTCCACGCAGCTTCCCCATATTTACCCTCCTTGCTGAAGAACCTGGCCCTAGATCTAGTATGACGAGGGCCAGCCCTGGGGCAGGGCAATAAGGGCGCCTGCCTAGGGCCCGGCATCAATAGGGGCCCAACATTGTGAGCATGTAAAAGATATGTGCATATAGTAGTTGAGACCTAAGATATTTATTACTATATTCAACCCATAATATAAGTACATTCTTTTAGGTATTTTTGTCTTGTAATAAAAGTCAATTTAGGAATTAAAAGTGTAGTTATTTTAATAGGGGTATATATAGTCCAATAACATTACTCTCTCCGTTCTTTTTTACCTGACGTCCTAGAGTCAATACCGTTAAAATGTCTAGGTTTAAAACTATCTAGATTAGATATATAAAAGTTATATTATTAGATTTATCATTAAAAATACTTTCATAATATGATAATTTTATTAACACAAATTGATGTAAAGTTATAAAAAGTAGTAATCAAAATCACATCTTGAAGACCGTGAAAAATAAAAGACATCAAATAAAAAAGAACTGAAGGAGAATTTTTTTATTAGATTTAGTGCCTCCTTGGTCTAAGCTTGTACTTATATTATGGGATGAAGGGAACAGTACTGGAATGTAATTGTACGAGTAGCATTACCACCAACGAGCAATTAAGAAAATAGAGCCTTAATTGTTTTTTTAGCCTTAGCCTCAAGGCAATAGCGTCAATCTATTCATTTATTACGTCCTAACGCACGGAATGGTTATCAATGAAGCAATCAAGAACTATGCATGTTATTTCTTTGATCTACAATCACTTTCAACTTTTTTATGATCACTTTAGGATGTTTGTGGTGTTCGTTGAATCGATATTATTATTAGTGAAAATATCTACTTCCTATAATGCAAAGAGAATATCTATGGAATGTTCGTTTATATTTTATACACTTTAGTTATATTATTTCTATTCACTCTACTCATCCTATAAATAAAGGTGGAGGAAGTGGGTAGGGAGCGGAAAATTAAGAAACTTTCCACTTTTATTTGTTGTTATTTAACATTACATATAATACTTTTAATGTCATAGTAGTTTACTAAAAATTGTAAACTTGTGATACTATGATAAGATCCTATCTATGGGTGTAACTGATGTCATAGTAGATCACTAAAAATCGTAAAATTGTAATACTATGATAATATTCTATCTATGGGTGTAACCATATCATCTTCATACTTTAGAATATGTGAATGGTTAAATATAAATAAAAGTTACAAACTATTAATTCATTTGAAATTGAAAATTCTATAAGCTTAAATGGTTCAAAATATATGTGTACTGGTAAAAATTGTTTTAGTATATGTGAATGAGGGCTCTAATTCACCCCAGGCCCTACCAAACGATAGATCTGACTCTGAGTATGACCCAGCCGCCCCTTTGCTTGATCAGCACCCAGCAAGGATCGACATATGCAACAACAGTAGCCCCTGCAAGAGCTTGATCAGGTGTGTCAATGGGCCTATTTATGGAGTGCTATGTTCAGAGCTCGGAAAAACCCATCTGTTAGCCTCAACATATGTACTCAGCTGAATATTGTGCACGTATGTTCATTCATCCTAGTGCAAGATATGTATCTGTATATTGGTTAGGTGTATTTCCATGAAAGTGAGCACTCCTTGCCAGACACATAGAGCTAGCCCCGCATTTCCAATATGATGAAGAGCTAGCCCCGTCGACCACCACGAGCTGTAAACTGTGACATCCCAGAGACCATCGACAACCGCAAGCACTGTCCCGTGGCATCTCAACGAGTAGCAGCAGCTGCAACCATAGCCACCCCGCAACCCGCGGCCAGCGGCGCCCTTCTAGCTACACCCCTTCCCCACCCATTGTATTTCGTCACGAATTCAACCCGGAAAAAAGAAAAATGTCTAAAATTCGAGCTGAAACACAACGCGAATTGATCAATCACAGCCCCACTCGTGAACCAAATGACTAAGAAATCATAGGAGAAGCCAGTGGGGGAGGAGACCACTTGTGAACCAAACGATCGAGAAATCATAGGAGAAGCCAGTGGAGGAGGAGATGGTTGGAGTCTTGGAGCCATACCTGCAATGGAGGGCGGCGCCGTTGGGGGAGGCGGGGACTCACGGTCACCGGGGCCGTTTCGAAACGGAGATGAGAGGAGCAAAACCTCGCCTCGCCTCGTGAGCATGAAGGGGAGAAATGAGGAACAGAAGGGGAGGCGGGAAGCTCTAGCCATGAGCGAGCATGCAAGAAACAATGAAACACACAATTTTCCTGGGTCCGTGTGGCAGGATCGCAACAGTTCAGTCGAATAAACAGAAAGGATCGTTGAGGCCCGGACATGGCAGAGCGATCTACTCATCTACCTGACTACCTCAAACAAACGGACGGTTGAGTCAGTACCTCAAAAATTTTAGCTCAAAGTTCAAAATTTTTAGCATCTCTTCCATCGCCTCCTCAATTCCCCCTCCCCGTTCCCTACAGTCTATGGCCGTAACTACCCAAAACCCGTTAGGTCCAAAAAAGAAAACTACCCAAAACTCATTTCAAAGTTGCGAGAGCTGAATAACCTCTAGTAGATGTGTTCCAAAAAAAACTCTAGTAGATCAGACGACCTTGGAGACCCACCTGCTCTCGTAGATTATCGGCGGCAGGACGATCTCGGTGGCGGTGATGGGGTTGAAGAGGACGAAGACGCTCTGCCCGCCGAAGAGGCCAACGGAGAGGGCGAGCCAGCCGTTGCTGGAGCCGACGCATCGGCCGCCGAAGAGGATCGCCGTGAGGTCGAAGGAGTGGCGCGTGGGGAGGGAGGCGGTGGAGGGGTAGCACCTGGCGTCGTCGGCGACGACGAGGAGCGATGGGGACGCCGGCGCGAGCGCGTAGCGCCACGCCGTGCAGGCGCCCCGTGCGCTGGCGTAGCACTTGAGGTTGAGGTGGTCGCCGATGCGGCAGAGCAGGTCCGGCAGCATGTTCGCCCAGCGCCGGAACGGCGACATGGCAATGGACGGATCCAGTGTCAGGTTAGGCCATCTAGGGTTTGAGGACTGAGGGCGATTGCCTGGAGCATCTTACGAACAAGCCCATCCGACGCTCTAAATTTGCGGAATGGTCCAGCACCAACGGCGGCAAGCGGTTGTGTCTCCTTGCAACCTGACCTGCCGGACCGACACCGTCGTCCGTTTTGGCGTGAAAAGCCGAGGACGAGTAACGACTTAACAGCCAGGCCACAACGGTGTACGGCCCACCTGACTTCCAGTTTTTCCACGCGCTAACGACGACGATTCACCAACCACGCACGATGCGTTGCCCGGCCTGCGCAGAGCAGCGCGTCGGACGGGCGGGAGGGGCGTTCGATAGAGAGGGAGTTGCCTCGTCCTCGGCCCGCTCCTTTCCACCGCGGCCTAGGCGAGCGAAGGCGCCGAGTTGAGAGGATCCTTGATGCCCCGTGTCACAGCTCAATCACTTGCAGCTGGTTTTAGCCCATGTCCGTGTGGACTTTCTCTAGTGTTTTGCGCGTGGGTTTTATGCCTGTTCCAAGACACACTTCACCTTCTGACGACCACTGTACCCACCCAGGCTATGAAAATCCTATGCGCCGCGAGTACTCTGTCGCCCACTACAACCAATTGCCCAATCGCAAATACAACGCACGCGGCTACTGTTGCTTTCGTTGCTTGGCCCACGTGCTTGAGGCTAGAAGCCAAACGCTAGATGCGCTCGAGCCAATACTGGCTCATTGTTTTTTCTTTTTCCCTTTCTTATTTTTTCTTCTTTGCTATTTTTGTGTTCATCGAGTTGAATTTCTCGTTTATTTCTTAATTTCTTTTTATCTTGTTGTATAGTTGCATTTCTCATTTCTTTCTTATTCTTTCTTTTTCATCTTGTTGTATCCATTTTTCAGATGTTGTGGTAGGGTTTTTTCTTTTGCCATTTTTCCACCATTGTTTTCTTTAATATTTTTTATATCTTTCAACTATTTGTCTTTGATTTGTTCTACTAATATTTTTTCATTCATTTCGCTAATAGTTTTTTTAATTATTTCATTGATTGTTTGAATTGTTCTATGAACACATTTGATTTGTTCTACAGATATTTTTATTTTCTCTGAACATTATCGATGAAATGTTTGAACACCATTGACAAATTATTGGAACATTAAAACCAAACGCATGGAACATTGGCTCATTTTCTCTTAGAACTTAATGCCTAGAACATCGTCAATAAACTATTGGAACATCGTCGATGAACTGTTGGAATATTGAAACCAAATATGCGAAACATTGGTTCATTTCACCTAGAACTTAATGCGTGGAAAATCATCAATGAATTATTAGAATATTGAAAAATTGAAACCAAATACATAAAATATTTTATTTTACCTATTGGAACATTCACAGGCAGCCACCCAATTCATTCCCTCATATCCAATTCAAAAAGCTATGTGCTACAACATCGCCCAAGAATCAATAAAACATTGGGAAGTAATGCATGAAATAGTTTTTTTGTCTAATGGAACATACATCTAATGATAATATTTTACTAAATCTAAATATATGTAAGCGGGGTCTAGTTTTGATGATACCATCGTAAGGAGCATGATGGTTGTTTAAACGGATCACGAAATGGACACTCGGTTCAAAAGATATAACCATTTAGATTTTCAGAAAAAGAAATGTGTCTTGAACTACGTGGGTTGATGTGGACGCTTTTAGTTGGCTGCTCCTACACACGCGAGTGTGGTGGGCTTTCCATTTCCACGTTGTGTGGCCCACACCCCAAAGTGGGTGGCATAGTGTCATTTGCCGCTCGAGCGGCATGTAGCAGCCCCCAGGCTACGCTGGTCCACTCCTCTGCTCCATAGGCCCATCAATGCTCCACATGGCCCAACCAACCTAATTCCAACCTGTCGATTGGGTTTTGTTCCTATCTTCTCCACTTCACCTCGCAACACTGCACCATCGCCTCCTCCGCCACACCCTCGCGAGTACTAGGAGTTGGGCTGTGCCATGCCTGCATGGCACGGGCCCGTGCGGGCTTCTAGCTACATCGGGCTGTGTCGTCTTGGCACGACTCGCCTCCGATGAGGCCCAAGCACAGCCTAGGGCATGACAGGACACCATCGTGTCGTGCTGGCCTAGGTCCGGTCCTGTCCGCCGTCAGCCCTTCACCGTGGATGGCATCGCGGATGAGGAGCGGACGCCGACTATCGATGAGGATCTAGAGGAGTATAGCCAAACCATGTGAGGAGGCCACCCACTGCCCCTAGATAATCGGCTTGCCACTGGTTCTCTCTCCCTCGTGGCAGTACCACACACTCGCAGGCTGCACCGCCCAACTCTCTCTCTCTCTCTCACAACTCACTTTCTCGCTCTCCTATCGGCCAGTTGGCAGTAGCCATGGCCTGCATGGACTCTCCCTTTCTCCCATATTTGAGTGGCGATGGCTGCGAAGCCCACCACGACGACAACGACCGTGAGCGCCCTTCCCCTCTCCCTCTCTCCCATGTCTAAGTGATGGGGCAGCCACGAAGCCCACCATGATGACTGCGATTGTTCGGCTACCCCTTCCCCTCTCCCAGATCTAAGCAGAACCATGCACTACTACAAAAAGAGTCATCATAGACGGTTCAAAACTGTCACCACAGACGGTTTTTTGAACCGTCTGAATTTATGTGTTAGTGATAATCAGAAGTTATCACAGACGGTTTGTGAGCCATCTGTGATAAATTCATCATAGACGTTTTATAACTAGAACCGTTTGTGAAAAATACTATCATAGACGGTTCTAGCTACCAACCATCTGTGATACTAACACATCATAGATGGTTCTAGCTACCAACCGTCTGTGATGTGTGAGTATCACAGACGGTTGGTATATAGAACCATCTGTGATACTTCCCTATAACAGACGGTTTCTGGTTCGAGCCGTCTGTGATAATTCTTCACAGACAGTTTATACCACAAAACTGTTTGTGATAGTTCATTGTATACCTAAATTTTTTCTATTTTTCGGCTAGTCTTAAGAAATATTAACTATATCGTCTGAAAACAAGCAAATACAGTAACAAACACAGCAACACATTCTATTTCCATTAAGATTAGAATCCACCATTACAACATCACAAGATATTGAGTAGGTTACCCATAGCATTGCATATATAAGAGGACACTTACAATTTTACAAAGATAAACTTCACGGCTACAATTTCAGAAAAATGCTTACACTACATTAAACTACAATCTAAAACAAGTGGTGCGGAAAAATTTTCAAGTAGCAGAAACAAAAAGGCGACGAACACCATTTTTAGCTTCTCTGACAAAATCAATAGCTTCTATGCCGGCCTTCTTCCTTTCCATCTTGCCATTACCTTATTCCTTTCCATCTTGCTTCAAGTGAAATTTCAGTCGCTCTTGCCGAATCCCTTCCTACCCATGCCGCTCACAAATGAGTTGTAGTACTGGTGGTATTGGTTCTTTGAGTACGGAGAGGGGGTTAATAAGGGGTGAGAGGTGGGGAGGAGAATGGTGCCTGCCATTCGATACAGAGAGAATGGATGGGTGAGATCGGGATCCTGGGGGATATGCTGCGGATCGGTGACGTGGAGGGACATCACAGACGGTTCGAATTACAAACTGTCTGTGATAGACACCACAGACGGTTCATAACAAAAACCATCTATGATAACAGGAGATATCACAAAGACAATATATCAGTACAATATAAATATCTAGTCTCAAAAGATAAAATAGCAAAATTTTATATGGCTTATATATACTCATTTGAAAGGTTTCGACAACATCTACAACTTTGCAGTTGAGGTGAAACCCAAATTCTGAAGGGAAGATCAAAAATTTTGGCAAAATCAGAAACTGAAAACTTAAAACACAAATTTAGGGCTAAAGATGGCCTATTTTGAGGGTCTTAGAGGGTGACTAGTGCGTGCCGGTCGTTTTTTTGGATCGAGCTCATCGTTAGCTTTCCAACAAGTACAAGAACGTCGAAAACGGACACCGTATGCAAAAGTTATGTTCGTTTTACTGAAAGTGACTCAAAATTGAATCCCTACTCGAACTCGGGAGGGAGATTATGAAATTTTAGGGATTGCAAGGCGGGAAACATAATAGACGGTTCTTGATAAGAACCGTCTGTGATAATTCACAGACAGTTCTTAAGAAATGTCTATGATGTCTTGTATTATCACAGACAGTTCATATAAATAATGTCGTCTGTGAAAATACCATAGACGGTTATTCGTATAAAACTTCTATGATAGCGTCCAGTTTAGCCTCTTTTGTAGTAGTAATGCACAGGGGAGGAGGGATTTAGGGTGGCGAGTCAACGATAGGCCATAATAGCAATCTTCCTCCCCCTCCCCTTAATGGCTTAGCAATATTGGTGTGGTACGTGGGCATTTTAGGCCATGCTGGCCCAAGCATGACCCATTGGAACGTGTAGTGCCAACAACGTATCCGGTTCTCTAGCCTGACCCTGTAGTTCATACTGTGCCAGCCTAGCCTGTTACATATCATGTCATGTCTTGGCTGGCCTAGAAAAGCATGCCCAACTTTCAGGATTACAGCCATGCCCTCCTCTCCTTTCCTGTCTGCTCTCACACCCCTCCTACCGCTGCCACTGTCCACCTCGCTACCATGGTCAGTCCCATCTCGACTCTGTGCCACATTGGCAACCTGTCTGCCAACCATCCTCCCTTGTGACGTCGCACTTCTTTCCCCCTGCCCCCTACTCGAGTGGAGTGAAATCTAGTCGGACTTCATTTCTTCTTTTTGAAAACTTGAGACCCGATAACCCAGTCCCTACTTCCCTTATCCGGAAAACAACTTCCCTTTCCCCTCCCTAGAAGGTGAAAACCCCCATGTGGACAGCCTGTGGTAGGGATGAAGTAGTGTTGTGATGGGGGGAGGAGGACAGGCTTTGGATCAAATCGACTGATTTGGGGCAAGGAGACAGTCCATCGTGGCATAGACAATCCCTATATATTATTATCAGGAGCTAATGAGATCTCTCCCTTCTTGTGGGTTTGGTTAAAATGAGTGTATGCTAAGGTAGTGCTCAAAAGGATTTAGGGTGTGTTTGGTTGAGCTGTGTCTTCTGAAAAAGCTGCTGTGAGCTGTGGGCTGTGGAAAAGCTGCTGTAGGTTGTGGGCTGTGGAAAAGCTGTAAGCTGTTTGGTTCAAACAAGTATAAAACTTACCTCCTATCTCTATTTTCCTTGAAACAATTGTGAAACAGCTCTCTATTTTCACCATTTCAAAAAGCAGAAAGCCAAAAGCCAAAAGTAGGGTCCAAGGTGCTTTCAAAACTGTACTACCCAAAAGTAGCTGCTTCTGAAAAAGCAGCTTCTGATTTCCACCCCTTTGGTTGGCTTTTGGCTTTTTGGAAGCAAAAGCAGCTTCCAAAAGCTCAACCAAAGGCACCCTTAGAAGCCTTGGCTTCTGGCTTTTTTTGATACTGTAGCGGTTAAAAATACACTGTAGTTGATGTTAGCTTTTACTGTGTCATTAAAGTTAAAAAATCAAAAAATGGAAAAAAGTTATATCATCACAGAGAATGCAAAGGAATAAGGGAAAAAAGAAAAGGCAAAAAAATTCTAAAAAGACCAAAATAGATGAATTTAAAAAGTTAGAAGCCAGTAGTAGAAGCTCGTTGGAGCGGGGTAAAGCTTTGGGTCTTTTTGTGGACTTTATTGAATGGCAAATTAAAAACCAGATTCCTGATGAAAGCAGTTCTTTGTAGAAAATGAAATTTGCGCACATTGTTCTCCAAAAGCTCAAGAAGATTGGCAACATCTGTTTTTTTTATTGCAGATTTAGTAAGGATTGTTGGAGTCTCATTGGTATTACTTGGGACTTTATCACTAGATATTTTTGACATGCTACAATTGGTAAGAAATCAGCAGTCAATGGCAAAACCGAAGGGTGAATCCATATGATATGTTGCCTGTAAACTTAAAGAAAAAAAATGGACTATTCAAACTAGAGGCAAAATAATTTAGACTAAATTTGTTCAGTGCCACTGCAATTGTTTGTGAGTTGTAAAATACCATTGCAAAGAGACCAAGCTTACAAATACCATCGCAAAAGACAAAAAATTTTGGAGAATGCTATTGCCGTTAGCTTTTCCATCCGTGGCCATTGTTAACATCCAATTTGAAGAGAGAAATTTTCAAAAATTATGCTACTACCCCTAAAGCGTCCTTCTTCGCTTCTTCACCTACTTTATACCTCTCATGGGCCACGGGCCAGCCTAGACCAAGCCACCGCAGCAGCAGCAGCTGAGCGAGGTTTCAGCCGGCATGGAGGAGACGAGTGAGCAGCAAGCCAACGACGACGACAGCTCACATGCACCACTCCAAGGCCTGCCGCCTTCTTTGAGCCCAGCAAGACCACCATTGCTGCCTGCAACTGCCACGGGAAACGTCATCTTCTTCATCAAAGAACACCAGAGCGCCGTCGGAGTTGAGTCACATAGCCACCCTTGTCTCTGCCTCCGACGATCTGCCGCCTCCGCCATCTTCTTGCCAAACATACCATGTCACAAGGTGCGCCTTCATGCATTGATACTAACTCCCAACACATCCAGCTACCCCATCAACTATAAAATGCCACCGCCATTATTCTCCTCGCCTCCATGGCCGCTATCGACTCTAGCCTCCTAGGCATCTTCTCCGCCCCTCCTGTCTACAAAAATTGAATCCTCTCATTTGGGAACACGCCATACTTGCGCTAATCCCATTGATTCTGCCCGAATCCACCGCTGCCATATCTGCCCCTTTATACCATGTAGCCTCATCAAGTTGCAAGATAGTCTCGTACATGCTCAGTTCCCTTGCATTCCCTTCCAAGTTCTAAACTTATCTTACCACAGCGGTGTTGATGCAGCATCTCAGAGCGAGGCGGTCGGCGATGCACGAGACGAGAGGAGCTCCGGGCGGAGGTCGGCCCAAGGCTGGGACGCCGCCATATGGAAGATGTTGTGCTGGATTCAGAAGATTTTACTGGAGGGTTTTGAGAGGGATTCAATTTTGAGATGTTGTTACGATGTTTTTCGCTGTATTCATGTAAGGTTAGTTGTCCGCATGAGTTGTAACTCCAGAATCCAGATAAACTACGGGTCTTACTAGTGTTCGCCGTGTTTTTCAGACGAGAAAAACCGGACAAGCATGCTAACACTTTCACCTTTGGCTCAGTTGCATCTTGATCAATCACCTGAAACCGTGTAAATACGCCACCTATAGCCAGGGGTGAAAATGGATCGGATACGGACGAATAATGCCTCTACCATATTTGTTTTCATATTTTTTCGGATACGGATACGAATACGGATAACTCAAATACGAATACAAATACGAATAATATCGAATACAGATACGGATCGAATACGAATCGAAACGAATACGGTTACAAATATTTATCGGAACATGAAAACCACTTAAACTATATATCCAAAATTAACGAAAATACGTAAATAGTTCATCTTGTCAAAACATTCATAAAATCTAAACAAGCATAATCTTTTCATCCACAATGAAAATATACCCAATAGTCAATCATAACATAACTACATAAGTAGCAACAATTCGTATTGCCAATTTACAAGCCTAATTCTTCATATATTCTATAATATTCACAAGATCTGCAGAATCTTCAATGTTTGCATTATAGGTTGGTCCAATACTCCAATGTGTTCCATATTTTGAAATATAACCTTAGGCACTAGGGCTGGTGGCTACTCCAATGTGTTCCATATACCATTTTTTGTTAAAAATCAGCCACTATCCGGATTATCCGTATCCGTATCCGTATTCGACGGATACTAGGCTTACTGTATTTGTATCCGTATCCGATAAAAAAATCTGTATCCGTATTCGATCCGAGAACTATCCGAAAAAATCCGATCCGACACAATCTGTATCCGTATCCGTCCGGATCCGGCGGAACCTATCCGATCCGTTTTCACCCCTACCTGTAGCACCCTCAAAAACAAAAAAAAACAATCCTAACCAAGCTCTCCCTTTTATCTCTCTCCCCCATGAATACCTCTCTCCTGCTATATATTTCTTCCGCATATCTCTCCTCTCCCATTATCACTTCTATCCTTCCTTTTATCTCTCTCTCTCCAACCATTTCTCCTGACTTAACGCATCTCTCCCCCCTCTCTCTTCCTCTCTCGTTTCCGTCCGCCTGCATGGGGGTGCCGGCGGCGGCGGAGGCGGCCAATGGTGGAGGCGGCCGGTGGTGAGGCAGCCGGCAGCGATGGCTCACGCGGCAGTGACCGTGTCGCTCGCACGTGCATGCACCCGCGTGCTTGCAGCCGCCATGGCTCAGCGGCGGTGACGGCACGGGAGAGCGGGGCGGCGTGCGGGCGGCCGGTGGCGGCGTGAGGCGCTCGCGCACGCATGGCCATGGCGAGGCGGCGCGCGTGTGCAGCCGACGAGTGACGGCCGACGGCGCGAGCCAGGCCGGCGGTGCGGCGGCGGCAGCCAGTGGTGACGGCGGTGTGAGGCGCTCGCGCACGCATGGCCATGGTGAGGCGGCGCGGCCATGGCGGCGGCGACGCGAGCCTGGCCGGCGGTGCGGCGGCGGCGACGTGAGGCGCAGGCGCATGCACGGCCATGGCGAGGCGGCGCGCATGTGCGGCCGACGAGCGGCGATGGTGGCGGCCGTTGGTGCGAGCCTGGCCGTCGGTGCGGCGGCGGCGACGTGAGGCGCATGGCATGCACGGCCATGGCGAGGCGGCGTGCGTGTGCAGCCGACGAGCGGCGATGGGTGCTCGAGCACCCCCTCCTCCCACCGTGGTTGAAGAAGACCCGGCCGGCCCGGAGGGTGAAGAACCGAAGGCAAGAGGTCGAAGGATGAAGAAGAGCCGGACTGCCGGTGTGAGTTAGCACTGAGGCCCAGTCGGTGGCTTCAAGCCCAGTGCGGCAGCGCCCTAGCCGGCCCAAATCAGTGGCAAATACTGGCCCAAAACCATAAGACAGCAGAACAGTAGATTAGGTCACGTCGTCACGAGGAAGATGAACAGGCACAACCCAATGCGACGCGCCGACGCTAAACAGTAGATAAGGTCACGGTCTCACCTCTCAAGGCGACAGCGTCATGAGTCGCGGAGTCAGTAGCCGCAGCCCAGCGCGGTGGAGGGGGAGCTGGGAAGGGGGAGGCCGGAGGCGGTCGCTGGTCGGTGACTCGGCGTGGAGCCGCAGAGGGGGTGGCGGCCAGGGGCAGTCAGCGGCCCGACACGGAGGGCGGCTCAACGTGGAGGCAAAGGGCGGAGTGGAGGGGCTGAGCCGCCGAGGGGGAGGCGGTCGGCCACTCGATGGCGGCCGGGCACGAGCGCGGCCGCGCAGGCAAGGCGGGAGCGGCGGAGCGGAATGGCGGTCAGCGAACGAGGTGACAACGCCGACGAGCGCCCGCTATTCCCCATTCGCGGATTCGCTGTTTGTAGAAATGCCGAATGAAGTGGTGAGCGGACCGTGTGGTGACTGGTAAGCAACTCACGAGTTGTGCTCAAGTGAGGGCGTGACACGTGAGGCACTGAGTGGCAGAGCGGGCCCGTTGTCTGCCATCGTCACATCGTCTGCCCGAGCCTGAGTGTGGAGTGCCTGACTGCCCGGTGCCTTCCCATGATTTTGTTTTCATGCTCCGTGCGTGAGGCATGTCGCCGTGTCGACAATCGGTGTGAGTGCGTGACTGCACTAAGGACTTAGGAGTAAGTACTACATGAGAGTCTGAGACACCAAGTTATTATTTAACCGATGTAAATTATTATTTAATCAATACTCGACAGTAGCTATTAGGTATTACCGCATTAGCCGATTAGCCAATTTATTCAATCAGTTATTGACTGGTTGCTGTTTAATTATTCTTAGATTTACAAAAATGGAGAAGCGGACTTTGCACAAATATTTCTCAAACAATGCAACTAGCAGTAACCCTCCAACCATAGAAAGAAGAACTGAAGTAAAAATGGTTCGGCATGAATTTAATCTAGATGATATTATTGTCGATCCAGCATGTCACAAACCAATTGAAGATTATCCTAATGTGATTAGAGATCAAGTTAGGAGAGCATATTTGTTGAAGGGTCCAACTCAACCAATTGGTCATGATTTTCCAAAGAAAATGCAAGGTCCAATTTCAATATCCTTTCAAGAATCATGGTATAAGCAGTTCGACTGGTTAGAATATAGTGTGGAAAAGAATGCCGCCTTTTGTTTCTATTGCTTTCTTTTTAAGAAGCCGTCACACCCCACTCATTTTGGGAGGGATGTCTTCACAAAAGTTGGGTATGTGAATTGGAGAAGTGCTATGGAATCTTTCAATCAACATGTTGGTGGATCTACTAGTGTCCACAACACTGCAAAGCTAGATTGTGAAGACTTTTATAATCAAAGAGCAAGTGTAGATCATAAATTAAATACTTATAGTAAGGAGTCCAAAATTGCATATAAGATTCGTTTGACTTCTTCTTTAGATTGTGTAAGATATCTCATTCAGCAAGGTGAAGTTTTTCGTGGACATGACGAATCATCTACTTCCATGAACAAGGGCAATTTTAGAGAGTTGGTGGATTGGTACATTGATAAAAATGCAGATGTGAAGGAGGCTTTTGAATTTGAGGGTGGTGGCAATTGTTTGTTGCTTTGTCCAGATATACAGAAGGAACTTATGAAATGTTGTGCACAGGAGGTCATACAGGTGATTAAGGATGAGATCGGAGATAGGAACTTCGCAGTGCTTATTGATGAGTCTCGTGATTCATCACTAAATGAGTAGATGTACGTGATTGTGAGGTTAGTTGTACATATAATGTTTTTAGTCGTATCATTTATGATTTGTGCATTGTGGTTTTGTTTTAACTTTGTAAAATTCATACTATGTAGATTTGTAAATAAAGAAGGGAAGATCACGGAAAGGTTTATTAGTATTGAGTATGTCACTTTGTGT